>CM038675.1:707880152-708487043 GCA_021605145.1 Aegilops bicornis
TATTTGTCCATTTGAGTTGGTTGGATGACATATATGGATTGATTTTATTGTTTCCAATTTCTTAGATGCGTAAGCTCGTAAATGTTCATTATTTGGACAAGACGACATTTATGCTTGGAAATGACGATGAAGGGGAAGAGGCTATGGTTTTTGACACAAGTCCAAGCTTTGATGATCTTGTAGTTAAAGTGAGAAGCGTCTTACATTGGAATGACCCAAATGCCGAGGTTAAGCTTATTGGGAGGTATGACGTTGGATTGGGAGTAAAATCCCGATTAAAGAGTATGCCCATCACCTCCCAATTGCATTGGAATGTGTACAAGGACAAAGTAGACGCATCACAAGACAAGTCCCGTGAGATCTTTGCCACAAAGGTTGATCCTCCTCCTCCCTTGCAAATTGATCTCAACCGCAATGCATCTTCCCCAATACATGATGATAGTGCCGAGGTGTATATCCCCAATTGTTCTAGCCAACCCCCAAGTAGCCAACCCAATGAAGATCATATCAATGCTAGCGCCATAGTACTCTGGCATGATGCTATTCCTCATGTTAAAGAAGATGCTAGTGGTCATGTTGATGCTGATGCTATTGTTGCTCAAGAGGATGCTTACGCGGAGATGAAGAGATTCATTACAATCCAATTGGTAACTTGGATGTCATTGTGCGGCAACAAGACATGGACCGTACCCTCCCTTATAACCGTATGTGTGGGCATAACTCGGATGACGATGGTCTGGAGGAAGAATTGGATGAGGATGGGTTGATTGCGCAAGAAAATGAAATCTACAAGAAGTTGACCGGCAAGGAGAGAGGGTCGCTGTTGTTTAGGGATGTGAGTCTTGCGGACAATGCCGTTGTTGACGGTGGGCTGAGATTCGGGTTGTTTGAGCCAACACCGTGCCCCAAATTCAGTGATCCTCGGCCAGAAAATGAGGATGAGAATGCTCATTTGAAGAAAGGCATCAAGTTTGGTTCTTTGGTAGAGTTCAAGATATGGTTGTGTGACTATGCCATTAGGAACCATAGGCCGCTTTGTTGTTGGTCATTCAAATCAAAAAGTTCGGTACACAAATAAATGTGACCAAGAAGGTTGCAAATGGGTGGTCCGCGGTAGAAAAATCAAAGAAACCGGGCAATGGGTGTTGAAGATTCATGTTGGCACTCACATGTGCGTACCCCCGGACAAGGCCGACCAAAGCAAAGGACACCGAAAACTCGCGTCTGAGTATCTAGGCTACAAAATGTTGAATCAAATAGCACATGATCCAACCGTGAAGGTCAAGTTTCTCATGACTTCGATTGAGGAACTATTCAGATACCCGGTCAAGTATGGAAGGCATGGATGGCGAAGGCAAACGCTATTAAAATGTTGCATGGTGATTATGAGCCGCATATAACATTCTGCCCAAGATGTTGGCAGCCATTGCTCATCGAAACCTGGGCATGCACCATCGGGTGGAGTCAATTGACGGAGTGTTTCGTCGTGCCTTCTGGAGCTTTGGACAATGCATTGAGGCATTCACGTATTGTCGCCCGGTCTTGTATATAGATGGTACATTCTTGACCGGCAAATACAAGGGCACATTAATGGTGGCGATGGCCCACTCTTCAAATGATAACGTGTTGTTGGTGGCATTTGTCTTGGTGCCTTTGGAGCATGATGATAATTGGGAGTGGTTCATGGGGCATGTGAGAACCAAGGTGATAGGCAAGCGAGAGGTATGCATTATATCAGATCGCCATCATGGGATTCTCAAAGCAATAGACGTTGATATTCCCGGTTTTCCAAAGCTTCAACACCGTTGGTGCATGAGACACTTTGTTGCAAACTTTTACCGAGCATGCAAGAGCAAGGAGTTTTGCAAAGACCTTACCCTTGTTTGTGTTGCATTCAACACCGAGACATTCAAAAGCCGATATGATAAACTCCTCAAGGCTTTGGAGAAGAACAAAGGGGGGAAAGAATTCTTGCTTAGGCATGAGCCGGATAAAGAAAAGTGGTCACGCGCTTACGATGAAGGAGGTATGCGATATGGGGACATGACAAGCAACATGGTGGAATGCTTCAACAATGTGTTGAAGGGTGTCCGTTCCTTGCCGGTGATCACAATAGTTATGTACACTTTCATCAAGCTCAACGAGTACTTCCTAAAGCATTCTGAAAGCACGACCGAGTGGATTGGCGAAAAGATGGACTATCCATTCAAGGTTCAAGATTGGTTGTTACATCAAGCATGCAAGTCTTCCAAACAACAAGTGTTCAAATATAATGAAAAAGAAATGATCTATCAAATTGATGAGCCGGGTGGGACAACAAGGGACGGTAGGTCTTATGGTGGAGTTGCTTACGAGGTGCACCTCAAAAACCGTTGGTGCCAGTGTGAGAGGCCACACAAGTATCATTGGCCTTGCTCGCATTTGATGACCGCAACACGGGCGAAAAACTTGCCTGTATCCGATGGCACAATGGTGCGGTTGCACGAGTTCACATTGGAACAAACAAGGTTGACTGGGCGCCTCGGTTTAATCCTTTCCTTGATGCCTCGCAGCGGCCTGAGTATGACGGGCCAGACATTGTGCCAGATCCCGCACACATGGTGCCTATGAGGGAAGAAGAAGAAAGAAGAGATTCAGGAGTGACATGGATGATCTAGCTTGATACACCGGAATGAAGCAATTTGGTAGTGGTCATTTCATCGAGGCACCGGACAACAACAATTGTGGAGAATGCAATGACACATGACACAACATTAGGAAATGCAAGAAACCTAGAACCAACACGGACACTAGTCAAACACGTGGACGGAGGACTAGCCTTGGAGGGGGCCGTGGTCGTGGAGGAAGGACTAGCCTTGGAGGGGGCCATGGCCATGGAGGAAGGACTAGCCTGAGCCGTGGAGGAAGGACTAGCCTTGGAGTGGGCCGTGGTCGTGGATCCGGTGGTTCTAGGATACGTCGGGTTGATAGGGGAAGGCCTATAGACGTGTTGCTCAATCCGGATGGTTGAAATAATGTGAATGGTACTACTTTTAATATGTTCATGTGTTGATATATTTGCCTCTTTACATGTCAATGTGTTCATATTTTGACTTAACGTCTTTAATTGTTACAGGCATGGCTTCATCCGGTTCCATGACGAGGCCACCGTGTGCTAACCAAGAAGGCATGCCGCACAAGTGGAAGGACACATCTTTGGACAAGGTGAAGGAGAAAGATGTGAAGATTCCACCATGTTGGTGTGGAGATGTTTGCAAGGTGAACGAGTCCACCGACCGAAAGAAGTCATGGACGGAAGGAAGGAGATATTTTGTTTGCCCCAACTATGCTTATGATCGTGGGCTTCCAACTAACGCCTATGACCTTCCACCGGTATGCTAGAGAAGTAACATGTTACTCCAAAATGTGTGTCAACACTAACATCCATTTTATATGCAGTCACCGCCTCCTCTATGCAAGTACATCACCTAGATAGATCATGAAGTGCCAAAGGATGTCCAAAAGGACCAATATGAAGATTGTCTTAGGCGCCAGCGGCTGTTTGAAGAAAGGTTTCAAAGGGGCTTGGAGGAAGAGCGTCGTCAGAAAGAGAGGATGGAGTGGAAGCAACGCGAGGAGGAGAGGGCACGCCAAGTGAAGCTTGCTCGTGAGGAGGAGAGGGCAAGAAAGCTTGCAAAAGCTTGCAAGGCACAAGAGGAGGATGAGGCACGTGACAAGAAGTGGAAATGGCCCCGTATGACTCAGTAAAGCCTTCGCTTCGGTGGACTCGTCATGTAACCGGATGAAGCCATGTCAAATTTATCATGAACTATGTAGTACTAAGGCAAGAAGCCATGTGTCGTGAACTTGTCGTGAATGAATTTGCCATTTGTATTGAATTTGGTGTGGAGATGTTTTCAAGGTGTCGTGAGAACTTTAGTTTGTCAGCAATTTCTCTGATTTGTCAGCAATTCATGTGATGATTTTATTTATAAACTGTTGTGCTGAGAAGAGGGGCAGAACAGAGGATTACTCTGTTTTTAAGCCTACCGCCAAAGATTGTGGCTGTAGGTTGTTGGACCCTACCACCAGAGCCCATGGCGGTAGGTGGGGCAAAGTTTCCGTGACGAAGAGAAGCAATCCCTTGGCGGTAGGCTCAAACCCTACCACCAGAGCCTGTGGCGGTAGGTTGCTGGAACCTACCGCCAGAGACCATGGCGGTAGCGGGGTAAAGTTTTTGTGACGAGAAAAACAAGCACCTTCGCGGTAGAGAAGAGGGGCAGAACAGAGGATTACTCCGTTTTTAAGCCTACCGCCAGAGCCTGTGGCGGTAGGGTTAAAAACAGAGGAATCCTCTTTTCTACCCCTTCTATCGAATGTTAGAATGATATACCCACTTCTATCCACTTCTATCAAATATTAGAATGATCATCTCACAAGCACATACATAACTCAATTCAACATAGTTCATTACATCCACGAATAACACATGTTCAAACTAATTAAAACATGACCCGGTTCGGATGACATCGGTTGAAACTAATAGCTCAAGCTCAACGACACATTTTCTAAACAGGTAACATATTTCTCATACTTATTAGATGTTCAATTTGATCGTCACGCGCTTGATTACGCTTCAGATGCCCAATGACCCAACACACCATTCATTTCACGGAACCAGGCCCATGCAGCACGGTGGGCTGGATTCTCTAACACGCCTTGTTTGATTGCCCATCCTATGACCTGGCCAGGTTTCCTCAAGTCCATCTCACGGAATTCTTCTTTGCTTGAAGTGAACACAATCTCAATTACCAAAGCGTGTCTGCAAGCATATTCCAGTCTTGCAGCTCATCAAGCATCCTCTCTTTCTCGGTCACAAGATTTTGGAAAGCTTTTTTCTCCTTAGCATCAGAAGGTTCCTCGATAACTTGATACTTGCTGAAATCCTTCATGGCCGCATTTGCCTCATCACAACTCTTCAACCATGCTTCACATTCCCTCTTCAAGCAACGGTGTCGCTCCGACATGACCTTCTCACACGCGATGTTCATAGTCATGGATCAAATGTCCATCCTACATGAATATACGGGTTTAAGATGACATAGACCAAACACAAAATAAATTCAGTAGAGTACAACACTTGGTTACTTGATATAACATACAACACCAAGTTCTTAATGAGTTCAAATGTTAAGGGTACAAGTCATAGTAGTTCAAATGATGACCAAGCAAAGGGTACATGTCATTACAGTCCAAATGACAAAGATTACATAGCCTCATGCAATTCTATGTGGCGTACGGTCCCGGGTTGCAACAAATAACATCATTTCTTTCTTTGACCCATGCCCAACGAGAAGCCCGCTTCTCGTCCGACGAGAATGGTTGGCGAACTAACCAATCAATGACCTGGCCATGATTTCCCATGTCTATCTCAGCATATTCTCCCCTTGTCACACACAATGCAATTTGCTTTGCAAGATCACGCCTAAAAATTTTTCCGCCCTCTTGAGCTTGGTCATCTGCCTCTGCTTTTTTTGATAAAAATTTCAGAACGGTCATTATTGAAATAATAATGTGAAAAGGCCCTACACTCCGCATTCAACGCATCAATGGCTTCCATCCACAAGTTCATCTTTTCCTCAATCAATTCACGTTCACGGTTCGCCGCCGCCTCAGCAGAAGCTTCAAAGAAAACGAATGGTGCCAATCCTACATTTCGAGAAGTTGCTATTAAAGTAAACTTAGGTTTAATTGCTTTATTAAGCCTAACCCAACCTCAATTATGTACACTAATACTAGCACTAGATCTAGGTACACAAACTTTTCTACAAGCAATTCTAAGCACATCATACATAAGTAAATCACAAACATAACCCTAAATGGATCATATGAATTGATTTGACCACATGAGCTAGGGTTTGCAACCAAATGAGCAAATGCAAACAAAACAAAGATATCAACCAATCAAAATGAGGGGAAATGAGAGAGCTACCTTGGGTGATGAAAATGGTAAGAATCCACCGAAGAAATCTCAAACAAATCAGAGAGATTTGGGAGGCTCTTGTGCTTCAAAGAGAGAGGGGGAGACTTGAGCTTGGTGGAGAGGTGAGTAGTGTGTGGCCTGAATGAGTGGTTGAGGAGGGGGCAGGAAATGTCCATCCCCTCCCCCCTTATCCACCACCCAGGACCCTACCGCCAGAGGAGTCAAGGGCGGTAGGTTATCATCTACCGCCAGAGCCCATGGCGGTAGGCCCTTTTCCACGTCAGCACGCGCCGACGGCCATCAGTCGCCGTCAAGGGGCCTACCACCAGAGCCCATGGCGGTAGGACATGCAAACCTACCGCCACCCCCCTGACGGTAGGCAAAAGGGTCAGATCCCGATATTTTCAAACGGGGTCAGATCCTGAATTTGTTAGCAAAAAGGGTCAAAACATGAAATTTTGCATTCCGTGGAGACAAAATTGACAATTTTGACCTGTGGACGAAATCAAATCACAAAATACACTGCCCGTAAAACTATTTCATGCGGCTAACCTTTTTGTGTGGCGCCCGACACGCAGGCGCCACACCCTACGGTGCAGCGCCTAGCTCTGGGGCGTTGCACCTCTGTCCACCGTGGCAACCCATGGGCCCGCACCCATCAGCGCAGCGCCTGTGAGCTAGGCGCCACCAATGTAATGTGCAGCGCCTAGCCCTCGGGCGCTGCACTATTTGTTACTAGTTGGCTGGCCCCCTCCCCCCCTCCCCCACCCCACACACCCCAACCCCCATAGCATCCGACCCGAGCTTTGCCCCCTCTCCCCCTCTCTCCCCCTCTCAAATCCTCTCCCAAATCTTGCAAATTTGTCCGTGGATTTCAAAGTCAAACCCTCCCTCAAGGTAATCTTCTCTGATCCCCTTGTTTTGATCCAAGTAATGTTATCAAATTTCTCATTTGTTGCTAGTTTGGGGAAACCCTAGTTTTGTATGGATCTAGAGATTTGCATGGATATGTGAGATGTTTGTTTGCCAATTTCCTATGATTAGGCTTGTTAGTATGTTAGGGTTATTCTTATGGGTGTTCTTATGTTGGTGCTAGGGTTAGGGTTAGGGTTGTTGTTTCATATATATTTTAGGGTTTGTATTCCGTGTTAATCCTTGGATTAGTACTCATGGAAGCAATGTTATGTTGTGTTGTTTGAATGCTTATAGGGATGGGAAGAACATGTGTTTGTTCATCATGGGGACAAAGACGTCTTCTTGAAAGGCAATATTGAACCGGACCCGGATGAGCTTGACATGGTGTTTGATAGTAGTCCTAGCTATGAGGAGCTCTTGCAACAAGTGAGGAAAGATTTGAATTGGATGGAACCTAGTGATATCATTGAGTTGGAGGAAAGGCATAATGTAGGTTTTGGAATGCACATCCGTTGGAAAACAATGCGTGTCAACTCGGAGCAACGTTGGGTTGCATACAAGGAGACGGTGGCCGAATCACTAGACAAGGCTCTTGAGTTATTTGCAATGAAGAAGGTTGATTCAAGTTTGCATTTGGAATTGAACCGGAACCCCTCCCCTTTGGTTGCTAGTAGCCCCCCACCCTTGAAGAGAGATGAAATTGTTGAACCTATTTTGACCCATGAAGTGAGGCCAACATTGAGCCCGTTTACAAACAACCAAGATGAAGCTTTGCAAGAGGAGAATGATGAGTATGCGGACGACGACAATGAAGTTGATCTCCATGACAACAATGTGGGTGATCTCGACAAATATCATTTGCAAGAGACAATGGACCATTCCATCCCTTATTCCCATGGCTATGCATCGGATTCGGATGACGAAGGTCCCAATGAACAAGTTGATGAGGAGGGGTTCACGGTGAAGGAGGCCGAAGCTTTCGAGAAGGTATTCAGTCAGGATCATCGGACTACATTGTTCAAGGATGTTAGTCTCGCGGATGAAGCCGTGGTAGATGGTGGCCAAGGTATATATCTTGGGGTTGGGCCAAGCTCTCACCGTGATTTGGAAGACAACAAGAACCGGATTGCTAAAGGGTCTAAGTTCGAAACCTTCTTGGAATTGAAGATATGGCTCGACAACTACTCGGTTACGCATTATCGTCCACACAAGGTGGTGAACTCGGACGTCAATGTGCGCTACACGGTTGCATGTGCATGTGAAGATGAGATATGTCCGTGGATTGTGCGTGCAAGACCATGGAAAGGAGGTACCACTTGGCACGTAGTGAGTTGTGTGCCAACTCACATGTGCCGAGGCAAAAGGGTGGATGGCAAGGTTGTGTCCCAAGACCACGCATAGCTCACGTCCGAAGTTCATCGCCATGTGCTCTCCAACTCAATATTCACACTTCCAACAATGAGCATCCAACATGTCATTGACCTTGTGAAAGCCATCTTTCATTACAAGGTGAAGTACGACAAGGCATGGAAGGCGAAGCAAGCTGCATTTAAGATGTTGTATGGTACTTGGGAGGAAGCATACAACCGAATCCCTAGGTTGTTGTTAGCCATGGCCGTGACAAACCCAGGCATGGTTCATGTGGTCGAGCCTCATGGGGGAAAACAACGGTTCATGAAGGAAGGAAAGTCCGAGTATTTGGCCGTGCATTTTGGGCGTTCGAGCAATGCGTGAGGGATTTCGAACAGTGTAGGCCGGTCATCGCAATTGATGGCACGTTCTTGACCGGACAATACAATGGCACCTTGTTGGTTGCGATAGCAAGTGATGCCAATAACCGGGTGTTGCCATTGGCATTTGCTTTGGTTGAGGTGGAGAACAATGACAACTGGGAGTGGTTTTTGCGTCTTTTAAGGACGAAGGTGTTACCTGCTCAAAGGGAAATTTGTGTCATATCGGATCGACATCAAGGAATTCTTAACGCGGTGGAGATTGACATTCCCGGGCATGCTCCGTTTCACCATCGATGGTGCATGAGGCACTTTTGTTCGAACTTCTATAGGGCATGTGGCCTTAAGGAGTTGGCCGATTATCTTCAAGATTGTTGTCTCGCTTTCTTCGACAAGTGGTTCGCCACTTTGTACAAAAAATTGCTCGCACACAAAAAACTTGATCCCGAGGGTCAAGACTTTCTCAATAGGCACATTGAATACCGGAACAAGTTGGCACGTGCTTTTGATGAAGATGGCCGAAGATACGGTCAAATGACAAGCAATATGGCTGAATGCTTCAATAAGGTGCTCAAAGGTGCACGTGGATTACCCGTGACGGCAATAATTCAATACACATTTGACAAGATGAATGCATACTTTCTAAAGTAATCGATGGAAACGGATGCACAGGTAGCGGGTGAGAACAAGCGCAAGTACAAGTACAAGTTCCCACCCAAGGTTGATGAATGGTTGGAATTTCAGTCACGGAAGGCGGACTCAGAAGAAGCTATACTATATGACAACGAAGAGTGGAATTACGAAGTGCAAGAGCCAGGAGGAACCACAAACGATGGCCGACAACATGGAGGTCGGGCTTTCAAGGTGTCGTTAACACGGTGTGATTGCTCTTGCGAGAGGCCATTGTTGCTTCATCTCCCATGCTCACACTTGTATACCGCCGGTCGCGTTAGGAATGTAGACGTCAATCACCCCCTCACCGTGAGGGAGTCGGAGTTCTCAATCATGACGGTCAAGAAAACATGGGCTCCCTGCTTTCACCCATACTTTGACCAATCACAATGGCCGGAGTACCATGGAGTTCAACTATGGCCGGATCCGGAGTTGAAGGTTGTCAAATGGGGTAGACGTAATACAAAGCGTCTTAGAGGCGACATGGACGGATGGGGCCATGGTGGCCATGTAATGAGCAACGACCAATTCCAAGAGCCTCGTGAGAGCTCCCGTTGTGGGCAGTGCAAAGGTCATGGCCACAACAAAAGAAAATGTACGAAACCAAGGAAAAGGTCCAAGAAAAATGATGCAAGCACAAGCCAACAAGGAGCTACACAAGGGAGCCAACCAAGTGGTAGCCAACAAGTGCCAAGCCAACCAAGTGGTAGCCAACAAGTGCCAAGCCCACCAAGGTAGCCAACAAGTGCAAAGGCAACCAAGTGGTAGCCAACAAGTGCCAAGGCAACCAAGTGGTAGCCAACAAGTGCCAAGCCAGCCAAGTGGTAGCCAAAGAGGATCTAGGCAACAAAGAGATCGACAACTAGGACTTACAAGAGGCCGTGGTGGTGGTAGAGCTCGTGGTGGTGGTGTTGGCCATGGTGATGGTCTTGGCCATGGTGTTGGTCTTGTCCTTGGTGAAGGTCTTGGCCTTGGTGGTGGACTTGGCCGTGGTGATGGTCAAGGGCAAGGTCGTTATAGAGGAATGTTTGGATACCTCGATGGACCATTTCCGTATGTTGCTCACTAACTATAATTTTTCATATGTTCTTGTTTTTCATTTGTTCTTGTTGTCCTTATTTACTAATATGTACATGTTCTTCCATTTGTTTTTATTGTAGGTATGGCGGCTTCTCAACCCAACAAACCAACAATGAAGGAGGATGGCAAAGATGAGTTGGCGGGATGGTGGGAGAAGGCTGTGAAGAAGCTGAGAGAGGAGGATGCAGCCGCACTAAAGAAGAAGAAGGAAGAGGAGCTTGAAGAGAAGAGGAAGGAACGAGAGAGAGCAGATTATGAGTGTCGCGCTAGGGAGCATGCGTTGAAGAGGAAATGTGAGGAGGCACAGAAGAAGCGGCAAAAGGATTTTGAAGAAAGAACCATGAAGCTTTGGGCAATTGCAGCTAAAAAAAGAGAGGGAGAATCAAATATTCATGGAGAGGGTGGTTAAGGAGGCTCACGACAAGGAAAAGGGAGGAGTAAGAGGAAGAAGAGAGGAAGAAGAAGAAGGGAAAGGGGCCTTGCTCTATGCAATAGAGCTATGTCATCTTCAACTTGCTTGTGGACGATAACCGTGGTATCCTCTAAACTATGCTCTTCGATTTGGTTGTGAACTACTATGTCTCCTCCTCGATTTGGTTGTAAACTACTATGTGTCGTGAAGTACTATGTATTTCCCCTCGATTTGGTTGTATGAACTACTCCTCAAGTTGAAGTACTATGTGTTATGAACTACTATGTGTCGTAAAGTACTTTGTGCATATGTTGTCTTCACAGTTGTTTGCTTGCTATGTATCAATCCTACTTCACATCATCGTACTACGTGTGTAAATGCCAAACAATTCGCTAAGTACAAGTGCAACGCCTAGCTCAGAGGCGCCGCACTGTATAGTGTGGCGCCTCCTGGCTAGGCGTTGCACCAGCCTGTAACTTGCAAAGTTTATGTTGTTCCCTGGACAGCTCTTCCCAGGCGTGCAACGCCTCCGAGCTAGGTGTCGGTGTCAAAACCGGCGGATCTCGGGTAGGGGGTCCCGAACTGTGCGTCTAAGGTCGATGGTAACAGGAAACAGGGGACACGATGTTTACCCAGGTTCGGGCCCTCTCTATGGAGGTAATACCCTACTTCTTGCTTGATTGATCTTGATGAATATGAGTATTACAAGAGTTGATCTACCACGAGATTGTAATGGCTGAAACCCTAAAAGTCTAGCCTGTATGATTATGATTATGCCTATGGACTAAACCCTTCGGTTTATATAGACACCGGAGGGGACTGGGGTTGTACAAAGTCGGTTACAGAGAAAGGAATCTTCATATCCGGACGCCAAGCTTGCCTTCCACGCCAAGGAGAATCCCATCCGGACACGTGTGAGAGTCTTCGGTCTTGTATCTTCACAGCCTATCAGTCTGGCCCATGTCCAATAGACCGGACGCCCGAGGACCCCTTAGTCCAGGACTCCCTCAGTAGCCCCCGAACCAGGCTTTCAATGACGATGTGTCCAGCGCGCAGATTGTCTTTGGCATTGCAAGGCGGGTTCTTCCTCCGATGACTTCAAAGAGATGTATTCGGCCTTCCATTGAATGTCATACCCATCGGCTTCTGTGCATCCATGACTTCAGCTTCCACGTGTCGAGCGAATACGAGAGGTCAGGGTATTTGTTGCACATAACACCTCGGCCATGTGAGAAAAGCGTCTGTTTAAAGAGATTGGATCTCAGATCCGTTCCACACCACTCTGAAAAATCCTCAGAGCTTGCTAGGAGGAACCATTCCAACATGGCTAGCGCTCCCAGTTCTTCCTCCCGTCCCCACGGCCCCGAAAAAGACGATTGGGAGAAATGTTCTGTATCCCACGGTCAGCTAGTGAAGCTGCAAACATAGGGATTTCTTCCCCGCGCGGATCTAGTCCCCGTTCGAGCAGGATTGACTTCCTTCAACGGCGGGGCTCAGGCGGAGAATTTCCCCAATCCATCCAGGGGGAATGAGTGTGCTTCATTCCCTACTTGCTAAGAGGCGTTGGATTTCCAATCCACCCGTTCCTCCAAGGACTTCTGGAGTATTATGGCCTCCAACTGCACAATTTCACTCCCGTCTCCATCCTGCACATCGCGGGTTACGTTGCTCTTTGTGAGCTATTCCTGGGTTGTGAGGCCCATTTTGAATTATGGAGGAAACTATTCTGCCTCGTCCCTCGTAACCAAGAGGGATCTATATTTGAAGTGGGCGGAGCCGAGGTATGGCGCATCGCCGGGACCGGATACCTGTCCGGCACGCTGAAGAAGGCGACCAAAGAGTGGCCTTCCGACTGGTTCTATATCGAGGACGTCGCCCTTCCCGACCCAGTTCGAATGGGTCTTCCCGAATTTTCAAGTCCATTGAAGAAACGCCACAGCTGGCGCCCTCGGAGCCCCGAGGAGGAAGATAGCGCGGAAGTCCGTCAATTGATGGGCAAGATAAAGATGCTCGCCCAGTCCGGACTATCAATAGTCGAGGTAATGGCGACCTCCATAGTATAGGGGGTTCATCCACTCCAATACAGAGGGCTTCCCATGTGGCACCATAATGGGGAAGATGACGCCTCCCGCTGCGGTCGAAAGGGTCCGTACACACCCGCTACTTTGGCCAAAATTTGCCGAACTATACAAAGGGGAGAAAGAGGAATTCACTCGTATTAAGCGCCGAGATGGATTTTCCATGTACAATCCTCCTAGCTGGGTGAGTTCTAATCCCACTACTTTACTCAATCCTCTCCCTGAGTCACTTTCAATGGACATTAACCTGTCCATTTGTAACAGGAATGGCGGAAGGTCAACAAGGGGCTCCACAGCCCCTCCCCACAGCCAAAGGACCACAACCGGTACCTTGACCCCGGATTCGAAGAGGATCCGGACATATTCATGGAGCTCGAGGATGGTGTGTTCTACCAGGTGAGCTATGACGGCACGGAAGTGGCCATCACCGCCGACTATCCTGGTCTTCTCCCTGCCTCGCATGTAAGTGATCAAGAGACATTTCCTTCGAGAGAGCTTCCCTCATTATGCCTCACACAACGCACTATTTTGTGCTTCGAAAGGGAGGCGCCCGATGTCTCAATGTGCGCCAGAGGTATCTCCTAAGAGAGCGGCACTCGCACCAAGCAAATCTTCAACGAGGAAAGTGAACGACAACACGGCAGAGCCTTCAACAAAGAGGTATGGTTTCTGATCATGCCCCATGGCAGTCACATCAAACTATGACATTACCCGTTGTGTCTTATCAGAGAAAACATTTGTCGGACTATGTCTGGGGATCCTGCTGGTAGCGCTCCCACCAGTCAGGTTCCCGATCCTGCCGTAAAGACTAGGGCTGATACGGAAGTGATTCCAGATTGTCCTTTGGCAGAGGATTCGGATGATGTATCCGTCAGGAACTCGGAAGTGGAGAGTGCCATGAATCATCAGCGGCGGAGGGCCGCTTTTCGCGACCCTGGCTTTACGAACGAGGCATTCAATGCCTTCAACTCGGCTGATGCGTACATCCGAGCTGCTCGAGACGGGCTTACCAGAGCCACAGACTAGCATTTGAAAGATATGCGGGTGAGCTCACATTGTATAAATATGATAATTATATACCAGTAGCCCCGGAGACTTGAAGCAGTTGATACAACTGATTTAAGAATCATTGTATAACCAGGTGCTTACGGAGAAGAACAACATGTTGTCTCAAGAGCTGGAAAAGTGTCGGACCCAGCTAGGTGCTGCTACCGCCGAACTAGAGAAATCCAAGAAGGCATCGCTTTGGTAATGTTTCCTCCATCGAGAAAAATAGAATTGTATACCAGCAATGCTAACACAGTTGCGTATCTCATGTCAGGATCGTCAGATCAACTGAAAGAGGCACTGGAAGTTGCGCAAGCGGGTGAAAAAGAAGCCAAAAGGCTACGGGCCGCGGGCGAACGTGTGCTGACACGGTTTAGGGAGGAGAACAACAAACTGCAGGACTCCAACACCCAGCTGGGCGAAGAACTGAAAGATGTGCGGGCCCAGCTAGCTGACTCTGTGAAGGAAAATAAGAGGCTACGAGGCGGCATATTTAGTATGCGTTCGAACCTACCTCCGTGTAATTCAGCGAGGAAAGGAACTAACAGAGTTATGTCTGTAGGTATGCTGACTGGCCATCCCGAAGAGGAAATGTCCGGATCTTCAGGCGATCTGCAACAAGAGCTGTCGCAAATGCACGAGCGAGCTCGGCAGGCAATGCAGAGTGTTGCCAAGGCCTTATGGCCATCCGCCTCCCCTCCAGGACGTATGGAGGAGCTTGTGCAGCTATTCAAGGGAGCGCGACGGCGTTTCCGATTATGGAAGATATCGGCCTGCCGAGAAGGTGCGCGAGAGGCCTGGGCCATGGTGAAAACACAGTATACCAAGCTTGATCTGAATCATATGGCCCGGGTCGGACCTCTAGGTCAGATGGAAAACAAATTCCCGTTAGTTTGGTATATGACCAGGTAAAAGTAGCCGGAAAATATTCTCAACAGGATTGTAAGTTAGACAACCTGTTAGACGGCATAGAGGAGGAAATTTTTGAGTCCAAGTGACCATGTACTTTCCTTGACATATTTGTCCCTAGCCGGATTGTAAAACGATTGTAACGGTAGACCTTTTCGCTTTGACCTCTGGACCCGAAGGTGCGGAGTGTTTTCGAATACCTGAGCTGCAAAATAACCGGGGTATGCGTGGAAACCAGGCGTAGGGGTCATAGTTGCTTGAACAGACAAGTTGTATCTGGCTAGCTATGTTATATTACATTGTGATTGTAAGAAACATCTTCCAGAGAGAATAGTTCCGTTAAGGGTTCCTTTCCCTGGGTGAACATGCGTTAACGTGCATGCCCGAACTGTGATTGAAAAAATCGTAGTATACGTAATATCTGGGGGTTCGTAGTGTAATGAGTGTAAAAACATCTTTAGTCCGCCGACCGAATATTCCGTTGAGAACGCTAGCTTTCGGCTTCACCCAGTCTGAGGTACACATCCGGATGACCCGACAGTAACAATCGCAGAGGTGCTCCCTTTATGCCCTAGCCGAACTAAAGGGAACATAGGGCATAAGCACAGGAGCCAGGCAACCCAGCTTTTGGCCAAAACTTAAGTCATATCGATGCATATAATGGTGAAGAAAAGGTACATACGAGGAACGACACATATGTGGTGAGCTTGATGCTCGGAAAATAATAATAATAAGCTTCTATACAAGAAGCCCCCAGGTATAATGGACGTACATATTTAAGGATGTGTACGTCATAGGTGCGCGGTTTAGCCGCACGAAAGCTTTAAGGCTAAAAAAAGGGCAAAAAGAGAGGAAAAGTTAATGGAAACAAAAGGGAGAAGGATACAAACAAAGAGTTCGGCGCTAGGCATAGAATCTTTGGAGTCTGGCTGCATTCCATGGGTTCGGCTCTAGGCAATTGTCTGATGCATCACGCAGGTGGTACGCTCCTCCGGTGAGAACTTCGTCAATGATGAAGGGACCCTCCCACTTGGGCTTGAGTTTGTCCTTTTTCTTCTCTGGCAAGCGCAGAACGAGTTCGCCAACATTATAAGTCTTGGCCCGCACTTCTCTGCTTTGATATCTGCGAGCCTATTGTTGATAAAATGCGGAACGGGCTTTTGCAACGTCGCGCTCCTCCTTCAGGGCATCTAAGATGGGAAAACTTTGTTTTTTCCACTCTAGTTTTTGCCAACTTCACTTATGCCACTCTAGAATTCAGCATCTCACTTCTGCCACTCTTAGATTTTGACAATGTATCACAAATGCCATTCTGTTAGGTCAGTGGACGTTTTGACCAAACAGAGCAGGAAAAAGACCATATTGCCCTCGGTTTTTTGTTTTGCTTTTGCCACTCCTCTTTTTGCCAAATATTACTTTTGCCATGAGAGCATCTAAATACACTAAGCTGATGTGTTACCAATTTTGGCATGACCTATTTAAAAATATAACAATGCACATAATTACACATAAATACACTATTTGATCAGAAGTAAGCGCAATAATAACATCATGACCAGTAGCATAGTAAAGAGGTTAGGCCATTATAAATACCAACAAATCACTTCATAGGAGTACAAATCCATCATCTAATTTAAACAGCAAGGTTCGCATGCATATTGACCACCCAAAAGATAAGCTCCACACAAGTTGAGCAAAGTACATCAAGGTCTAACCACATGAAAAGCTGAACATAGTACACAGCAAGGCATGGTGCTCCACAAAATAACATGTAGTTGCATCTACACAACAAGGCTCAGATATGCATGGTGCTCCACAAAATAACCTACAATTGCATCAGCTACACAACTACACAAAGAAGGTTCCATATGCATAGTGCTCCACAATAACATGTAGTTGCACAGGAAGGTTCACAACTTCTTTCTGCTTCTTGTGCTCTTCGACGGAGGACACTGTTTGCTTCTTGTGTTGTATTATCATGTGTAGCATAAGTCTTCTTAGACGCTTCAGAAACTGGGCTAGGCTTTGCCCTTTTACCACCTCCTTTTCTCGGCTTTTTAGAACTGAGAATGAATGAAAACAAGAGTGTTGAAATGCAGATTTGCAATAGGAAAAATTAGACCACTATGGACTATTTGAAGCAAAACAAGAATGTTTACCTGCTGGTGTCGAGAGTTTCAGCATATATGGCATTGGATTCTATGTCTTCTATGTCTTGAGGCTCAACATTTTTTCGTTTCTAGCAGTTTTCAGATAGAGAATTAAGTTAAGACTGCACATTTCATTGCATTTAGACTATATTATGGATTTGTATAGCAGGTTCACATGTATATGTACTATTCTAGATCAGCAGATTTCACTCAGCAAGGTTCACAAGCATATTGACCACCAAAAATCTGAACAACAGGTTCACATGCATATATATAATTCTTTGCTAGCAATTACTTGTTTCACTTGCGTTCAGGATGAAGTATTGGACATGTCTTCATCATATGCCCAAATTCTTTGCATTATTTGCACTTGTGTCTTCTCTTCGATATGCTCTCAAAGGCTGACTTTATCCTTTGTGTCCTAGGTCTACCAATAGCCTTTTTCAACACGGGAGGGTGCAATTTGAACCCAACATCGACCATTGGCCATTGCTTCTTATCGGTCATGGTGGGCGCATTTTTTGCATATGCATTGATGAATGATTTCACAGAGTAGTACTCATGCACATAGTCATCTATCTCCCGACCTCCTCTAATACTTGTGATGAATGCAATGGCATGTAGGCAAGGTTGTCCAGTTACTTGCCAACGTCTACAAGTACATTCCCACTTCTCCAAATCTACACAGTGCTTCCAATTATAGCCATGGATCTTTATAGTGACCTCCGCTTTCAAGTCATCACTTCTAGAGATCCCAACTAACACTATCCCCCTTGATATATTGTTCATCATGTTGGTGATCCTTGGCAGAATTTTTAGAAGTCCACGTACAAATCTTCTCGCTATTTTAGCTCTTATTTCAAATCGACCATTAGCCATTCTCTCAAAGAGTCCAATAATTCAAGAACAGGAACCCCTTCAATTTCTTAATCATCGAATTGAATGACTCATCTATGTTGTTCATGACATAGTCACATTTGCATGTTGTAGAGAACTTACTTCTGCTCCACAAATTAGAATGCCACTCATCAAGGTATGCGATAGCTTCCGGATTGGCTTCCATAATTTTGTCCATATGGTGATTGTGCTTGGCAGCAGAATATGTGTATGCCGCTGGCCATAGATTTTCTTCGAAAACCTTGCCATGGAATGTCTTTCTGAAGTTCATTATCATGTGTCTAAAGCATTCCCTATGTTCAAAGTAGCTTGGGAATACAAGATGCAATCATTGTTTCCAACCCTTTGCATGCATCTGTGCATATGACTAAGCCTTCTGGTGTGCCAATAGCTGATTTGAGATTCTCCATGAACCAATCCCAGTTCTCTTTAGTCTCTGAATCAAATACAATATAAGCCACTGGATACAACCAATTGTGTCCATCAACACCACAAGCAACCGCAAGTTGTCCTTTCCATTTCCCATTCAAGGCAGTGGCATCAACACTCAAGTAAAGTCTACATCCTAACAGAAATCCATCAATGCAAGCTCTAAAACACATAAATGCCCTTGTGAAGCATTGCTGCCCTTCGATCTCTTTGTGATTTATCACTACAATACTTGTTGGGGACTTCCTAAGCACTTCATAACTAATTTCTGGAATATCGTACACTATGCCCCATCACTATCCTCATCACTAACAGCCCCTCCTTCACTATCCTCGTCATGATCATCACTATCCTCTTCATGCTCATCACTATCCTCCTCGACATCTTGGGAAACATCTTCGGTTGCCTTATGGTCAAGATCTTTGGCTTGCACACCTCCATTTTCTGCTCGCCGCCATCAAGGTACTGGTCCTCCTCATCTATTCCAACGTGATCCTCTCCTTCATAGCCCCCTTTAGATTTTTCTTGCCTTGTCAAGTTCTCCTCGGTATCTCATACTCATATTCAGATTTCGAGTTAAATCTTCCACTATGAGCTTGGGCACTTCCTTTCCGGAGAAGGTCGGATTGGTTGAAGCAAACTCGAGCAAACTTCTCCTCCTCACCATTCTTGCAGAACTGAACAAGTATCTTAATAATCCTGTCTTCCTCATTCTCATCATACATGCTGACCACATCTTCATCATTGCGAACTAGCACAAAATATTGGTTGCTACTATTCCACTTTGAAAACACAACACCCTCATCATGTCCCCATGGATATTTACTCTACATCAGCCCCATAAGTTGATCATAACTGGTCTGCCTCTACACGTATGTCCTAGCTCCAAGAAGACACCATGCAATCGTCGCCTTGTAATTCTTGTAAGAACGTGCCCGTATGTCACAATCAGCTTATAAGGTGGCAGCTCGACCTACATTGACACAAATTGGACATCAAAAAGTGTGGAATTAGGCTAGCTAGCTAAGCCATCAACATATATGACATGGAAAAAACTGATCAAAATAATCTTTTTTCCGCATTGTTCCATTATCTAGTGCTACACTAAGCAATCAGCATGTATGTATGACATATATGTACCAATGCCATGACCAGACTAGCATCTTGCAATATATTTTGGAGGAACTCTGCTTGCAATATCCCCTACTAGCAACTTCCATAAAAAAACAAATGAACTATCTTCTTGCATCTCATAGGAATTATTAAACTAGTTGCTTCACTCACGAATCCCTAATTGGTCTAACTATGCACTAATGAAACATGGCATGTGTACAGTAGACATACCAGGGCATGTGTACAATAGATCAAACTCCAATGAGTAACAGGAGCACAACAACAAAATTACTTCTAACAGATCAAATGCTACACATCAGGTATTTGAGGAATTGAACACTTGCCCATCAGGGAGAGGAACCAGCAGGTTTGAGGTCCTCTGGGCCGCCCCTGCCGCCATGGCCGGCGGCACGACTCCCTCCATCCCGTGTGAGCCGCTGAAGGGGGAGGAAGGGAGGTCGCCGATGTGGACCGCGTCAGGGAGGGAGGCCCCTGCCACCATGGCCGGCGACGCCACTCCCTCCATCCCGTGTGAGCCGCTGAAGGGGGGAGGGAGGTCATCAATGTGGACCGCGTCGGGGAGGGAGGCCCCTGCCGCCATGGCCGGCGGCGCGACTCCCTCCATCCCGTGTGAGCCGCTGAAGGGGGGGGAGGGGGGTCGCCGATGTGGACCGCATCAGGGAGGGAGGCCGATGAAGGGAGCCGCGGAGGGGAGGCCGCAGATGCGTGAAGCGTCGGTGATTCCAGAGCAGGTCCCCTCGGAGGGGAGACCATGGATGCGGGTTGTGTCGGCGAGGCAAGCTCAGGGCATCGCGGAGTGGATGCGGCGGCGGACGGCGGGGTGTGGATGCGGCGGCGGCGTGCCGGGGCATGCGGACGCGGCGGCATGGATGGATGCAACTAGGTCATTCTCTGGATGGGGATTGGAATCGGGACGGGTGTGGTTCGTGTGTGTGTACAGTTTTGTGTGTGTAGAGTTTTGTGTATGGGTCACTTGCAAAAACTGACAGGTCTTTTCTTGGTCAACTGGCTAGAGTAAACAGTCAACTCATGGATGTGTAATGGAATGGCATTTGTGATATATTGTCAAAATCTAAGAGTGGCAGAAGTGAGATGTTGAATTCTAGGATGGCATAAGTGAAGTTGGCAAAAATTAGAGTGGCAAAAACAAAGTTTTCCCGTCTAAGATGTCCTACCGATAAAGCTCGGCCTCTCTCTTCATACATGCGCACTCGAGGTGAGTCATGAATAATGTCGCAGGGTAACACAACCTCTGCGCCGTACACCATGAAGAAGGGTGTATATCCGGTAGTGCGATTGGGCATGGTCCGCAGCCCCCAGAGTACGGAGTCGAGCTCCTCAACCCAGTGCTTGTCTGATTCTTTCAAGGACTGCACTAGTCTGGGCTTGATGCCGCTCATAATAAGACCATTGGCTCGTTCGACTTGACCGTTTGTTTGCGGGTGATAGACGGAGGCATAATCGAGCTTAATGCCCAGATTAGCACACCAGGTTTTCACCTCATCGGCTGTGAAATTGGAGCCTTTATCGGTGATGATGCTGTGTGGGACACCATAAGGGTGCACAACACCGGATATGAAGTCTATCACTGGTCCGGCTTCGGCCGTTTTAACAGGTTTGGCCTCTATCCACTTAGTGAATTTATCCACCATGACCAGCAGATATTTTTTCTTATGGCTTCCTCCTTTAAGGGGTCCGACCATGTAAAGCCCCTAGACCGCAGAAGGCCAAGTGATGGGGATTGTTTGTAGAGCGGTGGGTGGCATATGGCTTTGGTTGGCAAAAAGCTGGCATCCGACGCAACGTTGGACAAGGTCCTGTGCATCTGCTCAGGTCGTCGGCCAATAGAAACCTGTACGGAAGGCCTTGCTTACAAGGGCCCGAGCCGCGGCGTGGTGACCACCGAGACCGGCATGAATTTCATCCAAGAGCTGTCGTCCCTCTTCTTCGGAGATACATCTTTGAAGTACTCCGGTAGCGCTTTTCTTGTAGAGTTCTCCATCATGAACTTTGTAGGCTTTCGAGCGCCGGACAATACAGCGAGCCTCATTCTGATCCTCAGGGAGCTCTCGCCTATTTAGATAGGCCAAGAAGGGTTCGGTCCATGGGGCAATGACTACCATGATAAGATGGGCCGACGGTGTTATTTCGGTGGCCGAGCCCCCAATGATATTGGTGTGTTCGGAATCTGGGGGTATAGTCAGATCTGAATTGGTGTTGCCGCTCTCCCCTTGCCACACCACAGATGGCTTGAAGAGCCTTTCCAGAAAGATGTTAGGTGGGATGGGGTCGCGCTTAGCGCCGATGCGAGCAAGGACATTCGCCGCTTGATTACTCTCTCGAGCCACATGATGAAACTCGAGCCCCTCGAACCGAGCCGACATTTTGAGAACGGCGTTACGATAAGCCGCCATCTTCGGATCTTTGGCGTCGAAATCTCCATTTATTTGAGATATTGCGAGGTTTGAATCCCTGCGCACCTCCAAGCGTTGTATGCCCATGGAGACAGCCATCCGAAGACCATGCAACAAGGCCTCGTATTCGGCTGCATTGATGGAGTGTGTGTATAATATTTGGAGTACGTACTGAACTATACCTCCAGTGGGGGATATTAGGACAACGCCCGCTCCTAAGCCCGCCGGCATTTTGGAGCCATCAAAGTGCATGACCCAGTTGGAATATGTGTCGTACTCTTTAGGGAGTTCGACCTCTGTCCATTCGGCGACGAAGTCAGCCAGTACTTGGGATTTAATGGCCCGGCGCGGTTTGTATGTTATGTCGAATGGAAGGAGCTAAATGGCCCACTTGGCAATCCGGCCGGTGGCATCGCGGTTGTTTATTATGTCATTGAGTGGTACTTCGGAAGCCACCGTGATTTAGCACTCTTGAAAGTAGTGTCGTAGCTTTCGGGATGCCATGAAGACCGCGTATGCTGTCTTTTGGTAATGAGGGTACCGGGATTTGCATGGTGTGAGAACGGTGGATACGTAGTATACCGACTTCTGGAGCGGCAATTTGTGTCTGTCCTCCTCTCGTTCAACGACGAGCACCGCACTCACGACCTGGTGTGTTGTCGATATGTATAATAACATGGGTTCGCTGATGTTCGGTGCGGCCAGGATTGGGTTGCTTGCTAAAAGAGCCTTTATTTCTTCCAGTCCGGCCATTGCCGCATCCGTCCACTCGAAATGATCGGTGCGTCGGAGAAGGTGGTAAGGTGGCAATGCTTTTTCTCCTAGTCTAGAGATAAAGCGGCTTAAAGCTGCCACACATCCGACTAGGTTTTGGACCTGTTTAAGGTCTGTTGGCGTAGCCAACTGTGACAAAGCTCGGATTTTGGCTGGGTTTGCCTCAATTCCTCTATTGGAAACGATGAAGCCCAACAGTTTTCCAGCGGGAACGCCAAAAACACACTTTTCCAGATTGAGCTTGATGTCATATGTTGTAACATCCCAAATTTTGGAATGTTAATATAATTAATTGAATTGTTTGTTTGTTTGCTTGAGTGAATTAAACTTGAGTGAAATTTGAACCTTTTCAAAAACTTTTGAATGAGAGGGAATAAAATGACTTTCCCTTCTCCGTAAATTCAAATTCATCCTATTAAAATCAATGAGAGAAGATGACATGACTTCTTCAACTATAAAGAATTTGAACGGAGTTTTGCAATTTAATTTTTTCAAATATTTACACTTGCTTCTCTATTTTTCTTCCCCGAGAAATACCCGAAAATAAATTCTTGCAAGCAAGAAAGAGCGGAGGAAAATGACCCTCCAAAATCAGGGGCATTTTTGAAAATATTTGAGCCAAGAAAAACCAAAGTTTTTATTTAAAAATTATTTGCAAAATGAAATAAAGCCTTTAGGGATGTTCTGAAAACATTTTTTAAGTTTTTATTTTGGCCGTGGAATAATGCTCATCATCTACATTTTATTTTTCTGATAATTTTAGTATATAAAAACTCTTTATTCCAATTGATTTGATTTCCTTTTTATTGTTTTAGTTTCCTAATTTTAAAAATAGGAATGGAATCGTTTTATTAGGAAAAACCTGCTGGCCCATTAAGCACTTTCCTATTCTAGCCCAACAAGAGATCATCTCCTTCCTCTGTTTCCTCTCACGTTACAGAAGCTTTCCATATCCATGGAGACAGGAATCTCCACCTTCCCGATCTCCCCCTGCTCTTTCCATCCCAGCCTCCCAAGACCGCCTATAAAACCCCATCCCTCTCCTCGCTCCATTTTTCCCATCACCACGCCCCTTCCTGTCCGTAGCCTTCTCGCCACCGTCCTCCTTTTCCTGCCTAGAACGCTCACCAGAGCTCTCCTGGAACCTCCCCAAGCGCCGACCCCTCCTCCGCCACCCCACCTCGGCTGGCGACCTCGCCTCGCCGAGCAGCCCTCCACATCGCCGTCTCCTTCCTGCCATCTCTGCCTCACGTACAGGTAACTCCCTTGTTGTTTTTTTTCGTTTTCAGATTTATTTCCGTAACAGATTTAGTTCCGTTTTTGTTTAGCTTATAGTTTTTGATCTAGAAGTCCAATGATGCAGATTCTTTTTGCGTTAGATCACAATTTTCTTGTAGTTTCCAAAAATATATAATTTGTCTATGTTTGGATTTATAAAAATTGAGTTAGATCAGATTTGAATTAAAGCTTGTTTTGCTTATTCCGGGAGTTTAAAAATAGGGTTTTAATTAATTCTTTTTGCTCCTGGTCTCTAGGACCTTTGTTTATCCAGTAGTATTTAGTATTTTATTTCTAGGTTAATTTAAATTAGGTTTTTAGCAAAACAGTACTGTTTTATTATTAGTTCTGTTTTAGCTTTTTCTTTATTGTTTTTATTAGTTTTAAATTATTTCTTTTGCCACTTTTGACAAAATTAGTTGTGTTTCTGTTAGACAACAGGAAAAAATTTATTTTTATTTAAAAAATTTATTTTTCTTAGTTTTGTATGAAACCTTCTATAGGTCATAGTTAGAGTTTTATAAAAGCTTTTTATTTGTTTCTTTTTGCAAATAAAATTTTATGGAAAAAATACTTTCTGTTAAATTAGTTATTTTACATTTTATTTTCTGTTAATTTATTAGTTTAGTATTTTAATTGTTGTTAAGTTTTTACTTACGGCAAAACTATATTAGATGTTTGTAGCAAAGTCATAGATCTTCGTTAGTAGTTTTTCTTTGTAGTTTTATTTGAAGTTTCTTTTGATTTTGTTTGAGTTTTATTATCGATTTTCCTTGCTGTTTTGATTGTTATTTCGAAGTGCTAAAATTGTTTGCTAGGATGTTTGCTTATGTGAATGCTATGTTTGACTATATAGATTTTCAACGGAGTGACGATTAGTTCTACCAAGTCATTTTCCTGACGTTGTTATCTTCATCAAGTATTACCGTGCAAGTTCACTTTGACCATTGCTTTCATACCTATGTTTTTATTGCATTTAGTGGCATCCTTGCAACCACACCTCAAGTAGTGTTATTGAATCCTTGTAGTTGAGTAGTATGCATGAGGTAGGAACCCATCCCCCTGTTACCAAGCCCGGACGATATTTTATTTTAATGCTACGCTATAGTAGACGGGTTTGGTATGAGTACTGGAGTGGTGTGAGAATGGAGGATTCTACGTCAATGACGACAACTCCATGATGGAATCTGCAAGGACTGCATCTTCAAGACCTCAAGACTTCAAGACTCGAGACAGAATTCAATACACACTCTTTGGGTGAAGGACGGTTGACGGGCACCTGGAGAACCCAGTGGTTGGCGGGATGCATGGAGAAGCGCCATGACATCTTGCGGAAAGCTTCACCCAGACTCAAAGAGACGGAAGAATACTTCATGCCCTAATCTTACCCGTGCAACCGCAAGTCATTATGGGCTCGCTTGGTTGACCTTAGTGGTGACTCTGGCTGGGACGGTACTAGCGGATGTAGAACTACGGTAGGATGGGATGAGTACCGGACAAGGGTCGAGGAACTCTTCGGAAGACCATGTTTCGTCGTCTTGTTCTCAAACACCTGAAGTGCGAGAACGTAAAAGAGGGATCGAATCTTGCGGGTAAAGTGTACAAACCTCTGCAGAGGGTTTTAAACCTAATCGATTAGCCGTGTCCCGATTCTACGGACAATTTGAGCATCTGGACTTGGATCTATCTCGGAACTCTCAACACCGGATTGACAACTTAATTGTGGGCAACATATGATGAATTTTGGGCTATGAGACATCGGTTGGCGGAACCATGTCATGATAGAAAACTCCATAGTACAGACTTCATTTATTCCTTTGATGTAGGGAAAATAAAATCAGCTTTTATGCAAACAAAACTCGATCTGAGCCATAAAGCCATATTGCATATAGTATAGTTTTATCATCTGCTTTTCTCATATTGTGATCTTGCCGGTACATTCAATGTACTGACCTACACGGCTGCAACGTATCATGTTGCGTATATTTCCTCGACGAGAAAGAGTACGGCAGGTTACGGTTCTACACTCAACCCGCCGATGGCGTTGATGGGACTCCACACCCGTTTGATTGTTTCCGCCGAGTATTATGAGGTATATATCAGTTTTACGTTATTTATGCATGTGATTGCACTTTGATATATACATTGATGTACTGTGTGCCAAAGATACCGATCCGTGGATGGCACAAGAATACGAAGGCTTGACCGTCTGAGGTCGGGTCGCTACATATGTACGGAGGTTGTTGAATGTGAGACGCAGATCGTCTATTAATGACTTGACGTGCCTAGCTTTGATGACGATGTCATCCACTTATGCTTCAACTGTCTTGCCGTTTTGTTTCTCCAGGCATGTTTGAATCATGCGTTGGTAGGTGGCGCCGGCGTTTTTGAGTCCGAAGGGCATAGTGTTGAAGCAGAACGGCCCATATGGGGTAATGAATGCCGTTGTGGCTTGGTCGGACTCCTTCATTTTGATTTGATTGTATCCGGAGTATGCGTCGAGGAAACACAGTGAGTCGTGTCCGGTCGTAGCATCAATAATCTGATCGATGCAAGGGAGGGGAAAGGGATCCTTAGGGCAGACCTTGTTGAGGTCTTTGAAATCGACGCATAGGCGCCATTTATCCTTCTTTGGTACCATCACTAGGTTTGCTAGCCAGTCTGGGTGTTTTATTTCTCTGATTAACCCGGCCTCGATTAACTTGGCTAGTTCCACCCCCATAGCTTGTCGTTCGGGTTCAGAAAAGCGCCGCAGTGTTTGCTTGACCCATTTATATCCCTTCAATATGTTGAGGCTGTTGTTCGGCCAACCTGCATGGGATTCCTGGCATATCAGAAGGGTGCCAGGCGAATATGACCTAGTTCTCGCGTAGGAACTCTCGTAGCGCGGCGTCAACCGTTGGGTCCAGCTGTGCCCTGATGGATGCTGTCTTCTTGGGGTCCGTCGGGTGGACTTGAAATTTGACTATTTCATCTGCTGGTTTAAAGGAGGTGGATTTGGGTCGCTTGTCCAGGATTACATCGTCCCTATCCACCGTGGAGCGCAACACCGTTAATTCCTCGGCCACGAGGGCTTCAGACAGTGCCTCGAGGGCCAAAGATGAGGTTTTGTTTTCAGCGCGGAGTGCAATGTCCGGATCACTGGTAAGAGTGATAATACCATTGGGCCCGGGCATCTTGAGCTTTGCGTACCCGTAATGAGGTATAGCTTGGAAGCGTGTAAATGCATCTCGCCCCAATAGGGCGTGATATCCACTGTTGAAAGGGGCCACTTGGAAGGTTATCTCTTCGGACCGATAACTCTCCGGTGTGCCGAATACCACGTCGAGTGTTATTTTTCCTGCGCATCGCGCCTCCCGACTGGGAATGATTCCTCGGAAGGTCGTACTACTTTGCTCAATGCGGCTCCTGTCTATTTCCATTTCATTGAGTGTGTCCTCATAAATGAGGTTTAATCCGCTGCCGCCGTCCATGAGCACATTGGTAAGCCGACAGCCATCCATGATTGGACTGAGGACCCAGGCGGCTGGTGCCTGGATTGTCCTAAATTTTGGTTCATCACTCGCATTGAAAGTTATAGCCGTGTCGTTCCAGGGATTTATTGTCGCGACTTGGCAGACTTCGGCGAGGTCGCGGAGTGCCCTTTTGCGCTTATTGTTTGAAGCAAAAGTCTCTAAGACCATCAATACTCTGAGGTCGTCTTCTTCCAGGGGGTGTTGCTATGGGGTATTTTTGGTGAGGAGATCCTCGCCGCTCTTGGCCACTTGTTGGAGTATCCAACATGCTCTAAGGCTGTGGGTCGGTATGGTATCTGGTGTTGTGTGTATTTTGCATGGCCCATCGAGCCATCCCTCCAGAACGGTTCCGCACCCCGTAATGGGCTTAGATTTCTTTACTCTTGGATCGGGCGCCCCACGAGGGTGCATCCTTTTTGCCCGGGCGAGGGGTTGAGTGGAAACTAGTGGCTCCGAGCGAGCTGCCTGAGTTTTCCAGGCGCTTTCCATTGCACAAGATTGCATTACTATGGTTGCCAAGTCGGTGAAGTGTGTCTGTGACGGCGGTGGATGGCGTTGAGGATTCCTTCGTCCGTGCATTTGTTGCAGAACACTTGAGATCGCGTCTTCGTCGTAGCAATCTTTAATCTTGTCTTTGACAAGGAGGAATCTGGCCCAAAAGTGATGGTCCGTTTCCTGAGACTGCTGCCGTATGTACATGAGATCGCGTATATCTAGGTGGGTGGGTGGATTTAAATCTGAACCCTGACCCAATTTAGGATCTGGAGTTTGAGAAACTTCCGAACTCAATAGTTCGGGCTCCGAGATATTAACTGATTTTTCAGGCCCATTGTCCGATTCTAGGTTTGGTGGTGTGTCGTTCCGCAAACAGGTATCCGGCTCTTCGAGCTCGGAAATCCAAACATAGTTCGTCCTCAATATAGAGGAAGAGTCATTGTCTTGCTCCTCTACTACTGCTATCTGATGGGTGACCGGTGGAGATTTGATTTCTCTCTGATCGGGTTTAAGTCCAATCCGATCATAGTCTGTAGCGACCCCCAAGGCAGCGATGCGATCAAGGAGTTCGTTTAAAGACGACAACTCTGTCAGATCCATCCGTTTGGAGTATTCAGAGTTAATGCGGAGGCGATTTTCGATGACCCGAGAAGTCATCGTCGGCTTAACGGCCGAACAGGCGGTCATGGTGAAGCCGCCCAGCCGAAGGGTTTGGCCTGGGGCCAGGGCTCCTCCGGAGGTGATACTGTCCTTGACAACAAGGCGAGCCATCAATCCTGTCTTCGACGTCATAGCGTAACTCTCAATGGAAGCACCAATGTCGATGTCAAAACCGGCGGATCTCGGGTAGGGGGTCCTGAACTGTGCGTCTAAGGTCGATGGTAACAGGAGACAGGGGACACGATGTTTACCCAGGTTCGGGCCCTCTCTATGGAGGTACTACCCTACTTCCTGCTTGATTGATCTTGATGAATATAAGTATTACAAGAGTTGATCTGCCACGAGATCGTAATGGCTAAAAGCCTAAAAGTCTAGCATGTATGATTATGATTATGCCTATGGACTAAACCCTCCGGTTTATATAGACACCGGAGGGGATTAGGGTTGTACAAAGTCGGTTACAGAGAAAGGAATCTTCTTATCCGGACGCCAAGCTTGCCTTCCACGCCAAGGAGAGTCCCATCCGGACACGGGTGAGAGTCTCCGGTCTTGTATCTTCACAGCCCATCAGTCCGGCCCATGTCCAATAGGCCGGACGCCCGAGGACCCCTTAGTCCAGGACTCCCTCACTAGGCGCTGCACTGCTACGTGTGACGCCTAGCTCGGAGGCGTTGCACGCCTGGGAAGAGCTATCCAGGGAGCAAGAGAAACTTTGCAAGTTACAGGCTGGTGCGGTGCCTAGCCTGGAGGTGCCACACTATACAGTACAACGCCTACGCGCAGAGGCGCTGCACTGCTCGGAGTGGCGCCTCCAGGCTAGGCGTTACACCACTGTAACTTGCAAAGTTTCTGTTGCTCTCCGGATAGCTGTATACAGGCGTGCAACGCCTCCTAGCACTGGGCCGTTGCCTTATACAGTGTGGCGCCTAACATGTAGGCGTTGCACGCCCGTGTACATCTATCCAGAGAGCAACAGAAACTTTGCACCCATTTTGGGACGAAAAAATCGCTAAGTGTTGGTGTGGCGCCTAGCTTGGAGGCGCCGCACCGTACAGTGTAGCGCCTAGCACTGGGGCGTTGCACTGCTCGGTGCGGCGCCTCCAGGCTAGGCGTTGCACAAGAATGTAACTTGCGAAGTTTCTGTTGCTCTCTGGAACGGGCGTGCAACGCCTTAGTGCTAGGCGTTGCACTATACAGTGTGGCGCCTAACTCGGAGGCGTTGCACGCCTGTGTACAGCTATCCAGAGAGCAACATAAAGTTTGCCTCTAGTTTGGGTCCAAAAATTCGCTAAGTGCTTGTGTGGCGCCTAGCGAAGAGGCGCCACACCTTACAGTGCAACGCCTACGCGCTAGGCGCTGCACTGTACAGTGTGGCGCCTCCCTGCTAGGCGCCACACCAACACTTAGTGTTTTTTTGTCCCTCAAACTGGGTCATTTTTAGGCACATATAGTTGCATCACAGAATAAACTGTAATGATCTTTAAGTTCAACAAAGACAATGTTTCCTAGAGTGACCATCACAACAAGTTCAACATTACTAAGACATACAATCACCACTCCAAGTTCAACGACATAACAAGTTCAACATTACTAAGAGCTACCACCACTCCAAGTTCAACATTACAAATAAAGGGCGACGACCAGTTCCTTGAGCGCTTTTGGCTCCTCCCCCCTCCTGCTGATTATCTTCTTCGCCTTCATAGGAAGAGCAACCCGCTCCAGCTCCGGCTCCGGTTCCTCCACATCATCATCCATATAGTCATCCAAAGCCGCCATCCGCGAGGTGCCGACCGTCCTTTTGCATCTTTGGGTGAAGTCTTCAGGTGTGTATTTATTGATTCCCTTCCTAGGCTTTAACACGTATGCAGACCGAACTTGGTAGGTCCCCAAGGTCATATCATCAGCAACCTATTACAAAAACAAAAGATATGGAAAGACCATGTGTGAGGATATAGTTAGCAATGCATCAACAATTGAATATATGCTCATGCCATACCTCTTGGGTGACCACACCCACATCCTCATCCTCCAAAGGATCACCATGGCCAGAAGTGGGATCCGATGGTGTCGCCGACCTAGACCGTTCTGGTGATACATACTCGGGGTCACGACAACCGAAAAGGTTTGATAGCCGCCTTAAGCTTTGGCCCTGGTGCTGCAACATGTACAAGTGAATGAGACATCGAACGTACCAACACATGTTAAGTGGTAGTTTGAAGGAGATGTGAACCTTAATGAATGCTCGAATCGCACCTTCCCCATCGCTTTTCCCAACCGGGTTGTTTCGAGAATAGTCTCGGTCTCATCACCGCTTTCTTGATGCTGGCACGCTATGAATGTAAACGGCATTAACGTGTTAGGCAAGCGAAGATGTGAATAGTGCAAATGGAAAAGCAAAAAGGGCAAATACCGCAAAGTTCATCATTGGAGCTGAAGGGACTGAGTTGCCTTTCCTGACTAATGCGTTGTACTCATGCTGGGTTAGCTCATCGAAAATGGTGGGATCTTCCAAAATCTCCTCAGCATACGCCGGCTTGCATACCTCCACACGGGCACTTGCAAGAAACCATGTGAGATAGTTGTTGAACGCGATCGGGCAGTGCTCACGTAGTTGCGCTCGTTTTCCAACCTTAGCTTGCTCCACACTAAGCGCGAAATGTACGACATACTTCCTGTGATACTTGGCCCAATACTTGATCTTCTGCTGCCTTTTCCTATCCAACCTGCAAGTTAGAAACAGAATATTAGCACCATCGAAACCGCCGAGAAGCTGTTAAGTGCTCAAGGTTAATTATATATTACGCGTGTAGCAACTTGTCCGTGTCCTCCCACTCCGGCGGGTGTGGCTGGAACAAACCAAACTGGCGGTACACCCGATGTGGCAGATGAAGCTCAACCGCCCAGTTGCATATGAGTGGGCAACGCATATGCCAAAGATCCCTATCCCTAGTGCATATCGGATTCAACCTGAACTCTATAGGGTTACCAAAACTATCCCCTCTTCCATACGGCTCCCATTCCACCTGCAAAATAGCAATAATGCAAAATTGATTTCGAGTTACGATAGAAGCATGAGAATCACTTATGCAATGTCGAGTTACCTGCTCAGCCGTGATCGTGTCCAGCTCGCTCTTATACAACTTGTACATGACCGAGGGATCATCCGTCGTCTCATTTAACACATCCCACTTGTAAGCCCAAGTGGGGAGCCATTTTGGGTCGTCTTTGTCGTCCCAATCCTCATACTTCACGGTCTTCGGTCGTCCAACCGTCAAACGCTCCCAGCTCCATATGGAAAGTGCGAGCATACAACCACCAATACCTCCAGATGGCCTACAACAGGCTTCGTCCAACTACACGTAAAAGAGAACATGGTTGAATTAACAGGAAGATCGCATTGATAATGTAGCAATGAAGTGAAAAAGAAACAACTTCATACCTGTCTATACAAGTAAGCCAGTGTCGCCGAACCCCAGCTCTATTTGCTATCGAAGACGGTCAATGCCTTCCGCCACATCCATGGAGCATTCTTGCTTGTGCCATCAGCAAACATAGTCCTGGATATAACGTACCACATGTATGCACGAGCATATGTCTTGACCTCATCCTCATTAGCTTCCTCAGGGCAAGTACCAAAGTGCCATGCAATCCACGTGAAAGGAGCACCGGCTACGACTCTTTCCTTCTTCTTGTCTTCTGCTTCTGGTTCCCGAGGCTTCGGAGGAATCATGCCGATAAGGGCATGCATCTGCGGGTGCCACCCATTAGAATCGGTGTTCATACATAGAGGATCCCCCTCGATAGGAAGACCGGGATCATAACAATATCCTAGAGCGTCACGGTCATCTCCCCGGTCCTAAGATGGAAACTGTGTGTCTCCGGCCTCCAACGATCAATAAGCGCGGTGATTCTTTGCGGCATTGAGGGTGGCGTCGATCACCGACCAACTGAATGAAAGGGAGAAGTCATGTCTCCCTTACATACGGTGTGTATCGCTCATCATAACGCATCCCCCCAAGGTTGACCCCGTGAGACCGAAGCTTCAGAGGTGCAAGCTCCTACAAACAAACACATCATAAAATTACATATGGGGCATTTGTGTTTGAAATAAACACGAAATTCATAACACCGTCCACTTTCATTATTGCCCGCTGCTCCACTGACATAGCGTACGACCGGTGTTGATGGTCCCAGTGATCTTCGAGAAGCCAAACCATCCTAACAATTTCAAACGAAGCTTTCTTGTCAACACGATTATCTTTTGAATACAAATAAACTAAAGTATGCCTACTATATGCAAAATTCAAAGCATATGCATCCAGAGCATTCTTGTCAATACGAATATAATTTTAACACAAATAAACTAAACTGGGCCTACTTCATGCAAGATTGAATACAAATATCTTTTTCATATAAAATAACATGTCAACCTATGTATCCAAACCATATCTTTTCAATAAAATCAACTAAACTAGGGTTGCAAAATCAGGTATCTAATACATGCAAGATTCTAATACATGCAACATTCTAATCTAATCTAATTAAACAAAGTTCCCCAAAATCTTCAAAATAGCATACATTATATGGATAGAAAGAAGGGGATCGGAGGAGAGTACCTTCTAAGATGGATTGATAAAGGAATTCATAAACCAAATCGTCAGATCTGAAGGATTTGGGAGAGGGAATTAAGAGGGGGAGAGGAGAGGGCCACGCCGCTTCTCCTTCTCAGAATCAGTGCAATGGGGTGGAGGGGAGGAGGCGGTCATGGCTGGATCTAAGTCACAATGTAGCGCCAGGCGCTGCACATTACATGTGTGACGCCTAGCTCAGAAGCGCTGCACTGCTGGGTGCGGGGCCGGGGGGCTGCCACGGTGAATGGAGGTGCAACGCCCTGCACCGTTGGATTTGGCGCCTGCGTGTCGGGCACCACACAAAAAGGTCAGCCGCGTGAAATAATTTCTCGGGCAGTTTATTCTGTGATTTGATTTCGTCTCAAGGTTAAAATTGTTAAATTTGCCTTCGTGGACGCTTGCCAGCCTCGCCGTGAGTACCTGACACGGCGACATGCTGTGATCAGCTCTGGGCCCTCGCCTCTCCGCTGTGACCTGTAGGTATGGGTGTGGGCGTGTGGCAGTCGTCCAGGCGCGTTTCCACGTTTGGCTGGACTAGGCGGCGCTGGCCAGGCGTCACGAGCCCGCGCGTACTACAGCGCGCCGCACCAGCACGCGTACGTGTTGCGCGGCGGCGATCTTGCGCGCATCCGCGACGCTGCGATGATCCCCGTCCGTGATGGATGACAAGGAGTCTGGTCATCATTCTACTGTACTACTTAGTTTCTTTCTTTCTCAGAAGAAAAAGAGGTTCGTGCGGGAGCTTCGTCATGATTCCGCCACAGTTGCTCTCCTCGTGACAAAGCCTTGATGATGGCCGATCGATACGGCATCGGGAGTACGCAGCGGCTGTCATGATTCCGCAACAGTATGGTCTGCACGAAGCAGGGCCACTTTTTATTTTCAGTAGACAGGGAACTCTGGGCTCGCTGCCACAGAGGTGTTGTGCACCTGTACTAGTGCCGACATGGTTCTCGTGACGAGCAATCAATCGCTGCTGGAAGCCTGTGCAATGTGTTTCTATGTACCCTCGTTTTTTTCCTTCAAAAAAAGTAACATCAGTCTGCAACTTGGCTTGCCAGTTGAGTATTACGTGGTCGATAGCTGTTACGAAGGCAAGACACTTTTACACCCTTTTATTCCGGTGAACAAAACAGGTCATCTAATTCCGTTCCGGTGGATCATATTCATTCACCGACGGAGTATCATGTCATTTATGTGCGTGGCTCCTTCCAACGACCAGCCGTTTGGAGATGCATGTTTGGCTTAACTTCGATAGATCAGGCGATGTGATGGTTGAGGGGTGTGAATGACGGCGACTCGGATGAGGACCACCGACGACGGCGTTCAGAAGTGGGCGTGTTGACTGAGGTACCTATAGCCCGAATCATGAACCCCACTGTTCCTTTCAAGACCGTCTCTATGTGGTACACTATTTGATTGATAGGCCAGATTCTTGAGTTGATTGACCCCACTATTGAGCATATGAGTGTGTGACGCGAGAGAGGCGCGCGTTACATCACCTTGCAGTGTTCAGATAAGACGCTAGCCATTACGACACTGATCGTTCAGTGTCATCTATCTATCTATCATTTTCGTTCAATGATTCAGAGCTGGCCGGATTGAAGCGTGATGTGGCCACCGAGCCGTCTCACAGTGGGATGCACCGTGATAATCCTACCTCGTTCATTTTTCAGACGGAAAGAACATTCACATGAGAGGAAGTCTTAAACGAGCCAAAAGAACATATTGGTCAAATTCCATCCGTGATCTTCAGCATGAGCCGTTAAGCGATATCTAAGGTACGTAAAAAAAAAGGAATGTACACACATTCATCTTTTAGAGCATCTACAGCCACATGTTGCAAATCTGGGCCCTCAAACGTCTGTGAACGCGCCTGCGGACAGTAACCGAGCAGGCCTCAGAATTTACCATTTGCAACCACATACCCTATTTCCGGAACACCTAGTATATGCAGCACCATGCATGACGATCATCACGTCCTTTTTTGACCGGCTAGGCCATGAACATACCGAAAATTGCTTGCACACCCGTATTAGTCTGATCTCATCATGTGACGAGCAAGTCGACCGGCTTAAATAACCGGGTCGTGTAGAAGCGATAAGCTTCTGACATCATCGGATCCTTTGTAAGGAAGATAGACTGTTACTATGAATCTTCTATGTAAAAAAAAATTGATGAACAAAACAAAACAATTACTGTCACTGTAGTAGGGGTACTGACGTACATGAACGAGACAAACTTAACACTTGACGAACAATCATCAGTTAATGAAATACAGTCTTGTGGCAAGTTATCTCGCTCATGCAACGACAACCTACACAACAACAGTGAAGCGGTTGACGTCTGCCTCGCCCTGCGATGTGGGACTACATTTGGGTGCACCGATGAGAGAGGACGGAGTTTCAATAGCTGCAGGTGGGACCACTATGGCCTGCAGCAGGGTCGACGGACACGCCGGGCGCCCCGATATCCGTCCCATATTTGGGTTGGATATAAGAGTGCTGGTCAGCCCGGGCGTTTGAAACCCGTTTGAGGCGCTCAACTGGGTTAGATATTTGTGACCGGTCAATGACCGGGCCGGCCGCCCGGGCGTTTAATGCGGGTTTAGAGCGCATGCTCTTAGGATCTTAAAATTATTTTTGGTTTCATCGAAGGATCACCTTGTCCGTCCAAGTTTATAAGACCCCTTGTATTTTGGATCAAACTTTGATCATTAGTTTAACTAGCAAAATATAAGTTATACATACAAAATTCACATCACTGGAATCGTAGGTGAAAGAAGTTTCGACTGATGTTATTTTTAATACATAATACTTATATTTCATTAGTTAAATTCACTATTAATGTTTGACAAAAAAATGAAGAGGGCTAGTAAACCAGGAGGAAGAGAGTACTATTCATAGTGATTGTTTTGGTTCTTTTAGGTTGGATGCACTTTGCATAGTTGTCAGTTACTCAACAAACTTGGATCGTCTGCTGAAGAAATTACAATACAGAAGATAGGGATTGCCATTCTGGCACTTTGGCTGTTTTTCAATTTGATCACACTTTAAAAAAAAAGGGTTAATTTGATAAATACCACTCGACTTCTGGCGATTTTGAGAAACGCCACTGCCTTTTCAAACTTTGAAAAATGCGATTTCGAGTGGCATTTTTCAAAGTCTATAGTGGCGTTTTTCAAAGTTTGCAAAATTTGCACGGGCATTTTTCAAAGTTTAAAAATTGCAATGGCATTTTCTGGAATCGCCAGAATTCGAGTGGCATTTTTCAAATCACACAATCACCCAAACTATCTATTCTCTCCCTTACTCTCCTTGATCACCCTTGCAGCTACCTAGGGCCATGTCTCGCCTATTATGAGAAGATAGCCTCGCGCCTCAAGGATTCTTCCTTAGTGGGCCGATCCATTCACATGATTTTGGGAATGTTCTATGGACCGTATGGATCGGTTTTGGAACCTTCCGCGCAATTCTTGTTTCTATTTTCTGTGTGTTTTCTCTATCGGTTTTTTTTTGTTTTTTACTTTTCATTTGTCTTCCAATTTTATTTTGGTTTCTACTGTCTACTATTTTTATTCTGTTGCTTTTTATTCATATTTCAAATAATGTTGAACTTTTTCGAAAACCAAGTTGAACATTTTACATGTAGAACAATTTTCAAATATATGTTGAACATTTTTTAAGTATAAGTTGAACATTTTTAAGAAAATATGTTGAACATTTGTCAAATGGACATTGATAATATTTTATATGCACGGTGAACCTTTCTAATACGCGGAGAACATTATTTAAACACATATTTAACATTATATAAAACAATTATAAATTACTTTTATAAATGTGCTGAACAATTTTTGAATGATATGTAAATTCTCTACAAATCACCCGGAACAATTTTTTACATTGCATGAACACTTTTTTAATTCATGATGAACTTTGTAGAAATATTAGTATTAATTTCGAAAATAGGTACATTAAAATATCTTTAAAAATAAACAAGAAAAATAAAAAATAAAGATAAACGATAAATGACGTATAGTCAAAAGCAAATGCATTGAGGTGACATCACCCTAGGTCTGGCCCAGTACGTTGGCGCTTGAGGGGCGAGTCAATCTTTGGTCTCACGTGAGGCGAGACCTAGACGTGGGGAGCTACTAATTCACAGATGTCACTTTTTTTTTGGCCCTGAGAGCACTCCAAGTGGTGCGCCCAGTCACTGCCTTGCGTCACGCGCTAGGTGAATCATCGGGATTTTTTCTTGCACGTGTTTTTCAATTTTATTTGGGTGTGTTCTCATGAGAACCATAACTGTGCTTTCTGAAATGGGAAAAAACTGTGCTTCCAAAAAAGTGAAAAAACACAACTGTGCTTTCGGGGAAGCCTTATTTTGAATTTTCATTTTTTCTTTCGATTTTTCCTAATTCCTGGTTTCCGTGAAAACAAAAAGGTTGGCGCAACCTAATAACAGGGATCTAGTATTGAAGGCCTCGACGCGATAAATTCAACGGTGAAAACAATTCATGATTAGGACACATAGTTCAAGAGATAAATGAATTTGAAGAATTAAATCTATGAAAAAATAGAAAAACTTCTAGGTTATGACAAAATGAGGCACATAAAATATTCATCATGCATTTGAAAAATGCTAAACGTGCATAGGAAAATGTTAACCATGTCCACGGAAATAGTGACATCTAAAAAATGTGACACATTTTAAATAATGTACATGACATTTACTAAATGTTTAGACAATGTAAACAAATGTTTGCGTGATTCAGAAAAGTTCATACATTAAAAAAGTGCATGTTACATTTTAGAAAATGTTCACAAGTTTAGAAATAGGTTTGTGACACTTTCAAATATAGTGTATGCAATGTAAGAAAAATGATTGCGTGATGTAAAAAACTTATTGTACCATTGAAAAAATGTACATGGAAATTTAAAGAAAATTTTCGGTCATTGAAAAAAAGTTTATGACACTTCAAAATATAGTTATACTATGTTAAGAAATGTTCCGATTGGTTAAAAATGTGTATACCGTTAAAAATGTACATGACATGTTAAAGAGATATTCACATGTGTTCAAAAAATGACCGTGAAATATTTAAACAATGTAAACTCATGTAGTTTAAAAAATGTTTATTGCCAATAAGAAATGTACAACATGTATTTGGAAATTGTTGCCGTGTATTCAAAAAAGTGTTCAAAATATCTATTTAAAAAATATACAACAAGTATTTGAACGATGTCCAAAGTGTACTAAAAAGAATATTTCACATGCGCTGAAAATGTATATTGTGTACTAAGGAAAAGTAGACATGTGTTAAAAAAAGAAAACCGATTAAAACTGACAAAGAAACGAAAATGCAAAAATAAAACAATGCGGAGAAAAGAAAGAAAGAAACTAAAAAATAGAAGTATAAAGAAGAAAGAAAAAACAAAGAAAACCAGTGAAAAAACAAACTATAACCAAGGAAACATTGTAAACCAGTGAAAACGAAAGAGAAAAACAAATTAAAATATACAAGAAAAAAACAAAGAAAAACCAGCGCAGAACCTACCGCTAAAGACGTGCGGCACGAGCGACTGTGCTAATGGGCTAGTCCGATTCGCTTGCCCGTACATGATTTTTAATAGACATCAGAACGTGCTAAACATGAGAGCAACTAAACAAGGAGTTACTCTTTCGGGAGCCCCGCAAAGTTCACTTTGGGAGCACGCCTCCACCACATGTCGTTTTTTGGGCACTCTCTCGGGTTTTTTCTTTCCCTACGTGATTTAGGCTTCTAGTTTAAAAAATCGGTTTTCTCCCGGGTTTTATTAGGATTTAGAGCAACAGAAAATTTCAAATATTTTTGCATGAAAAAATGTGTTTTTTCTTCCACGAGAGGCTAGGATTTACTTCTAGTGGAGACAGGGAGTTGCTTCCGCGAGATGCCTCTCGGAAAGGAAAAACACATGTTTTTTTCCGTTCCGTGAGAGGCATGATTATGCCCCTCGGAAAGGAAAAAAACGCATTTTTTCATTCCGCCAGAAGCACGGATTTACTTATCACGGAGGCACGGATATGCTTCCGCGAGAGGCACGGTTGTGCCTCTCGAAAAGGGAAAAATAGGTTTTCTTTTTCGTTTCGCTAGAGGCAACGATTTACTTCTTGTACATGCACGGATTTGCTTCCGTGAGAGACACGGTCGTTCCTTTAAAAAAAGTATTTTTTTCGTTTCGCGAGAGGCACAAATTTACTTCTCGTGGAGCACAGATTTGTTTTCGCAAGGGGTACAGATGCGCTTCTCGGGGAAGGGAAAAATATGATTATTTTTCATTTCGCGAGAGGCATTGGCTTACTTCTCGTGGAGGCACAAGTTTGCTTCCGCGAGAGGCACGGAAAAATTGTCTTTTTCTTTCTTCCACGAGAGGCACGGATTTACTTCTTGTGGAGACACAGATTTTCTTCCGTGCCTCCAGAAAAGAGAAAAAAATGTGCTCCCGGTTCATTTTTTTTGTAAAAAAAATGTTCTTCGAAACCTATCAACATGATATGTAGTTTTAAAGATCTCAAGCGAGAAATCTAACGGTGAAACCGGTTCAAGATTTGGACGCACGGTTTAAGAGATAAAATATTTTGAATAAACAAATCTAGAAAAAAGGGAAAACTTCCGTGTTGCCACAGGTGACGCACATGCTGTTGGGGAACGCAGTATTTTAAAAAAAATACCTACGATCACGCAAGATCTATCTAGGAGATGCATAGCAATGAGACGAGAGAGTGTGTCCACGTACCCTCGTAGATCGAAAGCGGAAGCGTTTAGTGACGCGGTTGATGTGGTCGAACGACTTCGCGATCCAACCGATCCAAGCACCGAACATACGGCACCTCCGCGTTCAGCACACGTTCAACTCGATGACGTCCCTCGAGCTCTTGATCCAGTTGAGGCCGAGGGAGAGTTTCGTCAGCACGATAGCGTGGTGACGGTGATGATGAAGTTACCGGCGCAGGGCTTCCCCTAAGCACTACGACGATATGACCGTGGTGTGTAACTGTGTAGGGGGGCACCGCACACGGCTAAGAGATTGTCTATTGTTCTATTGGGGTGCCCCCTAGCCACGTATATAAAGGAGGGAGGGAGAGAGGCGGCCGGCCAGGTAGGGTGCGCCAAGGGGGGGGGGGGGAGTCCTACTTGGACTAGGATTCCACGTAGGATTCGCGCCCCCGTTCCTTTCTTCCACTGGAGGGAAAGGGAAGGGAGAGAGAGGGAGAAGGAAAGAGGGGGGTCGGCCCCCTCCCCTAGTCCAATTCGGTTTGGGCAAGGGGGGAGGGCGCCCCTCTCACGTGGCCTCTCTCCTCTCCTCCAATAAGGAAAAATAGGCCCAATACTTCTACCGGGGGGTTCCGGTAACCTCCCGGTACGCCAGAAAAATGCTCGAACCACTCGGAACCATTCTGATGTCCAAATGCAACCTTCCAATATATGAATCTTTATGTCTCGACCATTTCGAGACTCCTCGTCATGTCCGTGATCTTATCCGGGACTCTGAACAAACTTTAGTACATCAAATCACATAACTCATAATACAAATCGTCATCGAACGTTATGTGTGCGGACCCTACGGGTTCGAGAACTATGTAGACATGACTGGGACACATCTCCGGTCAATAACCAACAACGGAACCTAGATGCTCATATTGGTTCCTACATATTCTACGAAGACCTTTATCGGTCAAACCGCATAACAACATACGTTGTTCCCTTTGTCATCGGTATGTTACTTGCCCGACATTCGATCGTCGGTATCATCATACCTAGTTCAATCTCGTTACCGGCAAGTCTCTTTACTCGTTCCGTAATGCATCATTCCGCAACTAACTCATTAGTCACATTGCTTGCAAGGGTTATCGTGACTAAGTGGAGGCACGCCAAGTGGGGGGAGTCGCACTAGGACTCCTAGTCCTAGTCGGCTCCCCCTTCCTTCCAACAGAGAGGGGGAAAGGGGAAAGAGGGGGAGAGGGAGAAGGAAAAGGGGGGCCGCGCCCCACCCCTTGTCCAATTCGGATTGGCTTTGGGAGGGGGGGGGGGGGGGGCGCCACCTCCCGTGGCGTGCCTCCTCCTCTCCACTATGACCCATGAGGCCCATTAACTTTCCCGGGGGGTTCCGGTAACCTCACGGTACTCCGAAAAATCCCCGAACCTCTTCGAAATCATTCCGGTGTCCAAATGCAACTTTCCTACATATGAATCTTTACCTCTCGACAATTTCGAGACTCCTCGTCATGTCCGTGATCTCATCCGGGACTCCAAACAAACTTCGGTCACCAAAACACATAACTCATAATACAAATCGTCATCGAACGTTAAGCGTGCGGACCCTACGGGTTGGAGAACTATGTAGACATGACCGAGACACATCTCCGGTCAATAACCAACATCGGAACCTGGATGCTCATATTGGTTCCTACATATTCTACGAAGATCTTTATCGGTCAAACCGCATAACAACATACGTTGTTCCCTTTGTCATCGGTATGTTAGTTGCCCGAGATTCGATCGTCGGTATCATCATACCTAGTTCAATCTCGTTACTGGCAAGTCTCTTTACTCGTTCCGTAATGCATCATACCATAACTAACTCATTAGTTACATTGCTTGCAAGGCTTATAGTGACGTGCATTACTGAGAGGGCCCAGAGATACCTCTCCGATACCCGGAGTGACAAATCCTAATCTCGATCTATGCCAACCCAACAAACACCTTCGGAGACACCTGTAGAGCATCTTTATAATCACCCAGTTACATTGTGACATTTGATAGAACACAAGGTGTTCCTCCGGTATTCGGGAGTTGCATAATATCATAGTCAGAGGAATATGTACAAGTCATGAAGAAAGCAATAGCAATGAAACTATAACGATCATTATGCTAAGCTAACAGATGGGTCTTGTCCATCACATCATTCCCTAATGATGTGAACCCGTTCATCAAATGACAAACATGTCTATGGTCAGGAAACATAACCATCTTTGATTAACGAGCTAGTCAAGTAGAGGCATACTAGGGACACTCTGTTTTGTCTATGTATTCACACATGTACTAAGTTTCCGGTTAATACAATTCTAGCATGAATAATAAACTTTTATCATGATATAAGGAACTATAAACAACAACTTTATTATTGCCTCTAGGGCATATTTCCTTCAGTCTCCCACTTGCACTAGAGTCAATAATCTAGATTACATAGTAATTATTCTAACACCCATGGAGTCTTGGTGTTGATCATGTTTTGCTCGTGGAAGAGGCTTAGTCAACGGGTCTGCAGCATTCAGATCCGTATGTATCTTGCAAATATCTATGTCTCCCTCCTTGACTTGATCGCGGATGGAATTGAAGCGTCTCTAGATGTGTTTGGTTCTCTTGTGAAATCTGGATTCCTTCTCCAAGGCAATTGCTCCAGTATTGTCACAAAAGATTTTCATTGGACCCGATGCACTAGGTATTACACCTAGATCGGATATGAACTCCTTCATCCGTTGCTTCCGAAGCAGCTATGTACTCCGCTTCACACGTAGATCCCGCCACGGCGCTCTGCTTGGAGCTGCACCAACTGACAGCTCCACCATTCAATATAAATACGTACCCGGTTAGTGACTTAGAGTCATCCGGATCAGTGTCAAAGCTTGCATCGATGTAACCATTTACGACAAGCTCCTTGTCACCTCCATAAACGAGAAAACATATTCTTAGTCCTTTTCGTGTATTTCAGGATGTTCTTGACCGCTGTCCAGGATCCACTCCTGGATTACTTTGGTACCTCCCTGCTAAACATATAGCAAGGCACACATCAGGTCTGGTACACAACATTGCATACATGATAGAACCTATGGCTGAGGCATAGGGAACGCCTTTCATTTTCTCTCTATTTTTTGCAGTGGTCGGGCATTGAGTCTCACTCAATTCCACACCTTGTAACACAGGAAAGAACCCTTTCTTTGACTGATTCATTTTGAACTTCTTCAAAATTTTATCAAGGTATGTGATTTGTGAAAGTTCAATTAAGCGTCTTGATCTATCTCTATAGATCTTGATGCCCAATATATAAGCAGCTTCACCGAGGTCTTTCATTGAAAAACTTCTTATTCAAGTATCCTTTTATGCTATTCAAAAATTTTGTATCATTTCCAATCAACAATATGTCATCCACATATAATATTAGAAATACTACAGATCTCCCACTCACTTTCTTGCAAATACAGGCTTCTCCAAAAGTCTGTATAAAACCATATGCTTTGATCACACTATCAAAATGTATATTCCAACTCCGAGAGGCTTGCACCAGTCCATAAATGGATCACTGGAGCTTGCACACTTTGTTAGCACCTTTTGGATTGACAAAACCTTCTGGTTGCATCATATACAACTCTTCTTTAAGATATCCATTGAGGAATGCAGTTTTGACATCCATTTGCCAATTTCATAATCATAAAATGCGGCAATTGCTAACATGATTCGGACAGACTTAAGCATCGCTACAGCTGAGAAGGTTTCATTGTAGTCAACTCCTTGAACTTGTCGAAAACCTTTCGCAACAAGTCGAGCTTTGTAGACAGTAACATTACCGTCAGCGTCAGTCTTCTTCTTGAAAATCCATTTATTCTCTATGGCTTACTGAGGGAGTCCTGGATTAGGGGGTGTCCGGATGGCCGGACTATGACCTTTGGCCGGACTCCTGGACTATGAAGATACAAGATTGAAGACTTCGTCCCGTGTCCGGATGGGACTTTCCTTGGCGTGGAAGGCAAGCTTGGCAATACGGATATGTAGATCTCCTCCCATTGTAACCGAAGTCTGTAACCCTAGCCCTCTCCGGTGTCTATATAAACCGGAGGGTTTTAGTCCGTGGGACGAACAACAATCATACCATAGGCTAGCTTCCGTGGTTTAGCCTCTCTAATCTCGTGGTAGATCTACTCTTGTACTACCCATATCATCAATATTAATCAAGCGGGAGTAGGGTTTTACCTCCATCGAGAGGGCCCGAACCTGGGTAAAACATCGTGTCCCTTGTCTCCTGTTACCATCCGCCTAGACGCAGTTCGGGACCCCCTACCCGAGATCCGCCGGTTTTGACACCGACATTGGTGCTTTCACTGAGAGTTCCTCTGTGTCGTCATCTTTAGGCCCGATGGCTCCTCCGATCATCAACAACGATGCGGTCCAGGGTGAGACTTTTCTCCCCAGACAGATCTTCGTATTTGGCGGCTTTGCACTGCGGGCCAATTCACTTGGCCATCTAGAGCAGATCGAAAGCTACGCCCCTCGCCATCAGGTCAGATTTGGAAGTTTAAACTACACGGCCAACTTCCGCGGAGACTTGATCTTCGACGGGTTTGAGCCACAGCCAAGCGCGCCACACTGTTGCGATGGGCATGATCTAGCTCTGCCGCCGAACAATGCCACAGAGGTCGCACGATTGTTCCGCTCCGACCCTTAGCTCGGAGCCGACTGCGCCAATCGAGGACGGGTGGCTGGACACCGCCTCGGGGGCTGCAATCTCCACGGCGATTGAGCCAAACACCATACCTGTCCTTTGCGAAGCTCGTGTCTCCAAGGCGCCGGACTCCTCTCCGGACTCCGAACCTTTCGCGCCCCTACCAATCGAACCCGATTGGGCGCCGATCATGGAGTTCACCGCCGCAGACATCTTTCAGCGCTCTCCTTTCGGCGACATTCTGAATTCACTAAAGTCTCTCTCTTTATCAGGAGAGCCCTGGCCGGACTATGGTCAGCAAGGTTGGGATGCGGACGACGAAGAAATTCAAACCCCACCCACCACCCACTTCGTAGCCACTGTCGATGATCTAACCGACATGCTCGACTTCGACTCCGAAGACATCGACGGTATGGACGACGATGCATGAGACGAACAAGAACCAGCACCTACACGGCACTGGAAGGCCACCTCATCGTATGACATATACATGGTGGACACCCCAAAAGAAGGGAACGGCGATGGAACAACGGAGGATGACCCCTCCAAGAAACAACCTAAGCGTCGGCGTCAGCGGCGCCGCTCTCAATCCCGCCACAAAGCAAAATGGCGATTCGGCACCGTAGACAATAACACCCGGATAGTGTCGAAGACAACCCTCCAAAGCAGGATCCAAAGACAGAGGATGGAGAAGCCAGCCCTCATGAGAGAGCGGCGCATGAGAGGTAGATGATGATATTTACATGCCTCCCTCCAAGACGAGGCAAGCCTCGACGATTTACAATTTTTCGTGCACGAGGATCCCGTCGAACAAGAGCGCTTTCAAATGCAGGCTTATGGCCACGGCGAGCAGCCTCAAGAAAAAACAGCAACAGCTTAGAGCTGACCAAGACTTGCTAGCCGATGATGGATCGATGTCCTTGCGGCCGAAGAGTACGAACTCGAACGACCCTCCAAGAGCTACCCAAAACGTAGGCTGCTACCCCGATTAGAGGAGGAATCACCTAGACCTATATCACCAGCGCATGATGCGGCCGACCGGCCACCTCGTGGCCGCGACAGAAAGGCCTCTTGGCCCTCCACTCAAGCTGCACCCCGGCGTCGCTCAAAGAATACCAAGGCACGGGGAAATGCACCAGACCTGCGAGATATATTGGAGGACAGGGCAAGGCAAACAAGATCGATCTATGGATCGCGTGGGCGCCCCACGACACGTGACAATAACCGTCATGCCGGATATGATAAATCCGGCCGGGCCGAACACAGTAGACAAAGCTCATTCGAGCTACGTCGTGACATAGCCCAATACAGAGGCGTCGCACACCCACTATGCTTCACAGATGAAGTAATGGATCATCAAATCCCCGAGGGTTTCAAACCCGTAAACATCAAATCATACGATGGCACAACAGACCTGCAGTATGGATCGAGGACTATCTCCTTCATATCCACATGGCCCGCGGTGATGATCTACACGCCATCAAATACCTCCCACTAAAGCTTAAAGGACCAGCTCGGCATTGGCTTAACAGCTTGCCAGCAGAGTCAATTGGCTGTTGGGAGGACCTGGAAGCCGCATTCCTCGACAATTTCCAGGGCACTTACGTGCGACCACCAGACACCGATGACCTAAGCCACATAATTCAGCAGCTAGAGGAATCGACCAGACAATTCTGGACACGGTTCCTAACAAAGAAAAATCAAATAGTCGACTGTCCGGACGCAGAGGCCCTTGCAGCCTTCAAGCATAACATCCGTGACGAGTGGCTTGCCCAGCACCTAGGACAGGAAAGGCCGAAATCCATGGCAGCCCTCACAACACTCATGACCCGCTTTTGCGTGGGAGAAGACAGCTGGCTAGCTCGTAGTAATAACATGACCAAGAGCCCCGTAATTCGGATACCAAGGACAACATTGGCGGTCGGCGTCGCAACAAGCAAAAGCGCCGCATTAACAGTGACAATGCTGAGGATACGACAGTTAATGCCGGATTCAGAGGCTCTAAACCCGGTCAGCGGAAAAAGCCATTCAAAAGAAATACTCCGGGCCCGTCCAATTTGGACCGAATACTCGATCGCTCGTGCCAGATACACGGCACCCCCGAAAAACCAGTCAACCACACCAACAGGGATTGCTGGGTGTTCAAGCAGGCAGGAAAGTTAAACGCTGAAAACAATGACAAGGGGCTGCATCGCGATGACGAGGAGGAGCCCCGGCCGCCGAACAATAGGGGACAGAAGGGCTTCCCCCCACAAGTGCGGACGGTGAACATGATATACGCAACCCACATACCCAAAAGAGAGCGGAAGCGTGCACTCAGGGCGATATGCGTTGGAGCCACGCCCCAAAGTTCAACCCATGGTCCTCCTGCCCGATCACTTTCGATCGAAGGACCACCCACTAGCATCCGCCATGGCGGATTCGCCGCATTGGTTTTAGACCCAATCATTGACGGATTTCACCTCACTAGAGTCCTTATGGGACGGCAGCGGCAACTGAACCTGCTTTATCAGGATATAGTGCGAAAAATGGGCATAGATCCCTCAAGGATTAAACCCACAGAGACGACCTTTAAAGGCGTCATACCAGGTGTAGAGGCCAACTGTACAGGCTCAGTTACACTTGAGGCGGTCCTCGGATCCCCGGATAATTTACGAAGCGAGGAGTTAATCTTCGACATAGTCCCTTCCGCAGTGGCTATCACGCACTGCTCGGACGAACCGCATTTGCAAAGTTCAATGCGGTGCCGCACTACGCATACCTCAAGCTCAAGATGCCGGGCCCTCGAGGAGTCATTACGGTCAATGGAAACACCGAACGCTCTCTCCGGACAGAGGAGCATACGGCGGCCCTCGCGGCGGAAGTACAAAGCAGCCTGTCAAGGCAATTCTCCAGTCCGGCCATTAAACGTCCGGACACCGTCAAGCGCGCCCGGAGTAACCTACAACAAGACCGACTGGCACGTTTCGAGCATGCGTAGCAATGCGGCCCCAACCCCAGCCCTCGCGAAACTGCGAAACCAGTACTACGCGTACATAACTACGCTCTGGAAATACCATGGGCATAGGGACAGGGGCACGACCACGGCATGCCCAAAATGCGGCTCAACCGCACTGTGGGCCCCGATTTTGTCATCCCTTTTTTCTCTTACTTTCGTGACTCCACTTTCCGGAAGGCCTGTCCAGAAGACAATCACCGAACACACGATGCAACAGCCGTGGAGGCGTAGCTACGTCGAGTGTCCAGGTGGTCTCTATAACGAGCAGTATAGTTGTTTCACATATCATCCCGCAACTCGCCCCTGGAGGGGGACATGTTAAATAGTCCCATCTCTTGCTTATCGCACTATTTGTATCGTTCTGCTTTTAACGCAGACTTTTTGAATAAACAATACATAGCTTTTGTCTATTATTGCATTCCTTTTTTATATAAAAATATGTTCAATTATGACATTATGCAACCGTACACTTTGGTACGGCCAATACACGAGGGGCTTACGTACCCCAGAATATGGTGTGAGAAGCCCGAACACTCTCACGAGTGCGGCACCCCGAACTTACAGCATTATATGCATCGGCTCCGAATCATGTCTTGGGTCAATAGTTGGGTTTTCCGGGCTCCCATGTTTTGGTACCTTACGTTCCGTTATATCGGCTAAGGTAGCACTGGGAGAGCCACTGCGATTGTGTCCCGGTTGAGATGGGCTGAGCACCTCAATGGAGAAAGCTAAAACTGACTGTCATGATAGTGCGAGAGTTGGTCGCTGTTCGAGAGGTTTTTCGAGTCCCTAAAGACTTATGCCGCTTAGAGCGAGGAGTCGGCTTTGTCCGGCCTAGGCGTGGATAGCGCCCCGAACTCGGTCTTCCGAATACTAGGGGCTTCACTAAATTTAAAATTATAGAATTCTATGGCTAAGTGAGAGTGTTCAAGCATTATAGTCCGATTGCCTTGTTCTTTGTGTTGAGCGCCTCCCTCGAAGGACCCAATAATGGGAAAAAGAGCGCTCAAGTTTATCCCGAACACCCCAGCACTTGAGGCATGGTGGCAGAAGTCGACGACTCGCCATCTCTCAATTTTGATAAACGGCCGCACAGAAGGTAATATTTTAAATTCAAAAGCGTTGCTTAGAGCATATGAACAAGTTTTCAGCGTACAGGATTATAAATGCGAGTTTACTCAAAAATTACATCTTTGGAGCACTCATCCGCTATACGGCAGGCACCCTTCAGGATGCCCTCATAATACATCTCGGGCTTGCAATGCTCCTTGCCCGGCGGTGGTCCGTCCGTCACAAGCTTCTCAGCGCCCATCTTGCCGCAATGCACTTTAGCACGGGCAAGGGCCCTACGGGCACCTTCGATGCATACGGAGTGCTTGATGACTTCAAGCCTTGGACAGGCATCCACCGGCCGCTTTACCGGCCGGTAGCTCCCAGCATGGCTTCCCCATGCCACACGGACTAAGAGACCCTTCATGGCCTATTCGCCACTTTATGGAGCTCGACCAGCTGCTTGTTTGGTCGCTCAAAAGGGCATCGGGTGTCCGCCTCAGATATCTTGAGACTGAACACCTTCTCCGTCGAGCTCCCCTCTTCGGCTCGGTAGAATGCGGCAGCGTCGAACACACTCCGGGGAAGATCTGCGAATGCTCCTGGAGAGCTCCGGACTCGGGTAAGTAATAAGTAATTCACTTTCGCGTGCTTGCTTTGCATAAAGAATGCCTTACCCACCGCTATCTTCTTCATCGCCTCAATTTCCTGGAGGGCTTTTTGGGCTTCGGCCTTGGCAGATTTGGCGCTCTCAAGCGCCGAGGCGAGCTCGGACTCTCGAGTCTTTGAGTCAAGCTCCAAACTCTCGTGTTTTTCCACGAGAGCCTGGAGCTCTTGCTGCACCGCCGCCATCCGCGCCTCCTGCTTCTCTCGCTCGGTGCGCTCCACGGCCTCATTGTTTTCGGCCTTGGACAGCGCTTCCTTCAGGGTTGCCACCTCGTTTGTGGCCCCTGCAATACTCATGTTGGTCCTGTTATTTTTTGCAACCACATATTTTTTTATATACTTACATAAGGTATTACTTACCTTCCTTGTCCTCGAGCTGCTTCTTGGCAAGGCCGAGCTCGTTCTCGGACCGCTCGAGGCTCTGCTTCAATGCATTGACCTCCGCAATAAGGCGGCAGAGGTCAAGAAGACAGCCTGCATTCCCATATTGACATACTTATGTTAGACTCACAGATATATCTTTTGATCCTCGGCCGGCTTTTCTTTCCGAACACCAAACCGAGCATCGAGGCTACCGTCTATGCGGTAATATTTTTACACATCTTAAATACATACCTCAAAGCCTGTTAGAAGGCTGGCACAGGCTTCGGTCAGCCCGCTCTTGGCGGACTGAACCTTCTGGATCACCACACTCATAATAGTGAGGTGCTCCTCGTCGATGGAGGCGCCGTTAAGCACCTCCAGCAGATTATCCGATGCCTCCGGTTGGACGGAGGTCACCGGCATCGTAGGCTTGCCCTTCTTAGTAGGGGGCCGCCTGCCAGATGCTGAAACCGTTGAAGGTTCCGGTGCGGTGTCCGGCCTAGGGCCGGACTTGGAGCCCTTTGGGGTTTTATCCCCTTTGAGCCTGGAGTCCGGGAGATCACCTTGCGGCGCCTCTAGGACCATCCCCTCCTGGCTTGGCCCCTTTTGGGATGCCAACTCGGTGTCATCCGCAACACGAGGAGAGGAGGCGGTCGGAAGTGAAGTACTGTTCACATCCGACGAGCCCAGGGAACCGCTCGACGAAGCGTCGAGCCCGGCCTTGGGCGGACTGCATGATTATATTCGGCGTCAGAAGGTACTGTGCAATGAAAAAACGCCATGAGTTATTCTGGTACCCGGATACTTACGATTACGCCAGGGGCTTGGACCTGGGTGGCCACTCCTCTCCGCCGTCGTCGACGTTGGTGGAGTAGTCCGGAGGGAGGGTCCTTCCCTTCTTGGACCCTCCGCCCCCCAGTTGAGGCGGCCTTCCTTTTCTTCTCTCCCCCCACTGGGGGAGAGACCTCTCTTTCCTCCTCCTTGTCTTCACGGAGGAGTCCGCCTCGGAGTCATCGGACGATGAGTCCGACACCACCTGGCGCCGGGAACTCCTTCGAGTTCCCGCGGCATTCTTCTTGGCCTTCTTCTTTGGCACCACGTAAGGTGCCGGAACCAGCAGCCCCGTCAAGCGGGCATCCGCGGGGTCTTCTGGCAAGGGAGCCAGACAGTCAATCTGCCCGGACGTCCTCTGCCAATCCTGTCAAAGGTAAGGGAGTTTAGATCCCGCATAGAGTCAAACTATTAAAAACAAGTGTCCCGTAAAGGGCAAAATAGCTTACCGCGTTGGCTTGATGCTGCGTGCTGAATCCGCGATCTTCAGTAGCGGATGCGGGAACCTCGGCGCCCTTGAACAGCACCTTCCAGGCATCTTCGTACATAGTGTCGAAGAGCCTGCTCAGGGTTTGGTGCTGTGCCGGATCAAACTCCCACAAGCTGTAAGCCCGTTGTTGGCACGGGAGAATCCGGCGGATGAGCATGACCTGGACTACATTGACGAGTTTGAGCTTCTTACTCACCAGGTTTTGGACGCAGGTTTGGAGTCTAGACAGCTCCTCCGAATTACCCCACGACAAGCCTGTCTCTTTCCAGGAGGTGAGCCGTGTAGGGAAGCCAGATCGGAATTCGGGGACCGCTGCCCATTCAGGGTCACGCGGCTCGGTGATATAGAACCACCCCGATTGCCACCCCTTTATGGTCTCCACGAAGGAGCCCTCGAGCCATGTAATATTGGGCATCTTGCCCACCATGGCACCTCCGCACTCCGCTTGGCGGCCGCGCACAACCTTCGGTTTGACATTGAAGGTCTTCAGCCATAAAACGAAATGGGGCTGGATGCAGAGGAAGGCCTCGCACACGACGATGAACATCGAGATATTGAGGATGAAGTTCGGCGCCAGATCGTGGAAATCCAGGACGTAGTAGAACATGAGTCCCCGAAAAAATGGGTGAAGTGGGAAACCTAGTCCGCGGAGGAAATGGGTGAGGAACACCACCCTCTCATGGGGCCTGGGGGTGGGGATGAGCTGCCCCTTGTCGGGAAGCCGGTGCGCGATGTCATTAGACAAGTATCCGGCCTTCCTCAGCTTTTTGATGTGTCCCTCCGTCACGGAGGAGACCATCCACTTGCCTCCCGCTCCGGACATGGCTGGAGAAGGTTGAGGTGGGATGTGCGGACTTGGGCGCTGGAGCTCGAGTCTTGTGAAAATGGATAAGCAAAGGAGGAAGAAGGCGTAGATGGAAAAGGTGGATCCTTATCCCCTTATATGGGCGGACGAAACTATGTGCCCCCACCAGCCTGGTAAAACTCGCTTATCTCCCAAGCGCCCTAAATTGATGGCACGGTTGGGTTACCCACGCCCGTATTAATGAGAATCCCGGAATAAGGGGACACGATCTCTGCTTCGACAAGACGTGCCAAGGAAACCGCCTCTCTAAGTACCGAGGTGGGACAAGAAAACGATTCAATAAAGGCTTGGCCGTGGTGTGATGTCATGCTGCGAAATACGTCGTGATTGGATTTGTGTAAATATTATTCTCTCTACGGTGGTATGTGGAAATTATTTTGCGAGCGGACACTATCCTTGTGTTCAAAATCTTCTATGAAGTATTCGAGGAGGAACCCGCCTTGCAATGCGAAGACAAACTACGTCTTGGGACTAAATGCGTCATTGAAGCCTGGTTCAGGGGCTATTGAGGAGTCCTGGATTAGGGGTGTCCGGATGGCGGACTATGACCTTTGGCGGACTCTGGACTATGAAGATACAAGATTGAAGACTTCGTCCCGTGTCCGGATGGGACTTTCCTTGGCGTGGAAGGCAAGCTTGGCAATACAGATATGTAGATCTCCTCCTATTGTAATCGACTCTGTGTAACCCTAGCCCTCTCCGGTGTCTATATAAACCATAGGTTTTAGTCCGTAGGACGAACAACAATCATACCATAGGCTAGCTTCTAGGGTTTAGCCTCTCTGATCTCGTGGTAGATCTACTCTTGTACTACCCATATCATCAATATTAATCAAGCAGGAGTAGGGTTTTACCTCCATCGAGAGGGCCCGAACCTGGGTAAAAACATCGTGTCCCTTGTCTCCTGTTACCATCCGCCTAGACGCACAGTTCAGGACCCCCTACCCGAGATCCGCCGGTTTTGACACCGACACTTACCGATCATCGGGCAAGTCAACCAAAGTCCACACTTTGTTCTCATACATGGATCCCATCTCAGATTTCATGGCCTCAAGCCATTTCATGGAATCTGGGTTCATCATCGCTTCCTCATAGTTTGTAGGTTCGTCGTGGTCAAGTAACATGACCTCCAGAACAGGCTTACCGTACCACTCTGGTGCGGATCTTATTCAGGTTGACCTACGAGGTTCGGTAGTAACTTGATCTGAAGTTTCATGATCATCATCATTAGCTTCCTCACCAATTGGTGTAGGAATCACTAGAACTGATTTCTGTGATGAACTACTTTCCAATAAGGGAGCAGGTACAATTACCTCATCAAGTTCTACTTTCCTCCCACTCACCTCTTTCGAGAGAAACTCCTTCTCTAGAAAGGATCCATTCTTAGCAACGAATATCTTGCCTTCGGATTTGTGATAGAAGGTGTACCCAACAGTTTCCTTTGGGTATCCTACGAAGACACATTTCTTCAATTTGGGTTCGAGCTTATCAGGTTGAAGCTTTTTCACATAAGCATCGCAGCCCCAAATTTTAAGAATCGACAACTTGGGTTTCTTGCCAAACCACAGTTCATATGGTGTCGTCTCAACGGATATAGATGGTGCCCTATTTAATGTGAATGCAGCCGTCTCTAAAGCATAACCCCAAAAACGATAGCAGTAAATGAGTAAGAGACATCATAGATCACACCATATGTAATAAAGTACGATTACAATGTTCAGACACACCATTATGCTGTGGTGTTCCACGTGGCGTAAGTTGTGAAACTATTTCACATTATTTCAAATGAAGACCAAACTCGTAACTCAAATATTCACCTCCACGATCAGATCATAGAAACTTTATTTTCTTGTTACGATGATTTTTCACTTCACTCTGAAATTCTTTGAACTTTTCAAATGTTTCAGACTTATATTGCATCAAGTAGATATACCCATATCTGCTCAAATCATCTGTGAAGGTTAGAAAATAACGATAGCCGCCGCGAGCCTAAACACTCATCGGACCGCATACATCAGTATGTATTATTTCCATTGTTCCGGAGAACGGAGTCTTAGTCATCTTGCCCATGAGGCATGGTTCGCAAGCATCAAGTGATTCATAATCAAGTTATTTCAAAAGCCCATCAGCATGGAGTTTCTTCATGCGCTTTACACCAATATGACCTAAACGGCAGTGCCATAAATAAGTTGCACTATCATTATTAAACTTATATCTTTTGGCTTCAATACTATGAATATGTGTATCACTACTATCGAGATTCAACAAAAATAGACCACTCATCAAGGGTGCATGACCATAAAAGATATTACTCATATAAATAGAACAACCATTATTCTCGGATTTAAATGAATAACCGTCTCGCATGAAACACGATCAAGATATAATGTCCATGCTTAATGCTGGCACCAAATAACAATTATTCAGGTCTAAAACTAATCCTTAAGGTAGATGTAGAGGTAGCGTGCCGACGGCGATCACATCGACTTTGGAACCATTTCCCACGCGCATCGTCACCTCGTCCTTAGCCGATCTTCGCTTAATCCGTAGCCCTTGTTTCGAGTTGCAAATATGAGCAACAAAACCAGTATCGGATACCCAGGCACTACTACGAGCATTAGTAAGGTACACACCAATAACATGTATATCAAATATACCATTCACTTTGCCATCCTTCTTACCCGCCAAATACTTGGGGCAGTTCCGCTTCCAGTGACTAGTCCCTTTGCAGTAGAAGCATTCAGTCTCAGGCTTAGGTCCAGACTTGGGCTTCTTCACTTGAGCAGCAACTTGCTTGCCGTTCCTCTTGAAGTTCCCCTTCTTCCTTTTGCCCTTTTTCTTGAAACTAGTGGTCTTGTTAACCATCAACACTTGATGATCCTTCTTGATTTCTACCTCTGCAGCCTTTAGCGAGCTCGGGAATTGTCTTATCCATCCCTTGCATATTATAGTTCATCACGAAGCTTTTGAAGCTTGGTGGCAGTGATTGAAGAACTCTGTCAATGACACTATCAACAGGAAGGTTAACTCCCAGTTGTGCCAAGCGATTGTGGAACCCAGACATTCTGAGTATGTGTTCACTGACAAAACTATTCTCGTCCATTTTGCAGCTGTAGAACTTATTGCAGACTTCATATCTCTCAATCCGGGCATTTGCTTGAAATATTAACTTCAAATCTGATACGTCTCCAATGTATCTATAATTTTTGATTGTTCCATGCTATTATATTATCTATTTTGGATGTTTAGTGGGCTTTATTATGCACTTTTATATTATTTTGGGACTAATCTACTGACCGAAGGCCCAGTGACAATTGCTGTTTTTTTGCCTATTTCAGTGTTTTACAGAAAAGGAATATGAAACGGAATCCAAACGGAATGAAACCTTCGCGAGGATCATTTTTGGAACAAACGCAATCCAGGAGACTTGGAGTGGACTTCAAGGAAGCAACGAGGCGGCCACGAGGCAGGGAGGCGCGCCCCCACCCTCGTGGGCCCCTCATAGCTCCCCCGACCTACTTCTTTCGCCTATATATACTCATATACCCTGAAAACATCCAGGAGCACCACGAAACCCTATTTCCACCACTACAACCTTCTGTACCCGTGAGATCCCATCTTGGGGCCTTTTCCGGCGCTCCGCCGGAGGGGGAATCGATCATGGAGGGCTTCTACATGAACACCATAGCCTCTCCGATGATGTGTGAGTAGTTTACCACAGACCTTCGGGTCCATAGTTATTAGCTAGATGGCTTCTTCTCTCTCTTTGGGTCTCAATACAAAGTTCTCCTCGATTCTCTTGGAGATCTATTTGATGTAATAGTTTTTGCGGTGTGTTTGTCGAGATCCGATGAATTATGGGTTTATGATCAAGATTATCTATGAACAATATTTGATTCTTCTCTGAATTCTTATGTGCATGATTTGATATCTTTGCAAATCTCTTCGAATTATCAGTTTGGTTTGGCCTACTAGATTGATCTTTCTTGTAATGGGAGAAGTGCTTAGCTTTGGGTTCAATCTTGCGGTGTCCTTTCCTAGTGAAAGCAGGGGCAGCAAGGCACGTATTGTATTGTTGCCATCGAGGATAAAAAGATGGGGTTTATATCATATTGCTTAAGTTTATCCCTTTACATCATGTGATCTTGCCTAATGCGTTACTATGTTCTTATGAACTTAATATTCTAGATGCATGCTGGATAGCGGTCGATGTGTGGAGTAATAGTAGTAGATGCAGAATCGTTTCGGTCTACTTGTCACGGACGTGATGCCTATATACATGATCATGCCTAGATATTCTCATAACTATTCGCTTTTCTATCAATTGTTCGACAGTAATTTGTTCACCCACCGTAGAATTTGCTATCTTGAGAGAAGCCACTAGTGAAACCTATGGCCCCCGGGTATATTTTCCATCATATTAATCTCCCACCAATGTGCTATTTCTGTTGCCGTTTATTTTGCAATCTTTACTTTTCAATCTATACAACAAAAATACCAAAAATATTGATCTTATTATCTTTATCAGATCTCACTTTTGCAAGTGGTCATGAAGGGATTGAAAACACCTTTATCGTGTTGGTTGCAAGGTTCTTATTTGTTTGTGGAGGTACTAGGGATTTGCGTGTAGTCTCCTACTGGATTGATACCTTGGTTCTCAAAAACTGAGGGAAATACTTACGCTACTTTGCTGCATCACCCTTTCCTCTTCAAGGGAAGACCAACGCATGCTCAAGAGGTAGCAAGAAGGATTTCTGGCGCTGTTGCCGGGGTGGTTTACGCCAAGTCAAGTCAAGATTTGATCTCCCGCCAACGTGCGATTTCTGGCGCCGTTGCCGGGGAGATCTACGCACAAGTTAAGACATACAAAGTACCCATCACAAACTCTTATCCCTCGTATTACATTATTTGCCATTTGCCTCTCGTTTTCCTCTCCCCCACTTCACCCTTGCCATTTTATTCGCCCTTTTTCCGTTCGTCTCTTTTCGCTTGCTTCTTGTGTGCCTGTGTGTTGGATTGTTTGTCACAATGGCTCAAGACAATACTAAATTGTGTGACTTTTCCAATACCAACAATAATGATTTTATTAGCACTCTGATTGCTCCTATTACCGATGCTGAATCTTGTGAAATTAATGCTGCTTTGTTGAATCTTGTCATGAAAGATCAATTCTCTGGCCTTCCTAGTGAAGACGCCGCTACTCATCTAAACAACTTCGTTGATTTGTGTGATATGCAAAGAAAGAAAGATGTGGATAATGATATTGTTAAGTTGAACTTATTTCCGTGCTAAAACTTGGTTTTATTCTTTGTCTAAAAATAGTATGATTCATGGAATAAGTGCAAAGATGATTTTATCTCTAAGTATTTTCCTCCCAATAAGATCATCTCTCTTAGAAATGATATCATGAATTTTAAGCAACTTGATCATGAGCATGTTGCATGATATGTCTCCAACGTATCTATAATTTTTGATTGCTCCATACTACTTTGTCTATTGTTTTGGACTATATTGGGCTTTATTTTCCACTTTTATATTATTTTTGGGACTAACCTATTAACCGGAGGCCCAGCCCAGAATTTCTATTTTTTTGCCTATTTCAGTGTTTCAAAGAAACAGATCAAACGGAGTCCAAACGGAATGAAACCTTCGGGAACGTGATTTTCTCACCGAATGTGATCCAGGAGACTTGGACCCTACTCCAAGAAGTAACAGAGGCGTTCACGATGGTGGGGGCGCCCCCCTAGGGCGCGCCCCCTGCCTCGTGGGCCTCCTGTTGCTCCACCGACGTACTCCTTCCTCCTATATATACCTACGTACCCCCAAACGATCAGAACAGGAGCCAAAAACCTAATTCCACCGCCGCAACTTTCTCAGATCCACGAGATCCCATCTTGGGGCCTGTTAGGAGCTCACGGGAGGGGCATCCACCATGGATGGCTTCTACATCATCACCATAGCCCCTCCGATGAAGTGTGAGTAGTTTACTTGCACCTTCGGGTCCATAACTAGTAGCTAGATGGCTTCTTCTCTCTTTTTGGATCTCAATACAATGTTCTCCCCCTCTCTCGTGGAGATCTATTCGATGTAATATTTTTTTTGCGGTGTGTTTGTTGAGACCAATGAATTGTGGGTTTATGATTAAGGTTATCTATGAACAATATTTGAATCTTCTCTGAATTCTTTTATGTATGATTGGTTATCTTTGCAAGTCTCTTCGAATTATCCGTTTGGTTTGGCCAACTAGATTGGTAGTTCTTGCAATGGGAGAAGTGCTTAGCTTTGGGTTCAATCTTGCGGTGTCCTTTCCCAAAGGATGTATGGGCAGCAAGGCACGTATTGTATTGTTGCCATCGAGGATAACAAGATGGGGTTTTATCATATTGCATGAATTTATCCCTCTACATCATGTCATCTTGCTTAAGGCGTTACTCTGCTTTTTAATTTAATACTCTAGATGCATCTTTGGATAGCGGTTGATGAGTGGAGTAATAGTAGTAGATGCAGCAGGAGTTGGTTTACTTGTCTCGGACGTGATGCCTATATACATGATCATACCTAGATATTCTCATAACTATGCTCAATTACATCAATTGCTCAACAGTAATTTGTTCACCCACCATAGAATACTTATGCTCTTGAGAGAAGCCACTAGTGAAACCTATGGCCCCCGGGTCTATTCTCATCATATCAATCTGCATTACTTTAATACTTGCTTTGTTTTTACTTTGCCTTTTACTTTTCACTTTGCATCTCTATATCAAAAATACCAAAAATATTATTTATCATCTCTATCAGATCTCACTCTCGTAAGTGACCGTGAAGGGATTGACAACCCCTAATCGCGTTGGTTGCGAGGAGCTATTGTTTTGTGCAGTGCACGAGGGACTTGTGTGTAGCCTCCTCTTTGGATTGATACCTTGGTTCTCAAAAACCGAGGGAAATACTTACGCTACTTTGCTGCATCATCCTCTCCTCTTCGGGGAAATCCAACGCAGTGCTCAAGAGGTAGCATTGCACAAGCGTGGGAGAGGATGAAATTAATGATTCGTAATTGCCCTACACATGGTTTGAATTTATGGATGATTATACAATTTTTTTATGCTGGATTGAATTTTGCTTCTAGAAATCTTTTAGATTCGGCCGCAGGAGGCACTTTTATAAAAATCCCTTTAGGAGAAGCTAGTAAACTCCTAGATAATATTATGGTAATTATTCTCAATGGCACACCTAAAGATCTACTAGTAAAAAGTTTCATGCGATTGAAGAAATTAATGTTTTGAGTGGAAAGATGGATGAACTTATGAAATTGTTTGCCAATAAGAGTGTTTCTTCTGATCCTAATGATATGCCTTTGTCCACTTTGATTGAGAATAATAATGAATCTATGGATGTGAATTTTGTTGGTAGGAACAATTTTGGTAACAACGCGTATAGAGGAAACTTTAATTCTAGGTCGTTCCCTAGTAATTCCTCTAATAATTATGGTAATTCCTACAACAACTCTTATGGAAATTTTAATCATATGCCCTCTGATTTTGGGACTAGTGTTAAAGAATTTATGATTTTGCAAAAGAATTTCAATGCTTTGCTTGAAGAAAAATTTCCTAAGATTGATGAGTTGGCTAGGAACGTGGATAGAATTTCTCTTGATGTTGATTCTTTGAAACTTAGATCTATTCCACCTAGGCATGATATCAATGAGTCTCTCAAAGCCATGATAATTTCCATTGATGAGTGCAAAGAAAGAACCGCTAGGATACGTGCTAAAAGGATTGCTTTGTGAAAGTGTGTTCTTCTAGTTTTCATGATAATAAGGATGAAGATCTAAAAGTGATTGATGTGTCTCCTATTAAATCTTTGTTTTCTAATATGAATATTGATAAAGATGGGACTGGAGATGAGTCAACTTTAGTTAAAAGGCATCCCAATGATTCGAAGGTTTTAGATCTTGATGCAAAAATTGGTAAAAGTGGGATTGAAGAGGTCAAAACTTTACAAAGCAATGAACCCACTATTACGGATTTCAAGGAATTTATTTTTGATAATTTCTCTTTAATAGATTGTATTTCCTTGTTGCAATCCGTGCTAAATTCTCCTCATGCCTATAGTCAAAATAAAGTTTTACCAAACATATCGTTGATGCTTTAGTGCAATCTTATGAAGAAAAACTTGAATTAGAAGTTTCTATCCCTAGAAAACTTTATGATGAGTGGGAACCTACTATTAAAATTATTATTAAAGATCATGAATGCTATGCTTTGTGTGATTTGGGTGCTAGTGTTTCCACGATTCCAAAAACTTTGTGTGATGTGTTAGGTTTCCGTGAATTTGATGATTGTTATTTAAACTTGCATCTTGCGGATTCCACCATTAAGAAACCTATGGGAAGGATTAATTATGTTCTTATTGTTGCAAATAGGAATTATGTCCCCATAGATTTCATTGTTCTTGATATAGATTGCAATCCTACATGTCCTATTATTCTTGGTAGACCTTTCCTTAGAATGATTGGTGCATTGATATGAAAGAAGAAAATATTAGATTCCAATTTCCGTTAAGGAAGGCATGGAACACTTTCCTAGGAATAAAATAAAATTACCTTATGAATCTATTATAAGAGCCACTTATGGATTGCATACCAAAGATGATAATACCTAGATCTATTCTTATTTTTATGCCTAGCTAGGGGCGTTAAACGATAGCGCTTGTTGGGAGGCAACCCAGTTTTATTTTTTTCCTTGCTTTTTGTTACTGTTTAGTAATAAATAATTCATATAGCCTCTGGTTAGATGTGGTTTCATGTTTTAATTAGTGTTTGTGCCAAGTAAAACCTATAGGATCTTCTTGGGTGATAATTATTTGATCTTGTTGAAAAAGACAGAAACTTTCTGCTCACGAAAACAATTGTTAAAAATCACCAGCACGTGATAAAAATAATGATTCCAATTGAAGTAGATCAATAATCAAACTACTTAGGTCTTTCTATTTTGGCAGAATTTTTGGAGTTCCAGAAGTTTGCGTTTGATACAGATTACTACAGACTGTTCTGTTTTTGACAGATTCTGTTTTTGTGTGTTGTTTGCTTATTTTGATGAATCTACGGCTAGTATCGGGGGGTATGAACCATAGAGATGTTGGAATACAGTAGGTTTAACACCAATATAAATAAAGAATGAGTTCATTACAGTACCTTAATGTGGTGGTTTGTTTTCTTACACTAACGGAGCTCATGAGATTTTCTGTTGAGTTTTGTGTTGTGAAGCTTTCAAGTTTTTGGGTAAAGATTTGATGGATTATGGAATAAGGAGTGGAAAGAGCCTAAGCTTGGGGATGCCCAAGGCACCCCAAGGTAAAATTCAAGGACAACCAAAATCGTAAGCGTGGGGATGCCCCGGAAGGCATCCCCTCTTTCGTCTTCGTCTATCGGTAACTTTACTTGATGCTATATTTTTATTCACCACATGATATGTGTTTTGCTTGGAGCGTCTTGCATGATTTGAGTCTTTTCTTTCTAGTTTACCACAATCATCCTTTATGTACACAACTTTTGGAGAGACACACATGAATCATAATTTATTAGAATACTCTTTGTGCTTCACTTATATCTTTTGAGCTAGATAATTTTGCTCTAGTGCTTCGCTTATATCTTTTAGAGCACGGTGGTGGTTTTATTTTATAGAAATTATTGATCTCTCATGCTTCACCTATATTATTTTGAGAGTCCTTTAGAATAGCATGGTAATTTTCTTTGGCTATAAAACTAGTCCTAATATGATAGGCATCCAATATGGTATAATAAAAACTTTCATATAAAGGCATTGAATACTATGAGAAGTTTGATTCTTGATGATGTTTTGAGATATGAAGATGGTGATATTAAAGTTGTGCTAGTTGAGTAATTGTGAATTTGAGAAATACTTGTGTTGAAGTTTGCAAGTTCCGTAGCATGCACGTATGGTAACCGTTGTGTGACAAATTTGAAACATGAGGTGTTCTTTGATTGTCATCCTTATGAGTGGCGGTCGGGGACGAGCGATGGTATTTTCCTACCAATCTATCCCCTAGGAGCATGCGCGTAATGCTTGGTTTTTGATGACTTGTAGATTTTTGCAATAAGCATGTGAGTTTTTTATGACTAATGTTGAGTCCATGGATTATACGCACTCTCACATGTCCATCATTGCTAGCCTCTTGATGCGTGCATTGCCCTTTCTCACCTTGAGAGTTGGTGCAAACTTCACGGTGCATCCAAACCCCGTGATATGATACGCTCTATCACACATAAACCTCCTTATATCTTCCTCAAAACAGCCACCATACCTACCTATTATGGCATTTCCATAGCCATCCCGAGATATATTGCCATGCAACTTTCCACCGTTTCATTTATTATGACACGCTTCATCATTGTCATATTGCCTTGCATGATAATGTAGTTGACATCATATTTGTGGCAAAGCCACCATGCATAATTTATCATACATGTCACTCTTCATTCATTGCCCATCCCGGTACACCGCGGAGGCACTCATATAGAGTCATATTTTGTTCTAGTATCGAGTTGTAATCATTGAGTTGTAAATAAATAGAAGTGTGATGATCATCATTAATAGAGCATTGTCCATAAAAAAGAGAAAGGCCAAATAAAAAAAGAAAGGCCAAATAAAAAAGAAAAAAAAGAAAGGCCCAAAAAAAAAAGAAAAAGAATAAAAGGGACAATGCTACTATCCTTTTTCCACACTTGTGCTTCATAGTAGCACCATGATCCTTATGATAGAGAGTCTCTTATTTTGTCACTTTCATATACTAGTGGGAATTTTTCATTATAGAACTTGGCTTGTATATTCCAACAATGGGCTTCCTCAAATGCCCTAGGTCTTCGTGAGCAAGCAAGTTGGATGCACACCCACTTAGTTTCTTTTGTTGAGCTTTCATACTTTTATAGCTCTAGTGCATCCGTTGCATGGCAATCCCTACTCCTTGCATTGACATCAATTGATGGGCATCTCCCTAGCCCGTTGATTAGCGCGTCAATGTGAGACTTTCTCCTTTTTTGTCTTCTCCACACAACCCCCATCATTATATTCTATTCCACCCATAGTGCTATGTCCATGGCTCACACTCATGTATCGCATGAAAGTTGAAAAAGTTTGAGAAATACTAAAGTATGAAACAATTGCTTGGCTTGTCATCGGGGTTGTGCATGATGAGAGCATTTTTGTGTGACGAAAATGAAGCATGGCCAAACTATATGATTTTGTAGGGATGAGCTTTCTTTGGCTATGTTATTTTGAGATGATATAATTACTTAGTTAGTATGCTTGAAGTATTGTTATTTTTATGTCTATATTAAAATTTTATCTTGAATCTTTCGGATCTGAAAATTCATGCCACAATAAAGAAAATTACATAGAAAACTATGTTAGGTAGCATTCCACATAAAACTTTCTGTTTTTATCATTTACCTACTCGAGGACGAGCAGGAATTAAGCTTGGGGATGCTTGATACGTCTCCAACGTATCTATAATTTTTGATTGTTCCATGCTATTATATTATCTGTTTTGGATGTTTAATGGGATTTATTATGCACTTTTATATTATTTTTGGACTAACCTACTAACCGAAGGCCCAGTGCAAATTGCTGTTGTTTTTGCCTATTTCAGTGTTTTGTAGAAAAGGAATATCAAATGGAATGAAACCTTCACGAGGATCATTTTTGGAACAAAATAAATCCAGGAGACTTGGAGTGTACGTCAAGGAAGCAACGAGGCGGCCACGAGGCAGGGAGGCGCGCTCTTCATCAAAAGTTTCTCCTTCGGCTGGCGCCCTGAAGCTCGACGCCCATGGGAGCTTGATGAAGACGCCATCGCCGGCCTTCAAATAGGCGCCGGGCTGGGGCTCTTCGAGCCCGCTGCCGCAGCGGAGGGATCGGGATCGGCGTGGCGCTGGCGCTCCTGCGCCTCGGGGCCGTCGGTCACGATCGCCCGGACCCTTGCTAAGCTTCTGCAGCGGCAGCTTTGGCGGCCTCTTCGCCCGGCGGGCTCGTCGGCGCCAGCTTCTTCTCCGATGGCAGCGGCGTCGTCGATTATTGCTGCGTCCTCCTCAGCGGCCTCGGTCTCCATTGGCTCTGTGGCGGATGGATCGACGACCGGAAAATGAAGAAAAGTCAAGCAAATATTCAAAAAGAAAATCAAGAAGAAGAACGCAAGGAAAGTTTTCAAGCAAGAGGATTACCTGTGCTAGGGTCTGCAGTCATGATCTCCGCCACCAGGGGATCGCTGGTGTTGTACCTTGCCGGAGAGCTGTCCCTTGCCGGAGAACTGCCCTTGCCGGAGAAGTCTCCCTTGCCGGAGAACGCTCCCTTGCCGGGAATCCTCGGCGCCCCCACCCTCGTGGGCCCTCGTAGCTCCACCGACCTACTTCTTTCGCCTATATATACTCATATACCACGAAAACATCCAGAGCACCACGAAACCCTATTTCCACCGCCGCAACCTTCTCACTTCGTGAGATCCCATCTTGGGGCCTTTTCCGGTGCTCCACCGGAGGGGGAATCGATCACGGAGGGCTTCTACATCAAAACCATAGCCTCTCCGATGATGTGCGAGTAGTTTACCACAGACCTTCGGGTCCATAGTTATTAGCTAGATGGCTTCTTCTCTCTCTTTGGATCTCAATACAAAGTTCTCCTCGGTTCTCTTGGAGATCTATTTGATGTAATACTTTTTGCGGTGTGTTTGTCGAATGAATTGTGGGTTTATGATCAAGATTATCTATGAACAATATTCGATTCTTCTCTGAATTCTTATATGCATGATTTGATATCTTTGCAAGTCTCTTCGAATTATCAGTTTGGTTTGGCCTACTAGATTGATCTTTCTTGCAATGGGAGAAGTGCTTAGCTTTGGGTTCAATCTTGCGGTGTCCTTTCCCGAAGGAAAGCAGGGGCAGCAAGGCACGTATTGTATTGTTGCCATCGAGGATAAAAAGATGGGGTTTATATCATATTGCTTGAGTTTATCCCTCAACATCATGTCATCTTGCTTAATGCGTTACTCTGTTCTTATGAAATCAATACTCTAGATGCATGCTGGATAGCGGTCGATGTGTGGAGTAATAGTAGTAGATGCAGAATCGTTTTGGTCTACTTGTCACGGACGTGATGCCTATATACATGATCATGCCTAGATATTCTCATAACTATGCGCTTTTCGGTCAATTGCTCGACAGTAATTTGTTCACCCACCATAGAATTTGCTATATTGAGAGAAGCCACTAGTAAAACCTATGGCCCCCGGGTCTATTTTCCATCATATTAATCCCCCGCCAACGTGCTATTTCCGTCGCCGTTTATTTTGCAATCTTTACTTTTCAATCTATACAACAAAAATACCAAAAATATTTATCATATTATCTTTATCAGATCTCACTTTTGCAAGTGGCCGTGAAGGGATTGACAAACCCTTTATCGCGTTGGTTGCAAGGTTCTTATTTGTTTGTGCAGGTACTAGGGATTTGCGTGTAGTCTCCTCTTTGGATTGATACCTTGGTTCTCAAAAACTGAGGGAAATACTTACGCTACTTTGCTGCATCACCCTTTCCTCTTCAAGGGAAAACCAACGCATGCTCAAGAGGTAGCAAACTCCTGGAACATCTCATATGCTCCATGAGGTTGAAAACGTCGTTGAAGTCCCGGTTCTAAGCCGTAAAGCATGGCACACTGAACTATCAAGTAGTCATCAGCTTTACTCTGCCAGACGTTCATAACGTCCGGTGTTGCTCCTGCAGCGGGTCTTGCACCTAGCGGTGCTTCGAGGACACGATTCTTCTGTGTAGCAATGAGGATAATCCTCAAGTTACGGCCCCAGTCCGTGTAGTTGCTACCATCATCTTTCAACTTAGCTTTCTCTAGGAACGCATTAAAATTCAAGGGAACGGTAGCACGGGCCATTGATCTACAACAACATAGACATGCAAAATACTATCAGGTACTAAGTTCATGATAAATTAAAAGTTCAATTAATCATATTACTCAAGAACTCCCACTTAGATAGACATCCCTCTAGTCATCTAAGTGATCACGTGATCCTTATCAACTAAACCATGTCCGATCATCACGTGAGATGGAGTGATTTTCAATGGTGAACATCACTATGTTGATAGTATCTACTATATGATCCACGCTCGACCTTTCGGTCTCAGTGTTCCGAGGCCATATCTGCATATGCTAGGCTCGTCAAGTTTAACCCGAGTATTCTGCCTGTGCAAAACTGGCTTGCACCCGTTGTATGTGAACGTAGAGTTTATCACACCCGATCATTACGTGGTGTCTCGGCACGACGAACTGTAGCAATGAGACGGGAGAGTGTGTCCACGTACCCTCCTAGACCAAAAGCGGAAGCATTTAGTAACGCGGTTGATGTAGTTGAATGTCTTCGCGATCCAACCGATCCAAGCACCGAACGTACGACACCTCCGTGTTCAACACACGTTCAGCTCGATGACTTCCCTCGAGCTCTTGATCCAGTTGAGGCTGAGGGAGAGTTCCGTCAGCACGACGTCATGGTGACAGTGATGATGAAGTTACCGGCGTAGGGCTTCGCCTAAGCACTGCGACGATATGACCGAGGTGTGTAACTGTGGAGGGGGGCACCGGACACGGCTAAGAGATTGTCTGTTGTTCTATTGGGGTACCCCTGGCCACGTATATAAAGGAGGGAGTGAGAGAGGAGGCCGGCCAGGTAGGGCGCGCCAAGGGGGGGAGTCCTACTTGTACTCCTAGTCCAAGTAGGATTCGCGCCCCCCCTTCCTTTCTTCCACCGGAGAGAAAGGGAAGGGAAAGAGAGGGAGAAGGAAAGAGGTACCCCGGCCCCCTCCCCTAGTCCAATTCGGTTTGGGCAAGGGGGGGCCCTCTTACGTGGCCACTCTCCTCTCCTCCAATAAGGCCCAATAGGCCCAATACTTCTACCGGGGGGGGGGGGGGCTCCGGTAACCTCCCGGTACTCCGGAAAAATGCCCGAACCACTCAGAACCATTCCAATGTCCAAATGCAACCTTCCAATATATGAATCTTTATGTCTCGACCATTTTGAGACTCCTCGTCATGTCCGTGATCTGGGACTCTGAACAAACTTTTGTACATCAAATCATATAACTCATAATATAAATCAGATAACTCATAACTACGGGTTCAAGAACTATGTAGACATGACCAAGACACATCTCTGGTCAATAACCAATAGGGCAACCTGGATACTCATATTGGCTCCTACATATTCTACGAAGATCTTTATCGGTCAAACCGCATAACAACATACGTTGTTCCCTTTGTCATCGGTATGTTACTTGCCCGAGATTCGATCGTCGGTATCATCATACCTAGTTCAATCTCGTTACCGGCAAGTCTCTTTACTCTTTCCGTAATGCATCATCCCGCAACTAACTCATTAGTCACATTGCTTGCAAGGCTTATAGTGATGAGCATTAGCGAGTGGGCCCAGAGATACCTCTCCGAAACACGGAGTGACAAATCCTAATCTCGATCTATGCCAACTCAACAAACACCATCAGAGACACCTGTAAAGCATCTTTATAATCACCCATTTATGTTGTGACGTTTTATAGCACACAAGGTGTTCCTTCGATATTCGGGAGTTGCATAATCTTTTAGGCAGAGGAACATGTATAAGTCATGATAAAGCAATAGCAATAAAACTAAACGATCATTAATGCTAAGCTAACGGATGGGTCTTGTCCATCGCATCATTCTCTAATGATGTGATCCGTTCATCAAATGACAACACATGTCTATAGCTAGGAAACTTAACCATCTTTGATTAACGAGCTAGTCAAGTAGAGGCATACTAGGGACACTCTGTTTGTCTATGTATTCACACATGTACTAAGTTTCCGGTTAATACAATTCTAGCATGAATAATAAACATTTATCATGATATAAGGAAATATAAATAACAACTTTATTATTGCCTCTAGGGCATATTTTCTTCGCATACAATGCGTGACTTGTCGTAACCTGCAAGGTGGGAGTAATTTTTGGAAGTACTCCTTAATTGATAATTTCGCCTAACAAGAGCCTTATGGGAACACATGCTCTAGTTTTTCCGAGAGAGCACAACCGGAAAGCCAGAAATACCTAAAATCCTGTTTTTAATGGAAAATAGAGGATTAATAATGTATTTTTATATTTCATATAGTCAATTTAACATGTCATCAAAATAGAAAAATGACATTGTTTAGTACTATACAAATTTGCTTCCGCGAGAGACACGGGAAAAAAATGTGTTTTTCTTTCTTCCGCAAGATGCACGGATTTATTCCTCGTGGAGTCACGGATTTGCTTTCGCGAGAGGCATGGTCGTGTCTCTCAGAAAAGAAAAAAACAAAGTTTTTTTTGTTCTGTGAGAGGCACGGATTTACTTCTCGTGGAGACACGGATTTGCTTCCGTGCCTCTATAAAAGGGAAAAAAATGTGCCCCCGGTTCATTTTTTGTGTAAAATAAAGTTCTTCGAAACCTATCAACATGATTTCTAGTTTTAAAGATCTCAAGCGAGAAATATAACGGTGAAAACGGTTCAAGATTTGGACGCACGGATTAAGAGATAAAATATTTTAAATAAACGAATCTGAAAAAGGGAAAACTTTCGGGTTGCCACATGTGGTGCGCATGCAACGCGTCACTTGTCGTGACCTGGCAAGGTGGGAGTGATTTTTGGAAGAACTACTCCTTCATTGATAATTTTGCCTAACAAGAGCCCTATGGGAACACATGCTCTAGTTTTTCCCAGAGAGCATGGCCGGAAAGTCAGAAATATCTAAAATCCTTAGTTTAATGGAAAATAGAGGATTAATAATGTATTTTTATATTTCATATAGTCAATTTAACATTTTATCAAAATAGAAAAATGACACTGTTTAGTATACAAATTTGCTTCCGCGACAGGCACGCGGAAAAATTGTGTTTTTCTTTCTTCCACGAGAGGCACGGATTTATTCCCCGTGGAGTCACGAATTTGCTTCCGTGAGAGGCATGGTTGTGTCTCTCGAAAAAGAGAAAAACACATTTGTTGTTCCGTGAGAGGCACAAATTTACTTCTCGTGGAGAGACGGATTTGCTTCCGTGCCTCTAGAAAAGGAAAAAAAAATGCTCCTAGTTCATTTTTTTTTGTAAAACAAATGTTCTTCGAAACCTATCAACATGATATCTAATTTTAAATTTCTCAAGCAAGAAATCTAACGGTGAAAAAGGTTCAAGATTTGGACGGACGGTTTAAGAGATAAAATATTTTGAATAAACGATTTTAGGAAAAAGGGAAAACTTGCGGGTTGCCACAAATGGTGCACATGCAGCGCGTCACTTGTCGTAACCTGGCAAGGTGGGAGTGATTTTTAAAAGAAGTACTCCTTAATTGATAATTTCAGCTAACAAGAGCCCTATGGGAACGCATGCTCTAGTTTTTTCCAGAGAGCACGGCCGGAAAGCCAGAAATACCTAAAATTCCGGGTTTAATGCAAAATAGAGGATTAATAATGTATTTTTATATTTCATATAGTCACTTTAACATTTTATCTTTTTTTTTGCGGGAAAATTTAACATTTTATCAAAATAGAAAAATGACACTGTTTAGTATATATTTCAGCCTGAGACAAACTTGGTTTGGGATTTTACGAATAGACATGTTTGCTTCACTGCCTCCAGCTCGAGGCTATTCTTGCCTCCACAGGACAGTAGGAGGAAGACAGCGGAAGAGCTTTTTTCTTGTGAGTTTGAGAGAAAAGAAGATGCCGCATTGCCGCGGTCAGAACTGGTGACGGGCGCACGCATGAATCATGCACGGCCGTCCGTCGGTCCGTGTCCACTGCCACGAGGAAGATTGTACTAGTAATGGTGCTCGACTCAAAAAAGAAATACGGACGCGGTTGGGCGGGAATTGGCGCCGGCTTCACCTCGTCGTGTCGCCAACTGCAACAAGCACGCCAACTTGCGTTGCTTGCTTGCCTGCCTCGGGTGACACCGGCCGAGGCACGCAGGGATATATTGCACTTTCGTCACAAGTAGCTCGCGTTTATTTGGGCTAGTGGCCGTGGTCGTGCTATTTTGTGGTGAGAGATTGGACCGTGAGAGTATCTACACCCGCAAGGTTGGACCGTGAGAACATCTACACCCACATATAACAAATATGACCTCTCAAATATCCACGGACGCATCCTCCTTAAATCCATACAAAAGCATGCAAACTAAAAACCTGCGTCTATGTAGATGATCTAGCTACTCCTCGTCGGGTACATGGGCGGCAGCTGCAGCTCCGGCTGCTCCGCTCCGGCCTCCTTCTCCTCTATCTCCGCGTCGAGTTTGGCGAAGAGCGCGTCAGACGCCGCCTGCTCCTACCGGAGAACTGCCGGTTGGCCTCCACATACACCTCATCCTGGATGGACTCCAGAATAACCTGCTGCTCCACCATCCCCGCGGCTTGGGCGACGGCAAACTCCCCCTCCGCCATGTTGAACCCCGAAGCAGGCTGCTCCGCCTCTTCCTCCTCCGGATTCGCCACCTCCATCGGCTCTGGTAGCTGCTCTCCCTTCTACTCCTCCGTCTCCGACGAGTCCGGAGGCAGCCTAGCAGTGATGCGGGCGGCGCGCCTCGCCTGGATCTCCTCCGCGATCTGCCTCCAGCGTCAGCATAGCGTACGTTGTGATCTTGCGCCGGACCATGGCAATGCCGGAGAGCGAGGGAGAGGAGTCCGACAGGCTCGGGTGGTGGCGCAGAAAGGGAGGACGTGGATGAGCTAGGTTTGGGGGACGCCGGCCGTCTTAAGTAGTCGGATTTGGCCTAGAGCGGCGAGCCGAAGCGGTGCACATGACGTTCACACCGCCGTGACGGAGGAGGCATCTGTCGGACCGACGGTTCGGGCGATTCCGCGTGGGACCCCATTGCCAGTCTTACATGGCGGGCGCGTCCGGGCGCCCCATATCCGCCCCATATTTGAGCTGGATATGAGGGATGTCGTCAGCCCGGGCATTTGAAGCCCATTTGAGACGCCTGTGTGGATCAGATTTTCGTGACCGGTCAGTGACCGGGCGGGTCGCCCAAGCGTTTGAGGCTGGTTTGGGAGCGCCCGGCTATAGAAGCTCTCAGAATCCAACTCCATGTAAACTAGGTCATCGATTGCGGAAGTTCCAATATTCATTGAGAGTTTTTTTGTCTGAATAGTATTCACTGCGAGTTATAGGTAGTCTCTTCGTTTCATAATATAGTGCATTTTGCTTTTTGAAAAGTCAAGCTTGATCAAGTTTTGGAGGGAAAACATTTACTTCTAGAATGGCAAATATATATTACGAGATTTATTATAATAAGTAGTTTCATATTCTCTATATTTGGTATTGTAGATATAAATAATTTTCTCTATAAAAAATTTGGGCAAAGTTTGAGTTTTTAAATTTTTTGAGCTGCTCACGAGATCTTATGGGTTTCTTCTCTAGCCCACCTCAACTTGTTTTTCTATAACTCCGCTCTCCGGATTTATTCATTTTGCGGTAGCATATCTGAGTGCACAACGCATCTCAGAAAACTAGGGACTACATTAGAGTATGTAGCAACATTCTTTATAGCTAAAGCTTCCTTAGCACAAGTATGAGCAACAGAATTCACTAGACAGCCAGCATAACGAAGCTGAACCCCCTGAAAAAACAGCAGCTCCTCCCGCATCTCTTGGAAGATGTGGAACCCCTTCGATTTGCCCCTCAGTCTGCCTTCTCATAACTAAAGTGTGTTGAGGCAATCTGTCGCCACTATGACGCGCCGATAGTTCTTCTCCCTAGCGAGCAAAATAGCATCTCTGCACGCCAACATTTCCAAAGTTAGGGGATCAACCACCCCTTGGTAGCCAGTGCACCGTGAGACTAACAATCCGCCCTCACTATTTCTAGCCACTACACCGGTGCTGCCTTTTGCACTGGTTGTGTCAACAGCGCCATCAACATTCAGCTTGACAACCCAGGCCACCGGTGGCTCCCATCGCTGCGGCCAGTGAATAGCAGGTGCATGTGTCACAGGGGGAAACTCCAACGCCCCCACAATCTCTGAAATAGTCTCCATGGAACCCTTCGGATGGTACCTTTCTTCATGGTGAGTGAACCTGTTACGACTACTCCAAACAACCCACATCACCGTAATGCTAATAGTTGCATCCTTCTTCGGCACCAAACTAGCATCAAGAAAGTCAGTGGCCCAAGTGTTTGGATGGAGGTGTGGCTTCTTAATATGAAAAACTAATTCCGCTTCCACCCAGAACAACTTGTCATGAATACATGTTACCAAGCAGTGAAAGAGGCTTTCATCTCCATGTCCACACATTAGGCAGACTGAAGATTTACTCACATGTCGTCGTTGCTATTACTGCAGAAGGGGTAGCATATTTTTCACAACCCGCCACCAGAAGACCCTAATCTTCGGCAACACTTGTAGCTTCCAAAGTTCCTTCCATGTATGATCAGCTCCCCGAGAAGTACCCTCCGTGGCCTGCAAGTTTTGTTTTCTGTCCATCATCTCTCGGTAGGCCGATCTTACTGTAAAAATACCGGACTTCTCCCATGCCCACGCCCAAATATCCTCTCCACCTCGTCGAGGTCTCGGCATAGCCAATATAGCTTCAGCGTCTGGTGGCAGAAATATTTGACGTACCATTGCATCATCCCAATTCCCAGTGTCCTGATCCAAAAGATCACTAACCAGCTGGACTGGGTTATCTTTAAGCCTCCCCATTGGGTGCATAGATCTTGTGCCCTCAATCCAATTATCATGCCACATCTCCGTCTGTTGCTCCATCTCCAATTCGGTGAATAAGCCCCGCCTTGAGGATCTGACACCCACACATGATTGCCTTCCAAGTATGAGAGGCACTAGCTGGGCAGTTAGCAGAAAGGAACTCACCATCCGGGTAGTATCACCCTTTCAATACCCGCGCACACAAGCTGTTTGGATATTCCAGCAGTCTCCAAGCCTGTTTGGCCAACATTGCATCATTGAAAACTTCCATATCCCTAAAGCCCATGCCACCCTTGGACTTGGGGATTGCCATTTTTTCCCAAGCTTGCCAATGCATTCCTCTTTTATCAAGTGATCCAGCCCACCAATATTTAGACATAGTCTTAATAAGTTTCTTGCACAAACCTTATGTGAGTTTAAAACAACTCATATAGTAGGTCAGTAGGGCTTGTACCACCGATTTCAAGAGGACTTATCTAGCTGCACTCGAAGCCAAACGTTCACACAATCCTTGTACCTTCCCTCTAGATCTCTCATTTATATGCTCAAAATGTTGCTCCGTCAATCTGCCCGTGGCAGTAGGGAGGCCAAGGTATTTCTCTGTGAGTGCTTCCTGTTGAATATTCAGTGTGTTCTTCACTCCTCTTTTATTAGAAGCACCACAATTCAGACTAAAAAAGACCGAACTTTTTGCCAAATTGGCACTTTGTCTAGAACCAATTGAGTGATCTTGAATAACAGAGTTTAATCTCATTGCACTGCTATGATCCGATTTCAAGAAAATCAAACAATCGTCAGCAAACAACAAGTAGGATATCCATGGAGCTCTAGTGGTGATACGAATTCCTCTATCAATCCAGCCACCATCATAGTTTTTAGCATACAAGATAATCCTTCCCCACACAACAGGAACAAGTATGGGGAGATTGTATCCCCCTGCCTTAAGCCTCTTGTAGGTCCGAATGAGGGTAGTAACTCCCCATTTACCTTAACTTGAAAACTCATTGTGGATACACACCTCATAACCAACGATATCCAGGCTTCCGCAAAGCCTAGCTACTGCATCATACCCTACAAGTAAATCCACTCAACGCGGTCATATGCCTTCATCATGTCAATCTTCACAGCACAATAGCCCTGCTTCCCTTTCTTCCTCTTCATTGAATGAACGCAATCATAAGCTAGCACATTGTCTATAATTACCCTCCCAGGAACAAAGGCACTTTGCTCTTCTGCAATCAGTTCATCTAAAATCTCCTTCAACCGGTTAGCTAGAACTTTAGAACAGATCTTGTAAATGACATTGCAAAGAGAAATAGTTCTATACTGGGTAATATTCTGAGGATTCTTTATTTTTGGTATGAGTACAATTACCGTTTTACTCACAACCTCCGGCATATAGCCACCATTTAGAAAACCAAGAACCGTTGATGTCACATCGTCCTTGATGAGCTCCCAATGCCGTTGATAAAACCCAGCGTTGAAGCCATCCACACCTGGTGCTTTGGAGGGGCCCATTGAGAAAAGCGCAGCCCTGCCTTCGTCCGCACAATAGGGTCGGAGAAGCCTAGCATTCATCTGATCATTCACCATCGCATGTACATGGTGCAGAACTACATCAATGTTTTTTTCATCTTGGGCCTGATACAATTCCTCATAGAAATTCTGCACTTCAGTATTGATTTCTTCCTTCTTCACACAAAAAGTTCCATCCGCAGCTTGTAAACACGTAATTCTATTCTAGCTTCTCCTTGTGGATGCTTGGGCGTGAACGAAGCGCGTATTGCGGTCACTCGCCTTCAACCAACCAACCCTTTGATCGTTGCCTTGCCATGACCTCTTTCTTATGTAGCAAATCTGAAAGTTGTCTAGCAAGTTCTCGCTCCCTACAAGAGGGACCATGAAATAGGGAATCATTCCTCTCCCTCTCTCTCTCTCTCTCTCTCTCTCTCTCTCATATTCTCTGCGGAGTTTCTTGATTCGGCGTTTGATGTCACCAAACTTTTTGTCTTTCCAACTAGTCAGACTCCCTTGCATTTGCATTAAGGCCTCATTAAGCTCCAGCAATCCTTCCCTTCCTGTGCCATTACACCAGGCTTCTGTCACCGCCTCCTCATAAGATTCCTCGTTATGCCAAGCATCTCCTTTCTGATCAGAGAGCGGACCCGTGCCACCAGCATACAATGGTCTGATCTGGGAGACCAAACATGTCGTACAAAGGTGCCTGCATACATCCACATCATCTCAGGATCGGCGAGAAACCGATCCAATCTCACCTTTACATTAGCTTGGCCGTCTTGCAAATTATCCCATGTAAACGGTGTCCCTTGGAACTCCAAATCATGGAAACCACAAGAGTCCAGCACTTCAAGGAACCCTCCCATCTGCTACTCCGGGCGATCATGCATACCAAAGTACTCAGAACCATGGAGAATCTCATTCATGTCACCTCCACACAGCCACGACAAGTCACTTTGGGTCCGCAACCATCTTAACAATTCCTAGCTAGCTGAACATTCACTGCGTTTTGCCTTTGCATAGAAACCAGTAAACCTCCAGACCTTGTTATCAGTCCCAAGTTTGTAACTTTTGCATCAATATGCTGATCAGACTGTGTCCCCACTTTAACCTCTACTCCCTTAGACAAAAATAGTGCCAAACCCTCACTAAGTCCAACACTGTCAACCGAAAAACTTCCTTCGAACCCAAGTATATTTGTTAGATCAGTCACACGATTACCTTGATCTTTGGCTCACACAAAAAAACAAGGCCGGGTGCTTCTAGCCTCACAAGGTTGTGAAGCTCACGAACTGTCTCCGGGTTCCCAAGCTTGCGACAGTTCCAAGCTATTGCATTCATTCTGACGCGCGGGCCTGACTCGCAGTCTCCGCATCTGTATTTGCTACCTTAAGCATGACCTTCTTCTTCTTCGAGTCTCTCATATCATTTTCCGACTCAACCTGTTGCTCCTCACTAGCTCTCTTATTATTCAGAGTGTCTTGATCCACAATCATTAGTGCACCCGTGGTATTTGTGTCTGTGTGATTCATATCAACCCTCTGGTACACTCCCCTGCTCTAGTTGCCTCCCCTTCCATTTGTACGACCTCCACCACGGGCGAAACCACCTCTACCTCTTGCATTAAACTGATACACTGCATTATGAACTCTACCGGTTGTCTTTTTTGCCGGCGAAGTCACCTCATCCCCTTTCTCAACCTCCTTCCCCTCTGCTACAGTGCCCACTTGCCCTTTGAGCCGGTTTGTTGACCTTCATTACTAGCAGCAGGATCACCCTAGCCCTTAGCACGATACGTCATATACCTTAGTGATTCGCAGTACGGTGGTCTCCCAATCTCATCTCTCCCAGTAGGTGTTTGACACAGAGCTTCCGCGTGGCCAAGGAGCCCACACGAGAAGCAGAACTACGACAAGTTTTCATACTGTATATCAAAAAAAATCCCGTAGTCCCTTTTTTTCGGACTCTAGTTGTACCCATCTCATCACAGGTTCATGCACATTGAGCCAAATCCTGGCCCTAACACAGTCACCACCCGCGTAGCCTTTGGCATCTGCATCTAGTTGGATGACATCTCCTACCATTGCCGCTATCCGTGCCGGCCATGGAGGACACAACAGATTAAACAGCAGGTTCACCACCTTTGCCCAGATCCTGATCTTATCAAAGCTAAGCTCTGACGAGCGTGATGTGATTTTAAAGATCTCCACCACCACACAGTGCTTACCAATAGTCCATGGCCCTCCTTCGAGCACCCAATCACGATCTCTCTTTCCTTCAAAGTTTGCCACAAACATATTCTCCCCTTTGGATCGGAATTTCAAAGCCCTAGGGTTCCCCCATGCTGGACGGAGTGCATCTAAGATCGTACTAATATGTAGTACCCTATGGTACAAGACTTTACCAATGATCGTCCATCCCAGATCCTCCGCCATGACTTCCTCATCATCAACCACCATCGTAGCCTTCTCCTTATTTGTTAATCCCATCTTCTGGAATATCTGATCTACTCCCTCTTCCCGCCTGATCCCATCTAGATTTTGGTTGCTCGAACCAGCCATGTCCGCCCGAGCTGCAATGCTAACTTCCTCACGCCCCAACCGTACACCAAGGGTGGGTAAGGATGCGAGGATCCCCCCTTGATCGCCCCGAGCACACAGGCCGGAGAGCCGACGAGGAATTAGCAGTCGGTGGGCAAAACCCTAGCTTGGCACCGTGGAGATCGCAAAATCGCCTTTGCACCGCCGTGCTACTCGAACCCTAGAAAAACGGTTCGGAGCTTACCCCCACTAACGTACTTTTGGAAACCATAAAAATAGAAGCCTCCTAAACTTGTTGTTGTTGTACATTATAGAATAGAGGGAGTATGTATCACATACGTACTTAGAGCATCTACAAGAAGAATAGGCTAATATCAATCCCCAAATGTCATTGACCGAGGAGGTCTGTTTTGACCCTCCATTTATGCATGCATGAAACTATGTTCTCTAAATCCTTTCCAAATTGTTAGGAGAGAAAGAGAAAAAAAATAAAAAAAAGAGAAAAAGTGATCCGAGGTGGACCGCATCCTACATGGAGGACTGCCCAAACATGCCCGAACGTCCCCATATCCTCCCATATTTAGTGTGGATATGGGGATTTGCGAACAACCCGATCATATGGGACAAAGTGGAAGGTCCAGTTGGGTGACTTTTTCTTCTTCTCTCTCCTATCCAGGCAGTGGCCAACTGTCCGATTGAACATTTGAGGGGTCCAATCTACAGTCAGTCCCCTTGAATCCTCCTTAAAAGTCCGCAGACACGCCTGATCAGTGACATGAGAGAAGAAAAAAGGTGACCCAACCGGACACCTCATATCATCTCTATGTGTCCGGGCTTGCCGTAAACCCTTATATTCACACCGAATATGCGAAGGACACGAGGCTTGTCGATGCGTCTGAAGGGTAAGTCCGTCACGTAGAATGCGGTACATATAAATCATCTCTCTCTTTTTTTTGTCTCTTCATTTTTATCAATGACTTGCAAGTGACCGGATTAAAAAAAGAGAGCATGATTGCATTGCACGAACAATTAAAGACACATCCATCAATATTTTATAGTGGGATTTACCAAGTCTGGCTGGTCTTAGAGCAACTCTAGCAAACACCGCAAAACTCGCGGGCCCGCAAAATTCCGACGAGTATACGGGCTCGGCCCATTTTTTGGCCAGAACAGAGCTTGTATACTCGTCTGGCCTGTAAAAATTTTCACGGTGGCCCGCAAACCGCCCCCCGACGCGGTATATCTACGGGTTCGCAGCGCAGATACGGATCGAAACCCCATCCCACCGCCGCCGCGATTCCCTGCGATTCCCCCAATCCCCTTTCTATTTCTCGCCGTCGGTGAGTCCAATCCCGCCGACGAACACCACCATGTGGGGTGGAATGTGGAGCTCTGGCCGCAGCTCTGGCGGGAGGGATGACCCCGAGTGCCAGTGCTGTGTCTGCGCGGACGGCGCAAGGAAGCGCACGGCTAGGAAGTACACCAAAAACAGCCTCCAGCCGCCGGAGTAGCTCCTCCACCGCGAGACGGAGGTGTACGACCGTCAACACGGGCTGATCTACTCCAGCGCGGGCTCCACCTCCGCCCTGGGGCGAGTCCTCGCACGCCGGCCCTCACATCAGTGAAAAGGGAGGTGGCGGATCTCCCGGTCCTCCGCGTGGTGAAGCGGGAGCTTGAGGCAAAGTCGGTGTTGCGGGGCGGTGGCGTCATCGGGCCGGAGGATTTCCTCCCCCCTACCGAGGCGGAAGTCTTCGAGCGGGCAATCATGGCGCGCATCAGGCGGAAGGAGGAGGAAGAACAGCTGCGGCGGTCGCTTGCGAACCTCGACGACGTCCTCAAGCATTGGCTCATGAAGGAGAAGGAATTCGTGGACAACCAAGACGCATGGTGCCGCGAGAAGAAGGCATCGGACGAGATGTACATCGACCGCGTCTCCGACGATGACGACTAAGATGATGTCCGTTGCCGCCGCACCCGGATGGCTTCGGTGAGGCCGCCTATCCCCTTAGCTATTGTAAAATTTGGTGTGTGTATGAATTATGTATGTGAAAATGCAACTATCCCTTGGTGGTTTTGGTAATTCCTAACAACATACAGCTCATTGAGCTAATGCTATTCCAAGATAAATATTTCAGGAAAGCTCAATGATTGGCATGGCATGGATTAGAAAGTGGACCCTTCAAAATGCTAAGGACAAAAGATTGGCTCAAGCTCAAAGCACAAGACTCTACATTTTCTATTTTAGTGATCCAAGATCACATTGAGTCTATAGGAAAAGCCAATACTATTAAGAAGGGATGAGGTGTTGCTTAATAAAGTTCTTGCTCAAAGTGCTCAGTGATATGCTCCAAAACCCTCCACTACTTTATCATATCCACATATGTCCCAAACCAAAAGTCCAACTCGGCCCCATCGATTCTTTCCATCCGGAGCCACCGAGTTCAGTTGACATAGCCACTACCAGAAACCCTAATCTCTTCGGTCTCACCGATAGGGATCTCGGTCTCACCAAGATGGGATTGTAATCTCTCTGTTTCCCTTCGTAATGTTTTGGTCAAACCGATATGAGCAATCGGTCCCACCAAGATTGCAATGCACACTCTGTTTCCTTTTCGTAACGTTTCGGTCCAACCGAGATGAGCGAATCGGTCCCACCGAGTTTGCCTGACCAACTCTCTATTTGTGTGTTACCAAAATCGGTCTCACCGAGTTTGTGTAATCGGTCTCACCAAGATTACGTCATGCCCTAACCCTAATGATATCGGTCCCACCGAGTTTACATGTCAGTCCCACCGAAATGCCTAACGGTCACATTATGAACCAAATCAGTCTGACCAAGTTCTTTGAATCGGTCCCACCGAGTTTGGTGATTTGTGTGTAACGGTTAGATTTTGTGTGGAGGCTATATTTACCCCTCCACCCACTCTTCATTCGTGGAGAGAGCCATCAGAACATGCCTACACTTCCAACACATATTTTCTGAGAGAGAACCACCTACACTTGTGTTGAGGTCAAGATATTCCATTCCAACCACATAAATCTTGATCTCTAGCCTTCCCCAAGTTGCTTTCCACTCAAATCTTCTTTCCACCAAATCCAATCCTATGAGAGAGAGTTGAGTGTTGGAGAGACTATCATTTGAAGCACAAGAGCAAGGTGTTCATCATTAACACACCATTTGTTACTTCTTGGAGAGTGGTGTCTCCTAGATTGGCTAGGTGTCACTTGGGAGCCTCCGTCAAGATTGTGGAGTTGAACCGAGGAGTTTGTAAGGGCAAAGAGATCGCCTACTTCGTGAAGATCTACCCTAGTGAGGCAAGTCCTTCGTGGGCGACGACCATGGTGGGATAGACAAGGTTGCTTCTTCGTGGACCCTTCGTGGGTGGAGCCCTCCGTGGACTCGCGCAACCATTACCCTTCGTGGGTTGAAGTCTCCATCAACATGGATGTATGATAGCACCACCTATCGGAACCACGGATAAAAAATCTCCGTGTCAACATTGCGTTTGCTCCCTCAAACTCCTCCCTTTACCTTCATATGCAGTTGTTTTACATTCCGCTGCTATACTCTTAGAATTGCATGTGTAGGTTGATTGCTTGACTTGTGCTAAGTTGCTAAAATCTGCCAAGAACTAAAATTGGGAAAAGGCTAGATTTTTATTTGGTCAAGTAGTCTAATCACCCCCCTCTGGGCATACGTTCGATCCTACAAGTGGTATCAGAGCTTTGGTCTCCATTTGCTTTGATTTCCATAGCTTTTGGTGGTCATAGCCTTGGTTTCACAACCTAGGAGAGTATGGCATCTAGCGAGGGAAATTACCACCGTAGAGGTCCTTACTTTGATGGTACAAATTTTGCTAGTTGGAAGCATAAGATGAAAATGCATATTCTTGGACATAACCTCGCCGCTTGGGCTATTGTGTGTATTGGTTTGCAAGGTGAATTCTTCGATGGGAAAGAACCTAAGCGTGAAGCTACCGCGGAAGAGTTGAAGATGCTACAATACAATGCTCAAGCTTGTGATATTCTCTTCAACGGATTGTGCCCCGAAGAATTCAACAAAATCAGCCGTCTTGAGAATGTAAAGGAAATTTGGGATACTTTGATTGATATGCACGAAGGTACTGACTCCGTCAAAGAATCCAAATTGGATGTGCTTCAAAGTCAACTTGACAAGTTCAAAATGAAGGATGGTGAAGGTGTCGCTGAAATGTACTCTAGGCTTGCTCTCATCACAAATGAGATTGCCGGCTTAGTAAGTGAAGAGATGACCGACAAATTCATCATCAAGAAGATCCTAAGAGCCTTGGATGGAAAATATGATACCGTGTGCACATTGATCCAAATGATGCCCAATTACAAAGATCTCAAGCCAACAGAAGTCATTGGAAGAATTGTTGCTCATGAGATGTCACTCAAGGATAAGGAAGAGCTTCACAACAAGTCAAGTGGTGCCTACAAAGCCGCGTGTGATGCTCCCACATCATCAAGTGAGAAACAAACCTTCAATGAAGAATTGAGCCTAATGGTAAAGAACTTCAACAAGTTCTACAAGAGTAGAAGCAAAGAAATAAGTTCCAAGTCAAGGTCCTACAATGAAAAAAGATCTTCTAGTTGTGAGCGTAATTGCTACAATTGTGGAAGTCCCGGACACTACTCCAATGAGTGTACGCCCCCCTACAAAAGAAGAGAAGATTCTCCCAAAAGAAGAAGTAGAAGAGAAGAATCATCACCAAGAGAAATAAGGAGTAGAGATGATCGTTATGAATGAAAATCCTCTCGGAGAAGCAAAGATTCGGAAAGGAAGGATAAGTCATCAAGGAGCTACAAAAAAAGAAGACATCAAGCTCATGTTGGTGAATGAGTATCCGTCTCCGACTCCGACCATCACTCCGAAAGAAGTTATCACTCCGACTCTGAATATACCCAAGATGAAGGTGTTGCCTGTCTAGCACTTGTGTCAACCAACTCCTATGACATATTTGACTCACCAAATGAAGGAATTGGAAGATTGTTCATGGGCAAAGGTCCAAAGGTAAGACATCCCGAGTATGTTGATTTCAATAGTGATGAAAATGATTTGCTAGGTGATGATGATTTACTTATTGACAACTCTAGTGATGAAGACTATGTTGAAACGTCAATTAATCATGATAATCAAGATAAAACAAATGATGATGATAAGAACTAAAGAACTAAACACTCTTAAGTTAGCTCATGAAACTACCATGGAAGATCATCGAGAACTTTTAAAGACTCATGAGAAGCTATGCTTTGAAAAGCTCAACCGTGAGCAAGAGCATGAGTTTTTAAAGGCAATCAATGATGATCTTCGCAAGAAAAGTTCTTCTTACATTGCCAAGCGTTTACTCTTGTCTACTTACATGCCACAAGTTAAATCTAGCAACAAGAACAAGAAAGATGGTTCATCTAGTAGTAACAACAATCATGCTAAATCCAATGTTGTTGCTTCTAGTAGTTCTCTTGATTCCACTAATGATTCTCTTAGCCAAGTTACACTTGAGCAAGAAAATAGCTTATTGAAGGGCATTATAGAGAAAGGTGTTTACAAGAGCCTTGCCGAAAGTAAGCAATTTGAGGAAATTGTACGCAAGCAAGGAAGACACCGGAAGAATCAAGGTGTTGGTTTTGAACGAAAGTTCAATGCCAATGGAGTTGAGTGGGAAGAAGATCAATATCCCAAGAGGAAGTTTGTTCCTCAACGAGAGAAGTATGATCCTACTTCTTTCAAAGGGACACAAGCTCAAGATGATCTTCCACCACAAGATCACAAGCAAAAAGGCAAGGACAAGCTTCATTTGAAGAAGCACCTAAGGCCTTGGTCAAGTGGGTTCCCAAGAGTACATCAAGTTATACTTCGTCAAGTACAACTACGACTCCAAGGATTCCCATCAGGATGGTGTGGATCCAGAAGAAGATGAACTAGAGAGTTCTTGAGGGTGACTCCGCCAACATACCTCATTCTTATCATTTCAGCTAGGAAAAGTGCAAACAATTTCCATATCTTGCACTAGTTCAAGGAGTCACAAACCCTCTTTTTGGTAAGACAAGGGACAAGGTAACCTAATGCTTTCATGGACATCATCTTGTGTATGCATCACTCTATGTCTATGGATATCCTTGTTTGTTCCTTATGGGACTAACCCGTGTAGGTATTGATAGTGCAACTCACTCCAAAGGATTGCTCCGAATGATCTACATCAACATTGAGCATCTAAATCTTCAACACCTACATGAAGTCATCATTGACAAAACCCAAGGTTAGTTCATCCCTCTTAGGGGGGATATCACATCTAGGGGGAGCTTTACTCTAATCAATTGAGCTAAAGAAACTCTAATGATGTGAACACAACAATGCTTTATGTAAAAGTGGTAACCCCACTTGTGCTTAAACGATGAGTATGACCTATGATCAAATGTTCTCATTTCACTCCTAAGTCAAAATACTCATATATAGATGACCTAGTCATCGCCAAATTGCTTGATAGATGCTAGAGTGTTTGTGCATGCTTTGTCACATATTTCATTTGCCATTTTAATTGTGTGAGCATGTTGAATGCATATTTTACTCATTCAGGACATCCATTTGTTGTTTTGATTCTTAGGCTCTTTCTATTTTGCCAAATGGATCGACAAGAATGCCTAAGAATTCCCTCTAGCTATCTATGCTTTCCTCGTCTCAAACTCTATTCATGCTACATCATAAAGTTTGATCAAGTCAGATTCGAACCACTGCAGTGAGGAGCACTTTCGGAGTTCCCGATTAAATCATAGACTTAAACCTCCAAAACCTCTTTGTGCATCTCGGTCCGACCGATTCATCCCTTCGGTCCTACCGAGTCACTAAGTTGATCTAGGGTTTTCAATCTCGGTGCAACCGATTAAAACCTTCGGTCACACCGAAGTTGCGAATCGCCTTTGCGGTTTGCATCTCGGTGCCATCGAATGCAAGAACTACTTCCGGTTTGCATCTCGGTGCCACCGAGTCGTTCCACTCGGTCACACCGACAGGGTCAGGTTATATATACCGACGGGACAAATTTTGGAAAATTTTCCAAACCTCCTTGCCCGCGCGTAACCTGCTCTGCCTCCTCGGGTCTCCGGATCATCCTCTCGTTGCCAGCGACCTCCCGCCGCTGGTCTCCGCCGCTGTCAACGGCAATCTGGCCCACCGTTGCCGCCGTAGCAAGTTCGCCGCTGAACTAGGTTACAAACTTAATCTTTGTGCTAATCCTTAACTCTGATTCTTAGCCCATTTCTTTGCCATGATTCTTGCCACGATTGAAATCATCCTGTCCAGCGAAAACGTCCCGTAGATTAGTTTTGATTTGAAAATTTAGGGTTAGGTCTCCGGCAAATTCATCTCGGACCGATCGAGTTGTAGAAATCGGTCTCACCGATTTGGCTTAGGCCAGAGCACATGCGTTTTTGGTCTGACCGAAAATTGCAAATCGGTGTGACCGAGTTTAATTCTTTGTGAAACCCTAGCAGTCTCGGTACACCAAACTGTGACTCGGTCTGACCGAGTTCACTAGTTTAGGTTCCAAAGGCTGCTTCGGTATCACCGACTTTACAAATCGGTAGCTCCGAAATGCTTTATGTGAAGAACCAAAACTAAGTTTTTAAGTCATCTATTTTGCAAAACTCCTGTACTCTATGGTGCTCATCTTCTCTACCTCATCTATAATCTATTCACAGGGTCTGCTAACTGCTTGCCTGGAAGATGTCTGACCAGAGTGACAAATGTAACAAGTCCGAACAGCAGTGTGAGTGAGGGTTCTGATCCCTCTAGCAGCTATGATGAGGGCAACAGGAGCACACCAAGCATCCTGCCAAAGGCTGCTACCAGGACAAGGAAGAAGAGGACTTCTGATTCTGAGGATGAAGACTATGTGGCTGTTGAAGATGATGCCACTTCAAAGAAAAAGGTGCTGAAGAAAGAGTATGTCACAACTGCTGCAACAAAGCCTGGACTGAAAACAAAGGCTCCGACAAGAAGACAACCCATGTCTAAGCCAAGAAAAGTTGCCACAGGTGAAACCATGAAGTTCACCATTGAATCTGAAGAAGAAGCAGCTGGTGAGGATAAGAAGAAGAAGAGGGCCAGAACTACTACTACCAGAGTTCTTGGCAAGCCCTCAATGAGGAAAGATTCTGAAGAGGAAGAGGAAGAGGATGCTGCACCAGCACCCAAAGCTCAAAAGCTTATGGGAGATGCAATTAGATCAGGGGCTGCTCCATCTAAGCCCAAATATGCTCCCAAGGCTGCTGCTCCAGCTCCAAAGCCTAAACCCAAGAGAAGCACTAGAAACATCCCTGCTGAAGAGAAGAACAAGGCCCCAGTGCCTGAAGCTGCTGAAGAAGCAGAAGATGACTCTGTTGTATTGAGGAAGCTGAAGCCCAAGATCCCTGACCACACTGATGCACACCCTGTTGCAGAGAACATGAAAATCAGGAAGGATGCAAGATTGAGACTATGGAGACAGTCTGATCCATATGCTATCAAGAGAAGGACTGCTGTGGACTACAAGTTTCACACTAAGGAACAACAGGACTTCTATGAGATAGTTCTGCTTGATAAGAAGCCCATTGTGTGTGACATGCACTACAAAAAAATACACTTCCGTGATGATACGTGTTTGTCACAGTAGGTCGTGTTTTTTGTCATGCATGTACATCCATGACGATTTTATGACAGAATCAAGATAGTCATAAGCTGTCTTTGTCGTAGAAGTGTTCCATGACATTACCAAAATTATCATCACGGAAGTGTCCACTTCCATGACGATAAATCGCGCGTCACAGAAGTGCTTTCATCAAGGGTGACCAACACGTTGCATCCACCATAACCTAACGTTGTTAAGCTATCGGGTCGGGTTTTGGATCCGATAACCCGTTAATAGCCCCGATCAATGGGGATTTTCCACGTGTAAAATCATCATTGGCTGGAGGAAACACGTGTCGGCTCATCGTTGGGACAGATGTCATCCACTCATTGGACGTATACGCCTATGATACATCGACACGTGGCACGACCCATCAAGCTTAAATGGGCCGGCCCAACTAAAGGCCCACAAGATTTTGCGGACCATAATGGGCCGGCCCAGCTAAAGGCCCATGAGATTTTGTGAACCATAATGGGCTGGCCCAGCTAAAGGCCCACAAGATTTCGCGGGCCATAATAGGCCGGCCCAGGTAAAGGCCCACAAGATTTTTGTGTGCCATAATGGGCGGGCCGAGGTAAAGGCCCACAAAATTCTTATGATCATAATGGGCGGCCCAGCTAAAGGCCCACGAGATTTCGCCAACATTAATGGGCCAGCCCAGTGAGCCCACAAGATTTTGAGGACCCTAGTAGGCCGCCCATTAACTGGCTGCCAAGTTTTGGGCCAAATACCGCCCATATTTGATCCGGTCCATTAATGGCTCGCCACGTTAAGCCTAATAATGGCCCATATAAGATCCGCCCGTTAAAAGCCTCCCACTTTCTGGGCCAAATCACGGCCTAGATCAGGTCCGGCCCTTTAAGAGGCTTTGGGCTCAATTATGGCCCATATCAGATTTGGCCCGTTAACTGGACGCTATGCTTTTGGGCCCACTTGCTAAAGGCACATTTAGTAATTCGGCCTGTTAAGGGCCCGTTTAACATTTCGGCCCTATATTAATTTCGGCCTGTTAAAAGCCCGTCATATAGTTGGGCCTAACTACGGCCCGATTTGCATCCGACTTTGCTCGCGGATATCTGATTGGGCCAAACAAGGACCGAGACAACTTTGGCCTGTTAAAAGCCCGTGAATTGATTCGCACAATCATGGGCCAAGTCCATTTCGGGCTGGTGCCGGCCCGTGAGCTATTCGGCACGTTTCAGGCCCAACCTACTTCTCAGCCTCCTAAAAGCCCATTGAATTTTCTTGCGAAAAGAGGGCAAGGGGTTACTCGGCCTATTAAAGGCCTGAATCTACTAGTGGGCCAGTTTGATGGGGCCCATGATGCGGATCATACATCGTGATTGCATGACGGCCCGATTATGTACCATAATTTTACGGTTTGGCGGTTCTTATCGAGAGGATATATATATAGTAAAATAACTGCAACATCGTGAATAAGAAAAAACCTAGACTATACAATAAAAAAATTACGGCATATTACATCCACTAGGCATCAAAGTTCGCCACTATGATAATAAAGCACAAGCAGACAGCAGATTACATACACTGGGCATCAAAGATCGCCACCAGTGCAAATAAACACGCCGACAAAATAATATACAAAACCAACAACACTTCAATAGAGTTCAAGAAAGGTTAGCCTTGTTTGAGCTGCAACAAGCAAGTGGGCAAGATGATGAGATCAAGGCTTGTTCAACACTTATATCTTCCTCACTCGAAAGATAAACAAGCAGACAGATGACAGCTTTTGCACATAAAAGTATCGATCTTGACAATTCATCACATTTCTTCTTGTGAATAAAGTGACATAGTTTAAAATTGCATTAACACAATATGGTATTGTTCAGGTCAAGACATGGTAGGAAATGACATTGTGAAGGAGTTGGCAGCTTCACGACACCACTGGATTACAGATCAAGAACTCATAAGTATCAATGGTTAGTGTGCTGTTAATTTATCCCATTTCAGATTGGCAAATAAAGAGACGGTTTAAATAATAGTAGAATGATATGACATTGTTCATAGTTAAGACATTACAGAATATGACATTGTGCTATAGTGGGTAGGTTCACCACACCACTGGATTACGGATGAAGAACAGAAGCATACATGCAGTGCAAAAGAAGATCACTTGCTCTGTATAGTTTAATTTACATGGTATGAAGAAGGAAGTTGGTTGTACAACTGAAAACTTAAATTGAGAAGGACAAAATTTTGTTTATGTACATAATAAACTTTAAACATGTAATTTGATGCAAACACCAAAAATAAACAACTGTTGCAGTCATGCCTAACCAAATATACACAACAAAGTTTGAAGGCTTGAGAAGGACAAACTTACATTACTGGTGAAGACAGCTCTATAAAGCCCTTGTCCGTCTTTGATGGGGGCAATTCAAGAAGTTTAGCACAGAATCTTCTTCATAAGCATTGCCTTTATTCTACATTTTGTTAAGAGTAAATATATATGTGATAATATACGGAAAAAATGGAGAACATTTAAGATAAGATAAGAGTGATGCTACATAACCAAGTAGCTATAAATGTATGTGCAGCGATACAGGAAAAAGGCACAGCCAAGAGCAATGCACAGCTAAACTTCTTCAGTACCAACCTTATGGTAAGAGTAAATATAGATCTGATGTGTAGAAAATGGAGGGCAAAGGAAAATAAGCTGCAGAGTGATGGTACATGAACAACTACCTATCAATATAAGTACACTGATAAAGGATAGCATGTACTTACAAGAACAATGCAGAGCTAAAAAAATTCATTAGCATTGGATATATTCTACACTAATGTAACCATTCATACAGATCAGATAATTTGGAGCGAACAATTGATAAGCAAGCTATCATGCATACTGCTGTCACATAATGAACCAGGTATGTATGCAAGTACAGTGATATAGGACAACATGTACTAACAAGAGCAAAGGAGTGGGCAACATATTTGCGGTATCCTGTCGTTCTTTTCAAACCGGAATTCTTCTTCGAGCAGATTTCCTGCAAAAAAGATCCGTAAGGCACATGCGGAAAAGTAGAAGTTCAAATTGTCATGTGATTTCATAGACAGTACCTCATCACAGGAATGAGACCAGTGCATAACAAGGTTTTTCCATTCAATGTCTTCTAAATTTAGCACAGGAGACTTCACCGAAATTCGTTTAAAGACTTGCCATCAAAGTGTGATTTCCTCAGTAACACTGACATCTTCGCAATGCTTCCTTGAAAAGCACAAGCAAGCTTTGCTCGTCATGACTATCTAGATTGACCCTCGCCTAGTTACAACAAAGGTAATGTAAAACATTGATGTGTTCGATCAGCGAGAAAACAGGAAAATAATAACCATGAATAATAGCACTTACACGTAAGTTGGACAGAAGATGTGAAAATGGTGTTTGTCTTCACTATAATCTTCCCATGATGGGAATATATGCACGTAGTCCCTAACAACATTGAAAGCATTGTCTTTTAAACTGGGAATAAATGGAATGGGGTTCCAATCTACGGGAATTGGCCATCTCTGCAGCTTGGGATAGGTCTTGGCCCGGTGGACTTGCTGTACTTTTTCTTTGGAGTGGGATTTTTTACATTGTATGCGGCTGGTGCTATGGCAAATGAAATCGGTATACCTTTTGGCTGGAGTGCATGTCCTGTGGTGGGGCTAGTGGTGTGGCCCGGTGAAGTATGGGTACAGTCTGTTGAGTCAGGCCTATGTTTTGTGTCACCGGTTGTACAACCAATATAAGTGGTCTTGTTGTCGATTTCTCCCAAGACCACCACGTTTTTCAAGGACTTTGCTGGTGCTCCTTCAGGTTCGCAATCACCCTCTTCCTTTTTGATTTCGATGCACAAGAACAACATTTGAGTGAAAAAACATGGTATGATGACAGATGGAATATGTATTGATAATGGATGGGCATGGCATCTCGAGTTGTATGATGAGTAAACTAAGCAGATGGCGGTGCAACAAAGTAGAAGAAATGCAAGACAACATATGCAGATACACGCAATCAATAAAACCTTGCCAAATTAGAACATGCACCTTGATGGGTGAACAGGACATGCCATCTGCCTTTGACTCCTCGAGGTTAGAATAGTCATTAGGATGATATTCTGAACAAGAATCAACAGGTGGGGAGCGAACGAGTTACATTGCTTCGTAATGGCACTCAATGCCTTGGTGCCAACTTTGTAAGTCATTGCAGTGTTCCACAATATTCTTCTGATGCACGGATTCTGATATTCACTATAATTGCGTATAATATCTGAGAACCATGAAAACATAAATAGTTGTGAGATTATCTTTGTAATGCAGATGATATTCTAATATAGGGCCGCCCCTGTAAACACTTATGTGCTATCATTTGATTCTGATGAGAGAGCTCATGTGTGCTGTAATATGGTGCGTGCATTTATATAATCTGGCACAAGTACACAAAAAATAGGCTCCAGAAGTAAGGATAGCTGGCAGATGGTAGGTTCATAATATACTGTATAGAGAGTTTATTGCCAAACCATGATAACAAGAGCACACAACAACTAGGCAGATCATAGTGTACATAACAGGGGTACACCATAACCACGATATATAAATCGGAAAAGTGGAACTGGCTTGAAAATACGGTGTTGTATTGCCGCTAGTAATTGAAAGCCTATCGATCACGTACCTGCGAGCTCTATCGAACATGGTAAAGAAGAGCAAGCCGATTTTGGATAATAAAATGTTGGTTGCGCAGTGCCCACACATGATGAACCAGAGCGCATTAAGAATGCAACTCCCACTGTCTCTCGACCATTTCAAAGCGGTTGGATGAAGATCCCACGTCTCCTAACCCTTCTTCTTCCTCGTCTCGATTCTTCCCATACAGAACACCGCCACGGGCCGCCGGACCACCGGCCCCCACCGCCTGTGTTCCTTCGCCACCCCCACCCCCACCCGGACCCCAACCCCCACCCGCGTCGAGTTTTCTTCGTTCGGCGAGGCCCCACAACCACCCGAGCCCCTTCGATCGCACCGGTGAACTCCGACGAGCTTTGAAAAATCAACTGACCCAATTTTGAAATTTAGTCTACTGTGATTTAACTAGTGTGGAATATAAAAGGGGAAAAGCATAAGCATTGGGAGTATAGTGTTGAGCGTGCCATGGCGGATCTGAAGGTGCAAATCGGACAAAGGCAACTTCGCAACCAAGACAAGAAATCAGAGTAAAGCAGTGGCGATCTATTTTCTTGCTGCGATAAATAAGTTGAGCAGATACGAAAGAGTACCGCCTCTGGTGCGGCGCCGTGTACGCATCTGCTGAGAATTTGACGGTGTTGCGGTAGCGATGGCTGTCGGCGGCATGGAAGCAGATCTAGGAGGGTAGACGGCAGCGGCGAGGCGCGATGGACGAGACGGTCGTAGGAGCGGCGCCGGCAAGGTGGACGACGACGGGGATGAAGCGAGAGGACGGGATGCAAGGATCCCGGTCCAAAGGCATGGATGAGAGAGGTCGATCTCTTGTAATGGACGGCGGTGTCGGGGTATCAGCTCCGGCATGGTGGAGGAGGACGGCGGTGGATGGGGTGGCGGACAGCGGCAGACAGAGGAGGGTGGGGTGGAGAGGGTGTTTTGGCACCCACGGAGTACGAATGGGGAAAAGGGAGGTAGAGAGGAAGGGGGGAACCATGTATTCAGGGCGCGCTTGTCTCAAATGCGAGGAAATTTACAAACTTAGCCCACGTTTCAAATTTCTACTATATCACAAAGAACATTAGTCGGTTGGGGATAGGACGGTAATCTCGCATACACCGAATATTTGCCGACGAGAGTTTGTTTTTGGTGCCCATCGTGTATGAATATGAATCGGGGAGGGAGTCGATTTCGGCCGAGGACACACTGTGTTTTGGCGCCCACCATGTATGAATCCGGGTGAGAGGCGGTTACATCATGTTTGAGTGAAATTACAAACCTACCCCTATCAAAACCTATAGAAATCCAGCAGATAGGCTTTGCGTGGCAGGGATAGGCAGTAGTGATTTCCATCTCGCAGATTTTTGTTTCGGGCGGTTACTGCGACTTTCCCCGCTTCGTTCAAATTTTGCAGAGTGCACGTTTACCATGCCAACTCAATTCGAATCCCATTTGTATTCTATTTTTTTCGGGCGAGATCCATTTTCAATTGGAATTACATTCTATATACATCGTTTTTTTATATATACTTTCAAAAGCACAACACCATTTATACATAAATATGGTTTACAAATGGCATGATCTGAGATTCATAGGGTTGTATCCATCAATTTGGATTTTCAAATATTTGAAACCACTTTATGTTGAAATCCAATGTATGCATTCCTCGCTAACTGTCTCCAATTAATGTGTGTTTCATGCGGGGTTTTATTAACTGGTATAATGTGTTTCACACACGCAACATATAGTGTAATCCCGTTTAGACATAAATTGCATATAAACCATGCATTGTTTGTAATTGAAGAATCTATGGATCACCAATATTGATAAACTATATAACATTACACGTGTGCCCAAATTCAAATGAATATGCATGTTTGATACACCAATTTGCGTTATGATATTATCTATGTCGTGATCTCCAGTTTAAATATTTGAATCCCTTTTAATCCAGATATTCGTCTCATATAGCTATCACTCATGCTTATATAGGACTATCGCTCTGGACCTATACGCTTTCATTGTCTCTCAGGTATCTCTCGTGCTACATGTATGTCGACAATGATCTTTTATCTTCGTAACAGACTGAATGTACTCTCTCCCTCGACCTTCATCACTCTATCTCTCTCTAAGTATATCTCGCTCCCTGCTATGTGTCTCTAACTATGATTCTCCATGTGGAATCTCTTTCTCTCACGCAAACACAAAAATTTGTCTCTCGGGGTCTCATTTCTCTCTACTATTCCCATGTGTGCCACTCGCACACCCCTCATACAGAGATGTCTTCCGCTCCTTAGATATGAGAACCTATGACTCTTCCTCTTCAATATCTCTTTCTCACACACAGACACAAACTCTATCTCCCAGGGTCATATTTCTCCATTGTTCTCTTGTATGTCGCTCACACACACCCTCTCTCCCTAGAGATATCTTGCGTTCCCTCATCTGTCTCTCTAGCTATCACTCTTGTTGTGAAATATCTTTCTCCCTCGCAGACACAAAACTCCGTCTCTCTGGATCTCATTTCTGTCTGATATCTGTTTGTATGTGACTAACATGCACCCTCTCTCTATCTCTCTCACACCCACACACATAACCCAGCCTTCTGATCCACTCGACTCCTATCTCTAACGCACACTAGCTAGCATCTTTATCTTTCTATTTATCTGTTTCTCCATCAACCTTGTTTCTCGCCCTCACTCTTGATTCCTATCACGCACACTACATATGTTTCTCTCTACATGCAGTCAAGTGCCCTCTCACACACATATATAACTTCACCCTTTGAACCACCCGACGGTCATCTCCAACACCCAAACTAGCGGATGTCCCTCTAGCTAGCATCTCCATCTCTGTATCTATCTGTAGTTTCTCCGTCAACATTTCTTTTTCGCACAGAGTCTTGCTTCCTATCACCCACACTATATATGTCTCTCCATACATATGCATTTATAGGTTGATCTCTTTTGCACAATCGTTGCGCCTCACCCCCTCTTCTCGCCATAGATGCATGCTCCAGCCCACGCCACTATCTCTTAAAGACAAAAACACATGCTCAATTGTCATACCGTTCCGTCTCTCCCATGTCGTTGATCTTATGACTTATGTCTTCTTTCTTTTATCTCGATCATGCGCGCGCGCACACACACACATCCCACGTATACATGTATACCTCTCACACATGCACGTTCAAGGTCTCTATGTCTCTATACGTAGTTAATTACCCTCAATCCTAACGCCACATCGAATCGTTCTCCCCTTTTGTGCACATAACTTCCACTTTGGATGGGTAAAACACACACTCACACTTAACAATCTCCTTCTAGCTACCCCCGTGCCTCTCACTCTTCCCCTATATCCCCGAAACCAAGAAGACCATCCCTTTGTTTAATTCCGCCTACATGCACCATTGATATATAGTAGTCTTCCTCGGTGTCATCGAACAAACACGTTCTCTCAATGTCGACTCCTCTCACGCCAAGACGCACCTTCTCTTCCCTCTCTACGGGCATTTTCTCTCTCGCACCCCATCGTTGGTGGCCTCTGCCATACACATCAACTCTCTATGATGAAGCCATGCACACTTAAATTACATCCGCCACAGAGGACCACGCGACACACACACACACACACGCACACACACGCACGCACGCACGTACACCCCCCCCCCCCACACACACACACACTAAGACTCCATCTCTCTCTCTCTCTCTCTCTCACACACACACACAAACACACATACACACGCACGCACCCCCCCACACACTTAGACTCCATCTCTCTCTCTCTCTCTCACACACACACAAACTAAGACGCCATCTCTCTCTCCTCTCTCTCTCTCTCTCACACACACACACACACACTAAGAGTCCATCTCACACACACATGCTCTAGGCGGAGCATTTGTTCCTACCACCCTTCATCAAACCTTACCCGTATGATAAACAATCACCTTTATTTACTTGCATAACATGGACAAATTCCACTTTACTTTAGTAGTCAGCAAACTTATCATCTGTACCCTTATAAAAAACGAGTTGGCGATGATGGTGTGCCTGCCATCTTGTAATACAGACCGTATGATCTATATCTGACGGATAGAAAGCAAACTATGATAATTTTACAAAAGATACCCGCAACTCTCTCCACATCATTATCTCCCGCAACCTCATTGCTCAGCAATTAAAAAAGGAATAAGTCTCGAACAATCTAGCATGCATGGTGGCCGCCGCTTTTGCCAGCCGGGCCCATCCCCATGCCTTCGCCCATTCCGACCACCACCACCACCACGCTCCACTCCTCCTCGCCTTATCTCTCATCTTTCATTTTTTCGATGACATTCTCGAGATACCAGTTTTTCGATAAAATTCTCGAGATATCATTAGTTTTTACACATGGGATTACTCTTGCATGGGTCAATCACAACAGGTGTTCTGTAAAAAATGCATATTGATGTTCCGTGCAATGCACGAGAATCTTGCTTGTAATTATATAACGCAAATCACGAGCAGGAAGTGACATTTTTTTGACACAACCACATTAACATGGCCACGTAAATCACTAGCTAAAGTAAACACCATTATACTTATATCCCAATGCAAAAGTTTGAGTACATGTCCGAAGAGTAGAGTCGCACACACGCACTGCCTCTCGTAATCTCTCTCACACACACACACCCGATTCGTGGCGCCCACTTAAGCGGAACCTAGTATGTTACAATTTGTGCACCCGCGGGTACACGTGATGCTGCGCACTTATTTAAGCCGGAAGGCGAACCCAAACAGTAGCTGCATTCATTCCCCTCCCGCCGCCTCTTCTCTGGTTGTCGTCGCCCGGTAGCCATGGGCCGGTCGAAGGTAACAACATACGCCATACTCCCGCCGGAACGGCGCTTTAATATGGAAATTTTAGTGGTCATGCATGCATCTTTTTGTGCTAGCACTCCTATATAAGGGTTGACCGGTCGCTTCCCGCGGACTTGCGCGGGCGGTGGAAGAGGAAGGAGAAGGGAAGCCGGCTGTGGAGTAACGTTTTTTACCACAATTTCTTAGGAAACTGAGTGCAATAATTGAGTAGTTTTGCAAACTACCAGTACTACAGCTGAAACGGTTCAAAACCTATACTCCCTTGCCAGCGCGCGCTTCCCGCGTGAAACGGTCAGCGTCGCCCTGGAGCATCAGTGCCGCATTAATGCCCGACCAGAGCGGAGGCGACCTCTCACTGGCGCCGGCTTTGAAGTGGCGCGACGGCCGAGAGAGCGCCGCTTCCCGGGGCACGCGACTGCTCCGCGTCGAGACTGGCCATAGGTCCTGTTTGGATCCATGGGTTAGAGTAAGTTTGAGCCTGCTAGCTCAAATAGCCCTAAAGTATCCAAGCATGTGGGTTTAAATTGGAGCAAGTTGCACCGAACCCACAAAAAACTATCCCACCCAAGAGGTGCTAATCGAGATAGTTCTCATTGGGACCACTGAAAAATCACTTTTATCTCTCCATGAAGTGCATTTATTGTCAATCTAAACCTGTCACCCAAACACCTCTTTGGCTACTGATTACTTGTGGTTAGTCATGAGTTAGTCTAACCTCTAGCTAAGTTAGAGTATCAAACAGAGCAGATAGGACATGCAAGTTGCTCAAAGCATACGAGCAAATTAAATGCGTGAAAGGATTTTTTCTTTTGAAAACGGAACGTGAAAGGAATTTTTTAGAATGTCTTGGCATGTCGCTAACATGTGATAGTTAACCGATCTCAATAGACGGCGTAAACGCCAGCCCGCCGCACTTTGATAGAGACGAGGAGGGAGAAGCGATACAGTCTTTGGATTACTAGAGATAGGTGTCGCACGGAAGCCAAGAAATATGGTGATAGCGTGGGTTAGCCATGTACTAGTATGATGTAACTACACTGGGCTGCCGTGTTTTGTACTCTTCTAGTCCACTGTGGAGATGATTGGTTAATTTTATATCGCTGAATAATATTAAATATTATGAGCTCAGACGCTCCACCACGAGGTTCCTTGCTCCTTCTCGGTCGTCCGGAATCTATGTTCTTCCACTCTATTTTTTACGTGAGCTTTGTTCATCCTTTTGCCAACACGCGAGACATCTAGCATCAAGGTGCACGTGTTATGCAAGGATCGTTCCATCTATATGAAGAACACGTGGACTGGAACTACGAGACGGACATGTACCTGTGAGTGGACGTACACACCGAGTAATGTAGCACAAGTAAGTGAAGTAGAAAGGCACAAATGGTATGAACATGCGCGGCATATAGGGTGTGTTTGGTTGCGTTCTCGCCTCAAAGCATAGTTGTTCCCTCTTCATGCATGCTCAACTCAACACCCTCTTCATGCATGCTCTCTTCATGCATGCTTCTAGTGTATTTGTGCTAAACTAGTGTGGACTCATGCACCCTCCATACACTCTACCAAACACCCAAAAGTAGGTCGAGAAGGGAACTCTTAGGCGGCATTTGTCTCTTACTACGTACTACCACTAAATGTTGTATGTTCAATGCACGGTGATGTTATGGAGTACGTGCCTAAGTACTCTACTACTACTATATTAGTTGGAGGCACATATTTAACTTTTATATTTGTTTACGTGTATGCCCCGAGACCTACCAACTAGACGTGTCTTTCTCTCCAGGTCGCACTTTGTATCGTTCATACCACTAAGTACTACTACGTGTGGTCTCCGACCCAGAAGTGGAAGAAGTGGAGACGCTCTACCACGCTGTTTTTTTACACTGGGCTCTACCACACTGTTCATGTCCCACTCCTTTCGCTGACGTGTGGGATATCCAGCACGTGCCGTGTTTGGCACCCTTCATCGTAAGAGTTGAAACTCTAGCATTCATCAGAAATAAAAAATAATTATAAATCGGTAGTGATACTATTTTTTTGAGAACCAATTAGCAGTGATACTATATCACGCGGTTTCCTTGCTCCTCGATATCGGAAAGAATACTTCCGTTTGCCAACATGTGGGACGTCGACCATCCTGGTCCACTTGCCATGCATGCAGAACTCCAAGGAGAGTCACCCAGTCGTCGCTACCGCAAGAACAATGACTAATGAGCCGTCAAATCACAGGCCCACTTCCCACTTTGAAGTTGCTCGGAGGAAGGAACCATCATGACTTCGTTGAATTCCGCTTCTTGAAGAAAACTACTGTACCAGTAGTACTGCTAACTATAGTATTTACTCCGCATTCACGCCCGACGAACCTACTCCAGCGCCAGTTGTCCATCCGTCTGCCGCGGCTCATTGCCATTCGCCCACTATATTAACTTGAGCCCAGCTCCCAGCCATAGCCAAAGACCCACACTTATTCTCCTTCGGTCCCTTCCTTCTGTCGACACCACTTCAACCATGGCCTCCTGGCACTCCGAAGCTCTCTTGGACGTACTGTCGCAGGAGCAGACGAGGGACATCGGCGGCTCTGCTCCGGGCGCGCTCCAAAGCTCTCTTCAACGTACTGTCGCAGGAGAAAATGAAGGAGATTGCCGGCACCCCCCTGGCCGCCCTCCGCCGCCACAACCACGAAGCCGGCGCATGCGCTGGCGCAGCCGGCAGCGAGGAAGAGTAGTACACGGTAGGTCGCCGCTGCTCTGGTCCATGGAAGGCCACCACTACTCCACTCAGTCGACGCCAAGCTTGGTGGGGTAAACATCGGCGGCCGATTAGCCTCTTGACGGCGACGTGGAGGCAGAAATCTTCAGAACCTTGTGCTCCGGAGGAGGAGGTTATCGAGGTGGATGAGGAGGAGGCAAAGGCAATGGCCGGCTTTCTCGGGTTCATGGCCGGACATGGTGGTCGGGCGCTGGCGATCGTTTAGATTAGGTTTACAGTAGGTTTTAGTACGGTTTGTGCGAAATATGTAATGAATTTTGTCCAGTTTGTAGGAAAAGTTTATGAAATGTAATGAATTTCATCCGGTTAATTTGAATTTTGCTTTGTTTGCACGAATTTCGTCCGGTTAGTTCATATAGTTGTCGAAAGGTATGCGGGCAGCATCGGATGGCATCCACCAGTGTCCTCGGACAGATGCCGGTGTAAATTTGTGGGCCAGCGCTAGAGATGCCCTAACTATCATGCTATAATCGCTAACAATCCTCCATTATTTGGCAGCGAACAGTTATGCCTCGATCAAAATCAGTTCCGCGGTGTTTCGCACTCCTCACGCGTAAGAGTGTAAACTCTTGCTTACATAAAAATGGAGCAAGTGGACATCATTGTAGCACGTCATATCACTCGAACTAGCCCGCCTAACGAGTGGGAAAGCACCGCCCTCGTCATTTTTTTCTGGATTTCTATCGATCGATCGTGTAAAAATGTTACGCTTCGCAAGTTCTAAAGGAAAAGGCGGTACACTTACGACTCGTACGCGTCGCAACCCCAAAAGTCCGGCTCGCACGCTGCTCACCAGAGGGGACATGTGTTGTCTTGCAATTTCACTGACATGTGGGACCGTAATTGAATAAACCGTCGATAGCCGAATCTAATCACTCGGCGGGCGTCGGCTGAGAAGAGAGAAATGGGGGAGGGAGAAGAGATCGCCTACCACCGCCAAGCATGCAGACTCCGTGAAATATATGGTGATAATGTGAGGTGGGCGATGCTGGAGTCCGGACCGCTTCCGGAGCCCGCTCTGACGGCCCTGGCCCCTCAAGACGCCAAAGCCTGCCCGGCTGCATGCATAGCAAGTAGTCCTCGCTATGTGGAGGAGAGAGAGGCATTGACAAAGTCAAGGAGTAACAAGGAGACAATAGCTTTCAGCAAAAATAAACAATGAATACTCGTTGCTCGTCCTCTATATCGGAAAGAATACTTTCATTCACCGACATGTGGGACGTCGACCATCCTGGTCCACCTGCCATGCACAAAATTATCCTGGTCTACCCCGATCGTATCGCAGGCCCAACCTTTCCCACTGTAAGTTGTTCGGACGAAGGAACCATCATGACTTCGTTGAATTCCGCTTCTTCAAGAAAACTTACTGTACCCGCAATACTCCTACCACACGCAAAGACTGGACGGCACTGTACCACGTCATATCACTGAAACCCACTAGGCCAAACTAGCCCGCCTAGGTCATCTATTTTGGAACAGCGGGAGTACGTCTCTGCACTGCTATGATTTTGTGTTGCACATTCTCTGTACTTTTGCTACGATTTTCCTACCCTATGAACCAAATGAGGCCTGAATGTATGTCGACTATTGTCTGATCGATCACTAAGCCTACAATTTTAGGAGCTAGGGCTATTGGTCGATCGACGAGGGATAAGTATAAGCGCATCACGAGCTCATCAGCCCCAACGCTTCTCTTCGGTGGGTGTTTTGCAAGTACTATAGCTCGCATAAAGAGCTAGCCTACTAACACCAAGAATCGTCAAACAAGCCCTGCTGATATGATAAACAGTTCAACTTACATCTAAGCATGCCATATATTACATCAAAAGCTGGTGAGGATACATCTGTTTCCATAACTCGGAGAGGGTTCGCATGATTCATCGCATGATTCACTATCAAACAAAAGTAGCAAGATCCACCCAGACAAGATAGTGCACTAGCCCTAAGATGGTTTGATAACACGCATCGTTCTGGTAATTAAACACAGGGCAATGCAAACTACCCTGAAGGATTAGCGCGACCAACTATTTATTGTCATCAATCTCTCGGGCAATGACCACAGCATGGACAGCGGCATGGGAATCGATTTCTGGGGCGATGTCCACAGGATTGACCGCGACATCGGAATCGATCTCTGCGGCGATGTCTACAGGATGGACAACGGCATCGGAATCGATCTCCGGGGCGATGCCAACAGGACGGGCCACGACATCGGAATCATCAAGGACAACCACCGGCACCTGCACAACCCTAACATATTAGCAAGCACATTGCAAATAATCAAAAACCACAACTATGGTAATAAGCCATTATTTTTTACCTTGTGCAGCTCACCGGGGGATCTCATCCCTCCGGGGCCATCTCCTCATCCTCGATGGGGGCCATCACCTTGCCAGGGGAATAATGCTTCTCAACAGCGACTATCTCCTCAAACTCGGTCTTGAGCCTCACATAGGTGGCAATCAGAGTTCCTGGGGTCGCACGGTGGGGCCCTTGCGTTCTTCCAACTTTCTTTGAGGAGTTCGTCCGCCAACGCCCTCAACTCTTTGGCCGATGCTTGTTTCTTGGAGTTCTTCGTCTCCATGGGTTGGCCCGCCAACATGGTCAACTCGTTGGTCGGTGCTCACTTCACGGAGATCACTGTCTCCAGATGGGTTGTCCGCCGCAACTCTTTGGCTAGTGCTCCGGGATCCATCAATGAACTGACAAACAAAAAGCAATCGAAAGGAAACCACAATCGCAATGAAAACGGGAAAAGAATAGGATGTGAGAATCGGTCGGTGCTTCGCAAAAAGAAGATTATTGGAATGAAAATATAGCAGCATAACTGATTCGCCCACCTTTCCTTCGTCGGCATGTAAGAAAAATGGCGTAAGTGAGTAGCACAGGAGTGAGGTTTTCTTCAAGTAAGGGAAGAAAGGGCTTGAACGTGCGGTCCAATGAAATGATGGTTGCTTCGTCCAGTCCAACTTGGAGGCCACCTTACCACTGCTGGTAAAGATGTGGGTTTTGTGATATGACGGGTCATGACGGCCACACCGGGGTGACAGGTGAGTCTCGGCTGTAGCACCTCGTTGTGATTTGGTGCATGGCACGTCGGCCCGGATGCTTTGAAATGTCTCGCATGTAGATAGAGCGGCTAGTCATATAGGAGTGCTCAATATTGTGCACCGCGACCAAGGCGGAGAGGAAAATGAGAGAACTACGTAATTAATGCATGAGTTTAATTAGGGTAGTTTTGTGAAGTACGAGATACATTCCTCCAATCGCAAAATGCCTTGGTTCATGAGATTTGAGATTTGAGCCCTATAAACCGGAAGGGAGGGGGTACTGCACATGGTGTAGTCTAGTCACTTGTTGAAATCTCTAGAAAGGCAAATACTCCTTTCCGGTTTACAGGTCTATACTACTCCCTCCGCCTAGGTGTGTAAGTCATCTTAAAAACCAAATAGTCCCAAAACACTTAGGCGCGGTGCATTAACTTATACCTTGTTTCTTGTTTCTTCACATATCAACCAATAAGAGATGAGAGGTGTGCATGCTTTTAATGACTTGCAATGGCTAGTTCATTGCATGCAATGCTATTAATTAGCAAATAAACATTGGTGACCCCAGGAGGAAACGGTGATAAGCGCGTGGACCTATGCAGAATGAGTATCAACCAATGGATAATGGAGTTTAATTGTTAAACAATACTCCCTCCTTTCCGGTTTATAGGGCTTAACTCAAAATTTTATGTTTTCCATTTTATAAGGCTCAATTTGGTTGTTTTCCATCACATTTTCAGATTCAAAGGTGCATTAAATCATTGTATGCAAGTATTAAGAGCAAATTGACCAATGCATGTACTTTATGCATGCATGCATTGCAATTAATGCATTGATAAACATAATTTTTTTGAGGAAAACAAGAGCATTAATTAGGTGCTTTTGCAAAACTACAAATCAGATTCCACCACTCACCATCTACATTGATTGGTGAGATTTTTGAATTGAGCACTATAAACCGGAAAGGAGGGAGTAGCAATTTTGTCTCATGCAAGAGCCTGGCTAGTATATGCGTGCTCCAAGGAACCGCACCACGTGAGCGTTCGCAACTGCCACGTTCGGGTTGCGCTTGGCTCTTTGCCTCTTCGAGAAGACGAACAATGAAGCTACTCCTACTTCTACAGTATCGAATCCACTGCTGCATGTCGTCCACCTCATGCGGGAGGGATAGCGTGTAGCGAAAGCTTCTACTTACTGCTCCTGCCTTTGCGTCTATGACAGGTGGGCCCAACAGGTGGTTGGCCCTCCTGTCATGCAGCCAAAGGCAGGTGCAGTTAAGGCACCAGAGCTCAGTCCGTGAGGGAGAGGGCGTCATAGTAATCAAAGTTCTCGGTCTTGTACGAGTTGACGCGACACATCAAAGCACTGCACTCGATAAAAGTCTTTTTACACATTTCAAATGGGCTACTTCGTATGTAGGAGTAGACATATTCTGCTTCGTATGTAGTCGCTTGTTGCAATCTCTAAAAAGATTTATATTTGGAAACGGAGGGAGTACAACCCATGCATGCATGCTGTGACTTTCCTTTTGATACTTGCATGTGTTGATTTGATGCACCTTGCCAAATTTTGACTATAAATTTAACTAACCAAATTGTCATGCATGTCACAAAAAATTACGAGGCTGTTTGGATTATGACTATGTTTGTCTTATGTTGCCACACTATTTTTCCCACACTTGCCACACTTGCCTAACCTGAGTTGCTCAAATTGTTAGACACACTTTGGCTTGCCTAAGGGAATCTTGCCACAATTTTTGTGTCTATGACATGTGGGGTTCACTGCTAATAAAAAAAATTCTTGTCTTAGGTGTGGCTAATAAAAAAGACTTATATTTAGGAACGGAGGGAGTAGAAAATATAAATAATAATGCATGTTGGGGCAACCCACGTTTCTGCTAATTTTAGCCATGGGCTTGTTCACAATTTTTACGAGGGGGTGGTTGTTCATTTAATGGAGGGACTTGTAGTACCAGACTTGAACGATACAAAGTGCGACCTAGCACACCGTAACACCACTTGGAACAAGCAGGTAGCTATCTCAAAAACCAATCAACAACTAAAAAAAACCGCGACCTGGCATGTAGTAGTACACAATTTTAAACGATTGTTTTGATGGAGTGAAAAAGGAAAACTACCCCACTACTTATATATAGGCCGGAGCCTCTATGCTTGCTTGCTAGGGTTGCTCTATTCACATACTCTCATCCTCTCCAGATCTAAACAAGATAGGGGTAGTAACACTGTCTTTCTCCCTTCAAAAAACACTGGCTTTCTATCCTCACCGCTGGTTACAGATCCGGACGTATCCCCCTCCGCCAGTGAAAGGGAGGAGGGGCAGCGTTTAGGCCGTCATCAACAGCGAGGCAGGAGACCCACTACCGTCCGCACCGTTATCTCTGGCCGAGCGCCGGCGCGGGAGGTCCTCCGATCCCTTCGTCATTGCCTGTGGGCGGATCCGGCCTCTCGCCGCCCACCTATCCACATCCCGACAACCTTCAGGTATATCTTCGTTCGAAACCACCTTAGCTCTACTTCCCCAGCTCGCTACGTCGCTGCATGTGCATCATTTTCTACCTCTCAGCCCCTCTCGATTGGATGGTCCAACTGTTGGGGAACGTAGTAAATTCAAAAATTTTCCTACGCACACGCAAGATCATGGTGATGCATAGCAATGAGAGGGGAGAGTGTTGTCTACGTACCCTCGTAGACCGAAAGCGGAAGCGTTATATTAATGCGGTTGATGTAGTCGTACGTCTTCACGGCCCGACCGATCAAGCACCAAAACTACGGCACCTCCGAGTTCTAGCACACGTTCAGCTCGATGACGATCCACGGACTCCGATCCAGCAAAGTGTCGGGGAAGAGTTCCGTCAGCACGACGGCGTGGTGATGGTGATGATGTTCTAACGACGCAGGGCTTCGCCTAAGCACCGCTACAATATGACCAAGGTGGAATATGGTGGAGGGGGGCACCGCACACGGCTAAGGAACGATCATGAAGATCAACTTGTGTGTCATGGGGTGCCCCCTGCCCCCGTATATAAAGGAGGGAGGGGGAGGTGTGGCCCATAATCTCTATGTTTGTTCTCCGCTATTAGTGGATTTGGAGTGACTCTTTGTTGCATGTTGAGGGATTGTTATATGATCAAACTATGTTATTATTGTTGAGAGAATTTGCACTAGTGAAAGTATGAACCCTAGGCCTTGTTTCCTATCATTGCAATACCGCTTACGCCACGTTTATCACTTGTTACCTTGCTGTTTTTATTATTTCAGATTACAAATACCTTTATCTACCATCCATATTGCACTTGTATCACCATCTCTTCGCCGAACTAGTGCACCTATACAATTAACCATTGTATTGGGTGTGTTGGGGACACAAGAGACTCTTTGTTATTTGGTTGCAGGGTTGTTTGAGAGAGACCATCTTCATCCTACGCCTCCCACGGATTTATAAACCTTAGGTCATCCACTTGAGGGAAATTTGCTACTGTCCTACAAACCTGTGCACTTGCAGGCCCAACAACGTCTACAAGAAGAAGGTTGTGTAGTAGACATCAGCCTTGCAAGCATTGTAACTAATGAGTTAGTTGCAGGATGATGTATAACATAAAGAGTAAAGAGACTTGCCGGTAACGAGATTGAACTAGGTATTGAGATACCGACGATCGAATCTCGGGCAAGTAACATACCGATGACAAACGGAACAACGTATGTTGTTATGCGGTTTGACCGATAAAGATCTTCGTAGAATATGTAGGAGCCAATATGAGCATCCAGGTTCCGCTATTGGTTATTGACCGGAAACAGTTCTAGGTCATGTCTACATTGTTCTCGAACCCGTAGGGTCCGCACGCTTAACGTTACGATGAAAGTTATATTATGAGTTTATAGTTTTTGATGTACCAACGGTTGTTCGGAGTACCGGATGTGATCACGGACATGACGAGGAGTCTCGGAATGGTCGAGACATAAAGATTGATATATTGGAAGCCTATATTTGGATATCGGAATCGTTCCGGGTAAAATCGGAGTTTTATCGGAGTACCGGGGGTTACCGGAACCCCCCGGGGGTTAATGGGCCTACATGGGCCCTAAGGGAGAAGAGGAGGGCCGGCCAGGGCAGGCCGCGCGCCCCTCCCCCCTAGTCTGAATAGGACAAGGAAGGGGGGCGGCGCCCCCCTTTCCTCTTTCCCCTTCCCCCTTCCTTCTCCAACAAGGCAAGAGGAGGGGGGGGGGGGGGGGAGTCCTAAACCCGGTGAGAGTAGGGCTCCTCCAGGCGCACCCCTAGGGGTAGGGTATGAAACCACCTCAAAGTTATTCTTTCCAATCAATCCGTTGGGCTATTCCTATAAGTGTCACAAACAGCCCTAGAGTTCGTACTAGAATAACACCTTAAGATACAAATCAACCAAAACCCTAATGTCACCTAGATACTCCATTGTCACCTCAAGTATCTATGGGTATGATTATACGATATGCATCACACAATCTCAGATTCATCCAACCAACACAAAGTACTCAAAGAGTGCCCAAAGTTTCTACCGGAGAATCACGACGAAAAACGTGTGCCAACCCCTATGCATAGGTTCATGGATGGAACCCAAAGTTGGTCACCAAAACATACATCAAGTGGCACGTGAGATCCCATTGTCACCACAGATACACACGGCAAGACATACATCAAGTGTTCTCAAATCTTTAAAGACTCAATCCGATAAGATAACTTCAAGGGGAAAACTCAATTCATCACAAGAGAGTAGAGGGGGAGAAGAAACATAAGATCCAACTATAATAGCAAAGCTCATGATACGTCAAGATCGTGCCATAGAGAGAACACGAGAGAGAGATCAAACACATAGCTACTGGTACATACCCTCAGCCCCGAGGGTGAACTACTCCCTCCTCGTCATGGATAGCGCCGGGATGATGAAGATGGCCACCGATGATGGGACCCCACTCCGGCAGGGTGCCGGAACAGGGTCCCGATTGGTTTTTGGTGGCTACAGAGGCTTGCGGCGGTGGAACTCCTGATCTATCTTCTGTTCTGGAAGTTTTAGGGTACGTAGGTATATATGGGTGAAAGGAGTACGTCGATGGAGCTACGGGGGCCCCACGAGGCAGGGGGCACGCCCGAGGATGAAGTTACCGTGAGCACCTCCCGTATCTCCTGACGTGCACTCCAAGTCCATCGGGTGGCTTTCCTTCCAAAAATAACTTCTCTAGTTGATTTCATTCCGTTTTGACTTCGTCTGATATTCCTTTTCCTCGAAACACTGAAATAGGCATAAAACAGCAAATCTGGGCTGGGCCTCCGGTTAATAGGTTAGTCCCAAAAATAATATAAAAGTGGATAATAAAGCCCAATATTGCCTAAAACAGTAGATAAAGTAGCATGGAGCAATCAAAAATTATAGATACGTTGGAGACGTATCAAGCATCCCCAAGCTTAATTCCTGCTCGTCCTCGAGTAGGTAAATGATAAAAAGAGAAATTTTGATGCGGAGTGATACATCGGCATAATTTCAATATAAATCTTATTACTTGTGATATGAATCTGAAAGATTTAAGACAAAAGTTCATATTGACACAGAAATAATAATACTTCAAGCATACTAATCAAAGCAATCATGTCTTCTCAAAATAACATGGCAAAAGAAAGTTCATCCCTACAAAATCATATAGTTAGGCTATCTTCATTTTCGTCACACAAAGATGTTCCCAACTTCTATACCCCCGATGACAAGCCAAGCAATTGTTTCATACTTAAATAATTTCAAACTTTTTCAACCTTCACGCAATACATGAGCGCGAGCCATGGATATAGCACTATGGGTGGAATAGAATATGATGACGGGGATTGTGTGGAGAAGACAAAAAAGGAGAAAGTCTCATATTGACGAGGATAATCAACGGGCTATGGAGATGCCCATCAATTGATGTCAACATGAGGAGTAGGGATTGCCATGCAACGGATGCACTAGTGTAAGTGCATCTAGTGCCCCTTAGTGATTTTTTTGTATTGAAGACTTATAGGTTAAGGGACTAATGTGAGTGTACACAGGTCTATAAGTCTATGAGGAGTTTGATATTTACAGTGAAAGTCGACCCCTAAAAATGAAGTTCTTCGACTGAAGACTTTCATATTCTGAAGACTTTCTGAAGACTTTGAAAGTGAAGAAATTGGTGTGACCTTCAAGACCTGGTATTCAGTTGATGAACATGAAGCGCGAAGACTTTTGTTTTCGTAGTTTCGTTTTTATCTTTCTTGAGTCATAGGAAACACCGTGCATCGTTAAAGGGGTCGAGGAAATACTAAGGAAAAATTTCCATGTGATGCTCAACTCAAAATCTTACACCTACCAATCCCTTCGAGTGAAGCCTTTGAAATCTCATACAGTTCGGTCAATTTCTTCAAGGATGTGAGACGAAGTTCTTCCGTCACGAGGAATTTGTTCTGACCGAGGAGTTAGGAATTCGCCGGGCGGATTGCCTACACAAAGGAGGAACATGATAGCCCCGAGGAATTTGAGAGTCAAATTTCCAACCGCTGTCGTGTCAAGCGCCAGCTGTCCCAAAATATCTTATCCACCTAACGGTCATATCATTGAAGGGCATTTATGTCTTATCATGTCGGGCTGCTCCCTAGGCTATAAATAGCCGCCCCCTACAACCACTAGCTGGTTAGCTGCTCCGAGAGAACTTGACACTGTAAGTGCATCTAGTGCCCCTTAGTGATTTTAGTGTATTGAAGACTTATAGGTTAAGGGACTAATGTGTTTATGAGTGTACACAGGTCTATAAGTTGATGAGGAGTTTGATATTTACAGAGAAAGTCGAATTCTAAAATGAAGTTCTTCAACTGAAGACTTTGATATTCTGAAGACTTTCTAAAGACTTTGAAAGTGAAGAAATTGGTGTGACCTTGAAGACTTAGTATTCAGTTGAGGAACATGAAGCGTGAAGACTTTTGTTTTCGTAGTTTCGTTTTTCTCTTTCTTGAGTCATAGGAAACACCGTACTGTTAAAGGGGGTCGAGGAAATACTAAGGAAAAATTTCCATGTGATGCTCAACTCAAAATCTTACACCTACCAATCCCTTCGAGTGAAGCCTTTGGAAATCTCATACAGCTCAGTCAATTTCTTCAAAGGATGTGAGACGAAGTTCTTCCGGTCACGAGAAATTTGTTCGACTAAGGAGTTAGGAATTCGCCAAAGGTCGGATTGCCTACACAAAGGAGGAACATGATAGCCCTGAGGAATTTGAGAGTCAAATTTCCGATCAAGGCTTTATCTTGTGCGCCAGCTGTCCCAAAATATCTTATCCACCTAACGGTCATATCATTGAAGGGCATTTATGTCTTATCATGTCGGGCTGCTCCGAGAGAACTAGACAATTTTCATTTGAGAGCAATCCATCCTCTGAGGACTTGGAGCGAAAATCATCGAGTGAGGAAAAACCCAAAAACCAAACCCCTACAAACCCAAAGTGATTGAGCATCACTGAAGAGATTGATCCTGCGTGGATCCGACGCTTGTTACCTTTGAAGACTGTGCTTCTTCCAGACGGTTAGTCGTCATGGTCTTGAGCATCCAAGAGGAATTGTGGATCACCGAGTGACCAAGTCTATGAAGGTTTGGAAGTCGCCTGAAGACTTACCACGAGTGATTGGACGAGGTCTGTGTGACCTTAGTTCAAGGAGAATACGGTGAGGAATTGGTGTCCTGAGCTGCATGCTCAGCGACTGGGTGTCCGGGACTGTGTGTCCTCGTGTTTAAATACTCAGCCGCTCCAACCAGATGTATAACTGAGACAACAGTTGGAACTGGTCTACCAAATCATTGTCTTCACCAACCTAACTGGTTCTATTTCCTCAACTCTTTCATTTCCTCATTACTGTGTTGAGTGTTCATTCATATCTCGTGTTTGAAGACTTTGATCAAGACTTTCTCAATTTCCTCGCCCAATTTCTTCAGTCTGTTTGTCTTCATCTTGTGCTATCCTGTGTTTACGCTTTATGTACTCTTGGATTGTCTTCATTTCATCGTGATGACCATGCCCGCATTCTCTTATGCTTACTTCTGAGTACTTGTTCCGCTGCAAGTAGTTCTTCACTTAGGAATTTCCTCACCGGAAATTTCCTCATTGAAGAATTCATAAAAATCGCCTATTCACCCCCCTCTAGTCGATATAACGCACTTTTAATTGGTATCAGAGCAAGGTACTCCCTTGTTACGTGTGATTTTGGTTTAACCACCTGGAGTTTTAGTTATGTCGACCGCAGGTATGATCAAGGTCTCAGCAGGGTGTCCTACCTTTGATGGGACGGACTACCCCTACTGGAAGAACAAGATGTGAATGCATCTTGAGGCAATTGACAACGATCTCTGGTATGTTGTGGAAAATGGTGTTCCCTCAGTCACACCTTCTCTGAATGCTGCCGATGTGAAGAGATTCAAGCAACTCGATTCTCAAGCGAAGAATATCATATGTGGCCATCTGAGCTTCAAGCGCTTGGTGCCACTGACATCACCGACCATGAGGTGGTGAAGAAATTGTTGAGATCGCTTGATTCCTCATTTGATACTCTGGCACTGATGATACAAGAGCGTGCTGACTACAAGTCACTTGATCCAGTTGATATCCTCGAGAGGCTAAATACTCATGAGTTCCAGCTTGTCAAAAGAGAGATCTCTATGGTTCTAGCTATGGAAAACACGTGCCCTCAAGGCCAAGGTCAGGTCCGAATCTGAGTGTGAAGACTCGTAGTAGCCTTGGAGATCCCAAGAATTGAGCCAGAGCTAGCACCGTCAGAAGAAATTCCGTAAGTTCTCAAGATGTGGTCGCTTTGGAAAATCCTCAAGGAGCAAAGTGATTCCTCATCCAAAGTGACTATAAGAGAAGACTTTGCCGTAAATGCAAGAAACCTGGTCACTACATCCAAGATTGTCCTCGGTGGGAAAAGGAATTAAAGAAGAAGAAATACAAGGATTACAGTTACGATGACGCTTAAGAAGAAAAAGAAATCATCGAAATCTTCATCATCAAAATCCTCAAAGCCTTCTTCTCACAAGAAGAGCAGCTCCAAAAGGCTCGGGCATTCATTGGCAAGGAAATGGACTCAAGCTGAATCGAGGAACATGAGGAAGAGGAGGCATCGTAAGAATCTGAGTCTGGTGTGGCGAGTCTGGCTCTCGCTACTGCTTTCGTCAGCAAGTCCATCTTCAACTCTGAAGAAAATGACCTCACCAACAAAGCTGATGAAGATAGTGATGACTACGCTCCCACCTATTGCTTCATGGAAAAGGGTGCCAAGGTACTCAAATATACCTCCTCTGAATCTAGTGAAAATGAATCTGATGAAGATCTAATGCCCAGCTACTCAAAACTTGCTAAGATTGCTGTAAAACAACAAAGGGCTTTTGAAAAGGTTCAAAACATGCTAGATAAAAGTGATGATATGTTAGGTGAAGAAATGGATTGCACTAAAGCCCTGACTGAAAATCTTCAGAGACTTCAGTCTAGGTTTGACAACCTTCAAGGTCATCATAACACTCTCTTGTCTAATCATGAGAAACTTTCTTATGAATTTCTTCAAAGAAAGCAAGATCTTGAGAAGCTAAGAGTGAGTTATGAAGATCTTCGTAGGAGCGCGATTCATTACTTGCTCAACAAATCAGCGCTTCTCGTGAAGAATTTGTTCCTCCATGCTTAAAGTGCATTGAACGTGAATCGCTAATTCTTCACCAATGTTCAAATGCTTCAACTGTTACAAATTCTTCACCGCCTCTGCTATCACTAATTCCTCATCCGAGGACATTGCTAGTATCACCGACGATGCAGGGTTGAAGGAATTGTACATGACAGTATGTACAAAAGCCTCAAAGGGCATCGACTCTTTGTGATGTGCTTAAAAAGCAGATCCTCAATGTAAACCCTAGGAAAGAGGGTATTGCCTTTGAGAGGAAACTCAATGCTGATGGAACATATTGTAAGCTTTGAGCAAAGTATCCCAAAACCTCATGGGTTGCTGCAAAGGGACCTCCAGCTTGATCCATCTAACTTATCTCGCTTTACATGCGAATCTCCTCATTCTTCCGATGAGTCATTTGACTCCAACTATAAACTGTTCAAAAATCAGAATGGTGAAGTATTTGCTAGATATGTTGGCACTAATCGCAGGAACGGTTCCCCTATGAAGAAAATCTGGGTTCCCAAGAAGTGCCTTGAAAGTCTTCGTGTGAATGTCCTCATGACACCACCTGTGAAGAATAGGAACCCCAGTTCAAACTCTTCATATGGACCAAATTCTTCATATGGATCCAAGTCCTCATACGGACCAAATTCCTCACGTGGATCAAATTCCTCAAAAGGATCAAAGTCCTCATATGATTATCATCATGCTAACAACTCTGCTTTCTGTGGTAGAGCTAAGGGCTATGAATATGTGCATTATTCTTCAAACCAATATGTTCATAAGTCCTCGAAGAATTTCTCTGCTTATTCATATGCTTACCCTAACCCCTCTTATGTGAAACGAAATGGATTGGCCTCTATGCCACCATTCTCATATGGTTCTTGCAGAGTGATGAACTCTTTGCCACCCCTTCAGATGTGGGTGGTGAAGAAAAGGAACTAATCTCTTCTGCAGGGTCAGGTCTCCAGACGTACTTTAACATCTGAAGAATTTGCTGGGGGCCTGACAAAAGTGCCTGAAAGGACGCAGGCAAATCATGAAGAAATGAACTTTCATTTCACACGTCCTCACACTGCTTATCTCATATATCGCATGATGAAATTCATCTGATGAAATTGATATCATATTCTTCACCGATGAGGTATATGAGATCGTAAGTTGCACTAATTCATCCGCAGGATGATCAACCCAAAGCCAATGAGTGGGTCCTCGATAGTGGATGTACAAATCACATGACTGGTGACAAGAATCTATTGATGGATACTCCCTTATCACCGTCACATCTGAAGCATATCATCTTTGCTGACAAAGGCAAAAGTCAGGTATTGGGTCTTGGTAAGGTTGCTGTCGGGGGTTGGGTGCGACATATGCCAAAGGATGGCTTATCATGGAGGGGGCGAGTAGAACGTCGCTGGTGCCTGGAAACGGGATGAGGCGAAGACATGCACGCCGGCGAATCTTACCCAGCTTCGTGGCTCTCCGAGGAGATAACACCTCTCATCGCTGCTCAAGGGTGTCCGCATGATCACTATGGCAAAATGGGTACAAGAGGCTCCTTGAGCTATTCGGGGTGAGGAATGAGAAGGGCTTGGCTTGCTCTTCTCTCCTCTATGTGTGTGTCTAAAACTACTAGCTTCCAACCCTTTGCATGGGTGCCCTGGGGTTTATATAGGCCTACCCCCCGGGGTTACAATGGTAATCCGGCTGGGTGTGGGTCCAAGCCGTCAGTCTCTAAGTCGCCGTCTTCTCCGCCGACTTCTGGGGCCCGCCGACTAGTGGGCCCTGCCGACGGCCCAGCATGGGGCCGACAGACCTTGTCCGCCACGGGCGGGTCTTGCCGGCTGCAGATCACTGTAGCCGTGCTTCTAATGACGCGAGCTTGGTCGTGAGGTTATGACAACAGTGCCGCCGCCTGGCGGGCGATCACTTTTTCCATTCCCTGTCTTGTCTGGTTAATGGCGCGTGGATCCCGCGGGAGGAGCCGGCCGACTCCCGGAGGCCGACTCCATCGGGTCCGTCTTTGGGGGTGCTGTCGCCGTCTTAGGTACTCCCGCCGACAGTCGGGTCCCGCCGCCTTCGGATCGTGACAGACAGCCAACGTGGGGCTGTGAATCTGCCCACGGTGCTGATAATGTCGAGGCCGGCATGGCAACAAGATCTTGCGCCAGACGGAGATCTCCGTCGATGCGGGCGCCTCTAGCCATACTCTGCCCTTTATGGATCAAGGGATGGGCCGCGAGGCGGCTTTACCCCATAGTCGCCCAGGCATGAGGTGGTGGAGGTAGAGGGCCGACTCCTTGTAGCCGGCCTCGCCGGAGGTCGCCGGCTTGGAGTCGGCTTGTCCTGAAGGCGGCCCCTGGGACTCGGCCCAGAGGGGTAGTCGGATGGCTCTGTTGCCGACTATCTGAAGCGGCTCTTCGTCTTGGGGTCTTGAGGGGCGCAGCCTGCCCCGATGCTTTGAAAGGTTCAGGGGCTCGGGTCTGCCTACCCGTAGTCCATTACTCCGACAGTAGTCCATTACCCCGATGCTTTGAAAGGTTCAGGGGCTCGGGGAGGCGCCGAGGCAGCCCGTCGAGGAGCCTCGACAAGTTCATCCCTTTGATGGAAGAATCTGGACTCGGCCCGCCGTCTCCATCTGGGATCGGCTTTGCAGGGGGCCGTCTTGCTCTTCAAAGGTTTCGAAGGTCGCAGCGGGACCCGGGCGGCGTGCCTGATAAGCTTCCCGGCAACCGCCCGTCGTGGGCACGCCACGCGGCGCCACGCAGGCGGCTACCGCCACCACGCTGCGACAAGACATGCCGTCACAAAGGGCCCGCCACTACCATGCCCGACGCCAGCAGCGGATCCGCTGCGGTCGGGCGGCGGTTGGGCTCCCCGCGCCGTTATCGCGCGATAACGCCGTGGGTTAAATCGTAGCGAGGACGTGGGTGCGATTAATCCCACGCCCCTCGGCTTCACAGCCCAGGCGCCTATAAGTAGGCGGGGGGAGGGAGGGGGCGGCGACGCACGCGCACTCTCTCATCCCCGCTCCCTGCCCCGTCTTCTTCCTTGCTCGTCCGCGCCGAGCCTCGTTTCTTCCTCGCCACGGAGATGAGCTCATCATCAGCCGCCGCGCCTCCCACCGCGCGCTCCGGCGTGTGGGACGGCTCCATCATCGACGACGACGTGATCGAGTTCCTTCGCCGACGCGCCGCATTCCCGCAGCCACCTCGGCGAGCCCGCCGCCTGGCCGGAGGGCGTAAATCACGCCGGCGCCGGAGGAGGGCGAGCGGTTTATCTTCCGCTATCACCTCACGCGCGGGTTGGGGCTGCCGTCTAGCGGCTTCTTCAGCGCGTTCTTAGAGTTCTTAGGGCTCCATCCTCACCACCTCACCCCCAACACGGTGGTGTTGCTGGCGCCTCGCATCCTTATGCGAAGGATTCCTCGAGTTCTCCCCACCATCGAGCCGTGGGGGAGTTCTTTCAAGCGGCTCGGGACCCACATCGCCGCGTGCGGCTCAGGCGGCATGTTCATCGCCAAGAGGAGGCCGCTGTCCGATAACCCTGTCCCTGCCATCCCCCTCATTAAGTCGGTGAAGATGTGGCAGCGTTCGTACTTCTACGTCAAGAACGCCGCTTCGACGGGCGATCGGGTCAACTTGCCGCCTTTACGGGCGGGCGAATCGGGCGAGCCGACCCACCAGCTGGTCCTACAAGGCCCGGACGCTGACTCCCGCAGGCAACGCCACCGTCGCGTGGCTCCGTGTAATGATACACTCGGAGGGCCTGACTGGGGCAGACTTGCTGGCCGCCTTCGTGGCGCGCCGAGTTATCCCTCTTCAGGGCCGCCCTCATCTGATCTGCCAGATGAGCGGCCGCCGACCCCAAACCGGCTGTGCTCCAATGACATTCCCCAAGCGGAGGTGGTGGACACGATGAACTTCTTGGCGAACTGCGACCTCACGGAGGAATGGCGTTTCGGCAAGGAGCCATACTCGCGCGCCAATCCCCCGCCGATGGTGAGTCGCCTCTCGCTTCTTTGTTTCCTTCCTTAGCTGGATCCGGCTCTTACTTTCCTTGGTCCTTTCTGACTCAGAATCCTCTCATGCCGCCCTCGGCCGGGCGCCAGGCCGGGTTTCACGACTTCGTCCCTGACCGGGCGGAGAGTGATGCCGACGACCCTGACCTGGGCGTGGCGGCGATGGAGGCCGATGCCGAAGGAGGGGGAGGGGCGGACGACCTCAGACCCTCGGCCACCTTCGCGGACTGGCCTGATGATGAAGTCGCCCCCCGCCGCCAGCAGAGAACCGGCCAACCAGGCGCGAGCTCCTCCGCCGCCTTGGGGGGCCGAGGTGGCGCGAAGAAGCGCCGGGCCGGCCGAGTCAGCCAGGCGGCCAGGCCAAGAGAATCAGGGGAGCAGCCGCCGCGACTCAACGAGAAGAAGCGGTCGCAAAGGCCAACCGCTTCCGCAAGGAGGTGAAGAAGCCACCGCTGGTCTCCGCGTAAGTATCTTTTTATTCCGTCTTGTTTTCTTCTGGTCCGTCTTGCCCAAGTCTTCTCATGTCCTTTTTTCTCATCAGGGCTCCCTCACTGGAGAGGGTCGCCGCCGCCTCCGTCATGGGGTCGGCAGAGACGTCCGCCAGCAGTCGGCGGGCTGACCCTGCGGCCGCCCTCAGGGAGGCAACAGAGCGGAACGCGCAGGAGAAGCGCGACGAGGAGGCGGCCGCCCGTCGAGAGAAGGCGGCGGCCGAGAAGGCGGTCGAAGCCGCAGCAGCGGCAAGAAGGCAAGCCGAGGAGGCCGCGCGCCTTCAATCGGCGCTGCTTGTCACTCCGCTGAGCTCAGCGCCACCACCGCCGGAGTTCACGGGGCAGTCGGAGGGAATCGGTGGCGAGGTCCCTGTCGCAGGGAGGGAAGGCGGCGAGGTCTCTTCGCCGAGCGCGGCCGCGCCACCTCCGCCACCTCCACCGCAGTCTGAAGTCGCGCGAGGCAAACAGCCGACGGACCCACCCGCGCCGCCGACCGACGATGAAGCCGTGGCGCAGCTGCTTCTTCAGGTCGCCTCGCCAGTGCGGCGCCGTCCTGAGAAGGCGGACTCGGCGCCGTGCCCCTTGGAGACCGGCGCCGCCAGCTCGGCCATCCCTGACGCTGAAGCGACAAGCGCTGCGCCCGCTGGGTGGGTGCGAGGAGGCGGCACGGGCCTGCTGAACACGGCTCTGGGCGCCCAGCGGCCGCGGCCGGCGCGCCGCCTCCGTAATCCTTTCCAAGGCGCACTGGCGTCGCGATCCGCCGCGGTATGGTATGTTTTATTTCCGGATTTTCTTTCGATCTTCTTCGTAAGGCGCGCCAACACCCACTGGTGTAGTCCTCGAAGTTTCGGGTCGGTCACGAGCAAAGCGGCCCGAACTTTATTTGCTTACTTCCAAGTCTTTATCTGTGTCTGGAATCCTTGTTACAGGAGTATCACAACCTCCGCGCTACCGCCTTCAACCGCAACGTTGAAGAGCTGAACAAGCGGGCTGCTGACCTGGCGAGGAGCCGAGGTGAGTTTTCTTCTTCGCGGGGGCGCGCTTGCGCACCCGCGGGCTGTAGTCCCCGAGATCCGGCCGATCGCTAGGCGCCGGGCCGGATCTTCCGGCGACCTTCTTATCCGACGATTTACCGCCCTTCTTCTTTTATTCTTCGTAATCCAACGCCGCTCTGTGGGGTCAGCTGGTACGGCCGAGACCGCCGTCTTGCGTCAAAGAGGAGGAGGCGGCAAGCTCGCCAGCAGAAGCGACCTGCCGCCACGCAGCTGGCGGAGCGTAGGGAGCTGCTCAAAGGCGGCGCGGGCCAAGGCGGAGAAGAAAGAGGCCGCCTCCTGGCCGAATTTGAGAGCGAAGGCCCGCCGACCGACAGAGAGGCGCAGCTGACCTCCGGCTTCCATGAAATTGAAGACATCGTCGATGGTAAGTTTGCTTTTACTTTCTCTTTTGGGTTGCCGACTATGGGTTAAGCCGGCTCCTGTTTTTTCTAACTTGCTTTTTCTTCTTCTTCGCAGACTTCTTCCCTGGTCATACGCAGGCGGCCAATCAGGCCATCGAGGCCGAACGCGAGGCGCGGATGGCAGGTGGCGCCGAGATTGCAGCCAACGCCCCCCAGACCCTTGACGAGCAGCTCCTGAGCATTGAGGCTCGTCTGCGGCCGGCACATCGGATGTTGCGCCTGCCAGCTGCGTGTCGGGCCCAGCGATTGCTGCCCTGCGGGCCGACATGCCGATTTCGCGACTCCCACCGGATCGCCGACCGGCCGGAGGTCGCGGCCGGGCGCCTTGAGGCTTGGAAGGCTCCACGGCTCGGGCCGGAGCTCGCCGAGCCCCTAGAGTTTGTCAAGGCGTGGTATCCAGGCTCGACCTGACCGGCTGGCCGCTGCCCGGCCGAGGCCCAGGCGGAGCTGCAGGCCGCGAAGGGCGCCCTCGTCGAGCGTGCGGTGGCGATCGCCGACTACACGGACACCAGTGTCTTCGTCCCAGAGCGGGCTGAAGACGTTGGGGAGGAACCGCCGGAGTGGTTCGGGATGAACCCGGACTACGGCGAGGACTCATGGAGGTGATCGACTCCAGCACCGAGGATGAGGACGAGGCGGAGGACGGAGACGGCATGGAGGCGTCAGAAGACGGAGCGGGCGGCCAGCCTTAGCTCGACCGCGCCTCCAGCAACGACTTGTGTGGAGCCTGTGAAGCTGGAAAAATGACCAAGGCCAAGCATCCAACGAAGACTATCATGACCACTACTCGTCCCTTCGAATTGCTTCACATGGACCTCTTTGGTCCTAATCATTACTCAGCAGTCACTAATGATGCATCTCTATATGGCTTTGTTATTGTTGATGATTACTCTCGTTACACATGGGTACACAATGTTACTTACAAAAATGAAGTGCAGGAAGTCTTCAAAAGATTTTCCTCGAGGGCTTCAACTAACTTTGGTGTGAAGATCGTACACATCAGAGTGACAATGGAACTGAGTTCAAGAATTCGGTCTTGATGCCTATCTTGATGAACTTGGTATTACTCATGAGTTATCTGCTCCCTATACTCCTCAAAGAAATGGCGTCGTGGAGCGCAAGAATGTAACTCTTGTTGAGATGGCTCACACTATGCTTGATGAATACAAAACGCCTAGTCGCTTTTTGGATTGATGCAATTGATACCGCTGTGCCACATCATCAACAGAGTGTATCTTCACAAATTCTTCAAGAAGACTGCCTATGAACTCCTCACCGACAAGAAACCCAATGTGAGTTATTTCAAAGTCTTGATTGCTAAATGCTGGATTAGAGATCCTCATCACTGTTCTAAATTTGCACCAAAAGCACATGAAGGTTTTATGCTTGGTTACGGAAAGGACTCGCACACCTACAGAGTCTTCAACATCGCTCTTCACAAGATGGTTGATACTGTAGATGTGCGGTTCGATGAAACTAATGGCTCGCAAGGAGAGCACCTACCTTCTGTGTTAGATGAACCAGCTCCTGGGGAATCTATCAAGTTCAAGGCAACTGAGGATGTCATTCCTACTGAAGAATCTGCTGAAGAATTCATTCCTGTACACGAAGAACGCCGAGCTGATGCACCGAAGACAATGTCAAGACAATGGTGCCGAGGAAAATGATCAAATTCCTCGACGACAACCAGCTCATCCTCGCGTTGCAAAAGAAGTGCAAGTTGACAAGATCATCGATGACATTGAAGCGCCAGTCCTCTCACACGCTCAAAAGCTTCACATTTATCTAACTTTTGTGGGCACTATGCTTTTGTCTCTATCACAGAGCCCACTAAGGTAGATGAAGCATTTCGAGCCCGAGTGGATTCAGGCCATGCAAGAAGAATTACATCAGTTCAAGCTCAACAATGTCCTGAACCGTCAAATGTCCAGATCCTCGCAAGCATAATATCATTGGCACAAAGTGGATCTACAGCAACAAGCAAGATGAAAATGGCCTTGTGGTGAGGAATAAGGCACGACTTGTAGCTCAAGGCTACACACAGGTTGAAGGAATTGATTTCGATGAAACTTTTGCACTGTTGCTAGACTTGAGGCTATTCAGATATTACTTGCTTATACTAACCATCATAATATCACTTTATATCAAATGGATGTAAAAAGTGCATTCCTCAATGGTAAGCTTGAGGAAGAAGTATATGTTGCTCAACCCCTGTGTTTTGAAGATCCAAAGAATCCTCGACAAAGTCTTCAGACTCAACAAGGCCCTCTATGGTCTCAAACAGTTCTACGGGCGTGGTATGATACATTGAAGGAATTCTTCGTGAAGAATGGCTTCACACCAGTTCACTCGACCCTACTCTCTTTACTAAATCATATGATGGTGAACTGTTTGTGTGCCAAATATATGTTGATGATATTATCTTTGGCTGTACTGACCAACGTTATAGTGATGAATTTGCCTATATGATGAGTGAAGAATATCAATTGTCTATGATGGGAGAGTTGAAATTCTTCTTAGTTCTTCAACTTCGTCAACAACACAATGGCATATTCATATCTCAGGAGAAATACCTCAAAGATGTCCTGAAGAAATTCGGCATGCAAGATTGCAAAGGTGTCAAAATTCCTATGCCCACAAATGGCCATCTATGCAATCGATGAAAATGGTATTGACTTCGATCACAAGGTATACCGCTCCATGATTGGTTCTCTATTGTACTTATGTGCATCTAGGCAAGATATAATGCTTAGTGTTTGCATGTGTGCCCGATTTCAAGCTACACCAAGGAATAACACCATAAGGTCATGAAGCATATTCTTCGATATCTAGCTCACACACCAACACTAGGATTATGGTACCCCAAGGGCTCTACTTTTGATCTCATTGGATATTCTCGACTGACTATGCTGGTGATCGTGTGGACCGCAAGTCAACATCCGGTACTTGTCATTTCCTGACGATCTTTGGTCCGTTGGTCCTCTAAGAAATGTAATTGCGTATCACCGTTCTGCCTTCGGAAGCTGAATACATTGTTGCCGCTCTGTTGTGCTCAATTGCTGTGGATGAAGCAAACTCTCAAGGACTACGGCATCAACGTGAAGAATGTGCCTCTCATCGTGACAATGAGAGTGCCATCAAGATTGCTCACAACCCAGTTCAGCACACGAAGACAAAGCACATTCAAAATAGTCATCATTTTCTTCGTGATCATGTGTTGAAGGGCGACATCTCCATCGAGCATGTGAAGACTGAAGAACAACTAGCCGATATCTTCACAAAGCCCTTGGATGAGAAGAGATTTAGCAAGTTGCGGTGTGAGCTAAATATCTTAGAATCTTCGAATGTTCTTTGAAAAGGACACACATCCTGACACTTACGCAAAATTGATGACTTAGATGTGCAACACATGAAGATACGTTTTTCTTCAATTAATGAAGAATAACTCTCTAAGTGTGAAGAAATTAATGAAGAATTTGATTCTCGTAACCCCTCGACAATTGTACGCGGTGTCTGAAATCATCATTCTTATACGGTGGAACACGCCACCACCAAAGTTGAAAATCTTCAATTTGAGTTTTTCCTCAGCTTTTGAAATTCTTCAGTTTTTCAAATTCTTCAACTTTTCAAAATCTTCACTGCTTCTGTCGTTTTTCTTCATTAGCTATATATATATATATATATATATATATATATATATATATATATATATATATATATGAGTTTATGTCCTCTACATCATTCACTTATGGCTATTTCTTCAAGTCGCTTTTTCTGCTAAGTGAATGTGATCGGACCCTTCCCCCTCTATGCTATACTCCCAATCCATTCACAAATTCTTCATGTGCGTTCTATTTGAAACTTGTTCAAAATCTTCACTGTGTCCTTGTCAGCTGAAGAAATTAAGTAATCTAAACTTTAAAACTGATCTTATCCAAACTTTCATTTTTGCCGCTCAAACCGTTCCGCATTCCACGATAGATTTATCTATTCACCCACGATCTAACACAATCTCCACTTCTCAGTACGTGGGTGACACATGTCAAGGGAATGAGAAGGGTCAGGGGCACGTTCGTCCCAAATCTTCGGGCGAACAATTTTTCATCGTGGCTATATATACCCCCTCTCCCCTTCCTCACTTCCTTTACTCCGCTCGGCCGCTCTCTCTCGCTCGAGCTTCTCAAACCCTAGCGCCGCCGCTACTCCATCGTCGCCGGTGAGGAAGAGCTTCACCGCCGACCTCGTCGCCGTCGTCAGACTGCGCCGATCATGAAATCTTCACTCCGCCGCTGTCAGAGCTGTCTTCCTCCGCCGAGTTAGGGCGTGGAGATCTGAACTGACGAACTTCTAATCTACACTTCTCAGTTCGTCGTGTTCTTCAGTTCGGATAATTAAAAGTTACTTTTATTACTCGCTTTGATTCTCAAACCTTCCTGAAAATCTTCAAAGGTGTTTATTCTTAAAATCTTCACACATATGGACACCTCGAACAAAATATGCTCTTGATTCGTTTCTCTAAGCAATGATTTTTTTTAAGATTCCTAAATTGTGTGGATCCTCGATCTATACAACTCTGGAACCTAAGACAAAGATCGCTTAGTGAAATTCTTCAAGGCTCATCTGGTCAAATTCCTCAAACTAGTTCTTTTTGAAAAACCTTCGGAGAACGCATATGACCTCTCCAAATTCCTCGCAACTATACTGCTCACAGGTACTCATGTCCGCTGCTGAATCACTAGGTTCTCATCAACTTAACTCATTTGCAGCTGCCTCGAAGAAAAGTTGCATACTTCTTCAGAGAATTCGCTTGTTCAAATTCCTCACCAAGAATATGGCGTAGGAAAGAAGCCACGTAAAGGAGGAAAGAGGCCTGAGGTCATGACTCCGCTTGAGATCCCCGAGGAAATATATGCTAATTAATGCACACTGATGAAGCCGAAGTTCGCAAAGAAAATAAAAATCAGCGCAAGGTGCGCATTCAAAGGATTGAAAGGAGATGGGCAAGAGAATGGAGGGAGTACAGATATGTAACTCCAAAGTACATGAAGAAATTCGCTCTCAATCCTCCATGCCCAAGAGCTCCATTGGCACCTGGTCAAGAAGCTGACCCCACCAGCATCAAGCGTGGTGAGGACCTTCCTGAAGAATGGGCCAACCGCCAAGCCAAGTTGGCAAGACAAGCCAACGAGGCAGTGAGGAAATTTAATGAGGACTCTGCTACTGCTGCTTCCACTGAGGTCTCTGTCAAGCCAAGAAAATCTATGGCAAAGAAGCCCGCACACAAGCCAAGTGCTTCACCTACAGTGCCCTCACGGCCAAGTTCCTCAGCAATGCCCTCAAGGCCAATTCCTCATGCTGCTCCTGCTCCTCCAAAATCCTCAGCTCCTCCAAAGTCCTCAACAGTTCCGACAAAGTCCTCAGCACCTGTGCATCTGGCCACGTGCCAAAGGACTGCAGGCATCTCCATTGCCTCTGGTGTTTCAAAGAAGTTCCTCACCGCACCAAATTCTTCATCCGGCCCGACCCTGCTGAAGACTAAGGCCACAAATTGACGAGGTCCTCGGCCAAGTCCCAAGAAGAAACATGTCGCCTTCCAAGAGCCACCTGAAGATGATGAGGCTGATGATGATGAACTTGCGGAAAACATCAGAGACCGCCAAGAAAGGGCCGCTAGAGCCAAAGGCACACCTGTGCCACTGCTGTTGGATCCAAGAGTGATCCTAGACTACATTGATCTCTGGCACAAGGACCCAAACACTCCTATGCTCGACTTCAATCGACACCGTCAAAGCCACATGTCGACTCATTTCATCCAAGAGGAGAAATGGAAATTTGATACGGCCAGAGAGATCAAGAAATCGCAGATGTAAAAGAGAAACTGCTGAAGAAAAATGTTGTCAAGATGACAACTGAAGAACTTATCAAGATGCAGGCTGACATCAAAGCCCTCGGCGACAAATTTGACTCCTATTATGCTGATTGGCAAGGAGCCAAAGTCAGATTCGTCAACCTGACGAATAAATTCACCAATGTTGCAGCCCCAACGCAACAAGAAATTCCTCAGGCTGGAGTCTCACCAGCCGATCGAAGAACATGCCAAAGACCGCGATGAAGTTCAGTCATCAAGACAATGCTAGTTCCAGGGCTGATGATCCCATTCCAGCCGCCAAGAAATTGCTGTGGCATCCACTAGTGGTGCGCGTGAAGAAACCGAACAAGTCAGCAACTACATCGCCATACCGAGGAAATTGAACCAAGTTCCTCGTGTCCTCCCGCTACCACACCAACTCCAATCCTTCCATCCGCTTCTCGATGTGAAGAAGACCAAGGCTGCAGAACGAGCTGCTTGTGAAGAAAAGGAAAGCATCACCGCTTCAAATTCCTCAACTCAAGAAGATGAAGACAATGACCAGCTCATATGAAAATCCTATTGATGTTGTTCCAATTTCCTCCATGCCATCAAAGGACCTTGTTCCTTTTGGTGAAGATTATGAGATCCCAAGCGGATCTCGATGAAGAAGATCATTCTCACGCTTCACGAGCAGATTGATGAAGAAATTGAAGTGGAAGCAATCCTTCAACCCCAATCATTTCCTCGCCTATGCCTCGGTTCACAAATGAAGAGGTCGGTGTTGAGGAAATTGAAGAAGATGTGGATATTGGAAGCACAACGCCAGTGATGAACGATGACTTTTGGGAAAGTCAGCATCCAAATTCTCCAGTCTTCACCCCAATTCAACAGATTCCTTAGCCCCCTGCTCAAACAGTTCTAATGGGCTCTGAAGAAACTCATCCCAGTTCATCTGTCCATGAAGAAATTCCAGCCACTAGCGCTGATGAACCTGCAACTGCTGATCCTCGATCGCACTCAGAGGAACAAGAAATTCCTCACCAAGAACCCGAGATTGCGATTCCCGAGGTCGTGATGCAACTCATCGACACTCCACCGCCAAAGCCAAAGAATCCCTTCTCAACAAAGCAAAAGTTCAAGGCTGAAGATTTCTTCCGAAAGCACGTATTCTTCACTGATTACAATCCATATGATTCTCGCTCGCATAAGGAAGAGGTGTTTCGACCGCCCGGTCAAGCCAATTTCTATTCCTCGGTGCTCTTCAACAAAGACAATGTCTTCGATCATGCACATATTCCTCATGTGGACATGGAGTCTCTGCCAGCTTCGAGCCAGTCCTCGGTGTTCTTCACGATGCAGACTTCGAATTTCTGCACCGACATCTGTGGATTGGAATGAAGAACTCATTCTTCAATTCTATGCAACGCTGCACATCACCGGAGACGCCAAGACGTGAACTCATGGGTGTTAGACTGGATGTTTGAAAATACACACTACAAGGCACCAAAGAATCGAATTGCTTCGTGCTCTACCACTCAGTCCTCCCCTTGATGGTGCTCGTTGTATCTACAACGAACCTGAGCTTTCAAATCACTAAGAAGCCTTTGAAGCCAGGGGAGGCCCCAAGAACCAAATTCCTCGTCAAGGAATTATTGTATGTGCCTCGGACTGTCTATCGGATTCTGACGAAAACAATGAGTCCTATCAAAGGCCATGACTCAAATGATGAAGAAGTCGTTGGCATCATGAAGAATATGCTTTTCAATATCATTCATGGCGTTCCCGTCAACTTCCATGATTTCTTCATGAGGACTGGCGAATATTGCTATGTCACCTTTTGAGCTGAAGCCTTATGCACCATGGATTATGAGGTTCATCAGGACAAGGTCTTCACTCAATTACAAGGCTGATACTCTGAACCACTGCAGCTACTTGCCCCCGATTGAAGTCCTCAAACGGACATTTACCTCAGCTGATGACAAGGGCAAGGCAACTGCTGTGATCGATGAAGGCACTCGTCCATTGGATGGACAGCCAGCAAAGCTGCATCCTACTCCACCAATGATGACTCTGCCACACATGACTCTGCCGCAAATACCTCAGCCAAGCAAAGTCCTCAAGCCACAGCACCCAGTGTGATGATTGATCGTGAGTTACTCCTCAGTCTTCATCAGAAGGTTGATCGCAATCATAAATGGGTCAAGCGTTAGTTTGGTTGAATTCTTCACAACATGACCTCTACACACAATGCAGTGAAAAAAACCACTACTACCTCCATGAAACCTTCAAACGCACCTGGGCTGTTCTTTCAAATGTCTACAACATGGAAGAACTGACGACAATGGGTCTCAAGGAAGAATTTGACCGGTCTGCACCTCCTCCGAAGAAATACAAGAAGGTCAAAGTTCCTTCCTTGGTGGCCAGCTCCTATTCTTCATCGCAAGACAATGATGAAAATGAAGACTTGGACGACACTGCGGCAGGCCCCACTACAACAACCGACCCCAACAACGTCAAGGCGCCCTTCATCAACTTGAAATTCTTTAGGGCGTTAGTCCTCGCCTTCGATCCTTTTGGTCATTCGATGACAAAGGGGGAGAAATTTGAGTTAGTCTTCAAGCGGGTCTATTATATGGGCATTTTTTTGTTAAGTTACAACTCTCGTTCTTCTGAAACTTTTATTGGATCGAGTTGTAATCTTAAACCCGATGGTGTTTTGATACTTTTGATGCACTGTGCTCTGATACTCTTGATGCGTTATTTTGCATGCTTGTTCCTCATTAATGTTATCGCACGCATGCTGAATTTCATCAAGCACCATATTTCATCATGCATTTCAAATTCTTCATATTATATGTCAAATGCGTGTATGAATTACAAGATATAGGGGGAGATCTCCATGATTCAACTCTTCAAATGTGCACTGCCTCAAAAGCAAATTTCCTCACTATGCACATCTTCAGGGGAGTTCTTCTATATCTTGCAATCAAATTCCTCAACATAGGTATTTACACTTCATATGTTTATCCCCGTTGAAAACTTAACCTATATTGTCATCAATCACCAAAAAGGGGGAGATTGTAAGTGCATCTAGTGCCCCTTACTGATTTTGGTGTATTGAAGACTTATAGGTTAAGGGACTAATGTGTTTATGAGGGTACACAGGTCTATAAGTCTATGAGGAGTTTGATATTTACAGTGAAAGTCGAATTCTAAAATGAAGTTCTTCGATCAAGACTTTGATATTATGAAGACTTTCTCAAGACTTTGAAAGTGAAGAAATTGGTGTGACCTTGAAGACTTGGTATTCAGTTGAGGAACATGAAGCGTGAAGACTTTTGTTTTCGTAGTTTCATTTATCTTTCTTGAGTCATAGGAAACACCGTACTGTTAAAGGGGGTCGAGGAAATACTAAGGAAAAATTTCCATGTGATGCTCAACTCAAAATCTTACACCTACCAATCCCTTCGAGTGAAGCCTTTGGAAATCTCATACAGTTCAGTCAATTTCTTCAGTGACAGATACGAAGTTCTTCTGTTCACTGAGGAATTTTTTGTGACTGAGGAGTTAGGAATTCGCCAGTGCGGATTGCCTACACAGTGAGGAACATGATAGCCCTGAGGAATTTGAGAGTCAAATTTCCGATCGCTGTCAAGGCCACCTGTCCCAAAATATCTTATCCACCTAACGGTCATATCATTGAAGGGCATTTATGTCTTATCATGTCGGGCTGCTCCCTAGGCTATCAATAGCCTCCCCCTACAACCACTAGCTGGTTGGCTGCTCCGAGAGAACTTGACACTTGTCATTTGAGAGCAACCCATCCTCTGAGGACTTTGAGCGAAAATCATCGAAAGTGAGGAAAACCCAAAACCAAACCCCATAAACCCAAAGTGATTGAGCATCATCAAGAGATTGATCCTGCGTGGATCCGACGCTTGTTACCTTTGAAGACTGTGCTTCTTCCAGACGGTTAGGCATCATGGTCTAGAGCATCCAAGAGGAAATGTGGATCGCCGAGTGACCATGTCTGTGAAGGTTTGGAAGACGCCTGAAGACTTACCACGAGTGATTGGACGAGGTCTGTGTGGCCTTAGTTCAAGGAGAATACGGTGAGGACTTGGTGTCCTGAGCTGCATGCTCAACGATCGGGTGTCCGGACTGTGTGTCCTCGAGTTTAAATACTCAAACCGCTCCAATCAGATGTACAACCGAGACAACAGCTTGGAACTGGTCTACCAAATCATTGTCTTCACCAACCTAACTGGTTCTATTTCCTCAACTCTTTCATTTCCTCATTATCTGTGTTGAGTGTTCATTCATATCTGTGTTTGAAGACTTTGATCAAGACTTTCTCAATGTCCTCAGTTCAATTTCTTCACCGCTTGTCTTCATCTTGTGCTATCCTGTGTTTACGCTTTTCTGCATTCTTTGATTGTCTTCATTTTATCATGATGACCATGCCCGCATTCTCTTATGCTTACTTCTGAGTACTTATTCCGCTGCAAGTAGTTCTTCACTTAGGAATTTCCTCACCGGAAATTTCCTCGTTGAAGAATTCATAAAAATCGCCTATTCACCCCCCTCTAGTCGATAAAACACACTTTCAACTAGAGCTATAAGTACATGAAAGCTCTACAAAATAAACTAAGTGGGTATGCATCCAAGTTGCTTGCTCACGAAGACCTAGGGTAGTTTGAGGAAGCCCATCATTGGAATATACAAGCCAAGTTCTATAATGAAAAATTCCCACTAGTATATGAAAGTGACAAAATGAGAGACTCTCTATCATGAAGATCTTGGTGCTACTTTGAAGCACAATATATGAGACTCACTACATGAAGAACAAGGTGCTACTTTGAAGCACAAGTGTGGTAAAAGGATAGTAGCATTGTCCCTTCTCTCTTTTTCTCTCATTTTTTTGGGCCTTCCTTTTTTTTCGGCCTTACTCTTTTTTTTCGTCCGGAGTCTCATCCCGACTTATGGGGGAATCATAGTCTCCGTCATCCTTTCCTCACTTGGGACAATGCTCTAATAATGATGATCATCACACTTTTATTTCTCTTACAACTCAACAATTACACCTCGAAACTTAGAACAAAATATGACTCTATATGAATGCCTCTGGCGGTGTACCGGGATGGTGCAATGAATCAAGAGTGACATGTATGGAAAATAATGCATGGTGGCTTTGCCACAAATACGATGTCAACTACATGATCATGCCATGGCAATATGACAAAAGTAATGTATTTCATGATAATGATGAACGGAGGCAGTGGAAAGTTGCATGGCAATATATCTCGGAATGGCTATGGAAATGCCATGATAGGTAGGTATGGTGGCTGTTTTGAGGAAGATTGTAAGTGCATCTAGTGCCCCTTAGTGATTTTGGTGTATTGAAGACTTATAGGTTAAGGGACTAATGTGTTTTTGAGTGTATACAGGTCTATAAGTCTATGAGGAGTTTGATATTTACAGTGAAAGTCGACCCCTATAAATGAAGTTCTTCGACTGAAGACTTTGGTATTCTGAAGACTTTCTGAAGACTTTGAAAGTGAAGAAATTGGTGTGACTTTGAACACTTGGTATTCATTTGAGGAACATGAAGCGTGAAGACTTTTCTTTTCATAGTTTCGTTTTCTCTTTCTTGAGTCATAGGAAACACCGTACTATTAAAGGGGGTCGAGGAAATACTAAGGAAAAATTTCCATGTGATGCTCAACTCAAAATCCTACACCTACCAATCCCTTCGAGTAAAGCCTTTGGAAATCTCATACAGTTCAGTCAATTTCTTCAGTGACAGAGACGAAGTTCTTCTGGTCGCTGAGGAATTTGTTCTGACTGAGGAGTTAGGAATTCGCCAAAGGTCGGATTGCCTACACAAAGTGAGGAACATGATAGCCCCGAGGAATTTGAGAGTCAAATTTCCGACTTCTTTGTCTTCTTGGCCAACTGTCCCAAAATATCTTATCTACCTAACGGTCATATCATTGAAGGGCATTTATGTCTTATCATGTTGGGCTGCTCCCCAGGCTATAAATAGTCACTTCCCTACAACCACTAGCTGGTTGGCTGGTCCGAGAGAAACTGACACTTGTCATTTGAGAGCATCCCATCCTCCGAGGACTTTGAGCGAAAATCATCGAAAGTGAGGAAAACCCAAACCCAAACACCTACAAACCCAAAGTGATTGAGCATCACCAAGAGATTGATCATGCGTGGATCCGATGCTTGTTACCTTTGAAGATCGTGCTTCTTCCAGACGGTTAGGCGTCATGGTCTAGAGCATCCAAGAGGAATTGTGGATCGCCGAGTGACCGAGTCTGTGAAGGTTTGGAAGTCGCCTGAAGACTTACCACGAGTGATTGGACGAGGTCTATGTGACCTTAGTTCAAGGAGAATACGATGAGGACTTGGTGTCCTGAGCTGCGTGCTCAGCGACTGGGTGTCCGGGACTGTGTGTCCTCGAGTTTAAATGCTCAGCCGCTCCAACCAGACGTACAACTATGACAGCAGTTGGAACTGGTCTACCAAATCATTGTCTTCACCAACCTTAGCGGTTCTATTTCCTCAACTCTTTCATTTCCTCATTATTGTGTTGAGTGGTTGTTCATATCTGTGTTTGAAGACTTTGACTGAAGACTTTCTCAATTTCCTCAGTTCAATTTCTTCAGTCTGTTTGTCTTCATCTTGTGTTATCCTGATTACGCTTTTTGTACTCTGTGCTTGTCTTCATTTCATCATGGTGACTATGTCTGTATTCTGTTATGCTTACTTCTGAGTACTTTTTCCGCTGCAAGTAGTTCTTCACTAAGGAATTTCCTCACCGGCAAATTCCTCAGTGAAGAATTCATAAAAATCGCCTATTCACCCCCCCTCTAGTCGATATAACGCACTTTCAATTGGTATCAGAGCAAGGTACTCCCTTGTTCTGTGTGATTTTGGTTTAACCACCTGGAGTTTTAGTTATGTCGACCGCAGGTATGATCAAGGTCTCTGCTGGCTGTCCTACCTTCGATGGGACAGACTACCCTTACTGGAAGAATAAGATGCGAATGCATCTTGAGGCAATTGATAACGATCTCTGGTATGTTGTGTAAAATGGTGTTCCCACTGTCTCACCCTCACTGAACGCTACCGATGTGAAGAGATTCAAGCAACTCGATTCTCAAGCGAAGAATATAATATGTGGCCATCTGAGCAAAGGACAATATGGAAGAGTGAGTGCTTTGGAAACTGCTAAACTTATCTGGGATAGGCACTCCAAAGTAAATGAAGGTGTCTCAACTCAGTGTGACTCTCGAGTTGATGTTCTTCGCAATCTCTTCAACCGCTTCAAAAGACTCGACAATGAAAATGTTCAACAAACCTTCGATCGCCTCATCGACATCTCAAATGAGCTTCAAGCACTTGGTGCCACCGACATCACCGACCATGAGGTGGTGAAGAAATTGTTGAGATTGCTTGATTCCTCATTTGATACTCCGCACTAATGATACAAGAACGTCCGACTACAAGTCACTAGATCCCGCTGATATCCTCGAGAGGCTAAATACTCATGAGTTCCAGCTTGCTGAAAAGAGAGATGTCTATGGTTCGAGCTATGGCAAATCACGTGCCCCGAAGGCCAAGGCTGTGTCTGAATCTGAATGTGAAGATTCTAGTAGTAGCCTTGGTGATCCTGAAGAATTGAGCCAGGAGCTAGCACTGCTCATGAAGAAGTTCCATAAGTTCTCAAGACGTGGTCGTGTAAGTGCATCTAGTGCCCCTTAGTGATTTTTGTGTATTGAAGACTTATATGTTAAGGGACTAATGTGTTTATGAGTGTACACAGGTCTATAAGTCTATGAGGAGTTTGATATTTACAGAGAAAGTCGAATTTCAAAAATGAAGTTCTTCGATCAAGACTTTGATATTCAAGACTTTCTCAAGACTTTGAAAGTGAAGAAATTGGTGTGACCTTGAAGAGTTGGTATTCATTTGAGGAACATGAAGCGTGAAGACTTTTGTTTTCGTAGTTTCGTTTTCTCTTTCTTGAGTCATAGGAAACACCGTACTGTTAAAGGGGGTCGAGGAAATACTAAGGGAAAATTTCCATGTGATGCTCAACTCAAAATCCTACACCTACCAATCCCTTCGAGTGAAGCCTTTGGAAATCTCATACAGCCCGGTCAATTTCTTCAGTAACAGAGACGAAGTTCTGCTGGTCGCTGAGGAATTTGTTCTGACTGAGGAGTTAGGAATTCGCTAGTGCGGATTGCCTACACAGTGGAACATGATAGCCCTGAGGAATTTGAAAGGCAAATTTCCGACCGTTGCTGTGCTGCGCGCCAGCTTTCCCAAAATATCTTATCCACCTAACAGTCATATCATTGAAAGGCATTTATGTCTTATCATGTCGGGCTGCTCCCTAGGCTATAAATAGCCGCCCCCTACAACCACTAGCTGGTTGGCTGCTCCGAGAGAACTAGACACTTGTCATTTGAGAGCAACCAATCCTCTGAGGACTTTGAGCGAAAATCGTCGAAAGTGAGGAAAACCCAAAACCAAACCCCTACAAACCCAAAGTGATTGAGCATCATCAAGAGATTGATCCTGCGTGGATCCGACGCTTGTTACCTTTGACGAATGTGCTTCTTCCAGACGGTTAGGCGTCATGGTCTAGAGCATCCAAGAGGAATTGTGGATCGCCGAGTGACCAAGTCTGTGAAGGTTTGCAAGTCGCCTGAAGACTTACCACGAGTGATGGGACGAGGTCTGTGTGACCTTAGTTCAAGGAGAATACGGTGAGGACTTGGTGTCCCGAGCTGCGTGCTTTCAAGGATCGGGTGTCCGGACTGTGTGTCCTCGAGTTTAAATACTCAAACCGCTTCCAACCGACGTATTAATCGAGACAACAGTTGGAACTGGTCTGCCAAATCATTGTCTTCACCAACCTAACTGGTTCTATTTCCTCAACTCTTTCATTTCCTCATTACTGTGTTGAGTGTTCATTCATATCTGTGTTTGAAGACTTTGACTGAAGACTTTCTCAATTTACTCAGTTCAATTTCTTCAATCTGTTTGTCTTCATCTTGTGTTATCCTATGTTTACGCTTTCTGTACTCTTTGATTGTCTTCATTTCATCATGATGACCATGCCCGCATTCTCTTATGCTTACTTCTGAGTACTTATTCCGCTGCAAGTAGTTCTTCACTTAGGAATTTCCTCACCGGCAAATTCCTCATTGAAGAATTCATAAAATCGCCTATTCACCCCCCCTCTAGTCGATATAACGCACTTTCAATTGGTATCAGAGCAAGGTACTCCCTTGTTCTGTGTGATTTTGGTTTAACCACCTGGAGTTTTAGTTATGTCGATCGCAGGTATGATCAAGGTCTCAGCTGGGTGTCCTACCTTTGATGGGACGGACTACCCCTACTGGAAGAACAAGATGCGAATGCATCTTGAGGCAATTGACAACGATCTATGGTATGTTGTGGAAAATGGTGTTCCCTCAGTCACACCTTCTCTGAATGCTGCCGATGTGAAGAGATTCAAGCAACTCGATTCTCAAGCAAAGAATATCATATGTGGCCATCTGAGCAAAGGACAATATGGGAGAGTGAGTGCTTTGGAAACTGCTAAGCTCATTTGGGACAGGCTGTCCAAAGTAAATGAAGGAGTCTCAACTCAGCATGACTCTCGATTTGATGTTCTTCGCAATCTCTTCAACCGCTTCAAAAGACTCGACAATGAAAATGTTCAACAAACCTTCGATCGCCTCACTGACATCTCAAATGTGCTTCAAGCGCTTGGTGTCAGTGACATCACCGACCATGAGGTGGTGAAGAAATTGTTGAGATCGCTTGATTCCTCATTTGATACTCTGGCACTGATGATACAAGAGCGTGCTGACTACAAGTCACTTGATCCAGCTGATATCCTCGAGAGGCTAAACACTCATGAGTTCCAGCTTGCTGAAAAGAGAGATCTCTATGGTTCTAGCTATGGAAAATCACGTGCCTGAAGGCCAAGGCTGTGTCTGAATCTGATTGTGAGGACTCTGGTGGTAGCCTTGGAGATCCTGAAGAATTGAGCCAGGAGCTAGCACTGCTCGTGAAGAAATTCCAGAAGTTCTCAAGACGTGGTCGCTTTGGAAAATCCTCAAGGAGCAGTGATTCCTCATCCAGTGACTATAAGAGAAGACTTTGTCACAAATGCAAGAAGCCTGGTCACTACATTCAAGATTGTCCTCAGTGGGAAAAGGAATTAAAGAAGAAGAAATACAAGGATTACAGTTCTGATGACGCTAAGAAGAAGAAGAAATCGTCGAAATCTTCATCATCAAAATCCTCAAACCCTTCTTCTCACAAGAAGAGCAGCTCCAAGAAGGCTCGGGCATTCATTGGCAAGGAAATGGACTCTAAAGCTGAATCTGATGAACATGAGGAAGAGGAGGCATTATAAGAATCCGAGTCTGGTGTGGCGAGTCTGGCTCTCGCTACTGCTTTCATTAGCAAGTCCATCTTCAACCCAGAAGAAAATGAACTCACCATCAAAGCTGATGAAGATAGTGATGACTACGCTCCCACCTATTTCTTCATGGCAAAGGGTGCCAAGGGTGATCAACCCAAAGCCAATGAGTGGGTCCTCGATAGTGGATGTACAAATCACATGACTGGTGCCAAGAATCTATTGATGGATGCTCCCTTATCACCGTCACATCTGAAGCATATCATCTTTGCTAACAAAGGCAAAAATCAGGTATTGGGTCTTGGTAAGGTTGCGATATCTAAGGACATACACATGGACAAAGTCATGCTTGTTGAGTCCTTAGGATACAACCTCATGTCAGTCTTAATGCTTTTTGATCTTGATATGGTTGTTATCTTTGGCAAGTATCGTTGTGTTGTGATCATGGAAGCTGACAATTCCAAAGTCTTCGAAGGCTTTAGGAGAGGAGACTTGTATATTGTTGATTTCTCTACAGGACCACAACCAGCCGTGTGTCTACTTGCAAAAGCTTCAGAAGGCTGGCTATGGCATCGACGACTTGGTCACGCAGGCATGAGGAATTTGCACACGCTTGCGAAGAAGAAGCATGTGTTCTTCTGAAACTTTTATTGGATCGAGTTGTAATCTTAAACCCGATGGTGCTCTGATACTTTGATGTGTTCTTCTACATTCTTATTCCTCATTATATGTTAATACACGCAAGCTGAAATACATCAGTCACCATATTTCATCATGCATTTCAAATTCTTCATATTATATGTCAAATGCGTGTATGAATTACAAGAAATAGGGGGAGATCTCCATGATTCAACTCTTCAAATGTGCATTGCCTCAAAAGCAAATTCCTCACTATGCACATCTTCAGGGGGAGTTCTTCTATATCTTGCAATCAAATTCCTCAATACCAGTATTTACACTTCATATGTTTCTCCCCGTTGAAAACTTAACCTATATTGTCATCAATCACCAAAAAGGGGGAGATTGTAAGTGCATCTAGTGCCCCTTAGTGATTTCGGTGTATTGAAGACTTATAGGTTAAGGGACTAATTTGTTTTTGAGTGTACACAGGTCTATAAGTCTATGAGGAGTTTGACATTTACAAAGGAAAGTCGATTCCCTAAAAATGAAGTTCTTCGATCAAGACTTTGGTATTCTGAAGACTTTCTGAAGACTTTGAAAGTGAAGAAATTGGTGTGACCTTGAAGACTTGGTAATCATTTGAGGAACATGAAGCGTGAAGACTTTTGTTTTCGTAGTTTCGTTTTCTCTTTCTCGAGTCATAGGAATCACCATACTGTTAAAGGGGGTCGAGGAAATAATAAGGAAAAATTTCCATGTGATGCTCAACTCAAAATCCTACACCTACTAATCCCTTCGAGTAAAGCCTTTGGAAATCTGATACAGTTCAGTCAATTTCTTCAGTGTCAGAGACGAAGTTCTTCTGGTCGCGGAGGAATTTGTTCTGACTAAGGAGTTAGGAATTCGCCAGTGCGGATTGCCAACACAGTGAGGAACATGATAGCCCTGAGGAATTTGAGAGTCAAATTTCCGACCGTTCTTGTCTTCTTGCCACCTGTCCCAAAATATCTTATCGACCTAACGGTCATATCATTGAAGGGCATTTATGTCTTATCATGTCGGGCTTCTCCCTAGGCTATAAATAGCCGACCCCTACAACCACTAGCTGGTTGGCTGGTCCGAGAGAAACTGACACTTTTCATTTGAGAGCATCCCATCCTCCGAGGACTTTGAGCGAAAATCATCGAGTGAGGAAAAACCCAAACCCAAACACCTACAAACCCAAAGTGATTGAGCATCACTGAAGATATTGATCCTGCATGGATCCGACGCTTGTTACCTTTGAAGACTGTGCTTCTTCCAGACGGTTAGGCGTCATGGTCTAGAGCATCCAAGAGGAATTGTGGATCGCCGAGTGACCGAGTCTGTGAAGGATTGGAAGTCGCCTGAAGACTTACCATGAGTGATTGGACGAGGTCTGTGTGAACTTAGTTCAAGGAGAATACGGTGAGGACTTGGTGTCCTGAGCTGCATGCTCGGTAATTTGGGTGTCTGGACTGTGTGTCCTCGAGTTTAAATGCTCACCGCTTCCAACTGCATTTACGCATAACCGAGATAGCAGCTTGAACTGGTCTACCAAATCATTGTCTTCACCAACCTTACTGGTTCTATTTCCTCAACTCTTTCATTTCCTCATTACTGTGTTGAGTGATTGTTAATATCTGTGTTTGAAGACTTTGACTGAAGACTTTCTTGAGTTCCTCAGTTCAATTTCTTCAGTCTGTTTGTCTTCATCTTCTGTTATCCTGATTACGCTTTCTGTACTCTGTGCTTGTCTTCATTTCATCATGATGACTATGTCTGTATTCTGTTATGCTTACTTCTGAGTACTTTTTCCGCTGCAAGTAGTTCTTCGCTAAGGAATTTCCTCACCGGCAAATTCCCTAGTGAAGAATTCATAAAAATCGCCTATTCACCCCCCTCTAGTCGATATAACGCACTTTCAAAGATATAAGGAGGTTTATGTGTGATAGAGCATATCGTATCACGGGGTTTGGATGCACCGGCGAAGTTCGCACCAACTCTCAAAGTGAGAAAGGGCAATGCACGGAACCGAAGAGGCTAGCAAAGGCGGAAAGGTAAAAGTGTGTATAATCCATGGACTCAACATTAGTCAAAAGAACTCATATACTTATTGCAAAAATTTAGAAGCCATCAAAAATCAAGTACTACGCGCATGCTCCTAGGGGGATAGATTGGTAGGAAAAGACCATCGCTCGTCCCCGACCGCCACTCATAAGGATGCACAAGCCAGGTACACTTCATGTTTCAAATTTGTTACACAACTTTAACCATACGTGCATGCTACAGGACTTGCAAACTTCAACACAAGTATTTCTCAAATTCACAATTATCAACTAGCATGACTTTGATATTATTACCTCCATATCTCAAAACAATTATCAAGCATTAAACTTATCTTAGTATTTAATTCATTCAAAAAGAAAGTTTCACATATCTTGAACACTAAGTATATTAACATTAAACAAATTACAATGCTATTAACGACTCTCAAAATAATCTAAGTGAAGCATGAGAGTTCAACTATTTCTCCAAAATAAAACTACCACCATGCTCTAAAAGATATAAGTGAAGCACTAGAGCAACAACAAACTACTCCGAAAGATATAAGTGAACATCAATGAGTAGCTAAATAATTATGCAACTATGCGAAGACTCTCTCATTTAATAATTTCAGATCTTGGTATTGTATCCAAACAGCAAGCAAAACAAAATAAAATGACATTGCAAGGATAGAACAACTCATGTGAAGAAGCAAAAACTTAGGCTCAACCGATACTAACCGATAGTTGCTGAAGAAGAAAGGTGGGATGCCTACCGGGGCATCCCCAAGCTTAGATGCTTGAGACTTCTTGAAATAATATCTTGGGGTGCCTTGGGCATCCCCAAGCTTGAGCTTTTGTGTCTCCTTAATTCCTCTCATATCATGGTTTCTCTTTTTATCAAAAGCTTCATTCACAACAAACTCAACAAGAACTCGTGAGATAGGTTAGTATAAACCAATGCAAAACCTTATCATTTCCTACTGTAAAAAATCACTCCTATCCTCAAATAGAATCATTAAACAAGCAAACATATGCAAACAATGCAACCATAACAGCAATCTGTCAAAACAGTATACTCTGTAAAGAATGCAAGAGTATCAATACTTCCCTAACTCCAAAAATTATGAACTAAAATTCCCACTGTAATAAATTTATCAGAGCTCAATATGCAAAAAGATTCAACATTATACCACTCTCTGACTTTTCTAGGGAATTTTTGCAACAGCGGTAAACTTTCTGTTTTCAAACAGAAACATGTATACTAGCAAAATAAGCATGGCAAAGGCTATCCTTGACTTTTTTTATTGAAACTAGAGATGCAAAACATTATTCTAACTAACAGAAAGCAAAGCTAAAATAAAATGACACTCCAAGCAAAACACATATCATGTGGTGAATAAAAATATAGCTCCAAGTAAAGTTACCGATGAACGAAGACGAAAGAGGGGATGCCTTCCGGGGCATCCCCAAGCTTAGGCTCTTGGTTGTCCTTGAATATTGCCTTGGGTGCCTTGGGAATCCCCAAGCTTAGGCTCTTTCCACTCCTTATTCCATAGTCCATCGAATCTTTACCCAAAACTTGAAAACTTCACAACACAAAACTTAACAGAAAACTCGTGAGCTCCGTTAGCGAAAGAAAACAAAACACCACTTCAAGGTACTGTAATGAAATCATTATTTATTTATATTGGTATTAAACCTACCGTATTCCAACTTCTCTATGGTATATAAACTATTTTACTAGCCATAGATTCATCAAAATAAGCAAACAACACAATGAAAACAGAATCTGTCAAAAACAGAACAGTCTGTAGTAGTCTGTAACTAACGCAAACTTCTGGAACTACAAAAATTCTAAAATAAATGGGTGGATCTGAGGAATTTTCCTAGTAATCATATGCAAAAAGAATCAACTAAATATCACTCTCCAGTAAAAAGTTTTAGCTAATCTCGTGAGCACTAAAGTTTCTGTTTTTTTACAGCATGATCATAAAGACTTCACCCAAGTCTTCCCAAAGGTTCTACTTGGCACAAACACTAATTAAAACACAAAACCACATCTAAAAATAGGCTAGATGGATTATTTATTCCTAAACAGAACCAAAAAGCAAGAAACTAAAATAAAATTGGGTTGCCTCCCAACAAGCGCTATCGTTTAACGCCCCTAGCTAGGCATTATGATTTCAATGATGCTCACATAGGAGATAAGAATTGAAACATAAAGAGAGCATCATGAAGAATATGACTAGCACATTTAAGTCTAACCCACTTCCTATGCATAGGGATTTTGTGAGCAAACAAATTATGGGAACAATAATCAACTTGCATAGGAAGGAAAAACAAGCATAGCTTCAAGATTTTCAACACATAGAGAGGAAACGTGATATTATTGCAATTCCTACAAGCATATATTCCTCCCTCATAATAATTTTAAGTAGCATCATGAATGAATTCAACAATATAACCATCACCTAAATCATTCTTTTCATGACCTACTTGCATAGAAATTTTACTACTCTCCACACAAGCATTTCTTCTCATGAATAATAGTGGGAGCAAACTCAACAAAACAACTATCATGTGATTGAAAATTAAGATCAAGATGACGAGTTTCATGGTTATCATTATTCTTTAAAGCATACGTGTCATCACAATAATCATCATAGATAGGAGGCATGCTTTCATCATAGTAAATTTGCTCATCAAAGCTTGGGGGACAAAAATATCATCTTCATCAAACATAGCTTCCCCAAGCTTGTGGCTTTGCATATCATTAGCATCATGGATATTCAAGGAATTCATACTAACAACATTTCAATCATGCTCATCATTCAAATATTTAGTGCCAAACAATTTAATGCATTCTTCTTCTAACACTTTGGCACAATTTTCCTTTCCATCATACTCACGAAAGATATTAAAAAGATGAAGCGTATGAGACAAACTCAATTCCATTTTTTTGTAGTTTCCTTTTATAAACTAAACTAGTGCTAAAAAAAGAAACAAAAAGATTCGATTGCAAGATCTAAAGATATACCTTCACTTACCTAGCCTCCCCGGCAACGGCGCCAGAAAAGAGCTTGATGTCTACTACACAACCTTCTACTTGTAGACGTTGTTGGGACTGCAAGTGCACAGGTTTGTAGGACAGTAGCAAATTTCCCTCAAGTGGATGACCTAAGGTTTATCAATCCATGGGAGGCATAGGATGAAGATGGTCTCTCAAACAACCCTGCAACCAAATAACAAAGAGTCTCTTGTGTCCCCAACACACCCAATAAAATGGTTAATTGTATAGGTGCACTAGTTCAAGAAGAGATGGTGATACAAGTGCAATATGGATGGTAGATAAAGGTATTTGTAATCTGAAATAATAAAAACAGCAAGGTAACAAGTGATAAACATGAGCATAAACGGTATTGCAATGATAGGAAACAAGGCCTAGGGTTCATACTTTCACTAGTGCAAGTTCTCTCAACAATAATAACATAGTTTGATCATATAACAATCCCTCAACATGCAACAAAGAGTAACTCCAAAGACACTAATAGCGGAGAACAAACGTAGAGATTATGGTAGGGTATGAAACCACCTCAAAGTTATTCTTTCCAATCAATCCGTTGGGCTATTCCTATAAGTTTCACAAACAGCCCTAGAGTTCGTACTAGAATAACACCTTAAGATACAAATCAACCAAAACCCTAATGTCACCTAGATACTCCATTGTCACCTCAAGTATCCGTGGGTATGATTATACGATATGCATCACACAATCTCAGATTCATCCAACCAACACAAACTACTCAAAGAGTGCCCAAAGTTTCTACCGGAGAATCACGACGAAAACGTGTGCCAACCCCTATGCATAGGTTCATGGGTGGAACCCGCAAGTTGGTCACCAAAACATACATCAAGTGGCACGTGAGATCCCATTGTCACCACAGATACACACGGCAAGACATACATCAAGTGTTCTCAAATCTTTAAAGACTCAATCCGATAAGATAACTTCAAGGGGAAAACTCAATTCATCACAAGAGAGTAGAGGGGGAGAAGAAACATAAGATCCAACTATAATAGCAAAGCTTGCGATACATCAAGATCGTGCCATAGAGGGAACACGGGAGAGAACACGAGAGAGAGAGATCAAACACATAGCTACTGGTACATACCCTCAGCCCCGAGGGTGAACTACTCCCTCCTCATCATGGATAGCGCCGGGATGATGAAGATGGCCACCGGTGATGGGATCCCCCTCCGGCAGGGTGCCGGGACAGGGCCCCGATTGGTTTTTGGTGGCTACAGAGGCTTGCGGCGGCGGAACTCCCGGTCTATCTTCTGTTCTGGAAGTTTTAGGGTACGTAGGTATATATGGGTGAAAGGAGTACGTCGGTGGAGCTACGGGGGGCCCACGAGGCAGGGGGGCGCGCCCAGGGGGGATGGGCGCACCCCCCACCCTCGTGAGCACCTCCCGTATCTCCTGACATGCACTCCAAGTCCATCGGGTGGCTTTCCTTCAAAAATAACTTCTCTAGTTGATTTCGTTCCGTTTCGACTTCGTCTGATATTCCTTTTCCTCGAAACACTGAAATAGGCATAAAATAGCAAATCTGGGCTGGGCCTCCGGTTAATAGGTTAGTCCCAAAAATAATATAAAAGTGGATAATAAAGCCCAATATTGCCTAAAACAGTAGATAAAGTAGCATGGAGCAATCAAAACTTATAGATACGTTGGAGACGTATCAAAGGCTTATAGTGATGTGCATTACCAAGTGGGCCCAGAGATATCTCTCCGACAATCGGAGTGACAAATCCTAATCTCGAAATACGCCAACCCAACAAGTACCTTCAGAGACACCTGTAGAGCACCTTTATAATCACCCGATTACGTTGTGGACGTTTGGTAGCACACAAAGTGTTCCTCGTAAACGGGAGTTGCATAATCTCATAGTTATAGGAACGTGTATAAGTCATGAAGAAAGCAATAGCAACATACTAAACGATCAAGTGCTAAGCTAACGAGAATGGGTCATGCCAATCACATCATTCTCCTAATGATGTGATCCCGATTAATCAAATGACAACTCATGTCTATGGCTAGGAAACATAACCATCTTTGATCAACGAGCTAGTCTAGTAGAGGCATACTAGTGACACTGCTTGTCTATATATTCACACATGTATTATGTTTCCGGTTAATACAATTCTAGCATGAATAATAAACATTTATCATGATATAAGGAAATAAATAATAACTTTATTATTGCCTCTAGGGCATATTTCCTTCAGTCTCCCACTTGCACTAGAGTCAATAATCTAGATCACATCGCCATGTGATTTAACATCAATAGTTCACATCACCATGTGATTAACACCCATAGTTCACATCGTTATGTGATCAACACCCAAAGGGTTTACTAGAGTCAGTAATCTAGTTCACATCGCTATGTGATTAACACCCAAAGAGTACTAAGGTGTGATCATGTTTTGCTTGTGGGATAATTTTAGTCAACGGGTCTGTCACATTCAGACCCGTATGTATTTTGCAAATTTCTATGTCTACAATGTTTTGTACGGAGCTAATTTAGCTAATTGCTCCCACTTTCAATATGTATCCATATGAAGACTTAGAGTCATCTGGATCAATGCCAAAACTTGTATCGATGTAACCCTTTACGACGAACCTTTTGTCACCTCCATAGTCGAGAAACATATCCGTATTCCACTAAGGATAATTTTGACCGATGTCCAATGATCTACTCCTAGATCACTATTGTACTCCCTTCCCAAAATCAGTGTAGGGTATACAATAGATCTGGTACATAGCATGGCATACTTTATAGAACCTATGGCTGAGGCATAGGGAATGACTTTCATTCTCTTTCTATCTTCTGCCGTGGTCGGGCTTTGAGTCTTACTCAATTTTCACACCTTTTAATACAGGCAAGAAACTCTTTCTTTGAATGTTCCATTTTGAACTACTTCAAAATCTTGTCAAGGTATGTACTCATTGAAAAAAACTTATCAAGCGTCTCGATCTATCTCTATAGATCTTGATGGTCAATATGTAAGTAGCTTCATCGAGGTCTTTCTTTGAAAAACTCCTTTCAAACACTCCTTTATGCTTTGCAGAATAATTCTACATTATTTCCAATCAACAATATGTCATTCACATATACTTATCAGAAATGTTGTAGTGCTCCCACTCACTTTCTTGTAAATACAGGCTTCACCGCAAGTCTGTATAAAACTGTATGCTTTGATCAACTTATCAAAGCGTGTATTCCAACTCCGAGTTGCTTGCACCAGTCCATAGATGGATCGCTGGACCTTGCATATTTTGTTAGCACCTTTAGGATTGACAAAAACATTCTGGTTGCATCATATACAACTCTTCTTTAATAAATCCATTAAGGAATGCAGTTTTGTTTATCCATTTGCCAGATTTCATAAAATGCGGCAATTGCTAACATGATTCGGACAGACTTAAGCATAGATACGAGTGAGAAACTCTCATCGTAGTCAACACCTTGAACTTGTCGAAAACCTTTCACGATAATTCTAGCTTTGTAGATAGTAACACTACTATCAGCGTCCGTCTCCCTCTTGAAGATCCATTTATTCTTAATGGCTTGCCGATCATCGAGAAAGTCCACCAAAGTCCACACTTTGTTCTCATACATGGATCCCATCTCAGATTTCATGGCCTCAAGCCATTTCGCGGAATCTGGGATTATCACCGCTTCCTCATAGTTCGTAGGTTTGTCATGGTCAAGTAACATGACCTCCAGGACAGGATTACCGGACCACTCTGGTGTGGATCTCACTCTGTTTTACCTACGAGGTTTGGTAGTAACTTGATCTGAAGTTACATGATCATCATCATTAGCTTCCTCACTAATTGGTGTAGTAGTCACAGGAACAGATTTCTGTGATGAACTACTTTCCAATAAGGGAGCAGGTACAGTTACCTCATCAAGTTCTACTTTCCTCCCACTCACTTCTTTTGAGAGAAACTCCTTCTCTAGAAAGGATCCATTATTAGCAACGAATGTTTTGCCTTCGGATCTGTGATAGAAGGTGTACCCAACAGTTTCCTTTGGGTATTCTATGAAGACGCACTTCTCCTATTTGGGTTCGATCTTATCAGGTTGAAACATTTTTCACATAAGCATCGCAACTCCAAGCTTTAAGAAATGACAGCTTAGGTTTACTGCTAAACCATAGTTCATACGGTGTCGTCTCAACGGATTTAGATGGTGCCCTATTTAAAGTGAATGCAGCTATCTCTAATGCATAACCCCAAAATGATAGTGGTAAATCGGTAAGATACATCATAGATCGCACCATATCCAATAAAGTGCGGTTACGACGTTCGGACACACCATTACGCTGTGGTGTTCCATGTGGCGTGAGCTGTGAAACTATTCCACATTGTTTAAAATGAAGGCCAAACACGTAGCTGAAATATTCATCTCTACGATCAGATCATAGAAACTTTATTTTCTTGTTACAATGATTTTTGCACTTCACTCTGAAATTCTTTGAACCTTTCAACTATTTCAGACTTATGTTTCATCAAGTAGATATACCCATATCTGCTCAAATCATCTTGTGAAGTTCAGAAAATAACGATACTTGCCACGAGCATCAACACTCATTGGATCGCATACATCGGAATGTATTATTTCCAATAAGTCAGTAGCTTGTTCCATTGTTCCGGAGAACGGAGTTCTAGTCATCTTGCCCAAAAGGCACGGTTCGCAAGCATCAAATGATTCATAACCAAGTGATTCCAAAAAAATCCATCTTCATGGAGTTTCTTCATGCGCTTTACACTGATATGACCCAAACGCCAGTGCCACAAATAAGTTGCACTATCATTATTAACTTTGCATCTTTTGGCATCAATATTATGAATATGTGTATCACTATGATCGAGATCCAACAAACTATTTTCATTGGGTGTATGACCATTAAAGGTTTTATTCATGTAAACAGAACAACAATTATTCTCTGACTTTAAATGAATAACCGTATTGCAATAAACATGATCAAATCATATTCATGCTCAACGCAAACGCCAAATAACATTTATTTAGGTTTAACACTATTCTTGAAAGTATAGGGAGTGTGTGATGATGATCATATCAATCGTGGAACTACTTCCAACACTCATCGTGACTTCCCCTTCAACTAGTCTCTATTTATTATGTAACTCCTGTTTCGAGTTACTAATCTTAGCAATCGAACAAGTATCAAATACTCAGGGGCTATTATAAACACTAGTAAGGCACACATCAATAACCTGTATATCAAATATACCCTTGTTCACTTTGCCATCCTTCTTATCCACCAAATATTCAGGGCATTTCCGCTTCTTGTGACCATTTCCTTTGCAGTGTAAGCACTCAGTTTCAGGCGTTGGTCCAGCTTTGAGCTTCTTCGCGGGAGTGAAAACTTGCTTGTCATTCTACTTGAAGTTCCCTTTCTTTCCCTTTGCCCTTTTCTTGAAACTAGTCGTCTTTGTCAATCATCAACACTTGATGCTCTTTTCTTGATTTCTACCTTCGTTGATTTCAACATTGCGAAGAGCTCGGGAATCGTTTTCGTCATCCTTTGCATACTATAGTTCATCACGAAGTTCAACTAACTTGGTGATGGTGACTAGAGAACTCTGTCAACACTATCTTATCTGGAAGATTAACTCCCACTTGATTCAAGCAATTGTAGTACCCAGACAATCTGAGCACATGCTCATTAGTTGAGCAATTCTCCTCCATCTTTTAGCTATAGAACTTGTTGGAGACTTCATATCTCTTAACTCGGGTATTTGCTTGAAATATTAACTTCAACTCCTGGAACATCTTATATGGCCCATGATGTTCAAAACGTCTTTGAAATCCCGATCCTTAGCCATTAAGTATGGCGCACTTAACTATCAAGTAGTCATCATATTGAGCTAGCCAAACGTTCATAACGTCTGCATCTGCTCCTGCAATAGGTCCGTCACCTAGCGGTGCATTAAGGACATAATTCTCCGATGCAGCAATGAGGACAATCCTCATATCACGGATCCAATCCGCATCATTGCTACTAACATCTATCAACACAATTTCTCTAGGAACATATCAAAACAAACATATGAAAGAAACAACGCGAGCTATTGATCTACAACATAATTTGCAAAATACTACCAGGACTAAGTTCATGATAAATTTAAGTTCAATTAATCATATTACTTAAGAAATCCCACTTAGATAGACATCTCTCTAATCATATAAGTGATCACGTGATCCAAATCAACTAAACCATAACCGATCATCACGTGAAATGGAGTAGTTTTCAATGGTGAACATCACTATGTTGATCATATCTACTATATGGTTCACGCTCGACCTTTCGGTCTCAGTGTTCCGAGGCCATATCTGCATATGCTAGGCTCGTCAAGTTTAACCCAAGTATTCTGCGTGTGCAAAACTGACTTGCACCTGTTGTAGATGGACGTAGAGCTTATCACACCCGATCATCACGTGGTGTCCAGGCACGCACGAACTTTGGCAACGGTGCATACTCAGGAGAACACTTTTATCTTGAAATTTAGTGAGAGATCATCTTATAATGCTACCGTCAATCAAAGCAAGATAAGATGCATAAAAGATAAACATCACATGCAATCAATATAAGTGATATGATATGGCCATCATCATCTTGTGCTTGTGATCTCCATCTTCAAGCACCTTCATGATCGCCATCGCCACCGCGCGACACCTTGATCTCCATCGTAGCATCGTTGTCGCCTCTCCAATCTTATGCTTCTACGACTATTGCTACCGCTTAGTAATAAAGTAAAGCATTACAGGCGATTGCATTGCATACAATAAAGCGACAACCATATGGCTCTCGCCATTGTCGATAACTCGGTTACAAAACATGATCATCTCCTACAATAAAATATAGCATCACGTTTTGACCATATCACATCACAACATGCCCTGCAAAAACAAGTTAGACATCCTCTACTTTGTTGTTGCAAGTTTTACGTGGCTGCTACGGGCTTAGGAAGAACCGTTCTTACCTACGCATCAAAACCACAACGATAGTTTGTCAAGTTGGTGCTATTTCAACCTTCGCAAGGACCGGGCATAGCCACACTCGGTTCAACTAAAGTTGGAGAAACTGACACCTGCCAGCCACCTGTGTGCAAAGCACGTCGATAGAACTAGTCTCGCGTAAGCGTACGCGTAATGCCGGTCCGGGCCGCTTCATCCAACAATACCGCTGAACCATAGTATGACATCTTTGGTAAGCGGTATGACTTATATCGCCCACAACTCACTTGTGTTCTACTCGTGCATATAACATCAACGCATAAAACCTAGGCTCGGATGCCACTGTTGGGGAACGTAGTAAATTCAAAAAAATTCCTACGCACACGCAAGATCATGGTGATGCATAGCAAAGAGAGGGGGGAGTGTTGTCCACGTACCCTCGTAGACCGAAAGCGGAAGCATTATATCAACACGGTTGATGTAGTCGTACGTCTTCACGGCTCGACCGATCAAGCATCGAAACTACGGCACCTCCGAGTTCTAGCACACGTTCAGCTCGATGACGATCCCCGTACTCCAATCCAGCAGAGTGTCGGGGAAGAGTTCTGTCAGCACGACAGCGTGGTGACGGTGATGATGTTCTACTGATGCAGGGCTTCGCCTAAGCACCGCTACGATATGACCGATGTGGAATATGGTGGAGGGGGCACCGCACACGGCTAAGGAAAGATCATGAAGATCAACTTGTGTGTCACGGGGTGCCCCTGCCCCCGTATATAAAGGAGGGAGGGGGTGCGGCCGGCCCCTAGGGGTGCGCCTGGAGGAGTCCGACTCCCACCGGGAGTAGGACTCCACCCCTCTTGCCTTGTTGGAGAAGGAAGGGGGAAGGGGAAAGAGGAAAGGGGGGCGCCCCCCCCTTCCTTCGGACTAGGGGGGAGGGGGCGCGCGGCCTGCCCTGGCTGGCCCCCCTCTTCTCCCTTAGGGCCCATGTAGGCCCATTAAACCCCCCGGGGGGGGGGGGGGTCCGGTAACCCCCAGTACTCCGGTAAAACTCCGATTTTACCCGAAACGATTCCGATATCCAAATATAGGCTTCCAATATATCAATCTTTATGTCTCGACCATTTCGAGACTCCTCGTCATGTCCGTGATCACATCCGGGACTCCGAACAACCTTCGGTACATCAAAAACTATAAACTCATAATATAACTGTCATCGTAACGTTAAGCCGTGTGGACCCTACGGGTTCGAGAACAATGTAGACATGACCTAGAAATGTTTCCGGTCAATAACCAATAGCGGAACTTGGATGCTCATATTGGCTCCTACATATTCTACGAAGATCTTTATCGGTCAAACCGCATAACAACATACGTTGTTCCCTTTGTCATCGGTATGTTACTTGCCGAGATTCGATCGTCGGTATCTCAATACCTAGTTCAATCTCGTTACCACCAAGTCTCTTTACTCGTTACGTAATACATCATCCTGCAACTAACTCATTAGTTACAATGCTTGCAAGGCTTATAGTGATTTGCATTACCGAGTGGGCCCAGAGATACCTCTCCGACAATCGGAGTGACAAATCCTAATCTCGAAATACGCCAACCCAACAAGTACCTTCAGAGACACCTGTAGAGCACCTTTATAATCACCTAGTTATGTTGTGACGTTTGGTAGCACACAAAGTGTTCCTCCGGTAAATGGGAGTTGCATAATCTCATAGTTATAGGAACGTGTATAAGTCATGAAGAAAGCAATAGCAACATACTAAACGATCAAGTGCTAAGCTAACGGAATGGGTCATGTCAATCACATCATTCTCCTAATGATGTGATCCCGTTAATCAAATGACAACTCATGTCTATGGCTAGGAAACATAACCATCTTTGATCAATGAGCTAGTCTAGTAGAGGCATACTAGTGACACTCTGTTTGTCTATATATTCACACATGTATTATGTTTCCGGTTAATACAATTCTAGCATGAATAATAAACATTTATCATGATATATGGAAATAAATAATAACTTTATTATTGCCTCTAGGGCATATTTCCTTCGCCAACGTCACCTTTTTTTTCTTCTATTGTTAGAGGTAAAGCTACTTCATGGAGTCGAATCTTGTACTCCCTCCGTCCGAAAATACTTGTCATTGAAATGGATGTATCTATATGTATTTTAGTTCTAGACACATCCATTTTGATGAAAAGTAATTCCGGACGGAGGGAGTACTTGGTTCATACAAGAAATAAAGTGGGGGTGGGGGAATTTAGTATGTACATCGGACTTGGTACAAACAGGAAGGAAAGGGGGTGAAAGTAGTACAGATTGGTCATCCAACCGGTCTCTTGGTCGAAAAGGGAAATATAGGGGTAACGCTGTACACAGTGGTATGACCAGGACTAGATTTGCTATCCACACATAGGAGTAGGTGGCTAGAGTGAAGAAAAATGGGACCAACCCAGATATGTTTGGATGTTTTTTTCTCGGGGCAACAAACTATGAATCACCACTTTTTGCCCCTGTTTACATACATGGTGTTGTATTGCTAGTGCACCCACTGTCCCATGCCCTTATACCAAATATTTAGGCTCCGGTCGGAATAAAGGGGCAGAAAACATAGATCTTGATGAAGATAGAGGAATAGGAAAGGAATGTAGGTATAAAACTATGGAACAGCGAACCGGAGGAAACTCTCAAGAGAATGTGTTCGGATGGACTACGAAATGTACAGATTTGTTTTTTTAGAGTAGCATGCTTGGCAGTATGAGATGCTATTTGTTTATTCAGGTGCACAGTGACTACTCTTGTCTTCACCTCACGTACCACACATAGGTTGATTTTTTATTCCGCAAACACAAAGACAAAGACCTTTGTCTAACGCATGGCAGCGAGCGCCTACCTCGGGCTTCCGCCCAAAAAATGAGCAGCACGTGGATGTTTCTAATCCTATGGAATCAGTACTACCAGATCTATGAAACACTATTCACCTTTCCCGTGTTCCGAACGGTTGGAAGGGAAAGAATACCGCAGGAATTGTGTTCCTATGAAAATCCTGCACCAAACCTGTGAACCGAACGCAGCCTTAGCTGTTCTTAATATTATGTCCCTGGTAAAAATGAAGCCATGCCACTGTTTTTGCCTGTAATTGTTTGAGACTCTGACAAGTTTAGCCAAATGTTTTTGGCTGTTATTGTTTGAGACTCATTTGTTTCCTCTATGCCTTTTGTGCAAACAGGGATATCCAATTCACACAGTTCTTTGTTGTAGACCTTTGGTGCCTTTGCACAAAATTCTTCTTAAAAGAAGTGACTTTTGTGCTGTTTAACTGGAATGTCAGAATGGAACAGTTGGTTCATTTTTGTGAAACTGCACAAAGGGAGATCTGTGTTCCAATCCTCATCATCCATGTTGGCGCCATAACCTTCCTTTAGGTAAGAATGATATTTAATGCATGTGTTCATCTCTATTTTCCGACTGCCATGAGAAAATAATGTTGTTTTTACTAGTACACTTGTACTCCCTCACTGACAAAACCAATTCTGAATTAGAAGGCCAATCATGTACTTGGTTTCACCAACTGGTGAGGAGAAAGAGAAACATAGCATGAAGAGGAAGAAGAAGAAGAATAAACAGTGCCAAGGCGATCTTGCTGAAGCCAGAGGCCTCAGTCGAGGCCATTCAAGGGCTCTGGCAATGACTACCTTACATGTGAGACGATCCTCCAGGGAGCCCTTCCACTACATTGTCTCACTTTATTAATTAGGAGTACTTAAGTACCACTAATTTATTCTTGCCTAATTTTCTGTTGGAGTTAAACAAATCTTTAGTAGGACCCTATGTTGAATCATGTATGCGTGTGAATGTTTGTCTATGGAGGTGAATCATGTGGTGGAGCAGGAGGGAATATTATTAGTGTCATGACATAATAGTGCTATTGTTTTGCATGTCAATTTATTGCCATTGGTTCAATGAGGCAATGTTTTGCGTATTGTCCATCATGAATTTGATGCTACTGTTTGAGTCCTATGCTAATGTCTTCCTATCCTTTCTCACTAAGCTAATGAAGGTTTCACCTTGTTCCTTCTTGTGCAAATAGGGATCATGTTGTGCCAATCATACATTTTAGTGGAACTACACAAGTCAATACAATGAAGCGTATCCCAGCCGATTGCTTTAACTTTCTTTGGAAGTTCTTGACAATCTTTCGATATAATCTCAAAGACCTTTGGTAAACAAGAGTGATTTCAACCATACATTTGAAGTGCACAAAAATATATACTATTGTGTGATTCCAGTGAGTGCTTTATCATCTCTTATGGGACTACATGAATAAGCTTTTTTCTCGGGTTGGTACGGGCCTAAGGCCTTCATCCATATTAGTTTGTCATCATCTCTATTTGTATCGTACATCTTGTCATGAGAAACTCCTTTATCTTTGCACTTTTAAGTTTTGCAACCTATGATAAATGGCAATGCTTTGAGTGTTGAGTTGAGCTAACTAGCACTGATTAAATAAACTAATACCTCTCTTTAAGCAAGACTACTATGTTGCTAACTTTACCCATTAAGATAATGAGGGTGCTTCTATTTGTTAGTGTATGTTTCATCAACTAGTCCCACTATTACATTAATCTCACTCTCTCAATATATGTGCCAACAGGGACGCTCGATTTTGGTGGAACTGCACAAAAACTTTGGGTGCTTCATTGCCTCGACAGCTTCCGTCCTTTCCTGTCAGTCGCTAATCTCCGCTTGCTTTCTTCCTTTGCTGTGAGTCGCTTGGCTTATCTCGGCTTCCACTCAAAGGAAATAGTAATTGATATGCTACCTCACACAGGTTGGTACTGGTCTTTATCCTAATTATTGTGCCTGTCATATGTATTGGTAATTTTGTATTGTGCTACTATTTGCCAATTTCATAAAGGAGTAATTTGGAGCCTGAACTCGCAGGCAAATCATTACATCGGGTGATTTCAGTAGAACTGCACAAAATGATCAGATGGACAGGTACTTATGCTGCTGCTATGTACTCCAAAGTTCACTTAGACAAGCATTGATGTTGACAAGAAGTGCCTATATTCATTCGAGTATCAACCAGCGTCAACCAATTGTCAAACTCCAAGTATTAGGAGAGTGAACGCCAAAAATATTGCTTGGTGCATAGCCCAGAAAACGCAGATCCAGTCTTTGGTCCCAACTTGTGCCTTTTGGTTATCGGCACATATGGTAGCGAACTATATGGCATGGAGTCTAAAGATTCCGGACAAGTTGGTTGACGCGTATATTCATCTCGGCACTTAATCAGTCTACACGCCAAGGATGCTCCATTTCGGTTGAAGCGCACAAAAATTTGGGTGGTTCATTTTTCTCAACCGCCTCCTTTCTCGCTCCGCAATGTAGAATTTTGGCGAGATACAGACCAAGATGAGCCAAGAACTAGTTGGATGAAAGTAGTGGCCAAGTTTCTCAAACCTCCCTCGACGCGAGGCCACTATTTGAGGATAAACCTACAAGCAAAGTTCAGATTGTCTCATCTTTGCCTCTTATGTACTCGAAAGTTTACTCGTACAAGAACTAATTTTAGCAAGAAGTACCTCCGATTGAACACCATTTACCAGTCTGTACCCTAGGTAATTAAAGTTCTTCCATGGATCATATTGGCTGTGATCTCAATCATTTGGATGCATAAACATACTGAACATGTGTATATCTGAATCTTTTTGTGAATTATGTATGAATATTGTTGTGTGATCTATCAATCATTTGGATGCATAGATATGCTGAGCTTGTGTATATATGAATCTTTTGAGTTGTTGATAGTGAATGTTGGCTATGAATATGAACGTGTCTTGTGAACCTGAGTTTGATATGAATGTTTACCTTTTCTGTTGTATTTGTGTGTGAACTTGCTAGTATGCCTACTGTGGGGTATAAAACGCAGGGTCTCTTATAAAAGTAATGCTGCGTCCAATTTATGTTTTCCCTTCTAACCACATTATATATATTTATATTATTACTATTATCGTATATTTTATAGAGACTTATATATACATTATAAAAACATCCCACGTGTTATTAACTTATAAAAGTAAATGTTTAACGGAAAATCCTGGTTGTTCTTAACTCACAGGCAAGGAAAATCCTGGTGATTGCGTACAAAAACTTGCGAAGATTTTAAGGACCAATTTAATAATAACGCGGTCATTTTTATTTTGAGCAATAACTCGCTAATTTCTTAGTTATATATATATATATATAAATGTGCCTCTCCGGTTTATTCTTTGATATTAATTGCTCCTTCTAACATAACATTGTATATATAATGAGCCCACCTAATACGTGTATTTCAAGGAAGTGCAAATGGGCTGGGATTTCTTAGAAAATATAAATGGACCTGATTGACGCGAAATTATTTGTTCACCCAGCCCAAAGAATGGATCAGTACATTCTAGAAAATGTGGGTTAAATAAATGCCACATTTTTGCAGGCTGACATGTGGGCCAATAGGTCGAAGCCTACGCAGGGCGTTGTCAACTTGGTCAACAAATGATTGTGTCATCCACAGCCATTGGATTTATATCTAACGGCCGGCATGCACCTTCAATCTCTCGTCTTCTTCCTCTAGTGTCAGCCGGGACCGCCTGGTCCGGCCTCCGGCGGCTAGCGGCTCTGCTTACCACTCATCGTTGCGAAGCGCTACCCCACCGCCGGCCAGGCTATCCTTCCACCCCTCGACACCTCCTATTATTCTCCACAGACTACAGCCCCACGCCGCAACAGAACCAGTTATAACCCTTCTCCTCCTCTCAATCTGCGACTCCACTGCCGCGTTTTCCCATCTCCGAGTCGTTCCCGTCCGGGGCCTTGCCGTCGTCCACCGCCTCGCTGTGTTCGGTGCGGCGTGGTCAACAAACGAGAGTCATCGGAAGAGGACTGTACATGGAGAGCCTGGCGGCTGGGACCCATGAGGTCCATGGTCGCACGCAAGGAAAGTTCCTCCTTATTAAGCTGAAAAAAATGTTTCCTCCACCTGACAGCTGGGACCCTCCGGCTGTATCTTTGCGTAAGGAAGTGCCTCCTTGTTTTGCGAAAAAAATTATTCATCCTGTTGACAGCTGGGACCTGTCAGATTTGGTGACTGACTTGTGGGCCTGCTAAGCGGACGTGTAAACACGGCTTTGTCAACTTAATCAACAAATGATTCTAGCAGCTGGACCGTTGGATGTTAATCCAACAGCCGTGCTCCTTCTTCAACCTCTGTTCTTGCTCCTCTCTCTCGTGGGCGGCACCGCGGCTGTGCTGCCGCGCACCCGAACCAGTGAAGTTTCCCACTCCTCTCCATCTGCGACTCCACTGCCCCGTCTTCCCCATCTCCGAGTCGTTCCAGTCTGGGTGCGCTCGGCACGGTGTGGTCAACGTGGTCAACAACTGAGAGTCATCGGAAGATGACTGTACGTGAGAGGCTGACAGTGGGGACGCACCACGCCCATGGACGCATGCATGCAACGGAACATGGCGAGGTCAACATGGTCAAGGAACAACTTCCATCGGAAGTATACTGTACGTGGAGAGTCTCAGCTGGGTCCACGGGCGCAGCAAGTAAGTGCCTCCTTATTACACGGAAAATAATGATTCCTCCAACTGACACCAGGGACCCACTGGACGGGCCACCGTATTTTGTGAAAAAAACGTTTGCCCCCTGACTGCTGGGACCCACCTGACGGGCCACCGTATTTCGCGAAAAAAACGTTCCCCATTGTCATTTCGGACCCACCGGAAGTGCCTCCTTATTACGCACAAAAATGAATAGTCCCCCGCTAGCCGGGACCCACCTTGGTGGGAGGCTGACTTGTGGGCCTACAAAGTTGACGGGACGAAGGGCTTTGTCAACTTAGTCAATATGAACGATTCTAGCTCCGATGATCAGACGATGTCCATCCAACGGCCGTAGTGCTTCTTCAACCTCTGGTCTTCTTGCTCCAGCCACCCAAACCAGCGCCGGTCGTGCCTCATGCTCCTGCCTCCCACGGCCGGCTGTGCTGCCGTGGAGGCCTCACCGCCCCTACTATTCCCACCGCTCGCCAGGTCCTACAGCGACGGCAGCCTCACACCGCAGCCGATCCAGTGAACCCTCGTGCTCCTCTCCGCGCGGGCTTCCACTGCCGCATCTTCCCCGGCTCCGCGTCGTCCCCTTCCTATGCCTCGCCGTCGTCCACCACTGTGGTGCTCTCCGCGCGGCGTGGTCAACATGGACAAGGAACGACTTCCATTGGAAGAGTACTGTACGTGGAGAGGCTGACAGCTGGGTCCACGGCCACAACCCAGTTTTTTTGTGATTTGCCAAGTTAGTCGCTTTGTCAGGCCTGTTGGGCTGCAAATCTTGCAAGACAAGGAGAGCTTTCATTCAGCTGGCCGAGAAAATGGGCCATCAGTAATGAGAAATGGGTTGTACATTTTTAAAACACATCAAACCGGCAATTAGTTTCAAATATCTTTTTTTTTCATTTCGACATTTTAAATTACATTAATTTTTATGCGTGGAGAATTTGTTGGATTTTATATTGATATACATTTATTTTTAAAATCACTTTTAATGTGAGTCGAAATTTAGGGATTAAAAACAGTTCATACCGCACCGAAATATGCAAAATTTTGTATACTTTTTTAACCGTGGCCACAATATGGACTGTAATGCTAACAAAAAATATGAGCTCCAAAAAAACCTTAAGAATTAGCAAATGGGCTGTAAATTATTAGAAACAATGGCAGATGGGGTGTATGCTGTTTTCCATAGATTTGAGGCTTTCCTAAAAAAGGTTGACGACAAGCAAAGGATCGCTCGATGGCCATCCAACGCCGCCGTGCTTCTTCAATCTCTGCTCTTCCTGCTCGGCCCGCTCAAACAAGCGCCGACGGACTGCTCGCTTCCCTCCTCCTCATGGCGGCTCACTGCCACGCAGGCCTCACCGCCCCACCGCATTCCCATCGCTGTCCTAGCCATCCCTCTACTCACCCACACCTGCTGTTATTCTCCGTGACGGTAGGCAGACGATGAAACCCTCGTGCAGTCGTACTCCCCTCCAGCGTGGGAAACAACTGTCGCGTCTTCCACGCCTCCGTGTCGTTCCTTCCCTAGGCCTCGCCGTCATCCACCACCACTGGTGCTCTCGGCGGCCTGGTCAACGTGGTCAATGACTGACATGCATCTGAAGTGGATCAGACGTGGAGAGGCCGACAGCTGGGTCCATGACCACACGCAAGGAAATGCCTCCTTATTACGCTGCAAAATAATGATTCCTCCACCGACATCGGGGACCCACCGAAAGGGCCTCCGTATTTTGCAAAAAAAAGCGTTACACCGCTGATTACCGCACCCACCAGCTATATCTTCGCACGCAAGGAAGTGCCTCCTTATTACGCACAAAAAAATGAATACTCCGCTTTGTTAGCTGGGACCCGGATAGTGGCAGTTGACTTGTGGGCCTACTAAGTTGACGGGGACGGAGGGCTTTGTCAACTTAGTCAATATGCACGATTCTAGCTCCAGTGACCGTACGATGTCCATCCAACGGCTGTAGTGCTTCTTCAACCTCTAGTCTTCTTGCTCCAGCCGCCCAAACCAGCACCGGTCGTGCCTCGTGCTCCTGCCTCCCGTGGCCGGCTGCGATGCGGCGGAGGACTCACTGCCCCCTACTACTCCCACCGCTGGCCAGGCCATCCCTCTACTCACTCACACCCGCGAGTTCCCCAGCTCTGCATCGTCCCCTTCCTAGGCCTCGCCGTCGTCCACCGCCCTGGTTCTCTCGGCGCGGCGTGGTCAACATGGTCAAGGAATGGCTTCCATCGGACGTGCACTGTACGTGGAGAGGCTGACAGCTTGGTCCACGGCCGCAGCAAGGAAGTGCCTCCTTATTACGTGCAAAATAAATATTCCTCCACCTGACAGCGGGGACCCACCAGACGGGCCACCGTATTTTGTGAAAAAATGATTCGCCCCCCTGACTGCTGGGACCCACCAGCTACATCTTCGCACGCAAGGAAGTGCGTCCGAAAAACGATTCGCTTCCCCATTGCTGGGACCCACTAGCTACATCTTCGACGCAAGGAAGTGCGTGCGGGCAAAAACGATTCGCCCCATCACTGGGACCCACCAGCTACATCTTCGCACGCAAGGAAGTGCGTCCGCAAAAACGATTCGCCCCATACTGGGACCCACTCAGTACATTTTCGCACGCAAGGAAGTGCGTCCGCAAAACGATTCGCCCACACTGCTGGGACCCACCAGCTACATCTTCACACGCAAGGAAGTGCCTGACAGTCGGGACCCACCTGGTTGAAGCGTACGTAGCATTGTCATTCTGGTCGCGAACGTGTACGTACATACTGGTCATTGTAGAGGCGCGCACGTAGCATGTACACGTACATACAACGGCGAGGGTGCAAGAAAGAAAATACGGTCGCGTGGGCATCCACGGTCGCGTCTTCCCCGGCTCCGCGTCGTCCCCTTCCTAGGCCTCGCCGTCGTCCACGGCCCTGGTGCTCTCGGCGCGGCGTGGTCAACAAGGTCAAGGAATGGCTTCCATCGGACGTGGACTGTACGTGGAGAGGCTGACAGCTGGGTCCACGGCCGCAGCAAGGAAGTGCCTCCTTATTACGCGAAAAATAATGATTCATCCACCTGACAGCTGGGACCCACCGGACGGGCCACTGTATTTCGTGGAAAAAACGTTTCCCCCTGACTGCTGGGACCCACCAGCTTCATCTTCGCACGCAAGGAAGTTCGTCCGGGCAAAAAAAACAATTCACCCCCCTGACTGCTGGGACCCATCAGCTACACCTTCGCACGCAAGGAAGTACATCCGGGCAAAAAAAACGATTCGCCCCCCTAACTGTTGGGACCCACCGGCTACATCTTCGCACGCAAGGAAGTGCGTCCGGGCAAAAAAAAACAAACTGATTCGCCGATCATTGGGACCCACCAGCTACATCTTCGCAGGCAAGGAAGTGCCTGACAGTCGGGACCCACCTGGTCGAAGCGTATGTAGCGTTGTCATTCTGGTCGCGAACGTGTACGTACATACTGGTCGATGTAGAGGCGCACACGTGTCGTAGTAGAGGCGCGCACGTAGCATGTACACGTACGTACAGCGGCCAGGGTGCAAGAAAGAAAATACGGCCACGTATGTGTACATACGGGCAGGGTCTCGAACGCCTAGTCGCGATACGTACGGCTAGGGCTCGTGTACATGGCTGGGTCGGAACGGAGAAACAACGTCGTCGTCGTGTTCATGGGGAGGCAACGGAATGCGTCGTGTTCATGGGGAGGCAACGGAATGCGTCGTGTTCATGGGGAGGCAACAGAATGCGTCGTGTTCATCGGGACGCAAAGGAACGCGTGGGAGCCAACCGGCTGGGTCGGAACGGAATGCGTCGTCGTGTTCATCAGGAGGGCTGGGACGGAACAGGCGATGGAAACGAGGCCTGGCGTACCGCACAACAGAGGAAACAGACCTCCTATGTTCGGAATAGGGTCCTTTTGATCGGGAGGGGTCTGGCGTACCGCAAAACGGAGGAAACGGACCTCTTACGGTCGAAACGGGGGTCCTATTGATCGGGAGGGGTGTGGTGTACCGCAAAACGGACGAAACGGACCTCCTATGGTCGAAACGGGGGTCCTTTTGATCGGGAGGGGTGTGGCGTAAACGGACGAAACGGACTTGTGTTGGAGCGCTACGGTCAAAATGGGGGTCCTGTTCATTGGGAGGGGTGTGGCGTACCGTAAAACGGGACTCCACGGTATACTGTTCATCTCCACCGTCGACCTCCTCCAGCCTCCACGGGCTACCGTCGACCTCCTCCGGCCTCCACGGGCTCCTGTTCATCCAGCCTCCATCGCGCGCTACTCCACCGGCTACTGTTCAACCACCCCTCCACCGCTTCATCGCTCACCCAGCCCTCCACACCACGGGTCCTGTTCAACCACCCCTCCACGGGCACCCTCCACCGCTTCATCGTTCATCCAGCCCTCCACCACACCACGGGGTCCTGTTCATCCAGAGGCAACGCCACCGCTCACTGTTCATCCAACCCCCCTCCCCCCCCCGCGCGCAACGCTCACAGTTCATCCAATCAATCAACTTTAGTTAGCAGCAGTAGCGAAGGAATCGCTCAATCGGGTTCAGTTAACAGCCATCGATCGATCGCTCGGGTTCAAGAACGCCAGAAGCGTGCAAAGGTAATAGCTCGGGTTCAAGAACGCTGTAGCGCGTAGCGTAATCGCCGGGTTGATTAGAGCCAACGCCTCACACACACTCGCGTACGTGTACGAGAGAAACGCGCATCGCTCGGCCCCTAACCTCCTACCGTAACCGGGAAATCCCCGAAATCCCCCCCCCCCCCTCGCTTCTACCACGGTTTTTTCCGTCATGGACGGCCCAAAGAATCTCATGCAGCTGCGTCTCCGGCCCGCCCAGGAAGAAAAGCCCATTTTCTATCATGATTTTTTTCATAGAAGTAGGAGCCCACCACATCTATGATGATACCGGGTTTTGTCACAATTATCTTCATAGAAGTGTCATATGTATGACAGAAAAAAAATTCGTTCGGCCCAAAATGTCACGGATGTGTCTTTTTTTTTGTAGTGATGAGATGGGTTGACTGGGAGTTCATCAAAGAGAATGAGGATCACTTCCCTGGTGTGCTTGATCGCTTCAAGACATGTGGACTTGATACTTTTGTTGCCCAGAAGCTCACCAAGTGGAATATGAGCTCATCATGAAGTTTTACTCCACTGCCCACTTCTATCCAGGTGGAAGGATAGTGTGGATGTCTGAGGGTACTAGGTACCAGTCTACAGTTGAGGAATGGGCTAAGCTTATCAATGCTCCTGAGGAACATGAGGATGACTTGGACATCTATGCAGAGAATAAGAAAGACCACAACACAATGGCCAACATGTACAAAGAGATCCCAGATGCTGCTTTGGATACACATAAGTTTGGATCTGTTCACTACTTGTTGTCTGGTCTGCCAACTATCAACTGGATCTTAAGGCACACACTGCTACCCAAGTCAGGTGATCACAAGATGATCAGAGGACATGCTATCAACTTGCTGCATATATTTGATGTTCCTCAAAAATTCAAAGTCAGAGCCTGATTGTGGAAACAATCTAGAGGACAACAGCTGATCAGAAGAGAAGTTGTGGGTATGCCCCACACATTCAGGAGCTCATCAACTCAAAGATGGGCACAGGCAAATACATTTTGGATAAGGATCACCTGCCCATCTACCCTTAATTTGAAGACAACACTGTGGTGATGAATGAGAATGAACCATCTTTAGCCCAAGCACATGAGAAGAGAGAGAAGGCTCAAGCTGAGAAAGCTGCAAAGATGCCAACTGTAGAAGAGGCATCTCAGGTATTCTTGAAGAGTAAGCAAGACCAGCTTGGATACCTGATCCAATCCACCCTGAGGATTGAGAAGGGCTTGGCCACCCTGACCAAGAACCAGGAGAGTCTGGAGAGGATCATTGAGCAGAAATTCTATGACCTTGATGTCAAGGTAACAGAGATCCAAACTCCAGTTGAGCAACTTCAAGAGGAAGCAGAGGAGAAGAAGGGCAAGTCTACCACAGATGCTTTTGCTAGAGTGCCCGGGGATGTAGATCTGCTGCAGTGCAGTGGCATGTACACTAGAGCTACAAGATCGGCCACCAGCAGCCCAGCTCAGTTCCACCTCCAGCAGCTACTCCACCAGCTCCAGCTACTTCATCTGAAGCCTTCGTCCTTGGAGTCATCTCAACACCTCCTACCGAAGATCAAGCCTGAGAGTCGTTTAGCACTATGCATTTTTGAACTTTTTGGTAACTTGTTGCCAAAGGGGGAGAAATATGTATCGATCATAGGCTTCGAGAGAGAGTGTATTTTCTCTCTTCCTATTTTGGTTGAAACTTTATTGTGTGCTTGTGTGAGATACTTTATGTTCTTGAGAGATACTTGTTTGATCATGTGTTTGATCATATGCTACCCTTAATGCTTGTTGGATGATATTATATCTTATATCCCTAGATGATCTTTCACTTGTTTTCGTGATGAGTGGATGCTTTAATTTCTATCATTTTGAGCGCTCCACCAAGATGTATGTGACATGGAAGAGTAACCCATGATCCTAATTGATTGTGCATTTGCATTCAAAAGAAAATTTTAAATTATGCACAAATTTAGGGGAGCTCTTGCTTATCACTTACTTCTCAAAGAGACGATGTTTTTCAATCTTATTTATCATTTGTCGAAGCTTTGATCTATATGTTGCCATCAATTACCAAAAAGGGGGAGATTGAAAGTGCAACTATCCCTTGGTGGTTTTGGTAATTCCTAACAACATATAGCTCATTGAGCTAATGCTATTCCAAGATAAATATTTCAGGAAAGCTCAATGATTGGCATGGCATGGATTATAAAGTGGACCCTTCAAAATGCTAAGGACAAAAGATTGGCTCAAGCTCAAAGCACAAGACTCTACATTTTCTATTTTAGTGATCCAAGATCACGTTGAGTCTATAGGAAAGGCCAATACTATTAAGAAGGGATGAGGTGTTGCTTAATGAGGTTCTTGCTCAAAGTGCTCAGTGATATGCTCCAAAACCCTCCACTACTTTCTCATATCCACATATGTCCCAAACCAAACGTCCAACTCAGCCCCACCGATTCTTTCCATCCGGAGGCACCGAGTTCAGTTGAAATAGCCACTGCCAGAAACCCTAATCTTTTTGGTCTCACCGAGATGGGAATGTAATCTCTCTGTTTCCCTTCGTAAAGTTTCGGTCAAACCGATATGAGCGATCGGTCCCACCGAGATTGCAATACAAACACTCTGTTTCCTTTTCGTAACGTTTCGGTCCAACCGAGATGAGCGAATCGATCCCACCGAGTTTGCCTGACTAACTCTCTGTTTGTATTTTACCAAAATCGATCTCACCGAGTTTGTGTAATCGGTCTCACCGAGATTACGTTATGCCCTAACCCTAATGATATCGGTCCCACCGAGTTGACATGTCAGTCCCACCAATATGCCTAACGGTCACATTATGAACCAAATCGGTCTGTCTGAGTTCTTTGAAAAGGTCCCACCGAGTTTGGTGATTTGTGTGTAACGGTTAGATTTTGTGTGGAGGCTATATATACCCCTCCACCCACTCTTCATTCGTGGATAGAGCCATCAGAACATGCCTACACCTCCAACACATATTTTCTGAGAGAGAACCACCTACACTTGTGTTGAGGTCAAGATATTCCATAACAACCACATAAATCTTGATCTCTAGCCTTCCCCAAGTTGCTTTCCACTCAAATATTCTTTCCACCAAATCCAATCCTATGAGAGAGAGTTGAGTACTGGAGAGACTATCATTTGAAGCACAAGATCAGGGAGTTCATCATCAACACGCCATTTGTTACTTCATGGAGAGTGGTGTCTCCTAGATTGGCTAGGTGTCACTTGGGAGCCTCCGTCAAGACTGTGGAGTTGAACCAAGGAGTTTGTAAGGGCAAGGAGATCGCCTACTTCGTGAAGATCTACCCTAGTGAGGCAAGTCCTTCGTGGGCGACGGCCATGGTGGGATAGACAAGGTTGCTTCTTCGTGGACCCTTCATGGGTGGAGCCCTCCGTGAACTTGCGCAACCGTTACCCTTCGTGGGTTGAAGTGTCCATCAACGTGGATGTACAATAGCACCACCTATCGGAACCACGGATAAAAAACCTCCGTGTCATCATTGCGTTGCTCCCTCAAGCTCCTCCCTTTACCTTCATATGCAGTTGTTTTACATTCTGCTGCTATACTCTTAGAATTGCATGTGTAGGTTGATTGCTTGACTTGTGCTAAGTGAAGGAAATATGCCCTAGAGGCAATAATAAAGTTATTATTTATTTCCTTATATCATGATAAATGTTTATTATTCATGCTAGAATTGTATTAACCGGAAACATAATATTTGTGTGAATACATAGACAAACATAGTGTCACTAGTATGCCTCTACTAGACTAGCTCGTTGATCAAAGATGGTTATGTTTCCAAGTCATTGACATGAGTTGTCATTTGATTAACGGGATCACATCATTAGGAGAATAATGTGATTGACTTGACCCATTCCGTTAGCTTAGCACACGATCGTTTAGTATTCTGCTATTGCTTTCTTCATGACTTATACATGTTCCTATGACTATGAGATTATGCAACTCCCGTTTACGGAGGAACACTTTGTGTGTTACCAAATGTCACAACGAATCGGGTGATTATAAAGGTGCTCTACAGGTGTCTCCGAAGGTACTTGTTGGGTTGGCGTATTTCGAGATTAGGATTTGTCACTCCGATTGTCGGAGAGGTATCTCTGGGCCCACTCGGTAATGCACATCACTATAAGCCTTGCAAGCGTTGCAACTAATGAGTTAGTTGCGGGATGATGTATTACAGAACAAGTAAAGAGACTTGCCAGTAGCGAGATTGAACTAGGTATTGAGATACCGACGATCGAATCTCGGGACAGTAACATATGAGTGCTTTTATTGCAAAGGGAAGGGTCACTGGAAGCGGAACTGCCCCAAATACTTAGCAGACAAGAAGGCCGGCAACACTAAAGGTATATTTGATATACATGTAATTGATGTGTACCTTACCAAAGATCGTAGTAACTCCCGGTATTTGATACCGTGATGTTGCTCATATATGTAACTCACAAGCAGGAGCTGCAGAATAAACGGAGGCTGGCGAAGGACGAGGTGACGATGCTTGGCGTCGGGGAATGGTTCCAAGGTCGATGTGATCGCCGTCGCACGCTACCTCTACATTTACCTACGGGATTAGTCTTAAACCTCAATAATTGTTATTTAGTACCAAGTTTGAGCATGAACATTGTATCAGGATCTCGTTTAATACGAGATGGCTACTCATTTAAATCCGAGAATAATGGTTGTTCCATTTATATGAGAGAAATGTTTTATGGTCCTGCTCCGATGGTCAATGGTTTATTCTTAATGAATCTCGAACGTAATGTTACACATGTTCATAGTGTGAATACCAAAAGATGTAAAGTTGATAACGATAGTCCCACATACTTGTGGCACTGCCGCCTTGGTCACATTGGTGTCAAGCGCATGAAGAAGCTCCATACTGATGGACTTTTAGAGTCTCTCGATTATGAATCATTTGGCACATGCGAACCAAGCCTCATGGGCAAGATGACCAAGACTCCGTTCTCCGGAACGATGGAGCGAGCAACCAACTTGTTGGAAATCATACATACCGATGTGTGCGGTCCAATGAGTGTTGAGGATCGCGGAGGATATCGTTATGTTCTCACTCTCACTGATGACTTGAGTAGATATGGGTATGTCTACTTGATGAAACACAAGTCTGAGACCTTTGAAAAGTTCAAGGAATTTCAGAATGAGGTAGAGAGTCAACATGACCGATAGATAAAGTTCCTACGATCAGATCGTGGAGGAGAATATTTAAGTCACGAATTTGGTGCGCACTTAAGGAAATGTGGAATCGTTTCACAACTCAGGCCGCCTGGAACACCTCAGCATAATGGTGTGTCCGAACGTCATAATCGCACTCTATTGGATATGGTGCGATCTATGATGTCTCTTACTGATTTACCGCTATCATTTTGGGGATACGCTCTAGAGACAGCTACATTCACTTTAAATAGGGCACCGCCTAAATCCATTGAGACGACACCGTATGAATTATGGTTTGGGAAGAAACCTAAGTTGTCGCTTTCTAAAAGTTTGGGGATGCGATGCTTATGTCAAGAAACTTCAACCTCAAAAGCTCGAACCCAAGTCGGAAAATGCGTCTTCATAGGATACCCTAAGGAAACCATTGGGTATACCTTCTACCTTAGATCCGAAGGCAAGATCTTTGTTGCCAAGAACGGATCCTTTCTCGGAAAAGAATTTCTCTCGAAAGGAGTAAGTGGGAGGAAAGTAGAACTCGATGAAGTACTACCTCTTGAACCGGAAAGTATTCCATTTCGAGGAAAATGTTCCTGTGGTGCCTACACCAATCGGAGAGGAAATTAATGATGATGATCAAGGTACTTCGGATCAAGTTGCTACTGAACTTCGTAGGTCCACTAGGACACGTTCCGCACCAGAGTGGTACGGCAACCCTGTCCTGGAAATCATGTTGTTAGACAACGGTGGACCTTCGAACTATGAAGAAGCGATGGCGGGCCCAGATTCCAACAAATGGCTTGAAGCCATGCAATCCGAGATAGGATCCATGTATGAAAACAAAGTATGGACTTTGACAGACTTGCCCGATGATCGGCGACGATAGAAAACAAATGGATCTTTAAGAAGAAGACGGACGCGGATGGTAATGTTACCATCTATAAAGCTCGACTTGTCGCTAAGGGTTATCGACAAGTTCAAGGGATTGACTATGATGAGACTTTCTCTCCGTAGCGAAGCTTAAGTCCGTCTCAATCATGTTAGCAATTGCCGCATACTATGATTATGAGATATGGCGATGGATCGCCAAAACGGCATTCCTTAATGGTTATCTTAAGGAAGAGCTGTATATGATGAAGCCGGAAGGTTTTGTCGATCCTAAGAATGCTAACAAGGTATGCAAGCTCCAGCGATCCATTTATGGGCTGGTTCAAGCATCTCAGAGTTGGAACATTCGCTTTGATGAGATGATCAAAGCGTTTGGGTTTATGCAGACTTATGGAGAAGCTGCGTTTACAAGAAAGTGAGTGGGAGCTCATGGCATTTCTCATATTATATGTAGATGCCATACTTTTGATGGGAAATGATATAGAACTTTTGGACAGCATTAAGGCCTAGTTGAATAAGAGTTTTTCAATGAAGGACCTTGGAGAAGCTGCTTACATATTAGGCATCAAAATCTATAGGGATAGATCGAGACGCCTCATAGGTCTTTCACAAAGCACATACCTTGATAAGATTTTGAAGAAGTTCAAAATGGATCAGTCCAAGAAAGGGTTCTTGCCTGTTTTGCAAGGTGTGAAACTGAGCTCGGCTCAATGCCCGACCACGGCAAAAGATAAAGAAGAGATGAGTGTCATCCCCTATGCCTCAGCCATAGGATCTATTATGTATGCCATGCAGTGTACCGGACACGATGTAAACCTTGCCGTAAGTTTGGTAGGAAGGTACCAAAGTAATCCCGGCAAGGAACACCGGACAGCGGTCAAGAATATCCTGAAGTACCGAAAAGGACAAAGGACATGTTTCTCGTTTATGGAGGTGACGAAGAGCTCGTCGTAAAGGGTTACGTCGACGCTAGCTTCGACACGCAGTCTGAATGACTCTAAGTCACAAACCCGGATACGTGTATATGTTGAATGGTGGAAGCGATGGTGGTGCAGCCGCAAGCAGAGCGTCGTGGCGGGATCTACATGTGAAGCGGAGTACATGGCAGCCTCGGAGGCAGCACATGAAGCAATTTGGGTGAAAGAGTTCATCACCGACCTAGGAGTCATACCCAATGCGTCGGAGCCGATCAAACTCTTCTGTGACAACACTGGAGCTATTGCACTTGCCAAGGAGCCCAGGTTTCACAAGAAGACCAGGCACATCAAGCGTCGCTTCAACTCCATTCGTGAAAATGTTCAAGATGGGGACATAGAAATTTGCAAAGTGCATACGGATCTGAATGTCGCAGATCCGTTGACTAAACCTCTTCCATGAAAGCAAAACATGATCAACACCAGAACTCTATGGGTGTTCGATTCATCACAATGTAACTAGATTATTGACTCTAGTGCAAGTGGGAGACTGTTGGAAATATGCCCTAGAGGCAATAATAAAAGTATTATTATTGTATTTCCTTGTTCATGATAATTGTCTTTTATTCATGCTATAATTGTATTATCCGAAAATCGTAATACACGTATGAATACATAGACCACAATATGTCCCTAGTGAGCCTCTAGTTGACTAGCTCGTTGATCAATGATAGTCATGGTTTCCTGACTATGGACATTGGATGTCATTGATAACGGGATCATATCATTAGGAGAATGATGTGATGGACAAGACCCAATCCTAAGCATAGCACAAGGTCGTGTAGTTCGTTTTGCTAGAGCTTTTCCAATGTCAAGTATCTCTTCCTTAGACCATGAGATCGTGTAACTCCCGGATACCGTAGGAGTACTTTGGGTGTACCAAACGTCACAACATAACTGGGTGACTATAAAGGTGCATTATAGGTATCTCCAAAAGTGTATGTTGGGTTGACACGGATCGAGACTGGGATTTGTCACTCCGTATGATGGAGAGGTATCACTGGGCCCACTCGGTAGTGCATCATCATAATGAGCTCAAAGTGACCAAGTGTTTGGTCACGGGATCATGCATTACGGTACGAGTAAAGTGACTTGCCGGCAACGAGATTGAACGAGGTATTGGGATACCGACGATCGAATTCGGGCAAGTAAAATACCGATTGACAAAGGGAATAGTATACGGGGTTGATTGAATCCTCGACATCGTGGTTCATCCGATGATATCATCGAGGAGCATGTGGGAGCCAACATGGGTATCCAGATCCCTCTGTTGGTTATTGCCCGAGAGCCGTCTCGGTCATGTCTGCATGTCTCCCGAACCCGTAGGGTCTACACACTTAAGGTTCGGTGACGCTAGGGTTGTATGAATATGAACATGCAGCAAACCGAATGTTGTTCGGAGTCTCGGATGAGATCTCGGACGTGACGAGGAGTTCCAGAATGGTCCGGAGGTAAAGATTTATATATAGGAAGTCTTATTTTGGTCGCTGGAAAAGTTTCGCGCGTTATCGGTATTGTACATGGAGTGCCGAAAGGGGTCCGGGGGTCCACCGGGGGGTCCATCTACCCCAGGAGGCCACATGGGCTGTAGGGGGTGCACCTTGGCCTATATGGGCCAAGGGCACCAGCCCCAAGAGGCCCATGCGCCAAGATATAAGAAAAAGGGGAGAGTCCTAAAGGGGGAAGGCACCTCCGAGGTGCCTTGGGGAGGATGGACTCCTCCCCCCCTCTTGGCCGCACCCCTTCCTTGGAGGAAGGGGAAAGGCTGCGCCCTTCCCCCCTCTCTTGCACCTATATAAAGGGAGGGGAGGGAGGGGTGGCCGCACGGATAAGCCCTGGCGCCTCCCTCCTCCCTGTAACACCCCCTCCTCCTCCCGTAGTTGCTTAGCGAAGCCCTGCCGGAGTTCTGCTGCATCCACCACCACGCCGTCGTGCTGCTGGATCATCATCAACCTCTCCTCCCCCATTGCTGGATCAAGAAGGAGGAGACGTCATCCGCCTCCGCACGTGTGTTGAAGCGGAGGTGCTGTCCGTTCGGCACTAGGTCATCGGTGATCTGAATCACGGCGTAGTACGACTCCATCATCCCGTTCCATTGAACGCTTCCGCACGCGATCTACAAGTGGTATGTAGATGCAATCACTCTCCCATGACTCGTTGCTAGATGAACTCATAGATGGATCTTGGTGAAACCGTAGGAAAAATTTTAATTTTCTGCAACGTTCCCCAACAGCCTTCCACCATTGAAACGCCCCACAAGGACCTCAAGACGATCAATAAAGTGTAGGAACTTGTGGATGTCGATCCAGTCAACTTCAGTGCCATTAGTAACAGCCGAGTTATTACAGAGTAACAAACGAGCAGACTGCTTAACTCTGAAAAAACCGACACGTGCCACCAATTATAAGAAAATAATAGTTAGAAGTAGCATCTTCGTGAGAGATTCGTTGCTACTTCTAAAGTTAAATTGTGATTAGTTAGACAGAATAGGTGGATTAAGAAGTAATCGAGGCAACAAGCAAGAACCAGATACAAAACTAACATGGATGAACAATTGGAACGACGTCAGGGTGGAAGATCGCAGTGAAGATGAGACCAGGTTCTGCTATTTCCATCAACATTCGTGCGCCAACTTTCAGGTCAAAAAACCCCCAACCTCCCGGATAGAAAAGAGGATTCTAGGAACATATTGTGCGCGTTTCAAAATGCTGTGTTAGGATGAGAAGGAACAAGTGTGGCGTCTCGCCGAGGGCGCAGAAATCTGTAAGGTACTCGCACTTTGGGCAATGCAAATGAAACACACTAGATTCAGTAGGAAGAAAAATGCATCAACGGCGGCGGCTGCCATCCTAGGATTACCTGCTACCAAGGGACTTGGATTTATCAGGGATGGATGAAGAATTCAGACTGGTTCTCCATGAAAACCCTATGCAATCGCCCGAGCGGGGTTTTCTCTGAACAAGCGAGCGAGGGAGAAGGGATTCAGGCCCAGTGAAATATTGCCGCTTCGTCTGGCCCAGCTTCATCGCTAAAGCTGGAAGGGGGGGTTGTGATTTGATGGCTCATTGGGCATTACTGCGGCGCTACGACCGGGATGTGTCTACCGTGAAGTTGTGCACTCTAATTTGTGCATATGGCACATGGACCCCGTTGTCGGTTGCCCCTCATATCAGCGAAAGGAAGTAGAAAGACAGGAGTAACTAGTTACACATAAATATATATTTTGACAGAGAGATACTCCCTCTGTAAAGAAATATACAAATCTTTTATATCACAGGCTCACCTTGCCGAGAAATATACTCCTCTCGCAACGCACGGGCATTATGGGGTTCAGCTTTTTTATGGGGGTTCAGCTGAGAATATAATACTCGGACATGCTCACGGTTCTCGACTTTGGGCATGAGCCGACCTTGCATGTTTGGGGCCCATGTGTTCTACCTCGCGCTTTTCATATTGCAAGCGATCGATGCGACGCTGGTTTTAGATGTCGCCGCAAGGCGAATACACAAAATTGAATAAAGCACGGCAAATGTTGGAATGAAATCGAACGACAGGTTCCTAACCAGCAATCGAGTTGCAATTCTATCAACGATATACCATGTGATAAATAATACTATCGTACTACTTATACACACGTGACACTTGTTTCACCATGCCAGATTATTACATCAAAATCTCTCGGAGGATAGATCTGTTCGGCAGCTTGCGTCTTTGCTTCAAGAATTTCAAAGTTGATTTGGACCAACTCTCCTTGCCGAGAAAGTTCGATTTTGACATCATCCCCTACCGCAAGATATGATTTAGATTTGAACCTTGACCATCCTTTAGCATCAATCATCATGCGACCATCCTTTGTACTTACGGTATATTGAGCATGTTCATTCACACCAAGGCTGCGCATGGTAAGAGAAACTTGGCCGCGGTCGCCCGGATTGTTGAACGACTCCCTCATTGCTCTAGGAATTCTCTGTTTGCAAATAAGAAGACATACCCAAACAGTTAGATCAACACAGTGAATCATGTGAAACAACATGGAAAGAAAAAAGAACGAAGCACTTGGGCGGCCAATGCTTACCAAGAAGGTGGACATGTCGGCTTTTGTAAGGACTATGGTATATGAAGTGCGAACTACAACCCAGACTGTTGCCGGTGCAACTGCACGGGCCGGAGCAGATGCAAGTGCAAGTGTTGGTGCAGGTGTCGAAGCCGCTGCTGCTGCCGGAGATGGTGCTCCTTGTAGAGCTGGTGCCGGTGTCGGAGCAGGTGCCGGTGTCGATGCCCGATCCTCCGGTAGATCAGACTGATCCGCTGACGCAGTCGGTGCCCAATCCTCAGCTGGATCAGACTGAGCTGCTGCCGCTGTCAGTGCTAGAGCAACTACCGATGCTCGATCTGTGCGAGACAACGACGATCGTGTCTGGTCTGCTATGATCAGCTTTCTAACTTGACTAGGATCCGTGACCGTGATCCAGTTTTTTCTTCATTTCTTTTAAACGCGAGAAGGACTAATTGTGGCGTTTTTGTTAAACCAAACTGCAGTTCATCATAGGGATTCAGCTTGTACTCAGACAACAGACTGATCCAATTTTTTCCAGTAATATAAGTGATGGACAGTTCCTTCATTACTGACACGACATAAGAAGTGAAACCTGCAAAAATAGTCATCGTAGAGAAAACCAAACGGTTTATTCTGTGATGAATGTCACATGGCAAAACCTGCATCGTAAAATTGCAGGAAAAGAAAGAAAACATGACATTAAATCAATAAGATTTAGACAGTAAATCAATAAGATTTACTTGATGTGACACGAGAAAATCTTACCAGGAAATCACTATGTTGAAGTACTAAATAGAAGATTGATCGTCCAACTACGCGTGGCATGCAGGGGCCCCGCCTACTCCCACAAGCAGGACAATCCAAAGGTCGTGACAAATCGTATGGACCGAACATCCATGGACTGGAAATCTCGGTGGGTGCGATAAACCCTGCAATGCATACAGATATTAGAGTGTAACCATAATTGATAAACCGTCCTCACAAAAAATATGATCCGATACTTCAAAATATACGCATCAATTGAGTGGATGACATTAACATAGACCGTTCTCGTGGACTGACCACACACCAAAAGCGGCAAGATTAATAAACAATACAGGGTTCACAAACACAAATCAAGTAATCGAACAATAGTACTTACTACAGACAAGCAAAGTTGCACTAACTGAACTCTGCAGACTATTTCTTGCCACCGACCTACGGGATGAACCTCGCATAACTGACTAGGCCATGGACTTCGTGTGAGATGTCTACATGCACCATCACCATCTTCTCAACCTTGGAGAACCTAACAGAGTGGTCTTTCCACTCATAAACATGATGATGAAGACAGGCCGCATCGGATTTGTTGGGAAGCTTTACAAGAACCACACCCTTCGTAATCAAAGGCACAACCAGGAAATTGTTGTGGTCAAGTACAGCCTCGAGAACACGCCTGACAACAATGCTACAGGAAAACACTAGTTCAGGACACATGGCGACAAGGACACAACAACTGGATAGTTCAGCAGTAGAACTCATCATCAGGTCTTCCAGTTCACACGGCATGACTTTGAGAACTTCATCTCCACCGCGGACCTGGTTCTAATTTAAACAGAAACCATATTTTATTACTACCTCCGTCCAGAAATATAAGATGATTTTCGATGTTATACTCCATATATGACTACATATACGCACAGAAATGAGTGAACAAAGACACTAGAACATGTCTTCAAAGGCATGAGAGCAGAGGGATTACATGCAATATCCATAAGACAAGATTCTTGAGGCAAATATACCCCCTTAAAAGGTAGCATTGATGTTATTAGTATTTCCTCCATCCCAAAATTCTTGTCTTAGATTTGTCTAGATACGGATGTATCAAGTCACATTTTAGTATTAGATACATCCGTATCTAGACAAATCTAAGACAAGAAATTTGGGACAGAGGGAGTAGTTGAAAGTAATCTATAAGAAATCAGTGTCAACCTCTCGCATGTTTTGGTCAAAAGAGGAATTTAGAACCGTCATTTGGCACACTAAAATCACATGCAAGAACGCCCAAAAAGTTGTACTACCAGTACTAGTACTGCGTGTTAGATGAAAAAACACGATCAAGATTGAGAAAAAGATCGTCAACAAGAGATATTACCTGGACTTGCTTAATGAGGGATCCGGGAGAGGGGGGCTTGGACAGGGTGATGGCTTTGAGCTTGTCTGCGGTAGTCTCGGCGGGGTGCTTGCGCTTCTTCGTACCATGAGCCTCGACGGTTTTGCGAGCCATAGACATCACGTCGGCCGGTGCTCCGGCGTCCATCCAAGAGAGGAAGCTGAGAGAGAAGAGTGAAAGGAGGAACGAGATGAGGGAGAAGCGAAGCGGTGGGGGTTTTCTTCAAGAGAGGAAGCCGAGAGAGAAGAGTGAAATGATGGTTGCTTCGTCCAGTCCAACTTATCACTGGAAAGGAGGGGGTTTTGTGATTTGACGGCTCATTGGGCATTATCAAGGGCGGTTCGATCGGGGTAGTCTACCGTCACTCTACTACGGAGTAATTTAGTGCATGACTGGTGGACCCAAGTGCTGGCTGTCCCACACGTCGGCGAAAGTGAGTATTTAGTGCATGGCTGGAGGAGGATCCGCACGGTAGAGCGTGTCCACTATTTTTCATTCTAAAAAAAAATGATTACAACAAGTGTTTCCACTCTTATGACGGAGGAGTGCGAAACACGACAACCACTTGAACATACACAGTGCTCCTACTACTAGGCATGTGCAGTGGTTCATATGTTAGTACTACACAATCTTGTTGCTAGTGTAGTAAGAACGACGATAACAAATGATGTTGTGCGCATGTCAACTACTCCTATATGTAACATATTACCGCTTTTTCGACCGTCCGGTCGAGAATGAACGGTGAGATCAATGTTAACAGAACTAGGGTCCACAAATAAGACGGAGAGTACGGTGCTGCAAGACTCACCTAAACATGAACCATATGAAGCACGAATAGTGTTAGGTGGTGTATGAACGGCCTTGACGGGATGGGAGCAAAAGTTCCCTTCTCGACCCACTTTTGGGTGTTTGGCAGAGTGCATGAAGGGTGCATGAGTCCACACTAGTAGGTTGACAAAAATACACGAAGAGGAAACAACTATATTGAGATGAGAATGCAACCAAACACACCCACATGCTTTGTGCTACCGTGACTGATCTGCACCGTCTGAGTTTGATCCAACGGTCATGTTGCGCCGAGACATGGAAATGCCCATGCAGAGGATGCCTAAACACCACCGAAGTCCCTCTGCTTCTCGAGGCTCACGATGTTGGTGATGCAGGGTGCAACCGCCCGCAGAGCCCGCTCCCGATCGACGGGAGCCATCTCGTCAAAGACGGCGTCCAATGGCACGAATGGATTCCGGTGACGGAGCCCTGAAAGGATTCGCCCGGCAACGACGATGGCAGCCCGCAACCCCTCCTTGTCCAGCTCAGCCCCCACCATCGCGCTAAGACGACTCAGCTCCTCGGAGATATAGGTGAAGAAGGAGACCAGGTCAGGAAGCGGCAGCTCGTTGAAGTCGACCGGGTGGTCGAACGGGTTTAGCCCGACGGCTGGCATCGTCGTGCTGGCAACACGGTAGGCATCGCGCAGCCGCAACACGTGCGTGGCAACTTGGTTCACCAAGTGGCTGAGGTGATCCTGGACCTCGTCACGATCGGCCTGCTCGCGCTCCAGCTGGCTCCCCTGACAGCCTATCGTATCTCCCGCTTTCTGCAGCAACGCCGTCGACGCCTCGAGCATCTTTGTGGTGGACACCTGCCGCTTTTGAAGCTCCGTGAACTCCCGCACATAACAGAGGAGCATGGCACTCCTGTCCTCCTTGAGCTCACGGATCTCCACGTCCTTGGCCCTGAGCTCTGCATCCTTGGCATGGAGCTCCTGTGTCAGGCGCCGCACCTCGGACTCCGTGATCTGCTGCGCCGCCATGGCACCAGGTAGAAGCAATGGGGAGAGGAAGCAAAGGCGGCGAAACAGCTGAAAGGCAATGCAATCTACGGGAAGGCGGAGGGAGCGGGGAATCTTTTGGTTTTCACCACGGTAAAACACCAGTCGACGACTTCTCACATCAGGGAGCAGTGGGTTTTTACAGGCGGAGTCATCGTGACTAATTGCTGCCGCGCCTGCTCCCGTCAATCAAAAAATTAAAAATCCTGCAGCGCCTGCTCCCGTCAATCAAAAAAATAAAAATCCTGCCGCACCCAAACACCAGAGCAACGCCACGGTGGATATTTAAATTTACATGCCGGAAAGTAGATAAAAAAAGGGGTGAAAAAACAAATGTGGCGGCGGCCTAGCTAATCGGTCGAACTAGCCCAACTAGCTAGCCACCGTGCTTCACTGATGTACTCGGCGGGAAAGGTGGTATTTCGTGATTTGACGACTCATTTACTTGCTTCAGCGCTACGACCAAGGAGGACCCAGAAAACGCGCGGTAGGGCGTCCCACGTCAGGAAGAATATATGCGTGCACCACCCTGGAGGACCACAAAACCGCTCGGTAGGGTGTGCCACGTCTTGGCACGGAGGAAAAATGTGCGTGTAAAAATATACTGTATCAGACGTAGTACCTATGGTTCGACCTCGGGACCCAGCCAGTCGGTCGAAAACACCCCACTAGCCACACAACTTCATCATGCAAACGTGGCACGGAGGATAGATGTGGTTAGCTCCGTCTCGACCAGCCACAACGTCTCTTGTTCTAGGCGATTCTTCTATTTCCCAAGCTTTTTCTAAGTTGTAATAACACCACGGCAAGCTAGCTCCGCTCTTCGTGTGTGCCCATGCAAAGGTTAGACGATGGAGAGAAGAGAGATTGAGATCGCAGAACTGGAACCCACCAGTAAGTGAGACAACGGTCATGCACGTGTTGACGAGGCACTCCCTCTACTCTACTCAACGCAAGTACTGTATAAAATCAAGTTATTGGACAAATCCAACAACCGTTCGTTTTTTCAGGCTATCGACTTACACTTTGTGGTCCAGGTTGCCAGTTGATCTTGTCTTTCAAATTTGTTAGTTTTAGGTCCAAATTTGATTAATGACAAGTGGGACCCCCGTGTGTTGTTCCGATATTTTAGTGTAGGTGGTTTTTTTTTTTGAACAAACACTTTGCGCGGTTAGACAAGTAACAGCACGAGTTACACGTATTTTGCAAGTTTACGAACAAAAATGACAGCGGCATAGAATAATACATCCACCCCGCAGCTTAGATCCTATGGTGATACGAGTTTTTACACTGTTGGAAGTGAGATCCAATGGCTTGGGAGCAGTCTTTGTAATTTCGCAATTTCCAAACTCTCCAAAGGTTTTTTTTGCAAATAAAACATTCAGGCCTCGTGTGTGCCGCTGCATCTTCGATCCAACAGCTCCCCGGTGCTCATATTAGTTGCTCCCTGTAGCTTAATTACCCGCTACTGTGATATGAGCATCTAGGTCGCATGTCAGTGATTAGATGGCACATGTGTAGTACTTGTACTTTCTGCGCATTTCCCAACCTCTATTAGCTGTATATTGCAAAAACATTCAAACCTCCTACTGTGGGCCATTAGATCTCAGTGAACTCGTATCACCATAGAATGTACGGTGGTGGAGCACCTCATACTCTCCCGTGCGAGAAAACATAAGGTGCTATCGCAGCTTGGATGCTACGGTGATACGAGCTTGGAGGTCGTTTGATCTGAGATCCAATGGCATCTGAGCAGTCTTTGTGCTTGTAAGCAGTGGCGAACTCTTTTGGGGCTTTTCGCAAAAAACCATTCAACCACCGAGGAGGTGTTGTCACAAATCCAACGCCTCAAGAGCTTGTATCACCAAAGCATCTAAGGTGTGGTAGCACATGATATTCTTACATGTGGGAATATGATGTCCTCCTTCATCTTAGATGCTACGGTGATCTGAGCTTCGAGGTCGTTGGATATGGGATCAAAGGGCATCTAAGTAGTTTTGTACAAATTGTGTGCAATTCTCAAACTCATCAAGGTTTCTGCAAAATATTAAGACACATCATGTGCGCTGCTATATCTCAGATCTACAAGCTCCAAGCAACTCAGATCGGCATATAGCATCTAAGGTATGGGGCACATGATATTCTCCCGGGAGGAGGGTGGGGGTGCACAACCAATCGGTGGTTGGGAGGTGGGGACAAATATAATCTAAACAACCCTAAACAGAGCTCCACAATTTTATCTAAGGTCGAGGGTTGACCCCGACAATCATAGCTCCGCCTAAACACAACATTTGCATGTATTGTAGTACTAGACTTAATATTCATGTTTCAGTTTCATGTTCATTTTAAATATTGAACTGAGGACCATGGATGTCTTACATTTTACTCCCTTTGTTCCTAAATATTAGTCTTTTTAGAGGCTTCAAATGGACTGGCACATACGGATGTATATAGACATATATTAGAGTCTAGATTCACTCATTTTGCTCCATATGTAGTCACTTGTTGAACTCTCTAAAAGACTAATATTTAGGAATAGAAGGAGTATTTTTGAATTCGTGTCATACATGCATGGTTTGGAAAAATAGATGCACTATACTTATTGGATTGTTGTTGTGTTCGTGCGTGTGTGTCTGTGTGTGTGTGTGTGTGGTCATATGCTTGATACATACAAAGTTTTCTCACCTCCATATTGTTCATCTTTTAAATTTGAATTTGCATTGGAAAACTTACTAGGGATGCCATGAAATGTGAAATCAACGTTGAGATCACTATATCACAAACTCACTCTAATTCAACAAATCGTCATAAATCAATTACCACATTGAGATTAGTATTTGCAAGGAAAATAAGCGTATAGTAATACACAAAGATTCGTTCGCAATTTAAAAGGTTCCTTTCAGATTCTCGAATGGTAGGACCCAACGCGCACCGGCCAGACCTTGGCTCGTGTTGATCCTAAAAAACCGGCTCGTGGTCCTTCGGTGGCATGCGTGGTACGCACATTAGCAACCCCAACCAGTCGAGCCTCGGCGTTCCAAATTGAAATATCCGCGGCCAGAATTCCAGCCCTAGGAAATTCCCCTCATGTCCCCGGTCCATAATGACTACCGATGAACAACGGAGGGATGCTTTAGTAACTAGACAACATTACCTACCGTGCCGAGCACGGTTCAATTCCCTCGGTCACCGCTCGTCAAGGTCACCCATCAACTGCATTGCCTAGTACTAATACTACTACACCAGGATGAGCACAGAATTGAGCCCGTTTGGTCGTGCCTAGTACTTGAGTTAATATATCAGGAAATGCACTGGTACGGAGGGATTATCCTTTTACTCTGCATATATAACTTGTCTGAAGTCTAACTAAGCAAAATGTTTGACTAAGGCATAGCCTAGTGGTAGGAAGGGGATGATGCCTTCCCACCCACCCATGTTCAAGGCACGGTACTTGCAATTTGGGTTTGTTGCATCAATTATACTGTAAGGGGTTCCCTTACAGTCTTTCTGTCAAAAAAAATGTTTGACCAAATCATTTCTTAAGAAATACAACAGGACAGATGTACGTCTTGAAAATTTATTGCATGATGCAGGTTATGATATTGTTTCGAATCCTGGATCTTAAATTTCAGAAAATCCAAAAGTGAGCATAAATTTTTGAAACTGAGCATGATCACGTGATATGGCACAAATATTACTTCGTAAGTTTTTTCTTCAATTCGAGACAACCTGCTTATGACAAGTTGCACAAATGAAGAGCCAAGGTATTTTGGAACCAAGACCTGTCACGTTAAGGCGAGCGCTTTCACTATTGAAACCGTGGGCATTTACGTGCCGCCACGAGTCCCCGCTTCTCATTAGCAGGTGCCATCCCAGCAAGCGTGTGAGTCGACGGGAGGCGTGCGAGCAGACCACTGCGCCGGCTGTCAGGGAGGCATGCGAGCAGACCGCTATGCAGACTCACCGGGAGGCGAGCCCTTTGACCAGTTCGCCGCCCACCGTCGTCCCAACTGCTCCCACTTTTAATGTCGCCAGCGCCGCAGTTTAAAATCAACCCCGCACTACCCGGTATCGCTACAATCCTCTCTCTTCCTCTCCGATTCTCCTGTCGTCTACCTCCAACTAGCCTGACCTAAACGTATGCCATGCCGCATCACGATGGTCTGCCTTTAGTGTTCCAGTTTCTTGAGGAAAACACCCAGCCGAAGTCTGAAGAACATAAGGCGCTTTAGGACGAGCTTGAACTGGCCTTGCGGGAAGACGCTACCGCTCCCTCGCTCCCTGCTCCGCCCTGCCGCCTGATCAAGCGCCAAAGGCTCATCCCGTGGCATTGATGGTCCAGGAGCCGCACATTGTCACCGAAGCTTGATGCCACGGGGTTCCATGAGGTCCCCGCCGACTTTCACGCGCGCCCGTGCACCTGCCGGTGCATGCCTGCGCGTGCGTAGCAGCGCATGCCCGTGCGGTGCCGTGCACTGCCAGCGCATGCGCTGCGCTTACAGCGTGCGTGTGCGCTTCGTCTGCGTGCCCATGCACACGAATGTCTCCGACGCGCCGTTAACGGCCTTTGTCCGGCGCTGGTGCCGATCGCCCTCGGCGGCATGGATGGCGCCGTCGACCGCTTCCTTGCACCAATGCCAGTCGCCTCCTCCCGCCAGTTGACTCGCTCCGATGTCCAGAACATTTTGGCCTTCCTTGAAGCTAGGCCAATGTCCAGGAGTACGCCAACAACGGCGCAAGACGCCGCCGTCGCCGTCGGTAGTGGCCCGACGACACACAAAGCATGGCAGAGGAGTCGCTTCCCATCGTGAGACGCCCCCGCCGCCGCCGCATAATCTAAATTTGCCATGAAAAACGTTCGGATTGCCATGCTTAAAATCCAAATGTTTATCATTTCCGTTTATTTTATATCGATCGTCGTATAATTTAAAGTCGGAGTCAGACTGAACGAAATCTATGGTTTGATCAATTGAATGTTCTGCTAGAGCCGTATCAAATTAAATATAAAACGTCATCAAGCCACATGTATTCCTTGTCATCCAACGACCTAGACTGCTTCAATGTCGAGCGCTCAACATGTTTAGCGTGCAGTTAATTTCATGCCAAAAATAGTGCTAATCACATGACAACACGCAAATAATATCCTAGTAGTTAATATCCGCATGCACTTAATATACTTCCAAATTAACGTGCATTGCATGTACACACGGACTAGTGCTGCTAGTACGTGAAACTGGTGTCGTGACTTGTGAATGCGTCCAGATATGGTCAAAGGCAACATCGCCCGCGAGTTCTTCCTGTTTGCCCGTGCGTCTAAACGCAGAAGGGGAGGAGAGAGAGAGCAGATATGGAACCCACTAGTAAGTAAAGGCGAATAGTACTAAAAATAATATTACATGTTATCCATTAATTAGGCTGTGGTAATATAAAAACATAATGTGAACAAAGGGGGTACAACAAACATTGCTATTCTACGTATGTTGCCTATTGACGTCTTGCGGCTTGAAGGCCCGGTCGCATGTTCGATCCTCGCCCTTTATTTTTAATTTGTATATGGGTCCAAATTTGTTTCATGTCATGTGGGCCCATCGGTGTGTAGTTTGTAGCACTTTAATTTGTGGATCGAAATTTGTTCCATTCCAAGTGGACTATCGGTGTGTAGTTTTGTAGCTTATTTATAATAATTAAAGAGAACAACATAGTTTTTTCAATAATACCATGGTGCGACGTTGAAGGCGAGAAAGGACGTGCGAGAGAGCGATGACCGAGCCAGAGGGAAATCAACTAGGGGAGTTGTGTGGGTTGCAACGGTGTTTGGAGTAGTTGTGGGCCGAATGCTACGAAAATATAATCTAAACCGACCGGAATAAATGCCTACACAAATTAATCCAAGGTTGGAGTGCCCCTCGCAATGTAAATAGCTCCGGCTTTGCGAGGGATGGATAGGTAGTAGCTTCAACGCGTGGAAGATACAAAGTGAGAAAGCTAGTGTCGGTGTCAAAACCGGGGGATCTCGGGTAGGGGGTCCCGAACTGTGCGTCTAGGCGGATGGTAACAGGAGACAAGGGATACGATGTTTTTACCCAGGTTCAGGCCCTCCCGATGGAGGTAATACCCTACTCCTGCTTGATTAATATTGATGATATGGGTAGTACAAGAGTAGATATACCACGAGATCAGAGAGGCTAAACCCTAGAAGCTAGCCTATGGTATGATTGTTGTTCGTCCTACAGACTAAAACCCTCCGGTTTATATAGACACCGGATAGGGTTAGGGTTACACAGTCGATTACAATGGTAGGAGATCTACATATCCGTGATAGCCAAGCTTGCCTTCCACGCCAAGGAAAGTCCCATCCGGGACACGGGACGAAGTCTTCAATCTTATATCTTCATAGTCTAGGAGTCCGCCAAAGATGATAGTTCGGCTATCCGGACACCCCCTAGTCCAGACTCCTCAAGAGTCTCTGAACCAGGCTTGAATGACGATTTAGTCCGGCGCGCATATTGTCTTCGGCATTTCAAGGCGGGTTCCTCTTCCGAATACTTCATAGAAGGTTTTGAACACCAGGATAGTGTCCGGCTCTGCAAAACAAGTTCCACATACCACCGTAGAGAGAATAACTTTTGCACAGATCTGCTGACGTATTCCACGGCATGACATCACACCACGGCCAGGCCTTTATACGAATCATTTTTTTACTGTCCTGCCTTAACGCGTTAGGCGGTTTCCTTGGCACGTCTTATCAAAGCGGAGATCATGCCCCCTTATTCCGAGATTCCCATCAATACGGACGTGGGTAACCCATCCGCGCCATTGATTACGGCGCTTGGGAGATAAGCGAGTTTTACCAGGCTGGCGGGGACGCATAGCTTCGTCCGTCCATATAAGGGGATAAGGATCCACCTTTTCACCTACGCCTTCTTCCTCCTTTGCTCATCCATTTCTGCGTACTCGACCTCCAGCGCCCAAGTCCGCACATCCCACCTCAACCTTCTCCAACCATGTCCGGAGCGGGAGGTAGGTGGATGGCCTCCTCCGTCACAGAGGGGCACATCACAAAGCTACGGGAGGCCGGATACTTGTCCGGCGACATCGCGTGTCGGCTCCCCAACAAGGGGCAGCTCACTCCAACCCCCAGGCCCCATGAGAGGGTGGTGTTTCTCCCCCACTTCCTCCGCGGACTAGGTTTTCCACTTCACCCATTTGTCCGGGGGCTCATGTTCTACTATGGCCTGGACTTCCACGATCTGGCCCCGAATTTCATCCTCAATATCTCGACGTTTATCGTCATGTGCGAGGCTTTCCTCTGCATCCAACCCCACTTCGGTTTATGGTTGAAGACCTTTAGCGTCTGTCAAGATAGTGGGCGGCCTACTGGTAGTGCGGAAGCGCCATGGCGGGCGTGATGCCCAATGTTCTATGGCTCGAGGGCTCCTTCGTGGAGACAAGAAAGGGGTGGCAATCGGGGTGGTTCTACATCACCGAGCCGCGACTCCAAATGGGCGGCGGCCCCGAATTCAGATCTGGCTCCCCACACGGCTCACATCATGGAAAGAGATGGGCCCGACGTGAGGTGATTCGGAAGAGCTGACCGACTCCAAACACATGTTCGAAACTCGTGGACAAGAAGCTCAAGCTTGTCAACGTAGTCCAGGTTATGCTCATCCGTCGGATTCTCCCGTGCCCGAACGGGCCTTCAATTTGTGGGAGTTTGATCCGGCACATCACTGCATCTTGAGCCGACTCTTGACACTACGCACGAAGATGCCTCGGAAGGTGCCGTTCAAGGGCGCCGAAGCCCCGCATCCGCCATCGAAGATCGCGGATTCAGCTCGCAGCGTCAAGCCAGCGAGGTAAGTTATTTTACCCTTTACGGGACTCTTTTTCATAGATTGACTCTATGTGGGATCTAAAACTCCTAACCTTTGACAGACTGGTTGAAGACGTCCGGACAGGTTAACCGTCCGGCCTTTGCCGAAGACCAATGGACGCCCGATTGACGGGACTGCTGGCTCCGGCACCTCACGTGGTGACGGAGAAGAAGGCCAAGAAGGAGGCCATGGGAACTCGAAAGAGCTCCCGGCGCCAGGTGCTGTCGGACTCACCGCCCGGCAATTCTGAGGCGGAGTCCTCCTCTAAGGAAGAGGAGGAGGAAAAAGAAGCCTCTCCCCCAGCGGGGAGAGAGAAGAAAAGGAAGGCCGCCCAACCGGGAGGCCGGAGGGTCCAAGAAGGAAGGACCCTTCCTCCGTATTTCTCCACCAATGTCGACAACGACGAGGAGGAGTGGCCAACAAGGGCCAAGCCCTGGCTAGATCGTAAGTGTCCAGATTCCGTAATAACTCATGGATTTTCATTTGTCGTGACAGTGTCTTCTAACGCCGAATATAACCTCAGAGCTCGCCCAAGGACGATCTTGCCGCTTCGTCGAGCGGCTCTCTGGATATGTCGGATGTGAATAGCACTTCACTTCCGACCGCCTCCTCTCCTTGTGACGCAGATGACACCGTGGTGGAGTCCCAAAAGGGGCCCAACCAGGAGGAGGTGGTCCTGGAGGCGCCGCAAGGCGACCTCCCGGACGCTGGGCGCAAAGGGGGCAAAACCCCAGAAGGCTCTAAGTCTGGCACTATCCCGGACTCCGTGCTGGAACTAGCAGTGGTTCCGAAGACCGGCAGGCGACCCCTTCATAAGAAGGGCAAGACTGCGACACCGGTGACCTCCGTCCAACCGGAGGCACCGGATAACTTGTTGGAGGCGCTTAACGACGCCTCCATCGACGAGGAGCACCACACTATCATGAGTGCGGTGATCCAGAAAGTTCAGTCCGCCAAGAGCGGGCTGACTGAAGCTTGTACCAGCCTTCTAACAGGCTTTGAGGTAAGTTTAGAATATGTAAAAATATTACCGTGCATAGACAAGAGTTCCCCGATGCTTAGTTCGTGTTCGGAAAGAAAAGCCGGACTAAGGATCTAAAAAGATATACGCAGGAGTCTAACATAGGTATGCCAATATGGGAATGCAGGTTGCGCTGACCTCTGCCAAGACCTTATCGCTGGAGGTCAATGCATTGAAGCAGAGCCTCGAGCGGTCCGAGAACGAGCTCGGCCAAGCCAAGAAGCAGCTCGAGGACAAGGAAGGTAAGTAATACCTTATTAAAGAAATACCTTATAGAAAGGATTCGGTTGCAAAAAATGACAGGAATAACGTGGGTATTGTAGGGGCCACAAACGAGGTGGCGACCCTGAAGGAAGCGGTGTCCACGGCCGAAAGAAAAGCGGCCGCGGAGCGCACCGAGCGAGAGAAGCAGGAGGAGCGGGTGGCGGAGGTGTGGCAAGAGCTCCAGGCTCTCGTGGAAAAACATGAGAGTTTGGAGCGTGACTCGAAGACTCGAGAGTCCGAGCTCGCCTCGGCTCTTGAGAGTGCCAAGGCCGCTAAGGCCTAAGCCCAAAAAGCCATCCAAGAAATTGAATTATTAAAGAAGATAGCGGCGGGTAAGGCATTCTTTATGCAAAGCAAGCATGTGAAAGTGAATTACCTATTACTTACCCGGATTCGGAGCTCTCAGGAGCATTCGCAGATCTGCCCCGTAGTGTGTCTCATGCTGCCGCGTTCTACCATGCCAAGGAGGGGAGCTCGACGGAGAAGGTGTTCTGGTCTCAGTATGCTGAGGCCGGACATCCGGTGCCCCTAAGCGACCAGCTGAAGCAGCTGGTCGAGCTCCACAAGGTCGCCGAATAGGCCATGAGGGGCCTCATAGTTCGGCTGTGGCCATTGGAAGCCATGCCTGGGAGCTACTTTGGGCTAGTGCGGGCGGGTGGACGCCTTTGTCCATGGATTGAAGTCATCAAGCGCTCCGTCTGCATTGAGGGTGCCTGTCGGGCCCTTGCCCGTGCTAAAGTGCACCGGGCAAGCTGGATGCGGAGAACCTTGTGACCAGACGGACGCCCGAAGGGCAAGGAGCATCGCATACGCCCGAAATGTACTATGAGGGCGTCTGAAAGGGTGCCCGCCAGATAGCGGATGAGTGCTCCAAAGATGTAATTTTTGAATAGACTCGCATTTGTTATCCTCAGACGCTGAAAACTTGTTCATATGCGCTAAGCAACGCTTGTTAATTTAAAATATTACCTTCAGGCGGCCGTTTATCAAATTTGAGAGATGGCAAGTCGTTGGCTTCAGCCCCCATCCCACGAGTCTTTGGGGTGTTCGGATAAACTTGAGTGCTCTTGCTCCCATTCTTGGGTCCATCGAGGAGGCGCTCAACGCAACGAACAAGGCAACCGGACTTATAATGCTTGAACACTCTCACTTAGCCATAGAATTCTATAATTTTAAATTTCGGCGAAGCCCCTAGTATTCGGAAGACCGAGTTCGGGGCGCTATCCACGCCTTGGCCGAACAATGCCGGTTCCTCGCTCTAAGCGGCATAAGTCTTTACGGACCTGAAAAAACCTCTCGAACAACGACCGGCTCTCGCCCTATCATGACGGTCAATTTTAGCTTTCTCCACTGAGGTGCTCAACCTAGCTCAACCGGGGCACAATTGCAGTGGTTCTCCTAGTGCTACCTTAGCCGATATAACGGAACGTAAGGTAACAAAACATAGGAGCCGGGCAAACCCAACTATTGACCCAAGACATAATTCGGAGCCGATGCATATAATGCTATAAGTTCGGGGTGCCGCACTTGTGAAAGTGTTCGGACTTGTCACACCATAATTTTGGGGTACTTAAGCCCCTGGTGTATTGGCCGTACCAAAGTGTACGGGTGCAACATGTCATGAAATGAACATATATATATAGATAAAGAAAGGAGTGCAATAATAGGCAAAAGATGTGTATTGTTTATTCAAAAAGGTACTGCAATGAAAGCAGAACGATACACATAGTGCGATAAGCAAGGGATGGGACTATTTAACATGTCCCCCTCCACGGGTAAGCTGCGGGATGGTATGTAAAACAGGTTAATGCTCGTAATAGAGACCACCTGAACACTCGACGTAGCTTTCTGCTTCCCTGGCTGTTGCATCGTGAGTTCGGCGATTCTAGTGCCGGACAGGACTTCTGGAAAACGGAGTCCTGAAAGTAAGAAAAAGAAGAAAAAAAAGAATGACACAATTGGGAGCCCTCAGTGCGGTTGAGCCGCGTGCAGGCGTGCTGGTCGTGCCCCTCCTTATGCCCATGGTATCTCCGGAGCGTAGTTATGTACGCGTGGTACTAGCTTCAGCGGTTTCGCGAGGGCTGGGGTTGGGGCGGATTACTCTGGCGATGCTTGGATCGTGCCAGGAGGTCTTGTTGTAGGTTACTTCGGGCGCACTTGATAGTGTCCGGACGTTTAGTGGCCGGACTCGAAAATTGTTGTGAGAGGCTGCTTTGCACCTCCGCCGCGAGGGCCGCCGTGTGCTCCTCCGTTCGGAGAGAGCATTCGGTGTTTCCATTGACCGTGATTACTCCTCGAGGGCCTGGCATCTTGAGCTTGGGGTATGCGTAGTGCGGCACCGCATTGAACTTTACCGTCACGGTTCGTCCGGAAAGCAAAGGCGTGATAGCCGCCATGAACGGGACTATGTCGAAGATTAACTCTTCGCTTCGGCAGTTATCCGGGGATCCGAAGACCACATTGAGTGTAACTGAGCCTGTACAATTGGCCTCTACACCCGGTATGACGCCTTTAAAGGTCGTCTTTGTGGGTTTAATCCTTGAGGGGTCTATGCCCATTTTGGCGATCGTATCCTCGATAAAGCAGGTTCAAATTGCTAACGCCGGCCCATCGGGACTCTGGTGAGGTGAAATCCGTCAATAATTGGGTCAAGAACCAATGCGGCGAATCCACCGTGACGGATGCTAGTGGGTGGTCCCTTGATCAAATGTGATCGGGCAGAGGACCATGGGTTGAACTTCGGGCGACTGGCTCCATCGCATATACGTCCCTTAATGCACGCTTCCGCTCCCTTTTGGGTATGTGGGTTGCGTATATCATGTTCACCGTCCGCACTTGTGGGGGGAAACCCTTCTGTCCTCTATTGTTCGGCGGCCGGGGCTCTTCCTCGTCATCTCTATGCAGCCCTTGTCATTGAGTTCGGCACTTAACTTGCTCGCTTGCTTGAACACCCAACAATCCCTGTTGGTGTGGTTGTTGACTTTTTCGGGGTGCCATGTATCCGCACAAGCGGTCGAGTATTCGGTCCAAGTTGGACGGGCCCTGGGTATTTCTTTTGAATGGCTTCTTCCGCTGACCGGGTTTAGAGCCTCTGAATCCGGCATTGACTGTCGTATCTTCATCGTTGTCGCTGTTAATGCCGCGCTTGTTCTTGTTGCGACGCGACCTGCCATTGCTGTCCTTGGTATCCGAACTACCAGGGTTTTTGGTCAAGTTGTTACTACGAGCTAGCCAGCTGTCCTCTCCCGTGCAAAAGCGGGTCATGAGTGTTGTGAGGGCTGCCTTGGATTTCGGCTTTTCCTATCCTAGGTGCCGGGCAAGCCACTCGTCGCGGATGTTATGTTTGAAGGCTGCAAGGGCCTCTGCATCCGGATAGTCAACAATTTTATTTTTCTTTGTTAGGAACCGTGTCCAGAATTGTCTGGCCGATTCTTCTGGCTGCTGAATTATATGGCTAAGGTCATCGGTGTCTGGTGGTCGCACATATGTGCCCTGGAAGTTATCAAGGAATGCGGCTTCCAGGTCCTCCCAACAACCAATTGATTCTGCTGGCAAGCTGTTGAGCCAATGCCGAGTTGGTCCTTTAAGCTTGAGTGGGAGGTATTTGATGGCATGTAGATCATCACCGCAGGCCATGTGGATATGGAGGAGATAGTCCTCGATCCAGACCGCAGGATCTGTGGTACCATCGTATGATTCGATGTTTACGGGTTTAAAACCCTCAGGGATTTGATGATCCATTACTTCATCTGTGAAGCATAGTGGGTGTGCGGCGCCTCTGTATTGGGCTATATCACGACGTAGCTCATATGAGCTTTGTATACTGTGTTCGGCCCGGCCGGGTTTGCTGTATCCGGTGCGATGGTAATCATCCCGAGTCATTGGGCACCCACGCGATCCGTAGATCGATCTTGTATGTTTTGCCTTATCCTCCAATATATCTCGCAAGTCCGGCGCGTTTTCCCGTGCCTTGGTACTCTTTGAGCGCGTCTGTGCGGCTTGAATGGAGGGTCTAGAGGCCTCTCTGTCGCGGCCACGGGGTGGCCGGTCGGCCGCATCATGCGCTGGTGATGTGGGTGCTTCCTCCTCTGATCGAGGCCACGGACTGCGTTTGGGGTAGCTTTTGGAGGGGCGTTCGAGTTCATACTCTTCGGCTGCAAGGACTTCAGTCCATCTGTCAGCTAGTAGGTCTTGGTCAGCTCTAAGCTGTTGCTGCTTTTTCTTGAGGCTGCTTGCCATGGCTATAAGCCTGCGTTTGAAACGCTCCTGTTCGGCGGGTCCTCGTGCACGCATTTAATTCGTCGTCGTTGAGGCTTGCCTCATCTTCGAGGGAGGCGCATAATTATCGTCCTCTACCTCTCTTTCTGTCGCCGTCGTGCGGATTCTGCTTCTCCCTCCTCTGCCGAGTCCCGCCGAGGGGGTTGTCTTCAAAGACTGTCAGGTGTTATTATCTCCCATGCCGTAATCACCGTTTTTGCTGTGGCGGGATTTAGAGCGGCGCCACCGACGTCGGCGCTTCGGTTGCTTCTTGGAGGGATCATCCTCCGTTGTTCCATCGCCGTTCCCATCTTTTGGGATGTCCACCATGTATATGTCGTATGACGAGGTGGCCTTCCAGTGCCCTATAGGCGCTGGTTCTTTGTCGTCTCCAGCATCGTCGTCCATACCATCGATGTCTTCGGAGTCGAAGTCGAGCATGTCGGTTAAATCATCGACAGTGGCTACGAAGTGGGTGGTGGGTGGGTGTTGAATTTCTTCATCGTCCGCATCCCAACCTTCCTGACCGTAGTCCAGCCAGGGCTCTCCGGATAAAGAGAGAGACTTTAGTGAATTCAGGATGTCGCCAAAGGGCGAGTGCTGAAAGATGTCCACGGCAGTGAACTCCATGACCGGCGCCCAATCGGATTCAATTGGCAGGGGCGCGGAGGGTTCGGAGTCCGGAGAGGAGTCCGGCACCTTAGAGTCACGGTCTTCGCAAAGGACGGGGATCGTGTTCGGCTCAATCGCCGTAGAGATTTTAGCCCCCGAGGTGGTGTCCAACCAACCATCCTCGATCGGCGAGATCGGCCCGAATCAATGTTCGGAGCAGACACTAGTGCGGCCTCCAGGACACCGCTTGTTGGCGGCGTAGTTAGATCATGCCCATCGAGATAGTGCGGCGCGCTTGGCTGCGGCTCGAATCCGTCAAGATCAAGTCTCCGCGGATGTCGGCCGTGTAGTTTAAACTTCCAAATCTGACCGACGGCCGGGCGTAGCTTTCGATCTGCTCCGGATGGCCTAGCGAATTGGCCCGCAGCAAAGCCGCCGAATCTGAAGATCTGTCCGGGAGAAAAGTCTCACCGGACTGCGTCGTTCTTGATGATCGAAGGAGCCATCGGGCCTATAGGTGACGCGACACGAGGAACTCTCAATGAACGCACCAATGTCGGTGTCAAAACCGGCGGATCTCGGGTAGGGGTCCCGGCTGTGCGTCTAGGCGGATGGTAACAGAGACAAGGGACACGATGTTTTACCCAGGTTCGGCCCTCTCGATGGAGGTAATACCCTTCTCCTGCTTGATTAATATTGATGATATGGGTAGTACAAGAGTAGATCTACCACGAGATCGTAGAGACTAAACCCTAGAAGCTAGCCTATGGTATGATTGTTGTTCGTCCTACGGACTAAAACCCTCCGGTTTATATAGACACGGATAGGGTTAGGGTTACACAGAGTCGCTTACAATGGTAGGAGATCTTACGTGTCAGATCGCCAAGCTTGCCTTCCACGCCAAGGAAAGTCCCATCCGGACACGGGACGAAGTCTTCAATCTTATATCTTCATAGTCTAGGAGTCCGGCCAAAGATGATAGTTCGGCTATCTGGACACCCCCTAGTCCAGGACTCCCTCAGCTAGGTCATTCGAGAGACATATTGATAGAGAGACAAAGTGAGTGTGGTCTAACATTCATTGAACAAATATATATGCTCTGGAGAGATATTGTCCGATTGAGCTTTTGTCAAGGGTGAGGGCTGTAAGATAGAGCTTGAGAGATGATCCTGTCACAAACGTGTAGATATATTTTATGCGTTGGAGGAAGCAAGGTCTACCGATCACATAGGGTCGCCGTGCGATCGAAAGAGTGAGACGGGTTGGAGAGAGTGACCTAGATAGACGATGTGCGTGAGAGAGTATACAATGTGAATAGGTCTAATTGGGCTCAAACATGGTGATGTATCGTTTTTGTCCGAGAAAGAGCGAGGTCAATCGAGACATACGGAGAGAGAGAGAGAGAGAGAGAGATTGAGTGAGCGTGGCCCACCATGAGGTCGAAAGAGTGGCGGCGGCTTGGATGGACTGACCTAGATAGACAATATGCGTGAGAGAGTATAAAGTGTGTCGATTGAGGCCCGAACAGGGAGATATATCATTTGTGCGTGAAAGAAAACGAGGTTAAACGAGACTCAGATAAAGAGAGCGAGATTGAGCGAGTGTGGCCCGCCGTGCGGAAGAAAGAGTGAGACAGTCTCGATGGAGTGACCTAGATATACAACGTGCGTGCAAGCATTTAGAGGTTGGGGGCTAGATAGGCAATGCATGTATTTAGCGCGAGAGGGTGAGAGGGGGAGGGGGAGAGAGAGAGAGAGAGAGAGAGCTTGGCATGGGGTGCAATGGCGGGTGTGTGAGGTAAATACATTTGGTAAGAAAGTGGAAAAAGGGGTTGCGTTGTTGAGAGACTTAGAGATCGAAACATGGAGAGAAAGAATAAACATGTGTTGGAAACCGATAGCTTCCTAAGGTGGTTAGGAGAGGAAGATTGACCGATACAGGAAGTATGTAGCGTTTGTCTTGAGAGGGGCTAAAACAACATTTGAATGTACATAGTACGAGGTTTAATATCGATGTTTCAATTCGGTGTACATTGTAAGATTTGAACCGAGGACCAGGCATATGGGTAATTATTTCGAATTCGTGCCATACTAAGTTCTGAAAAGTTGACATTGACTCAATTTGTTGTGCTATTTTGTTGGTCATATGTTTGAATCCATCCAGAAGTTTTCTCACTACCATGGTGTTCATCATATACATATGAATTTGTATTAAAAAAGTAGCATGGATACAGTGAAATGTGAAATCCACGTTAGAATTGGAGATCGCTACATGACACACACTCTAATTCAAATAACTAACTACGTGACACACACTCTAATTCAAATAGCTAATTATGTGACACACACTCTAATCAACGTTAGCGTGGGTACTGTTTTGATTTTTTTTCAAATAACTCCTCATTAATTAATTTATAGTACTCCCTCTGTTCACTTTTATAAGACCTTGAAGACATTTCAGACAATGTGCAAAACAGTTCATTTTAAGTTGTCTGAAACGACTTACAAAAGTGAAAGGATGGAGTATCTCGTTTCGAATGACTAATTATTGCAAGGAAAACACGGGCATGGTAATACATACAGATTCGTTTGCAAATGAAAGAAGATTTGTTTGCATTCTCAAATGTAGGCGCACCGGGCAGACCAGGGTCGTGTCAGGGTGGATGCTGCTTCGGTGCCTTAAAGGCACCTGCCTTTGGTTCACTGACATGTGGGCCAGCCACCTGTTGGGCCCACATGTCATGGACACAAAGGCAGGTGCCTTAAGGCACCAAAGCATAGTCCTATTGGGGTGGTCGCGTGTGTCGGACGGACTCGTAGCACCCAGCCACCCACCCCCTCCCTCCCTCCCCAACTCCTCCCACCCCCCACCCCCCCCCCCCCCAAAAGGACGACGAAAAAAATAAGTTCGCGCTTCCACGTTTCCGATTGAAATATCTGGCAGCCCCAATTCCAGCCCTGCAAAATCTCTCTTCTCCACCGTCCCCTTCTGCGGCCAGATTGCTCAAATCCCTAATTCGCCGCCAACCCAAGCAAAGTTTGAATCGCCCCTCTTCTCGTCTCTTTCCCCACCTCTGTGCCGGACGACGACGATGAAGATGACGGTCGCGCTTCACCACCACACCGGAGCTACCTCATCTACGCCCTCGTCCATCGCACCGGGCGGTCCACCGACCACGTCGGCCGCCGCAACCGACGTGCCTCACAGACACCGAGTTCCGCCGCATCAGGTGCGCTTCACCGACACCGTCTCCCAGCTCATCGGGGCTACTTCACCGAGCACATCGTCGCACCTCCGCCCCCTGAGGCCGTTGGGCTTCACCAACGGTCTCGTCCACCGCATCATAGCGCTCCGCTGCCACTCAAGATCTGCATTCGTGCGCGGCTAGCCAACGCCAGCGCATCACCCTCAATGGCTCTAAAGTGACCCGCACTCTAGCTAGGCGAGCATGCCCAAACGCCGGCCCGAACTAGGTATCCACACATCACTCCCTTGTGCACTGTTCCGACGATGTTTGGATATCCTTTCACTACTCTCTTAGCTTACACGCCTATGCAACTCTGACTTTAACTCTTATTTCTTCTGGAGATATCATCTGAAACAAGCAAATCCATTTTTTAGCGAAGCATGACGGTGCTACGGGATCTGGTACACATCCTGCACACCCGTATAACCTTGTAAGTATCTGTCCTCCGGTACATCATCAAGGTCGATTCCACTTATTTGATCAACCATTCGCCGTGTCAAAAATGCAGAGGGGGATGCAAGGAGCACAAGGCTTGCACATCCAAGCAAGTGGTAACATGGACTTGTACATGGAACATCCCAAGCGCAAGCAGAGCTGCAGTGAGCCTGTACAACGAGTTAGCGTAAGTCCATGCATTTCATTTAATTCGTACTGGCATTCGTGTATGATTTGTGTGCAGTGGCGGATCCAAGTTACTAGGGGCGAACATTTAACTTAAAAAATACGAAGGCACTTGCACTCCGGAAATCAACATAACTTGAGAAATGTGAAGCTACATGCACTTTGAAAACCAGCTAATGATCCAAAGTAGTTCAGATTATAAACACTAAATGATGCAAGCACCAAAAAACACAAAATGCAACATGGTGTACAAGGACTACAAACATGGTCTGTACCTGCTTGAATTATTCGATCTCTGGCTGAAAATATCAAAGTGTAATTGCACGTATAACTAGTGCGGAAACTGCATATCAATATATCTATCCTGCACAAGTATGCCAATAGTTTCAAACAACAGATTAGAAAAGTATTTATGCTATGTTGTCATGATCTGAGGACTTTACGGTAGATGGCCTCGATGTTTCCTCAAGCTATGAAAATGCACTATAATTTGCTTGTCATCAATGCCTGCAAATCCCTTTCTCTCTCAACATATTAGATCATCATTAGACACTAAATCATTCAATGAGCTTGCAAAATGCTTGCATTAGATCCCTCATTAGACACTATATGTTCATCACCAGGAGCATGTAAAATGTTTGCATCAAATCCTTCATTAGCAGTCTATTCATTAGACACTTCAGGCTCAAGAACAACATGAGCTTGTATGTTTGCATCGGAAACTTTATTAGATACATCAGATTCAGTCAATTCAGTATTGATTGGGGAGTTATAAAATAAGTAGAAATTGGTTTCATTTTCTCATAGATTCCCTACATACAAGCAGTTTTACAACACCGTCGAGTTTAACTATTGGCCAGAAATTGAAGAGTTTAATTAGATATAATCAGGGATGTGACGTACACGCTCATTACGCATGCTACTCTTGCAAGTCTGATCGTCTCCGTTATGCAAGCTCGATGCCATGCCCGTCTTTGCCGCCGCTGCCTCCCATGCAAAGCTACACCTGTGGTTGGATCTTCATCTTCTTGTCCTTCCTTTTGCTTGAAGCCTGGCGACCGCCCTGCAACGAGGGCGCGAGGAAGTGATGTGTCGGTCTATCCAGCGGCGGATAGGTTAGGAGCGAACCAGACTGGAGGCTGGAGCGAATGAATTGGGATTTTTCCTGCTATCGATTGATATGGGAGGCGCTCATTTGGGTCGCGAGCCTTCTATAGGGCCTGCCTTGCACTTATGTTATTGGCCCATCCAAATTGAAACAGTTTTCTTCATTTTTTACATTGCCTGCTCGTGCGTTGGGACGAACAAAACTAGCGTGGGCCAACCTGGACGACTCAAACTAGGTGCACACTTTCCAGCCACCAAGGCGGCCGCCATACCAGCCCCTATGGTGGCGTCGCCCCTTTTTTGCGTGTATGATTGGATAGTGAAAAAATATTCGATGGCGCTTTTGATTTACCCACAGAATGGTTGAATTGCTTGTTTCTATGAACTGAGTTCGCCAATAATGTGAAGGATACCAGTCTTTTCATCCTATTGTAGATTGCTTAGATCTCGATATGCCAAAAGTAATCGCATGAAATATATAGTAAAAGCCAGTGTGATGTGTTTGGATACAACTAGTCTGACTACACGTCCTCATATAACATATCAAGGACGCACCATCTTACCAGATTAACCATTCGACTTACCCATGCAAAGGTGGGAAGAAAGAAGTATTGGGACTGCGTATCCAAGCAATTGATGCCATGGACTCCTTCGCACAACCTTGTAAGAGAAAAAGAAGTTGCAGTGTGCTGTACAAAGAACTAGCATAAGTTCGCTTACACGCTTCTCGGAATTTTAGTTAGCCACTTATTGCAAAATTGTTCAATTACGTTGCTTGGCTTAATTTAGTTTGCTACTTATTACATAATGGCACAACCTGTTAATCATATTGTAGACTGCGCCTATCTATGTGTTTGATACTTACTGTTAAGAATTACCTGCTTGCCTTAACTTAAATATCTACTTGTTTGTTTAACTGCATTGCTGCTGCAACAGCGGGTTACAATGATGTTAATAACTACTTTTCAGCATCCAATTGAAACTCTTTAATTCCTTGTTTGTTTAACTGGTTTGCTGTTATAACTCCTAGTTGAGATGTTTTGCTAACTTCAACTTTTCTGAATCCAATCGGAACTTTAATGGCAAAACAGGTTAGCCCAAGATCAAAGAGCGAGGTCCCCATGGACGTTGCATCATCCCACAGCAGTGGCACCGGCCCAATCATGCATTATGAATTGCCAACTACTGATGTTGTAGAGGCTAAACTAGTGGTAGAAAGAGATTCTGCTTCTGCACTTAGAGATGAAGTTGACATGTTGAGGAAGCAAACAGCACAATCACAAGCAGTGCTCAAGACAACCATTAAATATTTGGTGGATTTGAAAACGAAGCAAGCTTAGACTGACCAGATTGTTAAGGTCCTGAAGGAAAGAAGGAAATTAAATTCCTACTTGGTAAATCATAGGTGAAATGTTCTTTCCATAGTTGAATAACCTTTGTGTTGTCTATTCATGTAATCAATCAAACCATTTGTTTTAGAGATCATGTAATAATTGTTTTTTTTTGTTTTTTGGTTTGTAATTTTATTTGAGCACAAGTCTGTATTAATTGATAAGACTCAGAGATGTTTTATTTGGATTGTTGTGCCAGACCTACAAATATGCCAATCGGGCTGAATGTGCATTCAGCAAAGGTAGTAGTATAGATGGACCATAAGTGGCACGCATTACAAAGGGCCAAGATGCTGGCTAAAAAAAGGATGTTGTTGTAGCCAAAAAAAGTACATCGGCCTGGCTTATGTATGTTAGTTGATATTATTGATCCATATACTCTATAAGTGTTTATATGTCTGTTAGTTCTGTACATTCTTGGTTGATTGACTCGGTGTTTGAATCTTGATACATCGCTTGTGTACATATCTAAATGGGAGTACACATTATGCTGCGTGTGACATTTGAGTTGGACATGAAGTGTTCCAAATATTCGAATTCACCTTAAACTGTATTCTAGTTTCTATTTGAGTATCGGCATTTGTAAACCATATTCATATATGACAAATGGAATACATCTTTCTCATCCTTTTGAAGATATATAAAAACACATAGAATGATTTATAAAGATTCATATAGGAATACAAAATGGATTCGAATTTAGTTGCTGTGGTAAACGTGGATGCTTATTGTCCCAAAATTCAAAGAAGCGACAAAATGTCCACTCCCATGTCGGCTGCCCGAAGCCAAGTGTTTGGGAGATGGGAATTACTGTCTACCCATTACACGGACAATCTATCGGCCCGATTTCCATTGCTCTAAATAGGGGTAGGTTAGTAACTTCAATTAGACGTGACACGACCGCCTCTTAGCTCATTCCGACACGGTGGGCATCAAACAAGGGCGGCAAAACACATTTGATTCAAGCTCGTCCGAAAGACCTCTGTTTCTCCCTCCATTCCCCATTCATACACGGTGGGCGGCAAAACAAACTTGACTCGGCCGAAATCGATGTAGGCAAATATTTTCAATAGGGGCAGGTTTGTAACTTCACTCAAATGTGACACAACCGCCCTACCTGTCAGCCCCGTTCATACACCGTGGCCGCCAACCATGGGCGCCAACCACCCTCTCCTCGCCCGAAATCACTCTGGGCAAGTATCGGCGAGATGCGAGATTACCGTCCTATCCCCAACCGACGAGGCGTCCAAATTTTAAACAGGGGCTAAGTTCGTAACTTTCCCATATTTCAGATAAGTAGCGTCCCAAAAACATGGTTCCCGTACCTCTCCCTCCATTTTCCCATTCATACACCGTCTGCCGCTTAGAACACCCCATCCCCACACCAGCCTCCGTCCGCCACCCCATCCATCGCCGCCGTCCTCCACCACATCCATCGCCACCGTCCTCCACCATGCCGGAGCGCCTACCAAGATCATGTCGTCCACTGCTAGAGATGGACGTTTCTCATCCACGGCGACGGACCAATTGCCTTCCATCGCGTCCTCTCGCTTCATCGGCGTCGTCGTCCTCTTTGCCGGGGCCGCTCACACGACCTTCTCTTCCACCACAACAGGACTTATCCCCCAATGCACCCGTCTACCGTCGCAGATCTGCTTCAACGCCACCGACAGCCATCGCACCCCCGATGCCTACACGGTGCCGCAAGAGAGATGGTACTTCATATCTCCTCAACTTTTTGATCTCAACCAGAAAATAGATCTTAACTTGGTTACTCTACTTTCTTTTATGCTCTTAGAATTTAGTTCTTAGTTTGAAGCAAACAATGGATGCTAAATATCATTTCTCTGGTTTGCAGCTTCAAATCTGCCATGGCACAGCCATAAAACGGTTTAATTGATCATGCTTAGGATTTAATTGATCATGTTGGTTCCATGGTGGTTTCTTTAATAGAAATCGGAGGGTAAACCCTCTTTTGCTAAAAAAATATGCTTAGAGTTTCCCCCTTTTATGATCACTATACGATCAAAATACGTGCTTCGTGTCATAATAACACTGCTCCACCCATCAAGCTAAACAAGCTTAGTTGTTGAAATATGAATCTGATATTATTAAAACAGAGTTGTTTAATTGGTCAACTAAATGTTCCTAAATTAGTTTCGAAAATGCATGTTCGCCGCTCGGGTGTGTATCTCTACAGGGTGCCCACGGTGGGCCGGCCCACCCTGGAATTTTGGGTCGTCCCAGTCCCTGATTCCCCTTTGTTCTGCTGTGTGACGCCCCCAATTCAATCATACACTAATCATGCACGCAAACGTGTACGATCAAGATCAGGGACTCACGGGAAGATATCACAACACAACTCTAAAAATAAAATAAGTCATACAAGCATCATAATACAAGCCACGGGCCTCGAGGGCTCGAATAAAGGTGCTTTCGATCATAGGCAGTCGTAAGCTTAACAATATCTGGGTACATACATAAGTTAAACAAGTTGCAATAAGATGGCTAGCACAAACTGGGATACAGATCGAAAGAGGCGCATGCCTCATGCCTGGGATCCTCCTAAACTACTCCTGGTCATCGTCAGCGGGCTGCACGTAGTAGTAGGCACCTCCAGTGTAGTAGGAGTCGTCGTCGACGGTGGCATCTAGCTCCCGGGCTCCGACACCTGGTTGCGACAACCAGGTAGAAGGGAAGGGGGGAAAAGGGGAAGAAAAGCAACCGTGAGTACTCATCCGAAGTACTCGCAAGCAAGGAGCTAAACTACATATGCATGGGTATATGTGTAAAGGGCCATATCGGTGGACCGAATCGGAATGCCGTAATAAGAGGGGATAACTAATCACGTCAAGACTACGCTTCTGGCAGCCTCCGTCTTGCAGCATGTAGAAGAGAGTAGACTGAAGTCCTCCAAGTAGCACCGCATAGCATAATCCTACCCGGCAATCCCCTCCTCGTCGCCCTGTTGGAGAGCGATGACCGGGTGGTATCTGGCACTTGGAAGGGTGTGTTTTATTAAGTATCCGGTTCTCGTTGTCATAAGGTCAAGGTACAACTCCAAGTCGTCCTGTTACCGAAGATCACAACTATTCGAATGGATAAACTTCCCTGCAGGGGTGCACCACATAACCCAACATGCTCGATCCCATTTGGCCGGACACACTTTTCTGGGTCATGCCCGGCCGCGGAAGATCAACACGTCGCAGCCCTGATACATCTCCAACGTATCTATAATTTTTGATTGCTCCATGCTACTTTATCTACTGTTTTGGACTATATTGGGCTTTATTTTCCACTTTTATATTACTTTTGGGACTAACCTATTAACCGGAGGCCCAGCCCGTAATTGCTGTTTTTGCCTATTTCTGTTTCAAGAAACAGAATATTAAACGGAGTCCAAACGGAATGAAACCTTCGAACGTGATTTTCTCACCGAACGTGATCCAGAGACTTGGACCCTCGCCAAGGAAAAGCAGAGGCTGTCACGAGGGTGGCGCGCCCCTAGGCGCGCCCTACCTCGTGGGCCCCTGTTCCTCCAGCGACGTACTCCTTCCTCCTATATATACCTACGCACTTCAAACGATCGTAACAGAGCCAAAACCTAATTCCACCGCCGCCACTTCCTGTATCCACGAGATCCCATCTTGGGGCTGGGCCCGAGCTCCACGGAGTGGGCATCCACCACGGAGGGCTTCTACATCAACACCATAGCCTCTCCGATGAAGTGTGAGTAGTTTACTTCAGACCTTTGGGTCCATAGCTAGTAGCTAGATGGCTTCTTCTCTCTTTTTGGATCTCAATACAATGTTCTCCCCCTCTCTCATGGAGATCTATTCGATGTAATCTTCATTTCACGGTGTGTTTGTTGAGACCGATGTTGTAGGTTTATGATCCAGCTTATCTATGAATAATATTTGAATCTTCTCTGAATTCTTTTATGTATGATTGAGTTATCTTTGCAAGTCTCTTCGAATTATCCGTTAGGTTTGGCCAACTAGATTGGTAGTTCTTGCAATGGGAGAAGTGCATAGCTTTGGGTTAAATCTTGCGGTGTCCTTACCCAAAGGATAGAAAGGGTTGCAAGGCACGTATTGTATTGTTGCCATCGAGGATAACAAGATGGGGTATTTATCATATTGCATGAATTTATTCCTCTACATCATGTCATCTTGCTTACAGGCGTTACTGTTTTTAACTTAATACTCTAGATGCATGCTGGATAGCGGTCGATGAGTGGAGTAATAGTAGTAGATGCAGAATCGTTTTGATCTACTTGTCACGGATGTGATGCCTATATACATGATCATACCTAGATATACTCATAACTATGCTCAATTTTGTCAATTGCTTAACAGTAATTTGTTCACCCACCGTAGAATACTTATGCTCTTGAGAGAAGCCACTAGTGAAACCTATGGCCCCTGGGTCTATTCTCATCATATCAATCTTCATCACTTTAATACTTGCTTTGCCTTTTACTTTTCACTTTGCATCTATATACCAAAAATACCAAAAATATTATTTATCATCTCTATCAGATCTCACTCTCGTAAGTGACCGTGAAGGGATTGACAACCCCTAATCGCGTTGGTTGCGAGTAGCTAGCATTTTGTGCAGGTACGAGGGACTTGTGTGTGGCCTCCTACTGGATTGATACCTTGGTTCTCAAAAATTGAGGGAAATACTTACGCTACTCTGCTGCATCATCCTCTCCTCTTCGGGGAAAACCAACACAAGCTCAAGACGTAGCAAGCCCCACCTAGGCCAACAGAGAGGTCAGCACGCCGGTCTAAACCTAAGGGCACAGGGGTCTGGGCCCATCGCCCTTAGCACACCTCGCACGCTATGCGTCTGTGACGGAAGGCAGACCTAGCCTAGCAAGCGTTCTAGTCCAATCCGCAGCTGCCGCTTCGGGGCCGCTGACGTCACGAAGGCTTCGGCTGATACCACGACGCCGAGTGCCCATATCTTTCCCATGTAGTTGGTTAGTGCGTATAGACCAAATGGCTAGACTCAGATGAAATACCAAGATCTCGTTAAGCGTGTTAATGATGTAACCGCGGACACCGACAAGGGCTAGGCCCACCTCTCACCTAGGCGGTCTCGACCTACCCTGACGCTCCGCCACAAAGATCCACACAGAGGGCCGTTGGGACAAAGGTCCTTTCAGCCCCCAATCCGTGAATCACTCGCGGGAGCTCCACGAGCCGATCCGACTTTAGTCACCACATGTATCATGTATAAAGCATATAGTATATACCCGTGATCACCTCCCGAGTGATCACGGCCCGATAGTATAGCAAGGCGCATTTGACAAGAATGTAGGGCCACAGATGGAATACTAGCATCCTAGACTAAGCATGTAGGATTGCAGGTAAAGGTAACAACAATAGTAGCAAGGACAGGCTATGCATCAGGATAGGATTAACGGAAAACAGTAACATGCTATGCTACTCTAATGCAAGCAGTATAGAGAAGAATAGGCGATATCTGGTGATCAAGGGGGGGGGGGGCTTGCCTGGTTGCTCTGGCAAGAAGGAAGGGTCGTCAACACCGTAGTTGAACTGGGGGTCGCCGGCAGTCTTGTCCGAGAAATGGGACCAAAGAAAAACAATCATGGTCGGAACCACGGTTGCAAAGGACCAAGCATAGATAAGAGAAGAATTTATCACAAGGGGATTATTGTTACTACAAGAAGCTTCCATGATAAGTTCCACCTCGGGTCCATGGGCATGAACACAAAGTTCAAGGTCGACTCCCACTTCTCCAAAGCATAACCTCACATTCACTTCTCGTTTCGATAATGGCATTAGTGTTGAAAGTTTTACCTGGTGAAATATCAGATGAGTATGACCCGTGAAAACTTCCAAGTTCACACATATTAAGGAAGGCATAGGTTCAACCCATCAGGGCTTCTTAGAACATATACCATGAACTTCAGGAGTAAATAACACAAGCTCAAAAGTAGAGCATGGTTGACAAAAGTAGAGGATACAATTTACCAAAGGCATTATGTTGAAGGAAATATGCCCTAGAGGCAATAATAAAGTTATTATTTATTTCCTCATATCATGATAAATGTTTATTATTCAAGCTAGAATTGTTTTAACCGGAAACATGATACATGTGTGAATACATAGACAAACATATAGTCACTAGTATGCCTCTACTTGACTAGCTCATTAATCAAAAGATGGTTATATTTCCTAACCATAGACATGTGTTGTTATTTGATTAATGGGATCACATCATTAGGAGAATGATGTGATTGACATGACCCATTCCGTTAGCCTAGCACTTGATCGTTTAGTATATTGCTATTGCTCTCTTCATGACTTATACATGTTCCCGTAACTATGAGATTATGCAACTCCCGTTTACGGAGGAACACTTTGGGTGCTACCAAATGTCACAACGTAATCGGGTGATTATAAAGGAGTACTACAGGTGTCTCCAAAGGTACATGTTGGGTTGGCGCGATTTCGAGATTAGGTTTTGTCACTCCGATTGCTCTGGAGAGGTATCTCTGGGCCCTCTCGGTAATGCACATCACTATAAGCCTTGCAAGCAATGTAGCTAATGAGTTAGTTACAGAATGATGCATTACGTAACGAGTAAAGAGACTTGCCGATGCGAGATTGAACTAGGTATTGGATACCGACGATCGAATCTCGGGCAAGTAACATACCGATGACAAAGGGAACAAAGTATGTTGTTATGCGGTTTGACCGATAAAGATCTTCGTAGAATATGTAGGAGCCAATATGAGCATCCAGGTTCCGCTATTGGTTATTGACCGAGAATAGTTCTAGGTCATGTCTACATAGTTCTCGAACTCGTAGGGTCCGCACGCTTAACGTTACGATGACAGTTTTATTATGAGTTTATGTTTTGATGTACCGAATATTGTTCGGAGTACCAGATGTGATCACGGACATGACGAGGAGTCTCGAAATTGTCGAGACATAAAGATAGATATATTGAAAGCCTATATTTGTATATCGTAATGGTTCCGGTGAAATCGGATTTTACGGAACACCGGGGTTACCGGAACCCTCCCGGGGGTTAATGGGCCTTAGTGGGCCATGAGGGAGAAGAGGAGGGCCGGCCAAGGCAGGCTGCGCGCCCCCTCCCCCCCTAGTCCGAATAGGACAAGGAAGGGGGGGCGGCGCCCCCTTTCCTCTTTCCCCTCCCCCCTTTCCTTCTCCACCAAGGCAAGAGGGGGGAGTCCTACTCCCGGTGGGAGTAGGACTCCTCCAGGCGCACCCCTAGGGGGCCGGCCGCACCTCCCCCTCCCTCCTTTATATACGGGGGCAGGGGGGCACCCTAGAACACACAAGTTGATCTTCGTGATCATTCCTTAGCCGTGTGCGGTGCCCCCCTCCACCATATTCCACCTCGGTCATATCGTCATGGAGTTTAGGTGAAGCCCTGCGCCGGTAGAACATCATCATCGCCACCACGCCGTCGTCTTTGGCGGAACTCATCCCCGACACTTTGCTGGATCGGAGTCCGGGGATCGTCATCGAGCTGAACGTGTGCTGAACTCGGAGGTGCCGTACGTTCGGTACTTGGATCGGTCAGATTGTGAAGACGTACGACTACATCAACCGCGTTGTCATAACTCTTCCGCTTAGCGATCTTCAAGGGTATGAAGATACACTCCCCCTCTCATTGCTATACATCACCATGATCTTGCGTGTGCGTAGGAATTTTTTTGAAATTACTACGTTCCCCAACATATGTATCGGGTAAAGAACTCATAAGAATTTTGGTTGTGAAGGACACTGTCGGATAATAACCTAGCAATGGGTACGGCGGTCCACAATGAGGCTGATGTGAGCATCGACACACAACCAGAGGAAGTAACAGTGCAAAAGGCATTGGATTATAGAAACAACTGACTAATCCAGAGCTCAAATGCAAAGGAATTGTGATTTTCAAATCAAGGGATCAGAAGCAATGTTCTAATTAGGGATGGATAACTTGAATAGCCTTAGGGGTACAATCAACGGCAATTATATTGATTGAGAACAAGCTCATGTTTAAAATGCAGCCTGAGCCGGGAAGATAATCTAAAAGGATCAACCGATGATTGCGTGCATTCGCACTCATGTTGAATCAATAGGATCAAAATGACGGTGCCTAAGGATACTAACGAATATTGCCAGACATATGGAAAGCATCCATCATGTAGGCAAACAAGTATTGCAGAGCAATAAGCTACTAAGGATTTTTTGAGGATCGAATAGTATTTCGAAGACCATTGTGAAACACATGAACAACTGGGGGATGAGCAGATACTCGATAAGTGCGAGAATTATCCGTAGGGGTATTCAGGTGACAAAGAACAGCAAGGCAAGAAGCTCAAAGGATTATCGAAACAACGATTTAGTATTTCGGGTATCTTGTAATAACAAGACCAACTGGGAATGATAGTATGAATGGCAAGTGTATGCAGTTTTCATAGGGGTTGACGGTGGAAGGAAATCGCAAATGCGATGGCACAAAGACTTGAGAGAACATTGTAGAGTAACTTCGGAATCTTCTAGTGCAGCAGGCGATCTGAATTGAGGGGCTCTCCGGGAGAAAGTATTTTCGAGAACCTAAAGTTAGTTTTGTTTTTGGCAAAATCATTTAACCCGAATAGAAGAGAGACCAGAGTCCCAGAGTATAGGTCGAGGAATAAAAGATACTAATACTACCCAATGGCGATGTGGGCCCATAGGCCGCACAACCATGTTAGTAAAACAGTTTTCATCGACTAGACTCAACTTCGTCCAAGGTGTGTGGAAAGGGGAGTCCTACAGGCAGTCGGCTCTGGTACCAACTTGTGACGCCCCCGATTCAATCATACACTAATCATGCACGCAAACGAGTATGATCAAGATCAGGGACTCACGGAAAGATATCACAACACAACTCTAAAAATAAAATAAGTCATACAAGCATCATAATACAAGCCAGGGGCCTCGAGGGCTCGAATACAGGTGCTCGATCATAGACTAGTCAGCAGAAGAAACAATATCTGGGTACAGACATAAGTTAAACAAGTTGCCATAAGATGGCTAGAACAAACTGGGATACAAATCGAAAGAGGCGCATGCCTCCTGCCTGGGATCCTCCTAAACTACTCCTGGTCGTTGTCAGCGGGCTGCACGTAGTAGTAGGCACCTCCACCGTAGTAGGAGTCATCGTCGATGGTGGCGTCTAGCTCCCGGGCTCCTACATCTGGTTGCGACAACCAGGTAGAAGGGAAGGGGGAAAAGGGGGAGAAAAGCAACCGTGAGTACTCATCCAAAGAACTCGCAAGCAAGGAGCTACACTACATATGCATGGGTATATGTGTAAAGGGCCATATCGGTGGACTGAACTGCAGAATGCCAGAATAAGAGGGGGATAACTAATCCTGTCAAAGACTACGCTCGCAGCCTCCGTCTTTGCAAAGCATGTAGAAGAGAGTAGATCAAGTCCTCCAAGTAGCACCGCATAGCATAATCCTACCCGGCGATCCCCTCCTCGTCACCCTGTTAGAGAGCGATCACCGGGTTGTATCTGGAACTTGGAAGGGTGTGTTTTATTAAGTATCCGGTTCTAATTGTCATAAGGTCAAGGTACAACTCCAAGCCGTCCTGTTATCGAAGATCATGACTATTCGAATAGATAAACTTCCCTGCAGGGGTGCACCACATAACCCAACACGCTCGATCCCATTTGGCCGGACACACTTTTCTGGGTCCTGCCGGGCCGCGGAAGATCAACACGTCGCAGCCCCGCCTAGGACAATAGAGAGGTCAGCACGCCGGTCTAAACCTAAGCGCACAGGGGTCTGGGCCCATCGCCCTTAGCACACCTGCGTGTTGCGTACGCGGCCGGAAGTAGACCTAGCCTAGCAAGCGTTCCAGTCCAATCCGGCGCGCGCCGCTCAGTCGCTCTCGTCACGAAGGCTTCGGCTGATACCACGACGCCGAGTGCCCATATCTTTCCCACGTAGTTGGTTAGTGCGTATAGACCAAATGGCCAGACTCAGATCAAATACCAAGATCTCGTTAAGCGTGTTAATGATGTAACCGCGGCCACCGACCATGGCCAGGCCCACCGCTCACCTAGGCGGTCTCAACCTTCCCTGACGCTCCGCCACAAAGATCCACACAGAGGGCCATTGGGACAAAGGTCCTTTCAGCCCCCAATCCGTGAATCATTCGCGGGTTCTCCACGAGCCGACCCGACTTTAGTCACCACATGTATCATGTATAAAGTATATAGTATATACCCGTGATCACCTCCCGAGTGATCACGGCCCGATAGTATAGCAAGGCAGACAGACAAGAATGTAGGGCCAAAGATGGAATACTAGCATCCTATACTAAGCATGTAGGATTGAAGGTAAAGGTAACAACAATAGTAGCAAGGACAGGCTATGCATCAGGATAGGATTAACGGAAAACAGTAACATGCTACGCTACTCTAATGCAAGCAGTATAGAGAAGAATAGGCGATATCTGGTGATCAAGGGGGGGGCTTGCCTGGTTGCTGTGGCAAGAAGGAAGGGTCGTCAACACCGTAGTCGAACTAGAGGTCGCCGGCAATCTCGGGGTCTATCGGAAAGAACTAACGAAGGGGGAACACAATAAATAACAAAGCAATCAAAGCATCACAAAACATAACGAGGCAATACGCGGTGCTAGGAATGCCCTAACGCGGTAGTAGGTGATACCGGCGAAGGCAGGAAACATCCGGGAAAGTATTCCCGGTGTTCCGCGTTTCGGACAGATGAACCGGAGGGGGAAAGTTGCGAGTTTGATAGGTTAGGGATGTGTGGCGGACAAACGGGCTGCGTATCCGGATTCGTCTCGTCGTTCTGAGCAACTTTCATGTAGAAAGTATTTTCATCCGAGCTACAGTTTATTTTCTATTAATTTTTTAAAGTTTTAAATCATTTTTAAAATTTATTTAGTTAATTTAATTCAACATTATCCAGAATAGTGCATGTTGACATCATCATGACGTCAGAATGACGTCTGCTGTCAACAGAGGTGTTGACTGGGTCAAACTGACATGTGGGTCCTAGCTGTCATTGAGTGTTAATTAACGTAACAGAATAATTAACTAACCTTAGTGATTAGGTTAATCTAATCCGGATTAATTAAGTTAATTGATTAATTAATATTTTATTTATTATGTACATTTTTTTATTCCTTTTTTTTACAAAAATCGTTCTGGGGGTTGGGCCCCTGCTCAAAGGGTCTGGGAGGCCTTAGCGGGCGCTGGCGTTATGGCAACGCCTCAACAAATGCAGCAGCCAGGTGCATTCGACCCGGCGCCGAGGCAGGCCCGAAGGCCGTCATGAGGTCCACGCCGAGGCCAGCCAACGGCGGCGAGCAGTGGCCAAAACCGCATTGGAGCAGCGGCAAGCAGGGACGGAGGCGGGCGACACAAGGCATGGCGTGCACGCGGGAGGGGAGGCGCGCAGGTGCGGGTGGTAGCGGGCACCGACGGGCGGCGCAAGCACGGGGCTCGACCACAGGGGCATGCGAGAGCGCAGACGGGCACTGGCACGGCGCGATGAGGGAGAGATGAGGAGAGGGAAGCGCTCACTAGGGCCGTAGGGTTCGAGGCAATGGGGGTTGAGGAGGAGGGCGAAGACGACCGGGCGACGGGGAGGCAGTCCGGCGAGGTGGTCCTGTTCAGTAGCGATGGTCGATCCGGCGAGGTAGGGGTCCCGGGCTTGATCCCGTTGTCGAAGACGATGAAGAGGAGGTCGGAGTAGCAGATGGGCATGGTGGTGCGGCGAATGGAGGCCGATGGCCATGGCGGTTCGCGACAGCGAGCGACGGCCATGGAAGGCGCTTGGGCGCGGGGACGAGCACACGTGCGAGGCGCTGGAGCCGAGCGAGAGTCGGAGAAGAGGACCAGGGGCACGGAGGCCCAAGGCGGTCGCAGGCAACCATGGGGATCGGGGGGAGGAGCTCCTCTCCGGTGTGTGCGTTGCATGGTGGCGGCGGGTGAGGGAGACGAGGGAGAGGTGGGGATCGATCCCGATCCAGGGGAGTTGGGGGAGGGAGTGGGGCGAGTGGGGGATTAGGGTTACGGGGGTGGGGATATGGAGGGAGTGGGGAGGGGCCGGCTGGGCCAAGTGGGTCGGCCCGGGCCAGTGGGCAGTGGGCCGTTATGAGGGGGATTCTCCCTTTTTCTTTTTATTCATTTCCTGTTTTGTTCTTTTCCTTCTATTTATTGTTTGGCTTGTTTTCTTTCTTTTATTTTACTTTCTTTTTTGTTTAGTTTTTACTTATTATTTAAATGATCCCTAAATTAGTAATAACACAAAACCCATTGGAACCAAAAGGTTTTACCCCAAAATCATTTAGTTTAGTATTTTATTAATTATAATAGCACTTAAATATTGGTTTTTGCCACTGTCATATTTATTTTAGAGTAGTTAAACACTGTATAAAAGTTTGGTTTCTCCACCATTACTACTTATGCATTATTTGGCTCACTCCGAACATTTTAGTTTTAATATTTGAAAACTTTTATTGTTTGCTAGATTTTGAATTTGAAATCGAACTGATTTTCGAACTAGCGCGAGATTAGCAACTGTAACCCTGGTGACATAGCATCATTAACGTGGGATTACTGTAGCTAACTATCCGGGCGTCACATGCTACGCGCTTCCGATCTCTACTCGCCCCCAGCCGCCTTCCTTGCCGGCGACTTGTCGTCCCCGGACGGCATGACTCTAGGAGGAGATGCCGGACTAACAGGAGGCCAAGAGCCGCTCGCCCAATGGCGTCACTGCTGCCCGGGCGCAGTGCCGTGCCTACCTTCCCAGTCGTTCAGGGCTCAGGCGTGCAGCACCCACCAAGCCAACCCGACTTATCCTGAGATATGTCGTCAACACTCAGCAGCCACTCCTCATCACCCATTTTCTAATTGATTCATTACTCATTAGGCAGGACTGTCATTAGGGTTTGTTGTGTGCTGAGTGCTACCTACACTTAATGGTTCAGATGCATTTCGGTAATATTTAGTACCTCTAAAGTTCACAGGGTTTTCAAAATTCCGGTCCTCGGACCAGAAACTAGTCATTTTGGATTGTTGGTCGTAGTGACATTGACCCAGATTACTACTGCAAGCCAGGTTTGTTGACAATTTTACTTGTCTTTCTTACTCATTCGATATAATATCCAATTATTCACGACGATTAGTTGCAAACAATAAGTGCTAGACAAACTTCTTCATTCAGATTTTGGGCGGTCTCTTCATAGCTACAATTCTGCATACTTGTCCTAATAAGCTCACAAGTAAATGATTGATTCACTACATCTATGTTTGCCTTGTCATATTTGTTGTCAATATTCTTTTAGGGTGGACCACCCTGTTTCTAAATACTGGAACCGTAGACATGAGTGAATAGTATTTCTCTATGTGATCTCTTCCATCATGTGTGGGTAACGAACACTGCATTGTATTAAGAAAGTGTCATTTCCAGCTTTTACATAGGTTTCGATCTTTTACATGGAATACAATCTGCCTACTTGCTTTGTGTCGCACTACCAACACTCCACCCTTGAAGCTAAACATTAGGCCACTCATAATTGCTTAGTTTATTTGTTCAAATCTGAATTTTATATGATTCTAATGTTCCTACTTCAGTTTTGAAATGTGTGTCTCATTATAGAGACATAAGGGGTTTGTATTTCTGTGTGTGGTCTGGTCAGCACGGTTGGGGAAGTGAACTTTGCATATGCAGGGGTTTATAGGGAGACACTCTCCGAGTTGAATCCGCAATGCATTCCATAGATAATTTGACTACTTTTTATGTTTTCATGAATTTCATATTCTGAACAGCAGCATAATGATTATGAGCTTGCACGCATGAAAAGAATAAAGCAGAACAATGCCATGGCTGCCAAACTTGGCATTAAGGGACTGAAATCAAGTCTGGATGCAATGCAATGCAAACACTCTCCACCTCTGATTCATGCTCGGAATATGATCCTAACAGTGATTCTGAGCTAGAGGGAGACCTAAGTCAATGTAGCTCCCTAGTGGAGGAGTCAGAGGAAGATGCCCTATCTTATTCACCCATCAAGGTACTTGCTCTAGCTTTCCAAGGTTACATTTCTCGCACATATCTTGCAACTGATGCTTTGCATTGCTTCTACTTTGTTTAACTGCCATTAGCTTAGTTTACACATCGCGTATGTGAATACACCCTGCCTATCCATTTTCAGTATATATTCCATCTGTCATCATACCATATTTATCCATTCAAATGTTGTTCTTGTGTATCAGACGTTCAAAAGGAAGAGGGCGATTGGTGATCGTGGAGGAGCACAAGCAAAGTATTTGGAAAAGGTAGTGGCACCTGATAAATCAAATAGCCCATTAGGTGTAGTTGCAATATCACCTGACCCACAAAATACCCCAACTCTAGCAGACTCTAGCCCTACTACATTGGTCATTTCTGATGCCCCAACTCAAAGAACCCCAAGCTGTAGCAAACAAGATTATTATGCCGATTGACATAGCACCAAATTTGCATTTGACGCAAAACCCCCATTCCAGCAAAGAGTACACCAAATCCAGTTGCCAAATCCCTTTTTGAAACAAAGAGAGCCCCAATTGCAGCAAATAGGACCCCTATTCCATTTCTTCCCAGTTTAGAAGGCGAAGCTTATGTTGTTGTCAGGAACTTTGTGCGCATCTTTCCTTCATGGAAAGATTATACCGCAGACACAAAACAATTTCCAGACTTCCTCCGCAACTTACGTGTAAGTAATGTACTAATGTTATTCATGGTCATTACTGCATATGTTTCTACGACAAGACACAAGATTTCATTCTTTTAAATAGGCGAGGAGCAAACTGGATTGTGATGACGAGCAAGGGTTGGTTGCAATTTTCAAGCACTCGTTGATGAAGTATCGTTCCTACCTGAGGCAAGCGCACTTCAATGGCAAGCCTCTGAACGAAATTTGTGTAAAGTCTCCGATGCTACATTTATCCGACGGTGACTCGAATAATCTTGTTACACATTGGTCTCGGCTGTAGCGTAAGGTACTGTCTATGATATCGCATCACAATTTGAACTACATTTCTGCGTTTGCCTTAATGTCTCACTTGTACGAAAACTGTTAGCAGAAGAACATTCGTTCTCAAGGGACCACAGAATCTCGCAACCATACTGCACACTGCATTGCTCTTGTGAGTACCTCTTGCCCTGTATGACCATACTTGCTTTCGTAGATGTTTGATTATGTAGCATCACTGCACATGTTAGCCTCGTAATCGTCCATTTGGTGGACATTATAAGATCCGTATGGACTCTTACATAAATTTAGAATCAACCCAATGCTTTTGAAGAGGTTTAGCTCTGCAGTCCTCTTGTAAGGACTGAACGTGGTCTATCACTGTACTTACATTATCAAAGCAACTCCTCCGTCCCATAATATAAGAACGCTTTTGTACAAAGACACCAAAGTTGTTCAAAACACTCTTGTATTATTGGAAGAGGGATTGGTTCATTTTGTAGCATCGCATCTTATCTCCCTCGCCACCATTTACTAAAAAAGATCAGATCTATATTTAATCTTACCAACAAGTAGAATACACGCACAATGCTAGTGCGTAGTGTAGCCCATTGCTCTTGTCAAGACATTTTGTCCTCAGAACGCTTGTACTTCCGAGGATTGGTAGTTGATTATGTAGCATCAATCTGCATCTTATCTTCATTATCCTCTATCCCTTCCAAAGATTATCATATCTATAATTACTCTCTACAAAATGTAGAGTACAAGCAATGCTTATGAAGAAGATTCTGTGCTGAAATTCTTGATTTATCCTTCCCTTGACATGGAGAAGGGCATTATAAAGCCGGTGTTAACTGTTAATGTAAGTCAGTCCTTCTAAAGCCTTTATCCTCAACTGTTGTTTAATTTTCTCATACTCCCTATCGTTTTCTGCTAAGTTTGTTATTTCTACCAAAATGCATGTTCGTAAGAACCGTAAGTTCTAAGTTTTACTTGTAAAACTAAATTCCTTATTCATACCATGCACATTACTTAATACTCCCTATATGTATGCTTGTTTTTGTGGATCTATAATCCAAAGTGTGTGGTGAAGCAGCCCACGCTTGCACCTTGTCATCTCCTGTTTTATCTTACGTATGTGGTCGATGATATGAACAACATGCCATGCACATTATCCAAAATAGACACAATGATTTTCTTTGCCCTTCATCTATGCTTGTTATGTTGACATGGTAATCCAAAGTAGTGTGGTGAAGCTCCCGCATTATGAACAATGCCAAATTATGCTATTGATATTTTGAACTTACTCTTTATTTTCTAATTTGAAATTGGATAGAATTGATGTAGCAGTTATCATCTTTTTTATACACGTGCAAAACCTGTCATCTCTTCGCTTTGTTTCAGGTGATATGCCCGATGGCATGCACAAGTTTGTCAAGGCTATGAGACAAACCCAACATATATTGCGTGAAAGAAGGCAAAACATCTTGAAGATAGCGAGACAACCCCAAAGTCTTGTCTTGATGCAGTGTTCAAGTTACTTGAGACTAACGATGCACAAGCTCACAGAATTCGCTGTTATGCGAATCAGTTCAACTTCTTAAGTCCCAAGTTCTAGCAGAAAGGCATTCTGCAACTCAACTTCGATTTGAAGTCCTATCTCTAAGAAAGATTGCGGAGAACACCAATGAGAACCTCATCGCTAAACAGCTACACCTGGAAGCTATGACCGACATGCTAGGCCGGTCTCATAGCCTTGCTCAGCAGCTTGCGCAGTTCCCCATAAAGGCTAACCTTTCTTGAACTGTCTTGGAAGTGGTCTCGGTTCAAGATTATTTTGTTACGCTGCAATGGTGCCCAGCTTTTGTAATATGCTTCTTCGTTGCGCTTTATGATCCTTTGGTGGCGAACTTCGATGCCCAAAGTGGATGTAATATACCTTAAATCCTTTATTGTATAGTGTAGGTTTATTCTTAGTTACTATGCCGTAATTTCTTTATTGTATAGAGTAGGTTTGTTCTTAATTCCTACTAGTTATCGCCATCATTCGCTATCTGAAAAAATCAGATGTAGTCGACTGCATCAAACATTCGACTCTAACGGGCCAGGTCTTTAGCGGGCCACAATTGGGCCGACTGCGTCTTTCTTGGGCCCGAATGATTGGGGCCTTCACACATTGCGCCAGCCCAAACTTACACCGCCTATATTTTAGTTGGGCCTTTTGTCGACCTAGCGCTTAGTTTGGCCCGAGTAGCGTTGGGCCATTAACGTGTCGAGTATTGTATCGGGCCTCGTTACGGCCGAGATGAAACCACGGGCCTTTAGCAGGCCAAAATGCATGTTGGGCCTCAATTTGCACTAGTCGTCGACGGGCCTTCAGCAGGCCGAAATGTAGACCGAGTCGTTTTGGGCCCAGTTAGCTCACGGGTCGTTACCAGGCCGAAACATATCTCGGGTCTTAGTTGGCCCACTGATATCATGGGCCTTTAAGAGGTCGAAAGCTTAGTACAGGCATCAACGGGCCGAATTATGCGACAGGCCTTTAACAGGCCCAAAGTCACGTTGGGCTTAATCATGCCACCTTTAGCACGGGCCGTTAGTGGACCCGATGTCCCGTCGGACCATATATGGCCCATGGGCAGCACGGGCCATTCCCAGGCCGAAAATCACACCGGGCCGAGATGGGCCCATGTCTACATCAGGCCTCTAACATGCCGAAAGTCACTGGGCTGTAGTTGGGCCCAAATATTCGGCGAAAAATTAACGGGCCAGATCTGGCTTCGGGCCGTAAATGGGCCCAAATATTGGGCGAACAATTAACGGGCCAGATCTGGCTTGGGGTCATAAATGGGCCTTTATTAAGCAGGACGTTATTGTGCTGGCCCACTAGTACCTGATTAAGTTCTACGAGCCTTTGACTGGGCCGGCCTTTTTAACCTATATGGGCCTCTGTTGGGCCTAGCCACGTGTCGACGTGTCATAGGCATGTCTCCTCCAATGGACGGGCGACATCTGGCCCACTGACGAGCTGACAGGTGTTCCCTTCGGCCAATCAGAATTTTACACGTGGAAATTTCCCATTGGTCAGGGCTGTTAACGGGTTATCGGATCCAAAATCCGACCCGATAGCTTAACGGCGTTCCGTTACGACATGGAAGTGGAAATTTCCCACGTTTCAGTCACCCTTGACGAAAGCACTTCTGTGACGCGCGATTTATCGTCATGGAAGTGGACACTTCCGTGATGATAATTTTGGTAATGTCATGGAACACTTCTACGACAGCACAGGTATGACTAGCTTGATTCTGTCATAAAATCATCATGGATGTACATGCATGACAAAAAATGCGACCTACTGTGACAAACACGTATCATCACGGAAGTGTATTTTTTTTGTAGTGATGGACTCACATTAGTCATAAAGAACTCATATACTTATTGCAAAAATTTATTAGCCCTCGAAGCAAAGTACTACTACGCATGCTCCTAGGGGAAGGGTTGGTAGGAGTTAACCATCGCACGATCCCGACCGCCACACAAAGGAAGACAATCAACAAATACCTCATGCTCCGACGTCGTTACATAACGGTTCACCATACGTGCATGCTACGGGAATCACAAACTCCAACACATGTATTTTTCAATTCCACAACTACTCAACTAGCACAACTATGATATTACCACCGTTATATCTCAAAACAATTATCAAGCATCAAATTTCTCATGATATTAATTAAAGCAAATTGCCATGCTATTTTAAGATCCTCAAAATAATATAAGTGAAGAATGAGAGATCAATAGTTTCTATAAAACAAATCCACCATCGTGGTCTAAAAGATATAAGTGAAGCACTAGAGCAAAACTATATAGCTCAAAAAATATAAGTGAAGCACATAGAGTATTTTAATAAATTCCGAACCAAGTGTGACTCTCTCAAAACGTGTGTACAGCAAGGATGATTGTGGTAAAATAACAAATAAATACTCAAATAATACAAGACGCTCCAAGCAAAACACATATCATGTGGTGAATAAAAATATAGCTCCAAGTAAAGTTACGGATGGAAGTAGATTAAACAGGATGCCTTCCGGGGCATCCCCAAGCTTTGGCTTTTAGGTGTCCTTAAATTATCTTGGGGTGCCATGGGCATCCCCAAGCTTAGGCTCTTGCCACTCCTTGTTCCATAATCCATCAAATCTTTTACCCAAAACTTGAAAACTTCACAACACAAAACTCGGCAGAAAATCTCGTGAGCTCCGTTAGCGAAAGAAAACAAAACACCACTTCAAGGTACTGTAATGAACTCATTATTTATTTATATTGGTGTTAAACCTACTGTATTCCAACTTCTCTATGGTTTGTAAACTATTTTACTAGCCATGGATTCATGAAAATAAGCAAACAACACACAAAAAACAGAATATGTCAAAAACAGAACAGTCTGTAGTAATTTGTAACTAACGCAAACTTCTGGAACTCCAAAAATTCAGACAAAATAGGACGACCTATAAAATTTGTTTATTTATCATAATAAATTGGAATCAATATTTTATCACGTTCTGGTGATTTTTAACAATTGTTTTTGTGAACAGAAAGTTTCTGGAATTTTCAGCAAGATCAAATAACTATCATCCAAGAAGATCCTATAGGTTAAACTTGGCACAAACACTAATTAAAACATAAAAACACATCTAACCAGAGGCCATATCAAAGATTTATTCCTAAACAGAAGCAAAAAGGAAAAAATTAAATATAAAATTGGGTTCCCTCCCAACAAGCGCTATCATTTAACGCCCCTAGCTAGGCACAGATAATTTTAATGATGATCGCATGAGAGACAAGAATTGAAGCACAAAGAGAGCATCATGAAACACGTGACAAACACATCTAAGTCTAACATACTTCCTATGCATAGGAATTTTATAAGCAAACAAATTATCAAGGCAAGCAAAAACTAGCATATGGAATGAAGAAGAAAGAAATGATAGCAATCTCAACATGACGAGAGGTAATTTAGTAACATGAAAATTTCTACAACCATATTTTCCTCTCTCATAATAATTACATGTAGGATCATAAGCAAATTCAACAACATAGCTATCATATAAAATATTTTTAACACGATCCACATGCATGCAAAGTTGACACTCTTCCGAAAATAGTGGGATTAACATTAACTAAAGTCATGACCTCTCCAAACCCACTTTTATCAAAAATTTCATAAGATTGAATATTCTCCAAATATGTGGGATCTAAAGTTGACACTCTTCCAAACCCACTTTCAATATTATTGCAAACAATATTGTCAATCTCATATTCATCATGGGGATTAAATAAATTTTCAAGATCATAAGAAAAATCACCCCAATCATGATCATTGCAACAAATAGTGGACATACCAAAACTAGCATCCCCAAGATTAGGGTTTTGCATATTATTAGCACAATTGACATCAAGAGAATTTATAGTAAAATCATTGCAATCATGCTTTTCATCGAAGGAACTATCAAGCATGGGTGCAATAGCAACGATCTCATTTTTAACTATAGCAAATTCGTCTTCATAAATATTGGCATCATGGCCACAAGAATAGCAAGCATCATGTGTTCATCAAGGGATATTTCAACCAAATCATCGTAATCATCATTATCTATATATTCATGCATATCATTATTTTCTTCCAAAGCAATGGTCATTCTTTCAATAAATTCTTGGACATAGACATTATGAGCAAAGTTTTCATTGCAATATTTAAGTATGACGGAATTTTCAGATTTGTTGAGAGTAAAATCATACTTTTCAATCAAAGAACAACTTCATGAGCACCCTTAAAAACGACAAATTCTTCAATTTGTTCGATATCATAGTAACTATAAACACCCTTTGCATAAGAAGATAAGATTTCATTATCATTGAACTCACATAGGTAGGGAAGGTGTTTTTAGGGTTCTTAGAGCAACAAGTAAAATCACAAATTTCACAAAGATTCCAAGCATAGCATAGCAAACTATTTATATGATACCATAAGAGCTTCCTTTTCGCACAAACAATGACGCACAAAATGAGCATGCTCATCTAAAGATTTCCCATCAACTAGGCTAGTGGGGTTTCAAAGACGAGCGCATAAGGATCAAAGATGATCCAAGTAGAACACTTTAAGTGGATCCATATCAATAGATTTCCAGCAAGCGAAGATGCAAGCATATAGAAGGCACATGGCAACACGAGCAAACAAAAGGACGAACAGAAAAGAGAGGGCGAATAAAATGGTAAGGGTGAAGTGGGGGAGAGGAAAACGAGAAGCAAATGGCAAATAATGTAATGCGGGAGATAAGGGTTTGTGATGGGTACTTGGTATGTTGACTTTTATGAGACTCCCCGACAACGGCGCCAGAAATCCTTCTTGCTACCTCTTGAGCACTCGTTGGTTTTCCCTTGAAGAGGAAAGGGTGATGCAGCAAAGTAGCATAAGTATTTTCCTCAGTTTTTGAGAACCAAGGTATCAATCCAGTAGGAGGCCACGCACGAGTCCCTCGCACCTACACAAACAAATAAATCCTCGCAACCAACACAATAAAGGGGTTGTTAATCCCTTCAAGGTTACTTACGAGAGTGAGATCTGATAGATATGATAATATAATATTTTTGGTATTTTTACGATAAATATGCAAAGTAAAGAAAACAAATTAAAAACGGCGCAAGGAATAGGTTGTTGTCGGGAGATTAATACGATGGAAAATAGACCCGTGGGCCATAGGTTTCACTAGTGGCTTCTCTCATGAGCATAAATATTACGGTGGCTGAACAAATTATTGTTGAGCAATTGATAGAATTGAGCATAGTTATGAGAATACCTAGGTATGATCATGTATATAGGCATCACGTCCGAGACAAGTAGACCGACTCCTGTCTGCATCTACTACTATTACTCCACACATCGACCGCTATCCAGCATGCATCTATAGTATTAAGTTCAAAAGAACAGAGTAACGCTTTAAGCAAGATGACATGATGTAGAGGGATAAATTCATGCAATATGATATAAACCCCATCTTGTTATCCTCGATGGCAACAATACAATCCGCGCCTTGCTGCCCCTACTATCACTAGGAAAGGACACCGCAAGGTTGAACCCAAAGCTAAGCACTTCTCCCATTGCAAGAAAGATCAATCTAGTAGGCCTAACCAAACTGATAATTCGAAGAGACTTGCAAAGATAACCAATCATACATAAAAGAATTCAGAGGAGATTCAAATATTGTTCATAGATAAACTTGATCATAAACCCACAATTCATCGGTCTCAACAAACACACTGCAAAAGAAGATTACATCGAATAGATCTCCATGAGAGAGGGGGAGAACATTGTATTGAGATCCAAAAAGAGAGAAGAAGCCATCTAGCTATAACTATGGACCCGAAGGTCTGAGGTAAACTACTCACACATCATCGGAGAGGCCATGGTGTTGATGTAGAAGCCCTCCGTGATCGATGGCCCCTCCGGTGAAGCTCCGGAACAGGCCCCAAGATGGGATCTCATGGGTACAGCAGGTTGCGGTGGTGGAATTAGGTTTTTGGCTCCGTATCTGGTAGTTTGGGGGTACGTTGGTATATATAGGAGGAAGAAGTATGTCGATGGAGCAACATGGGCCCCACGAGGGTGGAGGGCGCGCCTGGGGGGGCGTAGGCGTGCCCCCCTACCTCGTGCCTTCCTGTTTGATGTCTTGACGTAGGGTCCAAGTCCTCTGGATCACGTTCGTTACGAAAATCACGTTCCCAAAGGTTTCATTCCGTTTGGACTCCGTTTGATATTCTTTTTCTGCGAAACTCGGTAATAGGCAAAAACAACAATTCTGGGCTGGGCCTCCGGTTAATAGGTTAGTCCCAAAAATTATATAAAAGTGTATAATAAAGCCCATTAATGTCCAAAACAGAATATAATATAGCATGGAACAAAAAAAAATTATAGATACGTTGGAGACGTATTACACCATATCTAGTAAAGTACGATTACGACGTTCAGACACACCATTACGCTGTGGTGTTCCGGGTGGCATGAGTTGTGAAACTATTCCGCATTGTTTCAAATGAAGACCAAACTCATAACTCAAATATTCTCCTCCACGATCAGATCGTAGAAACTTTATTTTCTTGTTACGATGATTTTCAACTACACTCTGAAATTCTTTGAACTTTTCAAATGTTTCAGACTTATGTTTCATTAACTAGATATACCCATATCTGCTTAAATCATCTGTGAAGGTGAGAAAATAACGATACCCGCCGCGAGCCTCAACATTCATCGGTCCACATACATCTGTATCTATGATTTCCAACAAATCTGTTGCTCGCTCCATCTTGCCCATGAGGCACGGTTCGCAAGTACCGAGTGATTCATAATCAAGTGGTTCCAAAAGTCCATCAGTATGGAGTTTCTTCATGCGCTTTACACCAATATGACCTAAACGGCAGTGCCACAAATAAGTTGCACTATTATTATCAACTCTGCATCGTTTGGTTTCAATATTATGAATATGTGTATCACTACTATCGAGATTCAACAAAAATAGACCACTCTTCAAGGGTGCATGCCCATAAAAGATATTACTCATATAAATAGAACAACCATTATTCTCTGATTTAAATTAATAACCGTCTTGCATCAAACAAGATCCAGATATAATGTTCATGCTCAACGCTGGCACCAAATAACAATTATTCAGGTCTAAAACTAATCCCGAAGGTAGATGTAGAGGTAGCGTGCCGAATGCGATCACATCGACTTTGGAACCATTTCCCAGCGCATCGTCACCTCGTCCTTAGCCAATCTTCGCTTAATCCATAGTCCCCTGCTATGAAGTTGCAAATATTAGCAACAAAACCAGTATCAAATACCCGGTGCTCTGCGAGCATTAGTAAGGTACACATCAACAACATGTATATCACATATACCTTTGTTCACCTTGCCATCCTTCTTATCCGCCAACTACTTGGGGCAGTTCCGCTTCCAAAGGACCAAATTGCTTGCAGTAGAAGCACTCAGTCTTAGGCTTCGGTCCAGACTTGGGTTTCTTCTCCTCAGCAGCAACTTGTTTGCTGTTCTTCTTGAAGTTCCCCTTCTTTTTCCCTTTGCCCTTTTTCTTGAAACTGGTGGTCTTGTTGACCATCAACACTTGATGCTCCTTTTTGATTTCTACCTCCGGAGCCTTTAGCATTGCAAAGAGCTCGGGAATCGTCTTATCCATCCCTTGCATGTTATAGTTCATCACGAAGATCTTGTAGCTTGGTGGCAGTGATTGAAGAATTCTGTCAATGATGCAATCACCCAGAAGATTAACTCCCGGTTCAATCAAGTGATTGTTATACCCAGACATTCTGAGTATATGCTCACTGACAGAACTATTCTCCTCCATCTTACAGCTATAGAACTTATTGGAGACTTCATATCTCTCAGTCCGGGCATTTGCTTGAAATATTAATTTCAACTCCTGGAACATCTCATATGCTCCATGACGTTCAAAACGTCGTTGAAGTCCCGGTTCTAAGCCGTAAAGCATGGCACACTGAATTATCGAGTAGTCATCAGCTTTGCTCTGCCAGACGTTCATAATATCTGGTGTTGCTCCTGCAATAGGTCTGGTACCTAGCGGTGCTTCTAGGACATAATTCTTCTGTGCAGCAATGAGGATAATCCTCAAGTTACGGACCCAGTCCGTGTAATTGCTACCATCATCTTTCAACATTGCTTTCTCAAGAAACGCATTAAAATTCAACGGAACAACAGCACAGGCCATCTATCTACAATCAACATAGACAAGCAAAATACTATCAGGTACTAAGTTCATGATAAATTTAAAATCAATTAATCATATTACTTAAGAACTCCCACTTAGATAGACATCCCTCTAATCCTCTAAGTGATCACGTGATCCAAATCAACTAAACCATGTCCGATCATCACGTGAGATGGAGTAGTTTCAATGGTGAACATCACAATGTTGATCATATCTACTACATGATTCACGCTCGACCTTTCGGTCTCAGTGTTCCGAGGCCATATCTGTTATATGCTAGGCTCGTCAAGTTTAACCTGAGTATTCCGCGTGTGCAACTGTTTTGCACCTGTTGTATATGAACGTAGAGTCTATCACACCCGATCATCACGTGGTGTCTCAGCACGAAGAACTTTCACAACGGTGCATACTCAGGGAGAACACTTATACCTTGATAACTTAGTGAGAGATCATCTTACAATGCTACCGTCAATCAAAGCAAGATAAGATGCATAAAAGATAAACATCACATGCAATCAATATAAGTGATTTGATATGGCCATCATCATCTTGTGCTTGTGATCTCCATCTCTGAAGCACCGTCATGATCACCATCGTCACCGGCGCGACACCTTGATCTCCATCGTAGCATCGTTGTCGTCTCGCCAACTTATGCTAATACGACTATCGCTACCGCTTAGTGATAAAGTAAAGCATTACAGGGCGATTGCATTGCATACAATAAAGCGACAACCATATGGCTCCTGCTAGTTGCCGATAACTCGGTTACAAAAACATGATCATCTCATACAATAAAATATAGCATCATGCCTTGACCATATCCACAACATGCCCTGCAAAAACAAGTTAGACGTCCTCTACTTTGTTGTTGCAAGTTTTACGTGGCTGCTAAGTTCATCAAGTTAGTGTTGTTTTAACCTTCTCAAGGACCGGCCGTAGCCACACTTGGTTCAACTAAAGTTGGAGAAACTGACACCCGCCAGCCACTGCTACCTCTTGAGCACTGCGTTGGTTTTCCTTGAAGAGGAAAGGGTGATGCAGCAAAGTAGCATAAGTATTTCCCTCAGTTTTTGAGAACCAAGGTATCAATTCAGTAGGAGGCCATGCACAAGTACCTCGCACCTACACAAACAAATAAATCCTCGCAACCAACGCAATAAAGGGGTTGTCAATCCCTTCACGGTCACTTACGAGAGTGGGATCTCCTAGATATGGTAAGATAATATTTTTGGTATTTTTATGATAAAGATTCAAAGTAAAGAAAGCAAAATAAAAACGGCGCCAGAAATAGCTTGTTGTCTGGAGAATAATATGATGGAAAATAGACCCGGGGGCCATAGGTTTCACTAGTGGCTTCTCTCAAGAGCATAAGTAATTACGGTGGGTGAACAAATTACTGTTGAGCAATTGACAAAATTGAGCATAGTTATGAGAATATCTAGGTATGATCATGTATATAGGCATCACGTCCGAGACAAGTAGACCGACTCACCTCGCATCTACTACTATTACTCCACACATCGACCGCTATCCATCATGCATCTAGAGTATTAAGTTCATAAGAATAGAGTAACGCTTTAAGCAAGATGACATGATGTAGAGGGATAAACTCATGCAATATGATATAAACCCCATCTTGTTATCCTCGATGGCAACAATACTATATGTGCCATGTTGCCCCTACTGTCACCGGGACAGGACACCGCAAGATTGAACCCAAAGATAAGCACTTCTCCCATTGCAAGAAAGATCAATCTAGTAGGCCAAACCAAACTGATAATACAAAGAGACTTGCAAAGATAATCAATCATACATAAAAGAATTCAGAAGATTCAAATATTATTCATAGATAAACTTGATCATAAACCCACAATTCATCGGTTTCAACAAACACACCGCAAAAGAAGATTACATCGAATAGATCGCCAAAAGAGAGGGGGAGAACATTGTATTGAGATCCAAAAAGAGAGAAGCCATCTAGCTAATAACTATGGACCCGAAGGTTTGAGGTAAACTACTCACACATCATCGGAGAGGCTATGGTGTTGATGTAGAAGCCCTCCGTGATCGATGCCCCCTCTGGTGGAGCTCCTAATGCACCCAAGATGGGATCTCACGGCATGTAAGGTTGCGGCGGTGGAATTAGGTTTTTGGCTCCGTATCTGGTAGTTTGGGGGTACGTAGGTATATATAGGAGGAAGGAGTACGTCGGTGGAGCAACAGGGGGGGCACAAGGGTGGAGGGTGCGCCCCCCTACCTCGTGCCCTCCTGGTTGATGTCTTGACGTAGGGTCCAAGTCCTCTGGATCACGTTCGTTCCAAAAATCACGTTGCCGAAGGTTTCATTCCGTTTGGACTCTGTTTGATATTCTTTTCTGCGAAACTTTGAAATAGGCAAAAAACAGCAATTCTGGGCTGGGCCTCCGGTTAATAGGTTAGTCCCAAAAATAATATAAAAGTGTATAACAAAGCCCAATAATGTCCAAAACAGAATATAATATAGCATGGAACAATAAAAAATTATAGATAAGTTGGAGACGTATAAGCCACCTGTGTGTAAAGCACGTCGATAGAACCAGTCTCGCGTAAGCGTATGCGTAATGTCGGTCTGGGCCGCTTCATCCAACAATACCGCCGAACCAAAGTATGACATGCTGGTAAGCAGTATGACTTGTATCGCCCACAACTCACTTGTGTTCTACTCGTGCATATAACATCTACACATAAAACCTGGCTCGGATGCCACTGTTGGGGAACGTACTAATTTCAAAAAAATTCCTACGCACACACAGGATCATGGTGATGCATAGCAACGAGAGGGGAGAGTGTGTCCACGTACCCTCGTAGACCAAAAGCGGAAGCGTTAGCACAACGCGGTTGATGTAGTCATACGTCTTCACGATCCGACTAATCAAGTACCGAACGCACGGCACCTTCGAGTTCAACACACATTCAGCTCGATGACGTCCCTCGAACTCCGATCCAGCCGAGCTTTGAGGGAGAGTTTTGTCAGCACGACGGCGTGGTGACGATGATGATGTTCTACCGACGCAGGGCTTCACCTAAGCACCGCTACGATATTATCGAGGTGGATTATGGTGGAGGGGGGCACCGCACACGGCTCAAAGATCAATTGTTGTGTGTCTGGGGTGCCCCCCTCCTCCGTATATAAAGGGGGGAGGAGGAGAGGGCCGGCCAAGGGGTGTGGTGCCCTAGGAGGGGGAAACCTACTCCAAGTAGGTTTGCCCCTCCCTTTCCTAGTCCAAGACGGAGGGGGAAGGAAGGAGTGGGAGAGGGGAAAGGCAAGGGGGGCACCGCCCCCCCCTTCCTTGTCCTATTCGGACTCAAGGGGAGGGGGCGCGCCTCTTGCCCTGGCCGGCCCCTCTCTCTCTCCACTAGGGCCCAACAAGGCCCATTAGTTCCCGGGGGGTTCCGGTAACCCCCGGTACTCCGATAAATGTCTGAAACCTTCCGGAACCTTTCCGGTGTCCAAACATAGTCGTCCAATATATCGATCTTTACGTCTAGACCATTTCGAGACTCCTCGTCATGTCTGTGATCACATCCGGGACTCCGAACAACCTTCGGTACATCAAAACACATAAACTCATAATATAACTATCATCGAAACTTTGTTGCAAGGACCCTACGGGTTCGAGAACTATGTAGACATGACCGAGACACGTCTCCGGTCAATAACCAATAGCGGAACCTGGATGCTCATATTTTCTCCCACATATTCTACGGAGATCTTTATCGGTCAGACCATCAACACTTGAAGTTCTTCTTACCGGGCGCGGCAACATCCTTGTCGTCCTTCTTGAAGTTCTTCTTTCCCTTGCCTTTCTTGAACTTAGTGGTTTTATTGACCATCAACACTTGATGCTCCTTCTTGATTTCTATCTCTGCTGACTTCAGCATTGAAAATACTTCAGGAATAGTTTTCACCATCCCCTGCATATTGTAGTTCATCACAAAGCTCTTGTAGCTTGGTGGGAGCGACTGAAGGATTCTGTCAATGACCGCCTCGTCCGGGAGGTTAATGTCCAGTGGGACAAAGCGGTTGTGCAACCCGGACATTTTGAGTATGTGCTCACCGATGTAACTATTTTCCTCCGTCTTACAACTGTATAACTTGTCGGAGACTTCATATCTCTCGACCCGGGCAAGAGCTTGGAAAACCATTTTTAGATCCTCGAACATCTCATATGCTCCGTGTTGCTCAAAACGCTTTTGGAGCCCCGGTTCTAAGTCAGTAAAGCATGCCACACCGAATGAGGGAGTAATCATCAAGACGAGACTGCCAAGCGTTCATAACGTCTTGGTTCTCTCGATGGGTGCTTCACCTAGCGGTGCTTCTAGGACATATTGTTTCGGCAGCTATGAGGATAATCCTCGTGTTCCGGACCCAGTCCGAATAGTTGCTGCCATCATCTTTCAGCTTGGTTTTCTAGGAACGCGTTGAAGTTCATGGTGACATGAGCGTTGGCCATTTGATCTACAAGACATTTTGCAAAGATTTTAGACTATTGTTCATGATAATAAAGTTCATCTAATCAAATTATTTAATGAACTCCCACTCAGATTTGACATCCCTCTAGTCATCTAAGTGTTACATGATCCGAGTCGACTAGGTCGTGTTTGATCATCACGTGAGACGGACTAGTCATCGTCGGTGAACATCGCCATGTTGATCGTATCTTCCATACGACTCATGTTCGACCTTTCGGTCTCTTGTGTTCCGAGGCCATGTCTGTACATGCTAGGCTCGTCAAGTTAACCCTAAGTGTTTATGCATGTGTAAAACTGTCTTACACCCGTTGTATGTGAACGTAAGGATCTATCACACCCGATCATCACGTGGTGCTTCGAAACGACGAACTTTAGCAACGGTGCACGCTAGGGGAACACTTTCTTGAAATTATTATAAGGGATCATCTTATTTACTACCGTCATTCTAAGTAAACAAGATGCATAAAACATAATAAACATCACATGCAATTATATAAAGTAGTGACATGATATGGCCAATATCATATAGCTCCTTTGATCTTCATCCTCGGGGCTCCATGATTATCTTGTCACCGGCATGACACCATGATCTCCATCATCATGATCTCCATCATCATGTCTCCATGAAGCTGCTCGCCAACTATTACTTCTACTACTATGGCTAACACGTTTAGCAATAAAGTAAAGTAATTTACATGGCGTTGAATCAATGACTCGCAGGTCATACAATAATTAAGACAACTCCTATGGCTCCTGCCGGTTGTCATACTCATCGACATGCAAGTCGTGATTCCTATTACAAGAACATGATCTCATACATCACAATATATCATTCATCATTTATCACAACTTCCGGCCATATCACATCACATGACAATTGCTGCAAAAACAAGTTAGACGTCCTCTAATTGTTGTTGCATCTTTTACGTGGCTGCAATTGGGTTCTAGCAAGAACGTTTTCTTACCTACGAATAACCACAACGTGATTTTGTCAACTTCTATTTACCCTTCATAAGGACCCTTTTCATCTAATCCGCTCCAACTAAAGTAGGAGAGACAGACACCCGCTAGCCACCTTATGCAACTAGTGCATGCCAGTCGGTGGAACCTGTCTCACGTAAGCGTACGTGTAAGGTCGGTCCGGGCCGCTTCATCCCACAATACCGCTGCAGCAAGAAAAGACTAGTAGCGGCAAGCAAGTTGACAAGATCTACGCCCACAACGAAATTGTGTTCTACTCGTGCAATAGAGAACTACGCATAGACCTAGCTCATGATGTCACTGTTGGGGAACGTTGCAGAAAATTAAAATTTTTCCTACGGTTTCACCAAGATGCATCTATGAGTTCATCTAGCAACGAGTCATGGGAGAGTGATTGCATCTACATACCACTTGTAGATCGCGTGCGGAAGTGTTCAATGGAACGGGGATGATGGAGTCGCATTGCCGTGATTCAGATCACCGATGACCTAGTGCTGAACGGACAACACCTCCGCTGCTCAACACACATACAGAGCGGATGACGTCTCCTCCTTCTTGATCCAGCAAGGGGAAGGAGAGGTTGATGATGATCCAGCAGCACGACAGGCGTGGTGGTGGATGCAGCAGAACTCCGGCAGGCTTCGCTAAGCAACTACGGGAGGAGGAGGGGTGTTACAGGAGGAGGGAGGCGGGGCTTATCCGCGGGCCACCCCTCCCTCCCTCCCTTTATATAGGTGCAAGAGAGGGGAAGGCGCATCCTTGCCCTTCCTCCAAGGAAGGGGTGCGGCTAAGAGGGGAGGAGTCCATCCTCCCAAGGCACCCCTGAGGTGCCTTCCCCTTTAGGACTCTCCCCTTTTTCTTATATCTTGGCGCATGGGCCTCTTGGGGCTGGTTCCCTTGGCCCATATAGGCCAAGGTGCACCCCTACAGCCCATGTGGCCTCCTGGGGTAGATGGACCCCCCCCCCCCCGGTGGACCCCCGGACCCCTTTCGGCACTCCCGGTACAATACCGATAACGCGCGAAACTTTTTCGGCGACCAAAATAAGACTTCCTATATATAAATCTTTACCTCCGGACCATTCCGGAACTCCTCGTGACGTCCGGGATCTCATCCGGGACTCCGAACAACATTAGGTTTGCTGCATACTCATATTCATACAACCCTAGCGTCACCGAACCTTAAGTGTGTAGACCCTACGGGTTCGGGAGACATCTTGAACATGACCGAGACGGCTCTCGGGCAATAACCAACAACGGGATCTGGATACCCATGTTGGCTCCCACATGATCCTCGATGATAACATCGGATGAACCATGATGTCGAGGATTCAATCAACCCCGTATACTATTCCCTTTGTCAATCGGTATTTTACTTGCCCGAGATTCGATCGTCGGTATCCCAATACCTCGTTCAATCTCGTTGCCGGCAGGTCACTTTACTGCATCAGTAATGCATGATCCCGTGACCAAACACTTGGTCACTTTGAGCTCATTATGATGATGCACTACCGAGTGGGCCCAGTGATACCTCTCCGTCATGCGGAGTGACAAATCCAGTCTCGATCCGTGTCAACCCAATGACACTTTTGGAGATACCGTAATGCACCTTTATAGTCACCCAGTTACGTTGTGACGTTTGGTACACCCAAAGCACTCCTACGGTATCCGGGAGTTACACGATCTCATGCTCTAAGGAAGAGATACTTGACATTGGAAAAGCTCTAGCAAAACGAACTACACGACCTTGTGTTATGCTTAGGATTGGGTCTTGTCCATCACATCATTCTCCTAATGATGTGATCCCGTTATCAATGACATCCAATGTCCATAGTCAGAAACCATGACTATCTATTGATCAACGAGCTAGTCAACTAGAGGCTCACTAGGGACATATTGTGGTCTATGTATTCACACGTGTATTACGATTTCCGGATAATACAATTATAGCATGAATAAAAGAAAATTATCATGAACAAGGAAATATAATAATAATACTTTTATTATTGCCTCTAGGGCATATTTGCAACAAAGGTCCAACTGTGTCGAGAAACTTATGGTACGAGCTGTTTTCTGTTATATATGTTGTTCATAAACTATTGCTTATACACAGTTTTACAGTTGTGATCTTCTTGAAATAGGAACTGCGAAGTTCTATTGTTCCTATACAGATGCCTAACCATGGTCGGGTCAGACTTGCGCTTGGTCACAACATGATGTTTATGTCGACCTACTCAATTCCCCTTGGAGGTGAAAAGATACTTATTCATGGGTGGTCTCAAATAATGAAGGCATGTCCATCTTGGAGAATAGGACAGAAGATTATGTTCATGCTTTTCCATGGCTCTAAAGTGAATATCATGTTTATTGACCACGTTGCAAGATGAATCCGCTTTCAGAAGGTTGTGGATGCGTGGGGTGGCGCCTGGGCCTTGTCCTGGGGCTTGGCGGCCTCACCCTTGGTTAACTGTAGGCAAAGTAGCATTGTTCGAGGCGTGCTTTGTACGGTTGAACTCAATAAGTACTCATACTGCTTTCAGCTTTGGTTGTTAAGTGCCCCGCTGGTTTCATTAAGGTTGTTAAGTACTCCTGCTGCTTTTACAATCTGTCGTGTTTCTTCACCTGTCTTCCTCACCGCCAAAAAACCAAACCAAGCGCCGTGAGCCCGCTTCCACCTCCCATGGTCGGTTGCGCCAACAAGACGCGCCGCCCCCACCGTCTCCTAAATCATTAACTGCCACATCCTCCACGCGCTTTGGTGCGCTTACCGCGGCTCCGCTCTCTTGCGTTGGCAACATGGTCAACAAACAACAGGAATCGGCAGAAGTACGTGGAGAGGATGACAGTAGGGGCCCACCACGTCAGCGTATGGAAAAATAAAATGCTTCCTCCTAGTGTTTTCCTGACATCTGGGACCCACGACATTGTGAGCGTATATAGTCAATAGACAAGAGAACAGCACAAGATTGGTCGACACAGGGACGTAGCTACTCGAGCAGTATTTTTTTGTTTGGTATTGTTGAGACGGAGCAGGGTTTGAACTGGGCTGTGGCCCGTCTAGCCCAGGCTTATATTTTATGTTCACCATGTGACCAACCCAGCTATTTTTTCTTTGTGAAAACGAGCCCAGTTTATTTTTTCTGAAGAATACCCAATCCAGGCCTACTTATTTTTCTACGCCCTAATGGGCTGCAACTCTTTCAAGACGCCTGCAAATCTTGAAAGTAATATGAAATGGGTTGTAAATATAAAAACAGATGACAAATTGGCAATTACTTTATAATTTCTGATTTTTTTTTACATTTTCAGATTGCTATTTCACTAGGCATTAACCTAATTTAAATATATCTTCAAAGTACTTTAAATCTGGCTTGACATTTCGGTATTAAAAATAGTTTGGAACCCACAGAAATATGCGAAATTGGCCCTGGCCAACTAAAAAAACGACAGCAATAAATTGCATAAGAAGTTGCCATGAGCTATATATAAATTATTTAAAAAAAGAGGGAGTGGTCTGACTTGTGGGCCTGTTTAGTTGACGCGTATGCAAGATTTTTTTAGTTATTATATACGTCAACAGACGATTCTAGCAGACGTAACCGTTGGATGTCAATCCAACGACCGTCGTGTTTCTTCAATCCCCGATCTTCTTGCTCTAGCCGCCAAAGCAGCGCCAAGGGACTGCTCGCTTCCCCGCCTCCCTGCGGGCTTCAGGTCAGGCCGCCACAGAGCCCTCACCTTTACTACTCCCATCGCTGGCCAGGGCATCCCTCTACTCACCCACACCCCCTTTTATTCTGCGGCGATGGCAACCTCATACCGCAGCCGAACCGGTGAACCCTCGTACTCCTCTCCGTGCGGGCTTCCACTGCCGCGTCTTCCCCGGCTCCGTGTCGTCCCCTTCCTAGGCCTCGCCATCGTCCACCGCCGTGGTGCTCTCGGCGCGGCGTGGTCAATGTGGTCAACGACCGACTTCCATCGGAAGAGTATCAGACATGGAGAGGCTGACAGCTGGGTCCACGGCAGCCGCAAGGAAGTGCCTCCTTATTACGCAGAAAATAATTATTCCACCACCTGACAGCGGGGACCCACCAGACGGGCCACCAGTATTTCGCGAAAAAAACATTTCTCCTTGACTGCTGGGACCCGCAGGACGGGCCACCGTATTTCGTGAAAAAAACGTTCCCCCGCTGTCAGCTCGGACCCACCGGAAGTGCCTCCCTATTACGCACAAAAAAATGAATACCCCCTGCTAGCTGGGACCCACCTTGGTGGGAGGCTGACTTGTGGGCCTACTGAGTTGATTGGGACGGAGGCCTTTGTCAAATTTAGTCAATATATAAACGATTCTAGCTCCAGTGACCGTACGATGTCCATCCAACGGCCGTAGTGCTTCTTCAACCTCTGGTCTTCTTGCTCCAGCCGCCCAAAGCAGCGCCGGTCGTGTCACGCTTCCCTGCCGCCCGCCGGGTTGTGATGTCGCGGAGACCTCACCGCCCCCTACTACTCCCACCGCTGGCCAGGCCATCCCTCTACGAACCCACACCCCATGTTATTCTGCGGCGACGACAGCCTCACACCATAGCCGAACGAGTGAACCCTCATACTCCTCTACGCGTGGGCATCCACGGTCGCGTCTTCCCCGGCTCCGCGTCGTCCCCTTCCTAGGCCTCGCCGTCATCCACCGCCCTGGTGCTCTCGGCGCGGCGTGGTCAACAAGGTCAAGGAATGGCTTCCATCGGACGTGGACTATACGTGGAGAGGCCGACACCGGGTCCACGGCCGCAGCAAGGAAGTGCCTCCTTATTACGCCGAAAATAATGATTCCTCCACCGATACCGGGACCCACCGGACGGGCCACTGTATTTCACGGAAAAAACATTTCCCCCTGACTGCTGGGACCCACCAGCTTCATCTTCGCACGCAAGGAAGTGCGTCCGGGCAAAAAAAAACGATTCACCCCCCTGACTGCTGGGACCCATCAGCTACACCTTCGCACGCAAGGAAGTGCGTCCGGGCAAAAAAAACGATTCGCCCCCTAACTGTTGGGACCCACCGGCTACATCTTCGCACGCAAGGAAGTGAGTCCGGGCAAAAAAACATAACGATTCGCCCCTCTGTCTGCTGGGACCCACCGGCTACATCTTCGCAGGCAAGGAAGTGCCTGATAGTCGGGACCCACCTGGTCGAAGCGTACGTAGCGTTGTCATTCTGGTCGCGACTGGTCGATGTAGAGGCGCACACGTGTCGTAGTAGAGGCGCACACGTGACGTAGTAGAGGCGCGCACGTAGCATGTACACGTACGTACAGCGGCCAGGGTGCAAGAAAGAAAATACGGCCACATATGCATACATACGGGCGGGGTCTCGAACGCCTAGTCGCGTATAAGTACGGCGAGGGATCGTGTACATGGTTGTGTCGGAACGGAGAAACAGCGTCGTCGTCGTGTTCATGGGGAGGCAACGGAATGCGTCGTGTTCATGGGGAGGCAACGGAATGCGTCGTGTTCATCGGGACGCAAAGGAACGCGTGGGAGCCAACCGGCTGGGTCGGAACGGAATGCGTCGTCGTGTTCATCAGAGGGCTTGGACGGAACAGCGATGAAAACGAGGCCCGCGTATCGCGACAATGCAGGAAACAGACTCCTATGTTTGGAACGGGGTCCGTTGATCGGGAGGGGTCTGGCGACAGCAAGAACGGAGGAAATGGACCTCCCTACGGTCGAAACGGGGTCCTGTTGATCGGGAGGGTGTGGCGTGCCGCAAAAACGGATTTAAACGGACCTCCCTACGGTCGAAACGGGGTCCCTGTTGATCGAGAGGGTGTGGCGTAAGCAGACGAAACGGACTTGTGTTGGAGCGCCACTGGTCGAAATGGGGGTACTGTTCATCGGGAGGGGTGTGGCGATCAGCAAAACGGACTCCACGGTATCGCTCATCTCCACCGTCGACCTCCTCCAGCCTCCACGGGCTACCGTCGACCTCCTCCACCTCCACAGGCTCCTGCTCATCCAGCCTCCACCGCTGCTACTCCACCAGCCATCGCTCAACCACCCCTCCACAGTCTACTGTTCATCCAGCCCTCCACACCACGGGGTCCTGTTCAACCACCCCTCCACGGGCACCCCTCCACCGTCTACTGTTCATCCAGCCCTCCACCACACCACGGGGTCCTGTTCATCCAGAGGCAATGCCACCGCTCACTGTTCATCCAACCCCCCCCCCCCCCCGCAACACTCACTGTTCATCCAATCGATCGGCTTCAGTTAGCAGCAGTAGCGAAGGAATCGCTCGATCGGGTTCAGTTAACAGCCATCGATCGATCGCTCAGGTTCAGTAACGCCAGAGCTCAAGTGCAATCGCCGGGTTCGATTAGAGCCCAACGCCTCGCTTCGAGGTTCAGTTAGAGCCAACACTCGCGACACACGCAGACGTACGTGTACGAGAGAAACGCGCATCGCACGGCCCCCGACCTCCCACCGTAACCGGGAACTCCCCGAAGTTTTCCTCTCCCTCGCTTCTACCACGGTTTTTTCCGTCATGGATGGCCCAAGAATGTCATGCAGCTGTATCTCCGGCCCGCCCAGGACGAAAAGCCCATTTTCTGTCATGATTTTTTGTCATAGAAGTAGGAGCCCACCACATCTATGATGATACCAGGTTTTGTCACAATTATTGTCATAGAAGTGTCATATGTATGACAGAAAAAAATTTCGTTCGGCCCAAAATGTCACGGATGTGTCTTTTTTTTGTAGTGCATGGATTATACGCACACTTACCTTTCCACAATTTTCTAGCCTCCTCGGTACCGTGCATTGCCCTTTCGCACCTTGAGAGTTGGCGCAAACTTCACCGGTGCATCCAAACCCCGTGATATGATACGCTCTATCACACATAAACCTCCTTATATCTTCCTCAAAACAGCCACCATACCTACCTATCATGGCATTTCCATAGCCATTCCGAGATATATTTCCATGCAACTTTCCACCGTTTCATTTATCATGACACGCTCCATTATTGTCATATTGCTTTGCATGATCATGTAGTTGACATTGTATTTGTGGCAAAGCCACCATTCATAATTCTTTCGTACATGTCGCTCTTGATTCATTGCATATCCGGTACATCACGGAGGCATTCATATAGAGTCATATTTTATTCTAAGTATTGAGTTGTAATTCATGAGTTGTAAGTAAATAAAAGTGTGATGTTCATCATTATTAGAGCATTGTCCCAAGTGAGGAAAGGATGATGCAGACTATGATTCCCCCACCAGTCGGGATGAGACTCCGGACTAAATAAAAAAGAAAAAAAGAAGAGGCCAAAAAAAGGGAAAGAGAAAAGGCCCAAATAAAAAAAGAGAGAAAAAGAGAGAAGGGACAATGTTACTATCCTTTTACCACACTTGTGCTTCAAAGTAGCACTGTGATCTTCATAATAGAGAGTTTCTCATTTTGTCACTTTCATATACTAGTGGGAAATTTCATTATAGAACTTGGCTTGTAAATTCCGATGATGGGCTTCCTCAAATGCCCGAGGTCTTTGAGCAAGCAAGTTGGATGCACACCCACTTAGTTTCTTTTTGAGCTTTCATACACTTATAGCTCTAGTGCATCCGTTGCATGGCAATCCCTACACCTCGCATTAACATCAATTGATGGGCATCTCCATAGCCTGTTGATTAGCCTCGTTGATGTGAGACTTTCTCCCTTTTTGTCTTCCCACATAACCCCTACCATTATACCTTATTCCACCATAGTGCTATATCCATGGCTTGCACTCATGTATTGCGTGAGAGTTGAAAAGGCTGAAGCGCGTTAAAAGTATGAACCAATTGCTTGGCTAAAACTGGGGTCGTACATGATATGAATATTTTGTGTGGGGAAGATGGAGCATAGCCAAACTATATGATTTTGTAGGGATAACTTGCTTTGGTTATGTTATTTTAATAAGACATAATTACTAAGTTAGTATGCTTCAAGTATTATTGTTTTTATGTCAACATTAAACTTTTATCTTGAATCATATCAAATCTGAACATTCATGCCACAATAAGAAGAGTTATATTGAAATTATGCTAAGTAGCATTCCACATCAAAATTTTTGTTTTTATCATTTACCTACTCAAGGACGAGCAAGAATTAAGCTTGGGATGCTTGATACGTCTCCAACGTATCTATAATTTTTTATTATTCCATGCTATATTATATTCTGTTTTGGACATTAATGGGCTTTATTATACACTTTTATATTATTTTTGGGACTAACCTATTAACCGGAGGCCCAGCCCAGAATTGCTGTTTTTTTGCCTATTTTAGAGTTTCGCAGAAAAAGAATATCAAATGGAGTCCAAACGGAATGAAACCTTCGGGAACGTGATTTTCGGAACGAACGTGATCCAGAGGACTTGGACCCTACGTCAAGACATCAACCAGGAAGGCACGAGGTAGGGGGCGTGCCTACCCCCCTGGGCGCGCCCTCCACCCTCGTGGGCCCCATGTTGCTCCACCGACGTACTTCTTCCTCCTATATATACCCTCGCATTCCAAACTACCAGCCACGGAGCCAAAACCTAATTCCACCACCGCAACCTTCTGCAGACCGTGAGATCCCATCTTGGGGCCTGTTAGGAGCTCCATTTGGAGGGCATCGATCGCGGAGGGCTTCTACATCAACACCATAGCCTCTCCGATGATGTGTGAGTAGTTTACGTCAGACCTTCGGGTCCATAGTTATTAGCTAGATGGCTTCTTCTCTCTTTTTGGATCTCAATACAATGTCCCCCCCCCCCCCTTCTCTCGTGGAGATCTATTCTTTTGAGGTGTGTTTGTTGAGACCGATGAATTGTGGGTTTATGATCAAGTTTATCTATGAACAATATTTGAATCTCCTCTGAATTCTTTTATGTATGATTGGTTATCTTTGCAAGTCTCTTCGAATTATCAGTTTGGTTTGGTCTACTAGATTGATCTTTCTTGCAATAGGAGAAGTGCTTAGCTTTGGGTTTAATCTTGCGGTGTCCTTTCCTAGTGACAGTAGGGGCAGCAAGGCACGTATTGTATTGTTGCCATCGAGGATAACAAGATGGGGTTTATATCATATTGCATGAATTTATCCCTCTACATCATGTCATCTCGGTTAAAGCGTTACTCTGTTCTTTTGAACTTAATACTCTAGATGCATGCTGAATAGCAGTCGATGTGTGGAGTAATAGTAGTAGATGCAGGCAGGAGTCGGTCTACTTATCTCGGACGTGATGCCTATATACATGGTCATACCTAGATATTCTCATAACTATGCTCAATTCTATCAATTGCTCAACAGTAATTTTTTCACCCACCGTAATATTTATGCTCATGAGAGAAGCCACTACTGAAACCTATAGCCCCCGGGTCTATTTTCCATCATATTAATCTCCCGACAACAAGCTATTTCTAGCATCATTTTTATTTTGTTTTCTTTACTTTGCATCTTTATCATAAAAATACCAAAAATATTATCTTATCATATCTATCAGACCTCACTCTCGTAAGTAACCGTGAAGGGATTGACAACCCCTTTATTGCGTTGGTTGCGAGGATTTATTTGTTTGTGTAGGTGCGAGGGACTCGTGCGTGTCCTCCTACTGGATTGATACCTTGGTTCTCAAAAACTGAGGGAAATACTTACACTACTTTGCTGCATCACCCTTTCCTCTTCAAGGGAAAACCAACGCAGTGCTCAAGAGGTAGCATGGTGCGATCTATGATGTCTCTTACTGATTTAACGCTATCGTTTTGGGGTTATGCTTTAGAGACGGCTGCATTCATGTTAGATAGGGCACCATCGAAATCCGTTGAGACGACGCCTTATGAACTGTGGTTTGGCAAGAAACCAAAGTTGTCATTTCTTAAAGTTTGGGGCTGCGATGCTTATGTGAAAAAGCTTCAACCTGATAAGCTCGAATCCAAATCGGAGAAATGTGTCTTCATATGATACCCAAAGGAAACTGTTGGGTACACCTTCTATCACAGATCTGAAGGCAAGACTTTTGTTGCTAAATTTGGATCCTTTCTAGAGAAGGAGTTTCTCTCGAAAGAAGTGAGTACCTGCTCCCTTATTGGAAAGTAGTTCATCGCAGAAACCGGTTCCTGTGACACCTACACCAATTAGTGAGGAAGTTAAATGATGATGATCATGAAACTTCAGATCAAGTTGTTACTGAACCTCATAGGTGAACCAGAGTAAGATTCGCACCAGAGTGGTACGATAATCCTGTTCTGGAGGTTATGTTACTAGACCGTGACGAACCTACGAACTATGAAGAAGCGATGGTGAGCCCAGATTCTGCAAAATGGCTTGAGGCCATGAAATCTGAGATGGGATCCATGTATGAAAACAAAGTGTGGACTTTGGTTGACTTGCCCGATGATAGGCAAGCCATTGAGAATAAATGGATCTTCAAGAAGAAGACTGACGCTGACGGTAATGTTACCGTCTATAAAGCTCGACTTGTTGCAAAAGGTTTTCGACAAGTTCAAGGGATTGACTACGATGAGACTTTCTCACCCGTAGCGATGCTTAAGTCTGTCCGAATCATGTTAGCAATTGCCGCATTTTATGATTATGAAATTTGGCAAATGGATGTCAAACCTGCATTTCTAAATGGATTTCTGGAAGAAGAGTTGTATATGATGCAGCCGGAATGTTTTGTCAATCCAAAGGGAGCTAACAAAGTGTGCAAGCTCTAGTGATCCATTTATGGACTAGTGCAAGCCTCTCGGAGTTGGAATAAACGCTTTGATAGTGTGATCAAAGCATTTGGTTTTATCTGAGACTTTTGGAGAAGCCTGTATTTACAAGAAAGTGAGTGGGAGCTCTGTAGCATTTCTAATATTATATGTGGATGACATATAACTGATTGGAAATGATATAGAATTCCTGGATAGCATAAAGGGATACTTGAATAAGAGTTTTTCAATGAAGGACCTCGGCGAAGCTGCTTATATATTGGGCATCAAGATCTATAGAGATAGATCAAGACGCTTAATTGGACTTTCACAAAGCACATACCTTGACAAAGTTTTGAAGAAGTTCAAAATGGATCAAGCAAAGAAAGGGTTCTTGCCTGTGTTACAAGGTGTGAAGTTGAGTAAGACTCAATGCCCGACCACCTTCTTGAAGATAGAGAGAAGATGAAAGATGTTCCCTATGCTTCAGCCATAGGCTCTATCATGTATGCAATGCTATGTACCAGACCTGAAGTGTGCCTTGCTATAAGTTTTGCAGGGAGGTACCAAAGTAATCCAGGAGTGGATCAATGAACAGCGGTCAAGAACATCCTGAAATACCTGAAAAAGGACTAAGGATATGTTTCTTGTTTATGGAGGTGACAAAGAGCTAGTCGTAAATGGTTACGTCGATGCAAGCTTTGACACTGATCCGGACAATTCTAAATCGCAAACCGGATACATGTTTACATTGAAAGGTGGAGCTGTCAGTTGGTGCAGTTCTAAACAAAGCGTTGTGGCGGGATCTACGTGTGAAGCGGAGTACATAGCTGCTTTAGAAGCAACAAATGAAGGAGTCTGGATGAAGGAGTTCATATCCGATCTAGGTGTCCTACCTAGTGCATCGGGTCCAATGAAAATCTTTTGTGACAATACTGGTGCAATTGCCTTGGCAAAGGAATCCAGATTTCACAAGAGAACCAAGCACATCAAGAGACGCTTCAACTCCATCCGGAATCTAGTCCAGGTGGGAGACATAGAAATTTGCAAGATACATACGGATCTGAATGTTGCGCATCGGTTGACTAATACTCTTCCACGAGCAAAACATGATCAGCACCTAGGCTCAATGTGTGTTAGAATCATTTCTTTGTAATCTAGATTATTGACTCTAGTGCAAGTGGGAGACTGAAGGAAATATGCCCTAGAGGCAATAATAAAGTTATTATTTATTTCCTTATATCATGATAAATGTTTATTATTCATGCTAGAATTGTATTAACCGGAAACATAATACTTGTGTGAATACATAGACACACAGAGTGTCACTAGTATGCCTCTATTAGACTAGCTCGTTGATCAAAGATGGTTATGTTTCCTAGCTATTGACATGAGTTGTCATTTGATTAACGGGATCACATCATTAGGAGAATGATGTGATTGACTTGACCCATTCCGTAGCTTAGCACACGGTTGTTTAGTATTGTGCTCTTGCTTTCTTCATGACTTATACATGTTCCTATGACTATGAGATTATGCAACTCCCGTTTACCGGAGGAACACTTTGTGTGTTACCAAATTTCACAACGTAACTGGGTGATTATAAAGGTGCTCTACAAGTGTAACGCCCCGGATACAACTTTCCGTATTCGTAACTCCAACTCTTGCTTTTTCCGGAGATGCGATATGTTATTTCCTCCGTGGTTGGGCTTTTGTCTTTTGTTTTGCATTTTTTTCATGTCATGCATCTCATCTCATAGCATCATGCGCATTGCATCTGCATGTTTTCATAAAGCTTGCATCCGTTCATAGTTGCCGTTCCCCCTTGCCTTCGTTGACCGATCCGAGTCCAATCAGGTTTTCGCTCCCCTTTTGACCGTGACCACCTAACCTCTCTTGCTGCATCGACCCCTCGCCGCGTCCGAAACTTCCCTGAACCCGACCCGCTCGATTATCACCGTTGAATTCAGATCATCTCCTAACATCTATAAAACATCTGCGTTTATTTGCTAGACTCCCCTAAGCTGTTTTCTCAGGACCGCCCGATCGCGATCGAAGGATCAAAATATTTCCCCTTTCCTATATATATAGTCGACAACCCTAGTCCAATCGCTAAAACCTAGGCTTCCTGTCCCATCACTCCCATCCCCGCCGCCACTCTCTCGGGATCCATCCCGCCACCTACCTCCATCGATCCCCTCCACTACCACCGAAGCCTGCAGCCTCCTCCTCCCACCTTGGGATCATCTCCCGGCCAACCCGAGCTCCTCCCGCGCCCGAGCCCTCCGTCCCTGAGCTCCTACAGCCCCATGGCGCCCCAACCTCCAGATCGAGATGGTCTCGATCCCGAGTCGCCAGGCCAGACTCCGTCGCCCTCCTCCCTGTCTTCCTTCCCCTTCCTTCCTCTGGTTCCTTCTCCTCACACATCTCGCCCTTCTCTGTTTTCATCGCAGGAGCACCGCACCATGGCTGCGGCCACCAAAGCTTGGAGCTCCTGCCGGCAGCCGCGCTGCTCCCCTTCCCCATCGTCGCCACCCCAAGCCGTCCTCGCCCTCGAGCGCCTCCAGGCCAGCCCCACGCCTCCCCTTTTTCTCCTTCCTCCCTCTGTTTTTCTCCCTCTCACGCAGTTCTCTTCCTCTCTCTGATCCTTCACAGGAGCCATGGCCGAAGCTTCAAGCGTTGCCCGTCTCGTCTCCATCCGATGCCGCCGCCATGGCCTCGGATCCGTTGGGTTCCGGCCATCCCCGTCGTTGCCGGACCTCCTCAGCTCACCGGAGCCCCAAGACCCACCGCTGCAAGTCCCGTCGCCGCGCCACTGTTCGTCTGCTGCTTCTAGTCACCGGGCGCCTGCTTCCTCTCTGCTTGAGCCCGCCTCAGATCGAGCGTGTGCTCGTGGCTACGAGGAGAAGCAGCGCTCCTCCGCTCCTGTGTCTCCCCATTGACCGCACGCCTGAGGACTCGTCAGCTGCTGCTCCGTCGTCTGCCAAGTCCCGCGCCGCCATGCCCGACTCACCTTCGCTTCGTCCGGTTCGAGCAAAGCGGCGACCGCTGCTGCCCTGCTTATGCTGACCTGCCTCAAGACGCGCCTGGGCGCATCCGCGCCAAGGCCCAAGCAGCCTCTCCTTCCATCGGCCTCTCCGCCCGATTGGGCACAACCCATGGGTGAGCAGCCCCCCAGCGCCCCTCCTCTTGTTTTTTTTCACCCATCGGGCCAGCCAGATTCGGCACAGTGTAGTATTTTTTTCAGATCTGCGATTTTAGCATTTATCCCAGGATTTTCAGAATTGCAGAAAACCCCTTGCTCTTCATGCATATAAAAACTCATTAACCGTGCATCATAATAAAATGATTTAACCATGTAAAATGCTTAGAATTCTGTCTAGTTTCACAATATGCCACTTTCATCCATGTTCAAAATGTTTAAAATGTTGTTTCTTTAAATTTGTTCAAATGCCATGTTAAAATGATTTATTTCATAACTAAATAACCGTAGCTCGGTTTTAAATATACTTTATATGTAAATGGGGTGGAAAAATGCCTAGTTTAACATGGTCCACTTTATTTTCCTGTTTAACAACCTTAAAATATGTTTTACGGCAGAACAGTACCAAATTTGAAATATGCGCATGGGGATTTTCCGGAATTGTTGTTTGTTGTTCCAAATTTCATTTAAACTTGCCTAGATAGGTAGTTTTCATATGTTTCACCTTTTGCTATGTTTAACAACATTTAATATTGTTTGGTAGCTTAAACGAGATTAAACTAAATATGTCAATGTGGTGTTGTGTCCACTTAACTTGTAGTATTGTTTGTTGCACTTTGCCATGCCATGCTCATTAAACCGGACATGCATCATACTTGTTTGTGCATCATGCCATGTTTATGCTTATGCATTTATCATGTTGTTTGTTTCTTTCTGATGTTGCTTCTTAGTTCCGTTAATGTTGCGATTGTGAGGATCACGCTCGACTACTCCCGGTTGTCTGCTTCATGGACTCGTTCTTCTTCTTAGCGGGATTTCAGGCAAGATGACCGTCACCTTGGATCTCATTACTATCATTGCTATGCTAGTTGCTTCGTTCTATCGCTATGCTGCGTTACCTACCACTTGCTGCTCAAGCCTCCCAAATTGCCATGAACCTCTAACCTTTGTCACCCTTCCTAGCAAACCGTTGCTTGGCTATGTTATCTCTTTTGCTCAGCCCCTCTTATAGCGTTGCTAGTTGCAGGTGAAGTTGAAGATTGCTCCATGTTGGATTATGTTTATGTTGGGATATCACAATATCTCTTATATTATTAATGCATCTATATACTTGGTAAAGGGTGGAAGGCTCGGCCTTATACCTGGTGTTTTGTTCCACTCTTGCCGCCCTAGTTTCCGTCATATCGGTATTATGTTCCCGGATTTTGCGTCCCTAACGCGGTTGGGTGATTTATGGGACCCCCTTGACAGTTCTCTTTGAATAAAACTTCTCCAAAGAAGGCCCAACCTTGGTTTTACCATTTGTCTCACCACCACCTATACCCTTTCCCTTGGGTCGGCCAACCCGAGGGTCATCTTTATTTTAGCCCCCGGGCGGTGCTTCTCTAAGTGCTGGTTCGAACCGAAACCGCTCTTGAGAGCCACCACGGGAAACTTCGAGGCCTGGTTTTACTCGTAGCCTGTCTCATCCGGTGTTGCCACGAGAACGAGATATGTGCAGCTCCTATCGGGATTGTCGGCGCGCCAGGCGGCTTTGCTGGTCTTGTTTTATTACCGTCGAAATGCCTTGTAGCCGGATTCCGAGACTGATCGGGTCTTCCCGGGAGAAGGAATATCCTTCGATTGATCGCGAGAGCTTATCATGGGCTAAGTTGGGACACCCCTGCAGGGTATAAACTTTCGAGAGCCGTGCCCGCGGTTATGTGGCAGATGGGAATTTGTTAATGTCCGGTTGTAGTAAACTTGAAGTAAACTCTTCTAAAATACACCAACCGTGTGCGTAACCGTGAGTGTCTCTTTTCGGGGTGGATCGAGAGGAGAACACGGTTTCGAAGTTACGTCGACGTAAGTAGGAGTTCGTGATCACTTCTTGATCATTACTAGTTGACGACCGTTCCTTTGCTTCTCTTCTCGCTCTTATTTGCGTAAGTTAGCCACCATACATTGCTTAGCCGCTGCTGCAACCTCACCACTTTACCCCTTCCTTTCCCATTAAGCTTTGCTAGTCTTGATACCCATGGTAATGGGATTGCTGAGTCCTCGTGGCTCACAGATTACTACACCAACAGTTGCAGGTACAGGTTATGCGATGATCATGACGCGAGAGCGATGTTACTTGTTTTGGAGTTCTTCTTCTGCTTCTTCTTCGATCAGGGGATAGGTTCCAGTCGGCACTGGGCTAGCGTGGTGGATATTGTTTGAGTTTACATTTATGTTTCATCCGTAGTCGGATGTTGATCTTGTATGATGTATTGTTGTATTCATGTGACATTGTATGTCTTGGTTGTATCCCCACTATTATGTAATGTTGATGTAATGATATCCACCTTGCAAAAGCGTCTTCAAGATGCGCTTCTATCCTTGGTGGGACCTTCGAGTTCCTTTAGGATAGGGCCGGATCTTGGGCGTGACAAGTTGGTATCAGAGCCTCGACCGACCATAGGAGCCCCTTTGATTGGTTGCCGTTGTTGAGTCTAGAAGAAAACTATTTTGAGTCTTAGGATTATATATATCGGAGAGTAGGATTCTTTTTACTCCTCAGTCCCTTCGTCGCTCTGGTGAGGCCTCCTGACGTAGATGTTTTGTCTTTCCTCTTCTCAAATTTCACGAATTTTTTTTAGGATCACGCGGGTATCTTGGGATTGTTCCGATAATCTTGTGACGAGAACATTGTTCTTGGTGCCTCCTGACATTTAGGGGTTGTGGCAGTGTCCCGGGGAGTTGAGGTCCGAGGTGTTGTCGTCACAATTTTATCGTTGCAGTTCTAGAAAACCTGAGTTTTGCCGACATCGAAAATCTCTTTTATGCAGTTGTTGGTGAGATAACCTCGACGCCACCCAAGATCGGGAGTTCGAGTATTGCCATAACTCATTATAACGGATGCTTTTCAAGGTTGAGGTACATGATTTCGGAGTTTTCTTGGTTATGTGTTGAAGGATGGATACAATTTGGATCTAGGTATTGTTAGTTTGGGTGATATATTTTGTGTCCCTGTATCCCCAACACCAGTTGCATAACCGTAAAGTTTCGAGTTTATAGGTGGGAATTCAAGTAGCTCCTAGAATATCTTTCCGACAGTGCATGATATGAGATTGGGTAAATCTCTATCATATGTATTTGTTCCGGCTTATTCTACAAGCCAAATCCTTTGTTTTGTTTTGAGTTGTGGTATTCGAGTTGCTTCGAAGTCAAATGTTGATTCCATACCTTTCAAGTGGTGTTCTCATATTGCTATGTGAATGCTAATCCTTCTTGATCATCGAGGTCTTCATGTTAATTCTTTTCCCAACCGGCGTGTTTCTCTTTAAGTGGATCCGATCATTTCAACGTCCGCAAGATAAATTCTAAGTTTTTCTCAACAGTGTTTGTTTCATCCATCCCAAGTTGCCTTTATTTTCCGCCTCCCACCCTTTTTCTTCAAGGACTCAGATTTCTTAATCATGTATCCTTTTATTTGTGGGAAGTCTCTTCATTCTTTTCTTTCAATGTTCTTATCCAGTGATTTCACGTAAAGATGCTCAACAGCTCCAAGTTCATCATTCTTCATTCTCGTATTCTTTTCCGTGGATCCAACTCAAGCTTTCGATATTCATCATATTCCTTTCCTTGTTGCAAATGCTTTCTCTTGCCGATGCACCTCTTAATCATTCACTTCTCGCTATTCATTTGTTCGGAGTGTTGAAGATATCTCGGAAGGCTCGTCTTTTCATTCTAGATCCGTTCAAGTTATTTTGAGGTTGTTATCTCATTCAAGCCATTTAATTCTACCGGTGTAATCTTTTATTTCAAGAAATCCTTCAACGATGTTTCTTTCGAGTGGGCCCTAACCCACGTGTCTTTTCGAGGATCTTACTTGACTTTTCTAATTTTCCTGAGCCATTCGCAAATTCATTTCCAGGTTTGACGTCAGAATGAATTTTCATCAGTCACATGCCTTCTCCTAGGCCGCTTTCAAATTCTTTTCATCTCTGGCTCAACCTTTCCTCTTTTAATCCTTCCGGAGTTTCTCAACAATTTGGTGGTGTTTCTCCTCGTCATTCTCAGCATGTGAAGACCGAAGAAGAGTTCCTCTTAAATCCTTACCTGTTCTTCCAAAGATGTGTAGTTAAAGTTTGATGCCATCCTCTCATAATTGTTTTCGATTGTGGGAATTCTTTTCACCCATCCGGAGCATTTCATGAGTTGTTTCCATTTCTTTCCTCCGAAGGCCATCATGTCATAATTCTTCATTCTCAGTGTGTAGCTATCGTTCTCCAAATCTTAATGGTGCATCGTTCAAATATCCTCTAATCAGTTCATGATCTCTTCGTTCTCATGTATCTAAATCCTCTCAAGTATCTTCGCTTTTCCTTTTTCTCCAATTCTTCCCGGTGAATTGTGCCTTTGCTACGTTCATTTTCAATTCTTATGGTGGTTCGTTCAAGATTTCACTTCCTTCGTTACCATATTAATTCATTCGTTGTTTCCAAATTCCACCGGTGGCTCCATCAATACCTTATCAAGTTTGCGCTATATCTCTCTTAACCCTTTCTACGGGAATAAGTAGTATGCCAAATCCGTTGCTTATCATCAATTAAATTGGTGAAGGATACACATAACGTAATTCTTATTATTGTTTCATCCAAGTGATCTAGTTTCTTCTTTCCATCATTGTCATCATGTCACATTTCTCGGTTCGAGATGCTCCATCTTTTCTTTTCCGGAGTTCCAAGTTCTCTCGGTTATATAATCGCGAAGCTCCATCTAAATCATTGCAAGGCTTCACCCTGTGTTTTCAACTTCTCTTTCTTTTTATCATCCTTTTATTACCGGAGTTCTTCATGGAGGCTCTACATGGTGGTTCGTCAAGGATTCTTTTCATTCTTCAATTGTTCTTCAAGATTTCTCTCGAAGCTATGACCCGCCAAGCTATACTCTAAAATAAACATGGCGCCCAACACATGTTTTGTTTTGAGGAGTTCAAGTTTTCTTCTTCTTGCATTTCAAAGTGCAATTCGTTCTACCTTGTCATTTGAGGTGGTGTTATGCCATTCTTGACAATTCCCTTCGTGTTTCATGATTCACAAGTTTTCAAGAATGACATATTTTAAACCCATCACTTTCTTCCTTGGAGTTATCTTGGGTTAGGTTACACCTAAAGCCTTCCCTAAGGAATGTTGCTAATTGTGGTGCCTATCGATAATCCAAGTTTCCTCCTATTCTCTCATTAAAAGGAGTTTTCATCTCCTTGCTGATCTCAGTCCAATTAATTGTTTCCATCGGTGGCCGGTTGTCACCTCATCATTTTGAGATGTTTGCCGTAAGCCCACAACAAGCTTGTGCTTTTCGTTGTTGATTTTGCAACAACTCCGTTCAATTCTTCTTTGCAAGGGTGCTTTCCAAGTTCATTTGTGGCAGAAGTTGGCATTTTCTTCTCCGTCCCTTTATCCCAATGATCTATCTTCTTTTCGTCCTTCCGGAGGCATGGTGATGTTGCTCTCTTCACCCATCACCTCGTTTTGTGAGGATCGTGTTCTTTTCATGCTTATCCATTTAACCGGAGTGTTGTGTCATCTCTTCAAGTTCTTTTCATCTTATCAAGTTTTCCTTCTTTCTTTCAGTCGGAGTGCTGCCCAAATTATATCAATCTTATTTCTTCTCTATCTAGTTTTAACCGGAGTGGTTTCAATATCTATCTTATCACTAAACCTCTTGGTTCTCGTCGTATCCCTTGTTCCTCTTTTCTAACGGAGTGTTTTCAACTTTGCTCATATTTGTTGTTTTCTTTCTTTCATTTTGCTCAACATCTCAACGTTCATGGTTTCACACGTTTGTCGAAGAAGCAACTTAGTTTTACCTCTTCTCTTCCTCTTCCTTTTCCCTCCGGTGCCATCCTAGATCTCGGGACGAGATCCTCTCGTAGTGGTGGAGTGTTGTAACGCCCCGGATACAACTTTCCATATTCGTAACTCCAACTCTTGCTTTTTCCAGAGATGCGATATGTTATTTCCTCCGTGGTTGGGTTTTTGTCTTTTGTTTTGCATTTTTTTCATGTCATGCATCTCATCTCATAGCATCATGCGCATTGCATCTGCATGTTTTCATAAAGCTTGCATCCGTTCGTAGTTGCCGCGTTCCCCCCTTGCCTTCGTTGACCGATCCGAGTCCAATCGGGTTTTCGCTCCCCTTTTGACCGTGACCACCTAACCTCTCTTGCCAGTGCATCGACCCCTCGCCCGCGTCCGAAACTTCCTGAACCCGACCCGCTCAGTTATCACCGTTGAATTCAGATCATCTCCTAACATCTATAAAACATCTGCGTTTATTTGCTGGACTCCCCTAAGCTGTTTTCTCAGGACCGCCCGATCGCGATCGAAGGATCAAAATATTTCCCCTTCCGTATATATATAGTCGACAACCCTAGTCCAATCCCTAAAACCTAGGCTTCCTGTCCCATCACTCCCATCCCCGCCGCCACTCTCTCGGGATCCATCCCGCCACCTACCTCCATCGATCCCCTCCACTACCACCGAAGCCTGCAGCCTCCTCCTCCCACCTTGGGATCATCTCCCGGCCAACCCGAGTTTTCTCAGGACCGCCCGATCGCGATCGAAGGATCAAAATATTTCCCCTTCCGTATATATATAGTCGACAACCCTAGTCCAATCCCTAAAACCTAGGCTTCCTGTCCCATCACTCCCATCCCCGCCGCCACTCTCTCGGGATCCATCCCGCCACCTACCTCCATCGATCCCCTCCACTACCACCGAAGCCTGCAGCCTCCTCCTCCCACCTTGGGATCATCTCCCGGCCAACCCGAGCTCCTCCCACGCCCGAGCCCTCCGTCCCTGAGCTCCTACAGCCCCATGGCGCCCCAACCTCCAGATCGAGATGGTCTCGATCCCGAGTCGCCAGGCCAGACTCCGTCGCCCTCCTCCCTGTCTTCCTTCCCCTTCCTTCCTCTAGTTCCTTCTCCTCACACATCTCGCCCTTCTCTGTTTTCATCGCAGGAGCACCGCACCATGGCTGCGGCCACCAAAGCTTGGAGCTCCTGCCCGGCGGCCTTGCTCCCCTTCCCCATCGTCGCCACCCCAAGCCGTCCCTCGCCCTCGGCGCCTCCAGCCAGCCCCACGCCTCCCTTTTTCTCCTTCATCCCTCTGTTTTTCTCCCTCACGCAGTTCTCTTCCTCTCTCTGATCCTTCACAGGAGCCATGGCCGAAGCTTCAAGCGCTGCCCGTCTCGTCTCCATCTGATGCCGCTGCCATGGCCTCGGATCCGTTGGGTTCCGGCCATCCCCGTCGTTGCCGGACCTCCTCAGCTCGCCGGAGCCCCAAGACCCACCACTGCAAGTCCCGTCGCCGCGCCACTGTTCGTCTGCTGCTTCTAGTCGCCGGCGCCCTGCTTCCTCTGCTTCGAGCCCGTCTGCATCGGCGTGTGCTTGTGGCTACGAGGAGAAGCGGCCTTCCGCCTGTGTCTCCCCATTGACTGCCGCCTGAGGACCTCGTCGCGCTGGCTGCCCTGCCAAGTCCCGCCATGCCCGACCTCACCTCTCGCTTCGTCCGGTTCGAGCAAGCAACGGCGACCGCTGCTGCCCGTTATGCGTTGACCCGTTCCCGACGCTACTGGCCGCATCCCGCGCCAAGGCCCAGCGCGCCAGCCTCTCCTTCCATCGGCCTCTCCACCGATTGGGCCCGGCCCATGGGTGAGCAGCCCCCCAGCACCCCCCTCTTGTTTTTTTTCACCCATCGGGCCAGCCAGATTCGGCCCGGTGTAGTTATTTTTTCAGATCTGCGATTTTAGCATTTATCCCTGTGATTTTCAGAATTGCGTAAAACCCCTTGCTCTTCATGCATATAAAAACTCATTAACCGTGCATCATAATAAAATGATTTAACCATGTAAAATTCTTAGAATTCTGTCTAGTTTCACAATATGCCACTTTCATCCATGTTTAAAATGTTTAAAATGTTGTTTCTTTAAATTTGTTCAAATGCCATGTTAAAATGATTTATTTCATAACTAAATAACCGTAGTCTCGCTTTTAAATAAACTTTATATGTAAATGGCGTGGAAAAATGCCTAGTTTAACATGGTCCACTTCATTTTCCTGTTTAACAACCTTAAAATATGTTTTAGGGAAGAACAGTACCAAATTTGAAATATGCACATGGGGATTTTCCTAATTGTTGTTTGTTGTTCCAAATTTCATTTAAACTTGCCTAGATAGGTAGTTTTCATATGTTTCACCTTTTGCCATGTTTAACAACATTTAATATTGTTTGGTAGCTTAAACGAGATTAAACTAAATATGTCAATGTGGTGTTTTGTCCACTTAACTTGTAGTATTGTTTGTTGCACTTTGCCATGCCATGCTCATTAAACCGGACATGCATCATACTTGTTTGTGCATCATGCCATGTTTATGCTTGTGCATTTATCATGATGTTCGTTTCTTTCCGGTGTTGCTTCTTAGTTTCGTTAATGTTGCGATTGTGAGGATCACGCTCGACTACTCCCGGTTGTCTGCTTCATGGACTCGTTCTTCTTCCTAGCGGGATTTCAGGCAAGATGACCGTCACCTTGGATCTCATTACTATCATTGCTATGCTAGTTGCTTCGTTCTATCTCTATGTTGCGTTACCTACCACTTGCTGCTCAAGCCTCCCAAATTGCCATGAACCTCTAACCTTTGTCACCCTTCCTAGCAAACCGTTGCTTGGCTATGTTATCGCTTTTGCTCAGCCCCTCTTATAGCGTTGCTAGTTGCGGTGAAGTTGAAGATTGCTCCATGTTGGATTATGTTTATGTTGGGATATCACAATATCTCTTATATTATTAATGCATCTATATACTTGGTAAAGGGTGGAAGGCTCGGCCTTATGCCTGGTGTTTTGTTCCACTCTTGCCGCCCTAGTTTCCGTCGTATCGGTATTATGTTCCCGGATTTTGCGTCCCTAATGCGGTTGGGTGATTTATGGAACCCCCTTGACAGTTCTCTTTGAATAAAACTCCTCCAGCAAGGCCCAACCTTGGTTTTACCATTTGTCTCACCACCACCTATACCCTTTCCCTTGGGTCGGCCAACCCGAGGGTCATCTTTATTTTAGCCCCCCCGTGCCAGTGCTTCTCTAAGTGCTGGTTCGAACCGAGCCGCCTGCGGGGCCACCACGGGGAAACTCGAGGCCTTGTTTTACTCGTAGCATGTCTCATCCGGTGTTGCCCTGAGAACGAGATATGTGCAGCTCCTATCGGGATTGTCGGTAGATCGGGCGGCTTTTCTTTGGTCTTGTTTTATACTGTCGAAATGTCTTGTAGCCGGATTCAAACTGATCGGGTCTTCCGGGAGAAGGAATATCCTTCGTTGATCGCGAGAGCTTATCATGGGCTAAGTTGGGACACCCCTGCAGGTATAAACTTTCGAGAGCCGTGCAGCGGTTATGTAGCAGATGGGAATTTGTTAATGTCCGGTTGTAGTAAACTTGAAGTAAACTCTTCTAAAATAAACCAACCGTGTGCGTAACCGTGAGTGTCTCTTTTCGGGGTGGATCGAGAGGAGAACACGGTTTCTGGGTTATGTCTGACGTAAGTAGGAGTTCAAGATCACTTCTTGATCATTACTAGTTGACGACTGTTCCTTTGCTTCTCTTCTCGCTCTTATTTGCGTAAGTTAGCCACCATACATTGCTTAGCCACTGCTGCAACCTCACCACTTTACCCCTTCCTTTCCCTTTAAGCTTTGCTAGTCTTGATACCCATGGTAATGGGATTGCTGAGTCCTCGTGGCTCACAGATTACTACACCAACAGTTGCAGGTTCAGGTTGTGCGATGATCATGACGCGAGAGCGATGTTACTTGTTTTGGAGTTCTTCTTCTGCTTCTTCTTCGATCAGGGGATAGGTTCCGGGTCGGCAGCCTGGGCTAGCAGAGTGGATATTGTTTGAGTTTCTGTTTATGTTTCATCCGTAGTCGGATGTTGATCTTGTATGATGTATTGTTGTATTCATGTGACATTGTATGTCTTGGTTGTATCCCCACTATTATGTAATGTTGATGTAATGATATCCACCTTGCAAAAGCGTCTTCAAGATGCGCTTCTATCCTTGGTGGGACCTTCGAGTTCCTTTAGGATAGGGCCGCATCTTGGGCGTGACAACAAGTGTCTCCGAAGGTACTTGTTGGGTTGGCGTATTTCGAGATTAGGATTTGTCACTCCGATTGTCGGAGAGGTATCTCTGGGCCCACTCGGTAATGCACATCACTATAAGCCTTGCAAGCATTGCAACTAATGAGTTAGTTGCGGGATGATGTATTACGGAACGAGTAAAGAGACTTGTCGGTAACGAGATTGAACTAGGTATTGAGATACCGAAGTTCGAATCTCGGGCAAGTAACATACCGATGACAAAGGGAACAACGTATGTTGTTATGCGATCTGACCGATAAAGATCTTCGTAGAATATGTGGGAGCCAATATGAGCATCCAGGTTCCGCTATTGGTTATTGACCGGAGATGTGTCTCGGTCATGTCTACATAGTTCTCGAACCCATAGGGTCCGCACGCTTAAAGTTTCGATGATAGTTATATTATGAGTTTATGTGTTTTGATGTACCGAAGGTTGTTCGGAGTCCCGGATGTGATCACGGACATGACGAGCAGTCTCGAAATGGTCAAGATGTAAAGATCAATATATTGGACGACTATGTTTGGACACCGGAAAGGTTCCGGAAGGTTTCATACATTTATCGGAGTACCGGGGGTTATCGGAACCCCCTCCGGAACTAATGGGCCTTGTTGGGCCCTAGTGGAGAGAGAGAGGGGCCAGCCAGGGCAAGAGGCACGCCCCCTCCCCTTGAGTCCGAATAGGACAAGGAAGGGGGGGGGGGCGGCGCCCCTCTTGCCTTTCCCCTCTCCCACTCCTTCCTTCCCCCTCCTTCTTGGACTAGGAAAGGGAGGGCCAAAACTACTTGGAGTATGTTTCCCCCTCCTAGGGCGCGCCACCCCCTTGGCCGGCCCTCTCCTCCTCCCCCCCCCCCTTTATATACCTAGGAGGGGGGCACCCCAGACACACAACAATTGATCTCTTGATCTCTTAGCCGTGTGCGGTGCCCCCCTCCACCATAATCCACCTCGATAATATCATAGTGGTGCTTAGGTGAAGCCCTGCGTCGGTAGAACATCATCATCGTCACCACGCCGTCGTGCTGACAAAACTCTCCCTCAAAGCTCGGCTGGATCGGAGTCCGAGGGACGTCATCGAGCTGAACGTGTGCTGAACTCGGAGGTGTCGTATGTTCGGTACTTGATCGGTCGGATCGTGAAGACGTACGACTACATCAACCGCGTTGTGCTAACGCTTCCGCTTTCGGTCTACGAGGGTACGTGGACACACTCTCCCCTCTCGTTGCTATGCATCACCATGATCCTGTGTGTGCGTAGATTTTTTTTTTTTGAAATTACTACGTTCCCCAACACTAAGTTGTTAAAATCTGCCAAGAACTAAATTTGGGAAAATGCTAGATTTTTATTTGGTCAAGTAGCCTAATCACCCCCCTCCCTCTAGACATACTTTCGATCCTACAATATGCTGATCAACTACTATGATGAACTCGTTCTGTTTGTCCCGTGAAGCCTTAAATTTAAAATTTACAGTTTCGTTTGAGGTTTCTATTCTTTCACGGAGGTTTTGGGTACCGAATAGTAAACAGTCCGCACTTTGTGGGGTCGGTTAGGCCAATTTCATCGCGCGGCCTCATCCTGTCCGGACCCATCTGGTTCGTTTTGTGTCGGGGCCGACTCATTTCGAGCGCAAACATGCGCCGGGTTTGGGTCGCGGCGGACAGCAAACGGACGCGTCACTCGTCCGCGCCGTGGCCGCGTGGCAGGCGGCCACCTACCTCCCACGTGCGAACATCAATGCGCACGCGCGGCCGGCCCCGCCTGTCATCCGCCCAGGCGAACGGTCGCGGTCCTTCTTAAATGGGGAAGTCGTGGACCGGTCGTCGTCCACACTCCTCACTCCACCCCGCAGCCTCCTCGAAACCCGACAGCACCAAACCCTAGCCTCAAACTCGCCGGCCGGCCGCCTCGCAGCCATGGGGCTCTGGAAGTACGGCCGCAAGGGGAAGCACGGCCGCGAGGCTGGCTCCTCGTTGGGACGCTGCCGCGGCTCCGTGAAAAAGGAGGAGCCCGCATCGCCACCGCGCCGGGCCCCCGCGCCTGCCCCCTTCACCATCGGTCCTAGGGCCGTCAGCGAGCGCGACCGGCAGTACATCAACGCTGATGTATGCCGGCACTACTGGGAGACGAGGACGCCGGTCCCGTGGAGCGACGTCCACCTCCGCAAGAATTGCATCGTCCCAGGCTCTTTTTTAAATCATTTTATTTTAGTTTTTCTGTTTTTTTATCACGTCCAACACGGACATGATTTAGGATGCGGCCGTGTGCTGGGCGCATCCACAACCCAACGGACAGGGGCGAACATAAGCGAACCCATTGCTGTCCCAAAAAGACAAAATCCGGTCAAACCAGACCGTTTAGGGTCGTGCGGTGAAGTTGCCCTTAGAGTTGCTCTTATCTGCCGTTCCTCCGCCAACACGAGTCCAGACTCCAGTCCAGTTCAGTGCAGAGGTGGCGGCCGTCACCGGATGCCACCGTTCTCGTGAGTCAGGCACGCAATAAAGCCGCCCGCCCACCTCGGTTGGAGCCCGGAATTTTCTTGGAAAAGCTAATAATAAAAGGGTACGCGTCATATCCGACGCTACCCTCCACCCCGGCGCGCACTCTCTTCCCCGTCTCTGCTCCTTTCTCTCCGAGCTTCTCTCCTCTCCCGCTATCTCCTCCAGTCCACGATCGAATGGGCTCAGCTTCAGGTAATCCGACAGAGCAAACTCGAGATGCATGCATGATTCCTACACCCATCCAATCCAATTGTGAGACTCTTTTGCTTTGTATGGCTGATGATCCATCGTCGTTGCTGTGCAATTCTACAGATGATAGCAGGGAGCACCTGCTGGACGTGGGCGGCCTCGCCGCCGGCGGGCCCAAGATGCGGGTGCGCGGGCTGCGGCGGCGGTCGGAGGCGAGCGGCGAGGAGATCCTGCGCGGGGTGGACCTGGACGTGCCGCGCGGGGTGGTGATGGGCGTCATCGGCCCCAGCGGCAGCGGCAAGTCCACGCTGCTCCGCGCGCTCAACCGCCTCTGGGAGCCCGCCCCCGGCGCCGTCACCCTCGACGGCGCCGACATCTGCGGCATGGACGTCCTCGCGCTCCGCCGCAAGGTCGGCATGCTCTTCCAGCTACCCGCCATGTTCGACGGTATGTCCTTGCGTGCGTGCCTCCTTGCTCCTGAACTTCTGTCGCAGAGTTGAAATGCTCAGATTGGCTTCCCCCAAAGCGTGATGAACTGATTAAAAGCTGATCAAACCCTGTCAAGACCAGTAACAAAGTTGAGACAATCAAGTTGCTTGTGCCAAAGATACCGTTCTATGATTCCGGAAGGTTTCAGGTTCTTTTAACATATTACAAACCTGATCCTATTCCTATACTATCTGAAAACTTTGGAATTTCGATTGAACTGTACCTTAGCCATCGCCCAGAGCCCAACAAATGTAGGACTCGTGTAGAGGGCGGCGGATAATGTGGCGGGCAAGCATGATTTGTGCCGGCAATTGCTGAGGATTGATATATGATTATGATTATGCTGGCGCGTTAGTGCATTTGTTTAAGCTATATCAAGAGTGCTTGATCCGTTGACTTAGCTGAATTTGCTTATCACATACTCCTACTTTACTATGAAAACAAAAATGCAAAATTGTGGCTCTTTTGTTGGAATAAAACATAACTTTATGACGGATGAGATCTGAGTCCTAGATGTAAAGTATGATTGTCTCTTTGGTGATTGCAATCTTCCTGATTTCGCTTATGACTGTCATTAGGTACAGTCCCATCCAGGCAAATGACCAATTAACTATGTGATATGTTATTAAAAATTAGCTAATTGAAATCGTAATAAAAAATTGGGTTCAAAGTGCAAGGTGCAATGCAGATACGGTCCACCTTGATTGAGAGTAACCATATGCAGAATCCTTCTGCTTGATAAATTACTCAATCAGGCAGGTATTGAAATACACAGAATACATTTTCCATGACTTCATACAGGTAAAGAGAACATTGACAAACATGCCATGTCCATGTCCAATTGGATCGACATTTTACTAGGCAATTGCACCCCTTTGCTAGCGTCAACTAGCAATGTGGCGGCCAGTAACGATGTGCTAGACTTGTTCCAACCTAGTACAAAAGAAAAGATAAATATGCAATGGTATAATATTGCTGACCGACCTGTAAAAGTATAATATACAGCTAAAAAAGTCAAATATAGCTGTCTCTTACTAAATGTTGTGGAAGTTTTGTGGGTATAAAGTAAGCACCAAGAAAAGTTATATATAAAGTGGCATTGTCGAATGCACACTATTAAAGAATTTTCTTTGGTAACAAAAGTGCAAAATTAGCCAATGCATAGATTAGAATAGAAGTTTCAGACTTTTAGCTGACGACTGATCGAGCTCTGACCGCATAAAGAAAAAGAACCTCTGGATGATATTTTTGTCTTGCTGTCTTCCCGTGTGCTCCAGGGAGCGTGGGGGACAACGTGCGGTACGGGCCACAGCTGCGCGGCAAGAAGCTGACCGAGGCGGAGGTGAAGAGCCTGCTGAGCCTGTCGGACCTCGACCCGGCGCTGTCCTCCCGGCCAGCGTCGGAGCTGTCCGTCGGACAGGCGCAGCGCGTGGCCCTGGCCCGCACCCTCGCCAACGACCCGGAGGTGCTGCTGCTGGACGAGCCGACCAGCGCGCTGGACCCGATCTCGACGCAGAACATCGAGGAGGCCATCGTGCGGCTGAAGACGGCGAGGGGGCTCACCACGGTGATCGTCTCGCACAGCGTGAAGCAGATCCAGCGGATCGCCGACCTGGTGTGCCTCGTCGTCGACGGCGAGGTCGTGGAGGTGCTCGCGCCGTCCGCCCTCTCCGAGGCCAAGCACCCCATGGCCCGGCGCTTCCTGGAGCTCAGCAGCTGAATATCTTTGTTTCGCTGTCGAGAACGTCATTGTCCAGTGTCGGCCGACCTCTGCTTAATTGGGACACACCGCTGTAATCTTGCTTCATTCCGTCATGCCGCTGTAATCTTGCTACGACCGGTGAACGCTGTGCGCGATTTGACGGGAGACGAGCTGCTGTACGTGCGTAAATGTACGAGAAGTATGTAGCAGACAGGAGTGCGTGTGCGGACAAAGACTCTTGCAATAATCTTTATTAATGCCGTTGCAGAATTCTGAACTTCTGTAATCCACGGAGGCTTCTGAATGTGGGAGTTCTTTGTGATCACCAATAAGGGCTGTTTTTTGTGATCACCAATAGTTTAGTGGGAAAAGAGGAGCTGCTGGAGTTCTTTTACTAGGAGGAAAGGAGAGCGGTTAAAGATGCTCCTACAGCACTCCCCGATAAATCGTTCCAAATATGGTGTTATTGAAGTTGCCACAATACAAGACAGGGTATGCTTTTGGATGGAGATTAGAGTTTACCCCTTCAATATATACGTTTCAAATATTGCATGTATCGGTTCACTCCATATTTCTAACTGAACTATCCATGTTGGTACCCAATAGAAAGGTTAGGCGCGCTTTGTTGCGCCGTTGGTGTTCTTAGGTTCTTAACAAAAAACTACTCACTCTGTTTTAAAATCTATAAGGTGTATTACTTTTTTTGAAAAGCCAAACCTTTTAAGTTGATCAAATTAGTAGAGAAATAATATCAAATTGGTACTATTAGTTTCCTCATGAAATGAAATTTCATACTTTTTTTGTTTAATATTGTGGATGCTGATATTTTTTGCTCTGAACTTGGTCAAAATTAAAGAAATTTGACTTTCCCAAAACATAGCACCCCTTATATTTTCAAACTGGTGGAATATTTAGTTTGATGGGTGGAGAGATAATGGAGTGTGATTTACTTTTATTTATAATCCGGTGATTTGATGGGCCTTTTGTGGTGTGGTTCTATGTTATCTGCTAAACAACGTATCTTTATGTGGGAAAATTTCAACGTCAGTGGCTGTTGATTGATTTGAAAATTTGTTGGCCCGATCAAAACTATAAACCAAATTCAAGAATGAATACCTCAACTGAAAGAAAGAGCTTCAAAATTAGTGAACATGTGGAATTAAAAGAATTGAATTGGAGAGTTCCTTGAGAAATTGTTGACATGGTCAAAATCGGGTAACCCAGTTCTAAACTGAAGACCTTAATTAATCGTAAGGCTTTATAAATTAGGAAGCATAATGTATAGTATAAAATAATTGAATGAGAGAGTTTTAAAAAATTATTGACTCGGTCAAAATCGGGTGACCCAATTTCAGTTGAAGACCTCAATTGAATGTGGCTTCTTTAAAACTAGGGGGCATAATGTTACAGAGGATACTTGATTCCCATCATATTCTATGTAGAGTACATACCTTATAGAGTGATCTCCATTAATTTATTTATCTCAACACGCAAGCATGTCACATCATTATAAAATTATAGATAGAATAAGACCCACTTTAACATGCAACAATGCATGGGAAAAGACCCACTACCACATGCAACCATGCACGAGAAAATATTTTCTTAATATATTATTCAATTGATGAATACATCTTCTGATCCCGTATATTATCGGGACTTTCTGAATGAGAGAAATATGGTTGTGGACATAGCTTCACTACTCTTCGACAATAGGAGGGATGGAAGGGCCGGCTCATGAGCATGGCGGGCAGGCGAGTCCTCATGCGTGCGGTGCTAACTGCGCTGCCAGTGTTTGCCATGACCGTCCTCAAGGTCCCAAAGAAAATCCTAAAAGAAGCGGACAAGGCTCGCAGGCAGTTTCTTTGGGCGCGGGATGAGAAAATCACCGGGGCCAAATGCAAGGTGGCTTGGGAAATGGTGTGCCGGCCGGTGGACAAGGGAGGACTTGGCATTTTGGATCTCTACCGTTTTGGCTCGGCCCTGCGGATGAGATGGCTCTGGCTATCCTGGCAGCAACAGCGAAGCCCTTGGATGAGCTTTCCTGTCCCATGTGATCATGACGACCGGTTGCTCTTTGCATCGGCCACCTCGGTTCAGCTGGGCAACGGAAGGACAGCCAGTTTTTGGACAAGCTCCTGGTTGGGATCAATGGCTCTCTGCCAAGAGTTCCCAACTCTGTTTCAGCACTCGCGTGGAAAGGGCAGGACAGTTCAAGAAGCCCTGGCAAATGACAAATGGATTCAGGACTTGCAGCACGGCAACACGGGCGAAATGGTGGTGCAGTACCTGCAGCTGTGGCGAAAGCTACACAGGGCCAACGTCACACTAACAACGGAGGAGGACTCGACCGCCTGGGTGGCGGGCGGTGGCAACTCTTACATTGCCAGTGCTGCTTACAAGCTGCAAACTGGCGATGCATCTGATCCAGGAATCAAGGCGGCAATCTGGAAGGCTTGGGCCCATGGAACCGTAAAAAATATTTGCCTGGCTACTTCTTCAAGACAGACTCTGGTGCAACGATCGCCTGCAGCGGCGCGGGTGGCCAAATGGTTATTTTTGTGCTCTATGTCTCAGAAATCTCGAGAGCTCTACGCGCCTCTTCTGGGACTGCCCGCTCACACGCTCAGTCTGGGAGATGGCATCCACCTGGAATGGATATGCAGCATTGCATCCTACCAGATCAACGAGCCACTCCTCGCTGAGACACTGGCAAAAAATAGTCCAGCTAGCACCATCAAGCTCCAGGAAAGGGTTGAAGACGATGATGATGCTGATAGCTTGGGAGATATGGAAGGAGAGAAATGCATGCGTATTCAACAGCAAGCTGCCCCATGCCGACGACGTACTGCACGCTATCAGAAACACGATCGAACTATGGAGAATGGCGGGAGCAAGATACCTAGAGCCCCCTTTTGGGGAGTATGTAGCGAGAGAATAGCCCGAGGGCAATACCGGTCACCCTGTATCTCTCTCTTTCTTTCTTCTATTGTACCCATGATCGCTTGATCACCCCCTGTTCTTCCGTTGCTTTCTTCTAAATCAATGAAGCCGGAAACCCCGGATCTTTCAAAAAATATTTGCTTATATTTGTGAATGAACTATCGACCACACCCACTCCGAATAAAGGATGAGGGTCTTATCGTTTATGTTATTGGTTTTATCTACTCCGTTTTGTCATTAGGAGTTTTAACTGCTAAAAATTGCCATCGCTCCGTTAGGCACATATTAAAAACTGCCACTGGACATCATCACTATAACCTCAAGCCTGTTTACCATGATATATGATCAAAATACCATCGACCAACATGTCAGTTCTCCTTCTATCTGACTACGATACAGTATGTGTCCTACTCGATCTCCAACAACGATCTTATTTTTCTCTAAAGTTACTTGCTTGCTTACTCCTGACAAGTAGGACTACGCCATGCCACATCATCATGCAATTATAGATGGGATAAGGCCCACTTTAGCTTGCAACCATGCATGGAAAAATATTTTTTAATATATCATCCTACTTATATTTAATAAATACTCCCTCCATCCCCTAATATAAGAGCTTTTTTTACACTAAACTAATACACTCTTATATTATGGGACGGAGGGAGTAATTTACAACTATACATAACCAAATATAACCAGTCATATGTATTTTTAAATTGGTTCATGTGTTATTATCAAATCTTATTGAAATATATTGCAACTGATTTCCGTAGCAACGCGTGGTGTATTATCTAGTTTGTAAAATAATCCGTGCTTGTATCAGTATCATGTAGGATGAAAATGGTCATCATATATTTGTTTTATATCGATGAATACATGTTCTGACCCTGTATATTATGGAGGCTCTATCTGAATGAGAGAAATATCGTTGTGGACATGGCTTCACTGCTATCCGACAATATTTGCTTTATGTTTGTGAACAAACTGTCGACCGTATCCACTTCAACTAAAGGATAATGGTTTTTATCATTTATCTCAAAATGCCATCTCTTTGTTAGGGCATCTCCAACAGCGACCCTCAAACCTCCCATTTCTATCCGGACCGAGGAAGCCATCCAATACGGTCCTTTATCAATCCGCGGCGCGGTCCGGCCGTATTTTCTCCCGCAAACTAGAGACAAAGTGAGGGAGCTTTGCAGACGTCCGAACCGCTCCCAAGCCCGTTTCTGACCGCCCTGGCCCACCCAAACCCCCAACCCGCCTCTCCCACGCTTTCCTTCCGATGCACACGCTGCTTACCGTGATGCATTCATGCCGTCCCAGAGCATGGAGCGGCCGGGGTTGATGCCGCGCATGTGACCGGACGGAGGACGGTGCTGGCCGACGCGACCTCTCAGCAGCCGCCGCTTCAATGCGGACGCAGCTTCTGACGAACCAACTCCATTTCTATTCTTTTGTTGCTTGTCACTTATTTCACCTTTGCTGACTTTTGTACGCGCGAGATTCTTCGAGAATGACTCAGGTGGAGCAGGTGCTGTTATGAGAAATAACCGAGGAGAAGCAATGGCAGGGGCATATTGGGAGCTTGAATACCTATTGGCGGAGGCAACTGTTCTCCTAAAAGGCTTGCATCTTATTGAGACTCTGGGATGGACTCCAGTAATTATTGAGACTGGTTCATTGAAAATTAGCAAAACTAGATTTGCTGTTGATTCTAGTTCCTCTTTAGGTTGGGATGGTGATCCTCCCAGTTTTATTTTACAAGACATTTTGAACGATGTAATTGTTTTCAGTGTGCAATAAAGTGCGTCATGAAGGCTTTTCATCAACAAATAAAAATAAAAATAGACCGTGCATCCCACGGCGCAGAGGCACAGAAAGGCATCTAAAAACTCTGTTTTAATTCAGTGACCAACAAAAATCAGTGATCAACATACATATAACCAACAAAAAGAACATGGCATAACATCATATCATATCCCAAAGCACCATGAACACCACACAATTCAAATTTCAAACCACACGATCGCCACTGGAGCTTTTCCCTCCGAACCAGAATCAGAACCTCGGGGTCGATCTGCCCGGTCCCGACGTGGACGCGCGGGGGCTGTCCATGACGACCTCGAACGCCCCCACCAGCGCCTTCACCTTGCTCTTCTTCTTCTCCAGCAGCTTGCTCTTGGTCTCCTCCAGCACGTCGTTGCTCCGCGACACCTCCTTCTTCTTGGGATGCGCCTCCTCCGGCCGCTTCTCCATCGCCGTCTTTACCCTGCTCCCCTTGAAACTCAGCCGACCCTCCTCCGGAATCTTCCCCATGAACGACGCCGCCCCTTCCTTCCTGGCGGCTCCTTTCAACGGCGTCGTCGGCTCCGAAGCGCTCAGGATCGTGTCGATCGCCGCCTTCTCCTTGTTGATGGCTACCTTCGCCGGTGTCACGGGCTCTGACCGCGAAGTGCCCACCTTGGTCACCGTGTCCACTTCCTCCCGAGCTTCTTCCAGCGACGTCGCCGGCACCGATGATGCCTTGGATGCCACGATCACCTTGGGCTCCTCGGCGGCTTCCGCCTGCTTCTGCGTGGCGGCGGGTTGTTCTTTCGGTTCTTCAGAGATCAGACATGCTTCGGGCTGCTTCGTCGCATCTTCGTGCTTCGCCGGCTCTGCTTCTGGCCTCTCCTCGGCCTTGGTCTCCACGACGGCTTCCTCTTGAACCGCGCTTGCCGCCGGTTCATCTTGCAGCACGTTCAGCGGCGCTGCTGCCTCCTTCGCTGGCTCTTCCACAACGGCGGCCGGCGGCGGAGGTTCATCCTCTGTGATCTTCTCAGCTTCCTTTTGTGTCCCTTCAACGTTGCCGGCTTGCGGATTCTCTTCCGGCGCCGGCTCATCCACCTTCACGGCTTCAACGGAATCCTCCGGCATCACCTTCTCCTCGTCAATGGCATTCGCCTTCTCTGCTTCTGCTCTCGGCTGTACTGAGATTACCTGCTCCTCTTGACTCACCTCCTCCTCTGTCTTGATTTCATTACTCACAATTTCTCCCAGTCGCGAAGTCGCTTCCTGCTGTATCAGTAGGGCAGCGTTGGGCTCCACGATCACCTCTGCTTGCACGACGTCGAGAGGTGTCGCGGCAGTCATTTCAGGGGGCCGGCGCTGCTGCTCCGGCACGGGAGGGGGTCTCGCCGACTCGGCGTTGATCTCGCCGGAAGCACCGGACGTCTCCTTCGCGGACGCCACCGCCTCGGCCGCGGGGCCGGCCAGGTCCTTGCTCTTCTTGCTGCGGGACCTGCCGACCTTGAAGGCGTGGGACGCCTTCTGCATCAGCTGCCTCGGCGACGCCACGGACCACCGCGATGTGGACGCCTTGGACTTGGACTTGTCCATGGCCGGGGTGATCGGCCGCGGCGCGTTCACCGGCTGCGCGGGGGGCAGCTGGGGAGTGATCGGCCGCTGCGAGCTCGCGGGCCGCTGCGCCTGCGCGGGGGACCGCTTGGGCGCGATCGGACTTGGAGCGCGCGCCGCTGGGTGCGCCGGGGACAGCCCCTTGGGCGTGGTGGCGCGGCCCTTGGAGGAGGGCGGTCTGGAGGTGGAGGACGACGGGGAGGCGCTGCGCAGGGTCGAGCTGACGGTGGGGCGGAGGAAGGACGGCACCGGCTTGTCCGACTCTGATGCCGGGGAGGGGCTGAGGGAGGCGCGTGCGCGTCGGCAGGAGGTGTGGTCGGAGCTGGCCGGGCGCGCGCTCGACGACGTGGTGGGTCTGCCGCTCGTGCTTCGTGGGCGTGCGCTGCTGCCGTCTCGCGACCCCGGCGTTGGCCGTGTGGCCATGAGCTGCTCCTGCTGCCACACAAAGCCAGAGATTTCGTCAAATCACTTCGCGTGTAAGAATTTGTGCAATGCAGAACTAATGGCAGGGAATTCTGTTTGCTGAGCTTTGATTTGTTCTGTGAGGTTGACCTTGAGGCAATGCAAATTTGATTGCAGACATGGTAACCACTGATCCTAGAGATGAAAAGGGTTTAGAATGGATGTTTACGGTTTCTTTTGGGTGTTATCTTCTAGGAGTACTTCTTTTCTGAAATCTTACCTGACAAACACCCCTAGCACCACCTATTGGAACCATTGACTTGCTATCTATCCTTTTTAAGTGCTATCATGAGGTGCATGATGTCCATTTGTTATTGCAGTAAGAAATATTCAGATGATATAGGGATTAATTAACTATCAACACCACTAGTTTAATTGTTCCTCTTTATGCAAGGGTATCATGATCATTATCAATATTGGAAGAAAAAAAAAAGCCTGACAGACATATATGAGATAACTTTATAAGTTCTGTCATTTATGAAATGTTTCAGAAATACAGGATAAGAAAAACAAGATGATCTACGCAGCTGATTTGAATTTCATGTACCGGCTAACCACAGAGGAAATCGTTATTACTAAGAGAAACTTCTTGGAGATCCAATCTCCAAATCATCGCAACGCATCAGAGCTAATATCGCCAACATGACACGCAAATTACTTGGAGAAAGAGCCAGGACAGAACAGTAGCATACCTCGAGCCGAGTGGGATCAATTCATGGTGGATTGACCACCATCGATCGGCATGGACATATGAAAATTTGTGTCTCGAAACTGAGAAGAAGAGAGAAGCTTCATACCTTATTAAGCTCGGAATGGCCAAAAATGGTGCGGCGACGGAAGGAGGAGGAGAGAGACGGTGGAGGGAAAGAGAATGAGAGAAATCCGGGCAATATAAGAGCCTCATGTTTTCGAACAGACCTTGTCAAATGCTGAAACGGCAAGGGGCAACAGTTGACACCTGGTGACACATCCACCCTCTTTGTCCACCTATTTTTAACCAGTATTAAAGCTTCAAGAAGAATACTAGCTAGTTGCCCACAATTTAACACTAGGAAAAGTAGATGTAACCATAGTGTTCAACATACATTCTTCAGAGGTTTGCTGGTAGGCCGATATTACTTTTGGAAAGCACTTCATCTGAGCACTTATTGTTTCCTTACAACTTCTTGTTTCTTTAAAACTACCATCTGATCTATGTTTTTTTTTGCGGGTCTACCATCTGATCTATGTTGATAATTCAACAAAAAAAGTATGTGGTTGATGTTGAACACTGGAATGAGCAACATGCACCATCTACAGATCGGCCCTCCTGCGCCTTAGCATTGTTGTCTTACTATGTTGAGGCCTAATATGGACTCTCTGCGGTTGTATAATCTTGACGCGGGGTTTGGATCAAAATTCCTTTTACCGGGAAAATGTATAATACCATCAAGTCTACGCGCGGAGAATGTGACACATGTAATGAAACTTAAATTGCCACTGATTTACAATTATGTGCAGGCCTCAGTGGTAGTATCATTAGTTGAAGAAAATCAAGTAGTGATTTTTTGCACCAAATGGGCATTTCGGCGGATTTTGGTGTAAAAGTTGCCCTTATTTCACGGTGCCACAAGAAAAGAAAAGAACTAGTCCAGACCAAAGAAAAAAAAGTAGGTAAATCTATATGAATATGATAAAACACTTAAAATTAATCAATTAATCATTTGGTGAGAATGTTGGTAAATGCAAAGGGGTTGAGTTGAGGGTAGATCTCGAGTATCTCCTCGATACAGGTCCTCATGTCAATTACCAACTCGCCGATGCAAGGTAATCTCTCCTCGGGATGTTTTGTTTTGTTTTTGCTCTGAACCCAATGCTCGGAGAAAATGTCTCTGCCCCAATACCTAAGCGGATCATCTCAACAGAAGCATATGTTTCACCTTTATACTGCACGGGTCTTTGGGCTAACACTATAAACCACTAGCTTGTCTTGACATATGGTTGGTGTTCAAGTACTCCCCTTCTCCCCCACCGAAGACACCGGCCTCCTGAATATGCACGTTCTGGCCGTCATAGATGGAAAAACATTTGAACACGTATGGGGTTGACCAACGAGGGGCCATGGTTAGGATCAGCACCGCACCGATGAGGCGTGAAGGTTAGTTGAAGGAGCGGCAACAACTATCGCCTCGGTTCGCAGGAGTAGGGTTTTGGGATGGGAACGAGTGTGTGTGAGAGAGAGGTCAGTTCGGGAGCGTTCCCGCGAGAGGGGGGTAGGGAACGGGATGCTTCAAAAGTAAGAAAGGCACATCCGAAGTGGCTTAACATGGTATTTCCTCCGTTTCTTTTTACTCCACAGATAAGATTTTCCATAAGTCAAACTTTTTAAAGTTTGAGCATAATAAAAATACCAACATCTACAATACTAAAGATATACAATCTAAAAACTAATTTCATGGTGCATCTAATGATATTGAATTGATATTTTAAAAGTTGATATTTCTTCCTATATAATCTAGGTTCAACTTTACACAGTTTGGCTTAAGAAAAAACTTATATGCAGAGTATCAGAAATAGACAAAGTATGAACTAAAATACCAATGTGCTTTCGTTTAAATCAGAAAAAAAGCAAGCGTTGATTAGGCTTTAGCTTATAAGCACACCCCAAATGCCGGTCCCGCTTGGGTTTTGCGTGGCGACTGCCTTTGACGACAACAAAGGGGAAATCAAGAAGTAGGTGGGACGATGTTGGTTGGTTGTGTGGCCGGGCGCAGCCCCTTGAAGCCGCATAGAAGCGGGTATTGGCTAGGTCCGAAAACCATGGTTATAACCCCTTCGTAGTTCTCCAATCCCTACACACCCAGCTGAGGTCATACAAGTTGTACTGTTCACATCTTCTATGCAAGTTTAAGTACCTAAATTGGAGAATCATTGTACAAATCTATAACATTGCTTGCAAGAATCGGTATATGCAAATAGATTAGTTAACCAGAAAAGAACATGGCGTACATATCAATACATAAAACATTCAGTATGTAAATAATTCACGACACGACAGCTCAACTAAGGCACCTGAACTAATATAGTGACAAGAAAATCATTACAATTGGAAAATCGAAACTATGGTTTGAATCATATGTATGAGCCCCCCCCATAAAACATAATTTTATATGCCGAGACACCTAAGAAAGTAGTTGACGACTACGTCCTTGACCAGTGAGGCGCCCGTCAGATGATGACGCTTGCACAAGTCATCCTTGCAGCGGCAGACCGTGAAGTCATGGCTTCTCACGATCGGCTTCTCGACGACGGAGATCTCGCACCGCACGACGAAGGAATCGTCCCAGAGGTACTCCGGCGACTTCTCGAGCTCCTTCTTCGAGATCTTCAGGCCCCAGTACTCAACGCCATTGTGCTTGCGAGGGAACGTCACCACGTGGCGTTCACCAGCAAACGGGACCTTCGCCGGCGCCCCCGGTGCTGCAGGCTCGCCGCCGTGGCGAGGGACCAGGCTGAACTGGAACTCGGCGCGGACGTCCTTGCCCTTGCTGCCGCCGGCCAACTTGAGGAAGAACGAGATGGTGGCGTTGCTCCCGGCGTGGAGCATCTGCGCTCCGGGAGGGGCTGATATTCTCCCGGCGTTGCAGTCCTTCTTCCGGTACTTGTTCGGGTAGTAGCAGATCTGAAAGTCGTGGCCCGCCGCCCTGAACTTGCTGGACTCGATGCGCTCGCCGTCGACGAGCAGCTTGGTCACGGAGTAGCCCTCCACCTTGAGCACGTGAGAGCCGGCGCTCGTCGTGGTGGTGATCGTCGAGCGCGTGGGCGGCGGCGGAAGCTTCATGCCGACCATGGTTGGTCGCTGATCGGATCGGAGGCTAGCGTACGTGGTCGACGAGATATGTTGGTTTGCTCGTTTGTTTTCTCGGCGGTGGGTTTGGATTTTGGAACGTCCAAGGCGTACGTGCTGCACCGTTATATATACTGCTATAGTACTGCCTCGGTCAGGCACGTCGTCTGCCACTCTTTCTCCGATTGTTACTTGGAACGAGATTCCAATATTTGTATCCGGGACTGCTTGTACCTCCGATCTCGTCCAGAATAAGGTATCCATTTGCTTAGGTGTTCACGAGTAAGGAACTGTTGATTCTGTGAACCGATCTTCTCCGTTCAAACGTGTCTCAGGAACTTCGGGTTTTCACCAGCCAATATGGAATGTCCCTTTTTATGGACTCTATAATAGGGATTAGGGAGGGATTTCGCTACAAATCAAACATCGAATTTATTATACCATAGCAAATTGGACGTTTGAGAGGACGAGTTATGTCATCATGAGGATGGTAATTTACTCTATCAAGAGTCACAAATTGCCATCCTCGCGACAATACAATTTAGCATAAGAAAACATTCAATTTGCCTTTAAAAACCATTCAATTTGTCATGCTTGAAAAACTGATGTCATATTTTCAACATTTTTTAATAGATAGAGTACGTGCTCATTCGAGCTCAAAAAAGCACTCTCGGAAGACGTTTTAGAAATTGCAATGCTATCATAGAGAAATTTGTCATGCTAGGAAAAATTAGATTTTTTTCATTTTTTTTAATATAATACAGACAGAGGCGGAACCAGGATTTCTCTAAGGCTAGGGCTAAAACTAAGTTGCTATAAATAATTCCAAATACCTCATATACCAAAGCATGTTTGAAGTGCACCACAAATTTGCATTAAGAATGAAAATATGAATTTATAATTACCCTTGAGAGAAAATTCAATCAAACATGCAAAAAACTTAAGAAAATGCATCATTGCAAATGTTGATACCAAACTACTGGAAACTTGCTTTATGTGAGGCCACCATTTCTTCACTAGCAATAGTAGAAGGACCTTGAGTTGTAAGCATGAAACCGAGTGTTTAAAATTAAGGCACTGTGATACATTAATTAAGTCAATTCTTCATACGAAATTTCACACGATAAAATTAACCGAGTCATCTTCATCTCGGATTTCTACTTTTCGTTAAGAACAAAGTAAAATTGGGTGAAGTCATCAAATAATTGTTTCTGATGATACAAAGGAAGAAGGAAAAAAAGGTAATCGAGCGTCAAGCAGATCAAGCAGATGATATAGTATCCTCAACGAAAAAGAGCAGGTGATATAGAGTAGAAACTACTCTCTTTGTCTGGAAATATTTGTTAGGGTAATGGACGTATCTAGACGTATTTTAGTATTAGATACATCCATTTTTAGTCATTTCTATGACAAGTATTTCCGGAGGAGAGAGTACCTGTCTAGCTAGTTTGGTAGAGGGAGGTTGGGAGTAGAGGAGGCGACCAAGCCGACCTGAGCCGCCTGTGCGCGGCCGCGCAACTCTGTTCTGTAGGGAATTGACGAGGGCAAGAGAAGCAGCGCAGATGTGAGTGAGGTATTTTTTTTCAATCGGGCGAGATTTCTGCCGATTAATCCGTAATCAAATAGCTGGTCGATTATTTTTCTGTACGTAAGTTTTTTTTTTTGAGACATCTTTTCTGTACGTAAGTGGAGTTGGGAGAGCCTAATGGGCCAAGAAGCCTGTACGTATAGTCTGTGCGAGTTGGCTGGGTTTGCACGCCTGGGGCTGGGCCTTATAAGACAAAAATTCTCAGAAAAATAGTACAAAAGGCATAGATTCTAACTGGGCTACGCCTGGGCTATAGCCCCAGTTGCCCCAGGCCCAATTTCGCCCCTGAATACAGACGCAAACGTTCATATATACACGCATATGCTCACCCCTATGAACGCACCCCTATGAACGCACACACGCAACCATACCCCTATGAGCAGCTTCGAGAGACTGAGTCGGCAATATCATCTTGAGATTTACAAAGTCACCGTAGGCGCCTCGTAGTCAACAGGAAAGTCTCCTCTTACTAAACGTGCATCACCGAAAATCCTGCATTATGTTACAACAGCAAGATTGTCATACTACGACAGTGTAAATTGTCATGTGTTTTAGAGATTTGACATACTGCAAGAGAATGGTAAATTGTCCATGTGTTTAAGTATTAGGACCCCAATATTTGCCAAACGTCGGATTTAAAGGTTTGTTACAGCGAACGAAGCATTCACTGCAGGGGGGCGATCTATCGAATGTTTTCGTTTGCAAGGATACCCGGGAGCTCCTACTCGCCGCTTCGCATAGGTAGGTTTCGTCTGGGCCGGCCCATTTTCCGTTGGCGAGGTGAAAAAATGCTAAAAAAACTGAGCGAGCTGAGGATTCGAACCCCTGACTACGTAGTCAGCTGGAGTAGCTGTTCCGCTGCGCCAAGGTACCTCTTGTGCTACTTTTGCAGCGCAATAATTAAAGAAACAAACGACAGTGGCAAAAACTGAACATTCACAAAAAATTATCTTCAAATTTGACTTGTCAATTTTATTTCTCATGAAAATTTTCCAAAAACTAAAGTGTAGGTGAATAAGGTCGCTTGCTAACTATAGCTCCTGGGTGTCTATGTCTCAATGGGAGCTTGTCCTATACGAACTATAATCAACAACAGATGTAAACTTTTTTGAAAGTTTGAACTTGATTTCTTTTTTGAAAAAGGTAAATACATTTTGAAACACAAACATTTTTAAAATTGTGAACTTGACAACACTTTTTCAAAGTATGATACTTTTCCGAAGCACAAACATTTTTCTGAATTTGTGAACAAATTTGGAAAACTGGAACATTTTTATAATTGCGAACATTTTTTTTGAATTTACGAAGTATGTTCGTGTCTCCTAGTGAACACAATTTGAAAGTGAGAACATTTTTCGAAATTATGAAGAATTTTAGAAAAGATGCAAACATTTTCTGAAAATCAGGAACAAAAATTGAAAATGGCAACACTTTTCGGAGATATGATACTTTTTCAAAGCACGAACATTTTTATGAATTTGTGAACAAATTTGGAAAACTGGAACATTTTTATAGTTCCGAACATTTTTTGAATTTACGAAATATGTTCGTGTTTCCTTGTGAACAAAATTTGAAAGTGGTAACATTTTTTGGAATTATGAAGAATTTTAGAAAAGATGCAAACATTTTCTGAAATTCAGGAACAAAAATTGAAAATGACAACACTTTTCGAAGATATGATACTTTTCCAAAGCAAGAACATTTTTCTGAATTTGTCAACAAATTTGGAAAACTGGAACATTTTTATAATTCCGAATATTTTTTGAATTTACGAAATATGTTCCTGTTTCCTCGTGAACAAAATTTGAAAGTGGGAACATTTTAAAAAATCGGCAACATGAACATTTTTTAAATTTGTGAACAAAATCTTGAAGGTGAGAACTTTTATTTTGAATGTACAAACCAAGTTTCAAAACATGAACATTTTAACAAATTGTGAATTAATTTTGACAGTGGGAACATTTTCTGACAGTGAAATAACCGGAAAACTGAAACAGGAAAAAAGAAAAAAAAAACAGAAAATTGGAACAGGGAAAAAGAAAAAAAGGAAAAGAAAAAAATCCGGTTCAGGAACCTACTAGAAGGTTCCCCAAACCGAAAAACCGACTGGAACCTTCCAGAATGTTCCTAAAACCAGGATCGTTGTAAAGCATGTGGCGCTTTTAACTGGGCCGGCCCGTCACGGTCGATGCATGTGCGGCGCCCCGACAACTTGACACAAAATTTGTCAAATAGGAAAACCCAGTATACCCCCCCCCCCCCCCCAAACCAGGCCTACTAAATGGGCCTCCCCACATAATGCCAAAAAAACGGATTTAAAGAGCCCAATATTCTGCTGACTACTATCAAGACTTGAAGCTAGACTTTGAACATGATTATGAATAGCAAAAAATAAGGAAAATTGCCATAATATGTATAATAAATTGTCATGTAGTTGAAAACATGTATCCATGCCAGTTATGAAACTAAATGTTAGACTATGTATAGCTTCTGTATTTGTATACGTATATTTGTACCTATTGTAAACACACCCATTATATATATGAGATAAGCCACCCCTAGAAGGTTGAGCTGGTTCCCCAAAGTCATTGTCTTACATGGTAACAGACCTAATTACGATCCACGCTTCCGCAAAACCCTAACCCCGCCGCCGCTTCTCCATCGCGCCGCCGCCGCCATGACGGGTGCCGCCGCCTCAGCCTCCTCCTGCCGGGTTTCTCGGCCTCGCTCGCCGCCCTCCTCTCGCTCCCGCTTGACTCGGCCACGATCACGGCCGCCCGCCTTCGGGACCGAGGCGTTAGCTCGTTTTTCTCCAACAACTTTCCGGCTCCTTCATCGCGGGTCTTGCGCCGACGGTCCATCCGTCGAGCGCCTCTTCATCCGCCCTCGTCGTCCGGCGTCATCGCGCCTCGCTCTCGCGCCCGAGGCCACCTCGTCGGTGTCACGGCGGGCCTCATGCCATCCGCGCCCGGGATTCACCCCGGCGGCCGGTTGCCTCCCTCTACGGGCCATACTACGCCGCCGCCCGCCGCTGGTTACAATCCAGCGGTCGCCGCGCCACCTGCCCTGCCCCCATGGCGTCCGCGCCTCCGGAAGTGCCTCCCGGGATCGTTGCCTCCACCGTTCCACTTCGGCAACCTCATCACCGTCAAGCTCTCGTCCGACAATTATATCTTCCGGCGCGGCGCAGTTCTTCCGCTCCTTGGGAGCCACTACTTGCTTGGCTACGCCGACGGCACTTTTCCTTGCCCTCCTGCGCTGGTGGACAGCGTGAACGGCCCGGTTTACAACCCGGCACACCGTGTCCGGGCGGGCAGGACCAAAGTAACCTCTCCTCCATCCAGGTTCGCTCACTCCGGCGGTTCTTTGGACTCGTCGTCTTCGCGAAGACCTCCCATGAGGCTTGGACCATCTTGAGCGCTCCTTTGCGTCCCGATCGCAAGCTTGGGATCGGTGCTCTCCGTCGCGAGCTTGGTGCCCGTGAGAAGCTTGATTCCACGGCAACGGAGTTCTACAACAAGGTAAAGGCTCTTGCCGACACATTGGCATCCATTGGACAGCCGCTTAATGATTACGAAGTTCAACTCCTTCATTGTCAACGGCCTCGGCGAAGAGTATGATGGCTTAGTTGAGATCGTCAATGAGCGCCGCAACACGACCCCATGATGGCGCACGAGCTCTACTCTCGGCTTCTTCTTCTTGAGCGGTAGCGTTGAGCGCGCCGTGCCAACCTGACCCTACCGAGGTGGTCGCCCTCCGTGGCGCCCGTCCTCCGCCTCGGGCAAGGGCAGCGCCGCTTCCTCGGCCTCGTCCACCCCCCTCGACGCTACCGGTGATGGGGGTCGGTAGTCTGTCGACTCTGTGGTCTTTGACATTGGGCCTCCAAGTGTCATCGTCGTTTTGTAAGAGTTTCCTTGGTCTCGGCAATGACGGCAAGGATACGCGCAACACCGCGCGTCAGGTGGCTATGGCTGATCGCCCGGCACCGCAGAAGCCTCAGGGCCATACTCAGTCCTACTCCCTTGATCCGCACTGGTACATGGACTCTGGTGCGACGGAGCATCTGACGAATGAGATGGGGAAGCTTCATCCTCGCGAGCCCTATCATGGTTCCGATAAGATCCACACCGCCAACGGAGCAGGTATGCACATCTCCCATATTGGTCAAGCATCTCTTCTCACTAGTCATGCCACTAGGAGGCTTCACCGTGATGTTCTTAGAGTACCATCTGTGACGCGTAATCTCCTTTCCGTTCCTAAACTCACTTATGACAATAATGTGTTTTGTGAATTTCACCCGTTTGATCTTTTTATTAAGGATCGGGACACGAGGGCCGTTCTGCTTAGTGGGCGTCTCTACCAGGGCCTTTACCGTCTGGAGCATCCTGGAGTCTCTCGGGTTTTCAGTGGAGTTCGCGTCTCGTCGTCACAGTGGCATGCTCGTCTTGGTCATCCTGCCATACCTATCGTTCGTCATGTTTTGCGTCGTCATGAGCTTCCTAGTGTCTCTAGCAATAATGATGTAGCAGTGTGTGATGCTTGTCAGCAGGGTAAGAGTCATCAACTTCCTTTTTTGGAGTCTAGCCGTGAGGTGAAACATCCTTTAGAACTTGTTTTTTCGGATGTATGGGGCCCTGCCCAAACTTCCGCTGCTGGTCATAACTATTATATTAGTTTGGTGGATGCTTACAGTCGTTTTACTTGGCTCTATCTTATTAAGCGTAAATCTGATGCGTTTGATATTGTCGTTCAGTTTCAAAAACATGTTGAACGTCTTCTCAAGCATAAAATTGTTCATGTTCAGTTGGACTAGGGTGGCGAGTATCGCAACCTCAACTCCTTCTTCCAGTCGCTTGGGCTCGCTCATCGTTTAGCATGTCCACATACTCATCAGCAGAATGGTTCCGTCGAGCGTAAGCATCGTCATATTGTTGAGACTGGTCTCACTCTTTTGGCCCATGCATCGGTTCCTTTCCGGTTTTGGAGTGATGCTTTTACCACCGCTTGTTTTCTTATCAAGCGTACTCCCACACGTGTTCTCAACATGAAGACTCCCCTTGAACTTCTCCTTAATGAACAACCCGACTATACTTTCTTTAAAGTTTTTGGGTGTGCTTGCTGGCCGCACCTTCGCCCTTATAATAAACGCAAGCTGGAATTTAGGTCCAAAAAGTGTGTCTTTCTTGGCTATAGTTCCCTTCATAAAGGTTACAAGTGTCTTCATGTTCCCACTAATCGTGTTTACATCTCTCGGGGTGTGGTGTTTGATGAGCATGTCTTTCCGTTTGCCAATCTACCCGTGTTCACAGATGCTCCTCCGTCCATGCATTCATCCTCTCTTGCCTCTGACCAATTTGATGATGTTGCATACTCTCCTGTGTTATTGCCTAACCATGGTGCAGGAACCGGACGTGGGGCTCGTTTGGAGCTTTTGGAGGACTCCCCATCATCATCGCCGCCGCCCTCTGCTGTGCACATCGATCACGCAGCGACGTTGCATGGCCTCAATCCGTGTGCCATGCACGCGCGGTGGATGCATCTGAGGCCTCGGCCTCATCTTCTGATCGGCCTCGGGCGCCTGCGTCTTCCGCGGCTCGGCCCGCCACGCCGGCCTCGCCCGGGTCTCCAGCGGATCGGCCCGCCACGCCGGCCTCGCCCGTATCTCCAGCGGATCAGCCCGCTCCGCCGGCCTCGCCCGCGTCTCCAGCGGATCGTCCCACTACGCCGGCCTCGCCTGCAGCTCGGCCCACTATGCCGGACTCGCCCATGGCTCGGTCTGCTCCACCGGCCTCGCCTGTGTCTCTACTGGGTAGTCCACTGGCGGGTTCTGAATCCACTGAGCCGGCTGTCACGACAGAGGACCTGGTTCCTGTTGGGGAACGTAGTAATTTCAAAATTTTCCTACGCACACACAGGACCATGGTGATGGCATAGCAACGAGAGGGGAGAGTGTTGTCTACGCATTCAGAGACCGTGGCGGAAGCGATCACAACGTAGAGGAAGTAGTCGTACTTTCTCCTCACGATCTCGCCGATCCCAAAGCGCCGTTGCTCGGCACCTCCGAGTCGATGATGACGTAGAGGAAGTAGTCGACGTTCTCCTCACGATCCAGCCGATCACAACACAGCGCATTCCGGCGCCCAGTTCTTGGCACACGCTCAGCTCGATGACGCTCCACGGGCTTCGATCCAGCAAAGCTCCGGGAGGGGAGTTCTGTCACAAGACGACGCGTGGTGGACGATCTTGATGTTTCACCATCGCAGGCTTCGCCTAAGCACCGCTACAATATGACCGAGGTGGAATATGGTGGAGGGGGCACCGCACACGGCTAAGGAACGATCTCAAGGATCAACTTGTGTCTCCTAGGTGCCCCCTCCCCGTATATAAAGGAGGGAGGGAGGAGGTGGCCGCCCAAGGGGAGGCGCATTAGGAGGGGAAACCTACTCCAAGTAGGTTTCCCTCTCTTTTCCTTATCTTATTTGGAGGAAGGAAAGAGTACTAGTAGTTAGGAAGTAGTACTAGTAGTAGGAATAGGAAGAGGGGAAGGAGAAAGGAAAGGGGGCCGCCCCTTCCCCAATTCGGATTGGGCTTGGGGCGCCTCCCTTGCTCCTTCTCCTTCTTTCTACATGGGCCCCATAGGGCCCATATACCTCCCGGGGTTCCGTAACCTCCGAGCTCCAAACTTCTCCGAACCTTTCCGTGTCCAAATATATCCGTCCAATATATCAATCTTTATGTCTCGACCATTTCGAGACTCCTCGTCATGTCCGTGATCATATCCGGACTCGAACAACCTTCGTACATCAAAATACACAAACTCATAATATAACCGTCATCGAAACCTTAAGCGTGCGGACCCTACGGTTCGAGAACAATGTAGACATGACCGAGACACATCTCCGGTCAATAACCAATAGCGGGACCTGGATGCCCATATTGGTTCCTACATATTCTACGAAGATCTTTATCGGTCAGACCGCATAACAACATACGTTGTTCCTTTTGTCATCGATATGTTACTTGCCCGAGATTCGATCGTCGGTATCCAATACCTAGTTCAATCTCGTTACCGGCAAGTCTCTTTACTCGTTCCGTAATACATCATCTCACAACTAACTCATTAGTTGCAATGCTTGCAAGGCTTATGTGATGTGTATTACCGAGAAGGCCCAGAGATACCTCTCCGACAATCGGAGTGACAAAACCTAATCTCGAAATACGCCAACCCAACAAGTACCTTTGGAGACACTGTAGTACTCCTTTATAATCACCCAGATTACGTTGTGACGCTTGGTAGTACCAAAGTGTTCCTCCCAGTAAACGGGAGTTGCATAATCTCATAGTTATAGGAACATGTATAAGTCATGAAGAAAGCAATAGCAACATACTAAACGATCAAGTGCTAGGCTAACGGAATGGGTCATGTCAATCAGATCATTCTCCTAATGATGTGATCCCGTTAATCAAATGACAACTCATGTCTATGGTTAGGAAACATAACCATCTTTGATTAACGAGCTAGTCAAGTAGAGGCATACTAGTGACACTCTGTTTGTCTATGTATTCACACATGTATTATGTTTCCGGTTAATACAATTCTAGCATGAATAATAAACATTTATCATGATATAAGGAAATAAATAATAACTTTATTATTGCCTCTAGGGCATATTTCCTTCATCTCCCACTTGCACTAGAGTCAATAATCTAGTTTACTCAAGAATGATTCTAACACCCATGGAGTCTTGGTGCTGATCATGTTTTGCTCGTGGAAGAGGCTTAGTCAATGGGTCCGCAATGTTCAGATCCGTATGTACTTTGCAAATCTCTATGTCTCCCACTTGGACTTGGTCCCGAATGGAATTGAAGCGCCTCTTGATATGCTTGGTCCTCTTGTGAAATCTGGATTCCTTTGCCAAGGCAATTGCACCGATATTGTCACAAAAGATCTTCATTGGTCCCGATGCACTAGGTATAACACCTAGATCGGAAATGAACTCTTTCATCCAGACTCCTTCATTTGCTGCTTCCGAAGCAGCTATGTACTCCGCTTCACATGTAGATCCCGCCACGACGCTTTGTTTAGAACCGCACCAACCGACAGCTCCACCGTTTAACAAAAACACGTATCCGGTTTGCGATTTAGAATCGTCCGGATCAGTGTCAAAGCTTGCATCGACGTAACCATTTACGACTAGCTCTTTGTCACCTCCATATACGAGAAACATATCCTTAGTCCTTTTCGTATTTCAGATGTTCTTGACCGCTGTCCGATGATCCACTCTGGATTACTTTGGTACCTTCCTGCCAAGCTTTCAGCTTAGCATTCGTCAGGTCTGGTACACAGCATTGCTTACATGATAGAGCCTATGGCTGAAGCATAGGGAACATCTTTCATTTTCTCTCTATCTTCTGCTGTGGTCTGGCATGTAGTCTGACTCTATCTTACACCTTGTAATACAGGTAAAAACCTTTCTTTGCACGATCCATTTTGAACTTCTTCAAAACTTTATCAAGGTATGTGCTTTGTGAAAGTCCAATTAAGCGTCTTGATCTATCTCTATAGATCTTGATGCCCAATATGTAAGTAGCTTCACCAAGGTCTTTCATCGAAAAACTCTTGTTCAAGTATCCATATATGCTATCCAGAATTCTATATCATTTCCGATCAATAATATGTCATCTACATATAATATCGTAAATGCTACAGAGCTCCCACTCACTTTCTTGTAAATACAGGCTTCTCCATAAGTCTCAGATAAACCCAAATGCTTTGATCACACTATCAAAGCGTTTATTCCAACTCCGAGATGCTTGCACCAGTCCATAAATGGATCGCTGGAGTTTGCACACTTTGTTAGCTCCCTTTGGATCGATAAAACCTTCTGGTTGCATCATATACAACTCTTCTTCCGTAAACCCATTCAGAATGCGGTCTTTACATCCATTTGCCATATTTCATAATCATAAAATGCGGCAATTGCTAACATGATTCGGACAGACTTAAGCATCGCTACGGGTGAGAAGGTCTCATCGTAGTCAATCCCTTGAACTTGTCAAAACCCTTTATGCGACAAGTCGAGCTTTGTAGACAGCAATATTACCGTCGTCGGTCTTCTTCTTGAAGATCCACTTGTTTTCTATTGCTTGCCGACCTTCGGGCAAGTCAACCAAAGTCCATACTTTGTTTTCATACATGGATCCTATCTCGGATTTCATGGCCTCAAGCCATTTTATGAATCTGGGCTCACCATCGCTTCTTCATAGTTCGTAGGTTCATCATGATCTAGTAGCATGACTTCCGTAACAGGATTGCCGTACCACTCAAGTGCGGATTTTATTCTGGTTGATCTACGAGGTTACGTAGTAACTTGATCTCGAAGTTTCATGATCAACATCATCAACTTCCTCACTATTTGGTGTAGATGTCGCAGTAAACTGGTTTCTGTGATAAACTACTTTCCAATAAGGGAGAAGGTACAGATTACCTCATCAAGTTCTACTTTCCTCCCACTCACTTCTTTCGAGAGAAACTCCTTCTCTAGAAAGGATCCATTCTTAGCAACAAATGTCTTGCCTTCGGATCTGTGATAGAAGGTGTACCCAACTGTCTCCTTTGGGTATCCTATGAAGACACATTTCTCCGATTTAGGTTCGAGCTTATCAGGTTGAAGCTTTTTCACATAAGCATCGCATCCCCAAACTTTAAGAAACGACAACTTTGGTTTCTTGCTAAACCACAGTTCATAAGGTGTCGTCTCAACGGATTTCGACGGTGTTCTATTCAGCGTGAATGCGGCCGTCTCAAGAGCATAACCCCAAAACGATAGCGGTAAATCTGTAAGAGACATCATAGATCGCACCATATCTAGTAAAGTGCGATTACGACGTTCGGACACACCATTGCGCTGTGGTGTTCCAGGTGGCGTGAGTTGCGAAACTATTCCGCATTGTTTCAAATGTAGACCAAACTCGTAACTCAAATATTCGCCTCCACGATCAGATCGAAGAAACTTTATTTTCTTATTACGATGATTTTCAACTTCACTCTGAAATTCTTTGAACTTTTCAAATGTCTCAGACTTATGTTTCATTAAGAAGATATACCCATATCTGCTTAAATCATCTGTGAAGGTGAGAAAATAACGATATCCGCCACGAGCCTCAATATTCATTGGACCACATACATCCGTATGTATGATTTCCAACAAATCGATGCTCTCTCCATAGTACCGAGAACGGTGTTTTAGTCATCTTGCCCATGAGGCACGGGTTCGCAAGTGCCAAGTGATTCATAATCAAGTGACTCCAAAAGTCCATCAAGATGGAGTTTCTTCATGCGCTTTACACCGATATGACCTAAACGGCAATGCCACAAATAAGTCGCACTATCATTATCAACTCTGCATCTTTTGGTTTCAACATTATGAATATGTGTATCACTACTATCGAGATCCATTAAAAATAGACCACTCTTTAAGGGTGCATGACCATAAAAGATATTATTCATATAAATAGAACAACCTTTATTCTCTCGATTTAAATGAATAACCGTCTCGCATCAAACAAGATCCAGATATAATGTTCATGCTTAACGCTGGCACCAAATAACAATTATTTAGGTCTAAAACTAATCCCGAAGGTAGATGTAGAGGTAGCGTGCCCATTGCGATCACATCGACTTTGGAACCATTTCCCACGCCGCATCGTCACCTCGTCCTTTGCCGGTGTTCGCTAATCAGTAGTCCCCTGCTTTGAGTTGCAAATATTAGCAATGTAACCAGTATCAAATACCTGTGTACTATCATGCGAGCTCTAGTAAGGTACACATCAATAACATGTATATCACATATACCTTTGTTCACCTTGCCATCCTTCTTATCCGCCAAATACTTGGGGCAGTTCCGCTTCCAAAGGACTACCGGCTTGCGGTAGAAGCACTCGATTTCAGGTTTAGGTCCAGACTTGGGTTTCTTCACTTGAGCAGCAACTTGTTTGCTGTTCTTCTTGAAGTTCCCTTCTTCTTCCCTTTGCCTTTCTTCTTGAAACTAGTGGTCTTATTGACCATCAACACTTGATGCTCCTTCTTGATTTCTACCTCCGCAGCTTTTAGCATTGCGAAGAGCTCGAGCATAGTCTTTACTAACCCTTGCATATTATAGTTCATCACGAAGCCTTTGTAGCTTGGTGGCGTTGATTGAAGAATTTCGTCAATGACACAATCATCCGGAAGATCAACTCCCAGTTGAGTCAAGTGATTGTAATACCGGACATTCTGAGTATGTGCTCACCGATGCACCCATTCTCCTCCATCTTGCAGCTATAGAACTTATTGGAGACTTCATATCTCTCAATCCGGGCATTCTGTTGAAATATCAACTTCAACTCTTGGAACATCTCATATGCTCCACGACTTTCAAAACGTCGTTGAAGACCCGGTTCTAAGCCGTAAAGCATGGCACACCGAACTATAGAGTAGTCATCGCCTTTGCTCGCCAGACGTTCTTAACGTCGTCGGTTACATCGGCAGCGAGTTCTGGCACCTAGCGGTGCATCCAGACGTAACTCTTACATAAGCAATGAGGATAATCCTCAAAGTTACGGACCCAGTCCGTAATTGCTACCATCATCTTTCAACTTTGCTTTCTCAAGGAACGCATTAAAATTCAACGGAACAACAAAGACGAGCCATCTATCTACAAATGTACATAGACAAGCAAGATACTATCAGTACTAAGTTCATGATAAATTTAAGTTCAATTAATCATATTACTTAAGAACTCCCACTTAGATAGACATCTCTCTAGTCGCCTAAGTGATCACGTGATCCAAATCAACTAAACCATAACCGATCATCACGTGAGATGGAGTAGTTTTCAATGGTGAACATCTTATGTTGATCATATCTACTATATGATTCACGCCGACCTTTCGGTCTCCGTGTTCCGAGGCCATATCTGCATATGCTAGGCTCGTCAAGTATAACTCGAGTATTCTGCGTGTGCAAAACTGGCTTGCACCCGTTGTAGATGGACGTGGAGCTTATCACACCCGATCATCACGTGGTGTCTCGACACGCATTTAACTTTGGCAGCAGTGCATACTCGGGGAGAACACTACTTGATAATTTTAGTGAGAGATCATCTTAAAATGCTACCGTCAATCAAAGCAAAATAAGATGCATAAAGGATAAACATCACATGCAATCAATATAAGTGATATGATATGGCCATCATCATCTTGCGCTTGTGATCTCCATCTCAAGCACCGTCATGATCACCATTGTCACCGGCGCGACACCTTGATCTCCATCGTAGCATCGTTGTCGCTACGCCATCTATTGCTCCTACGACTATCGCTACCGCTTAGTGATAAAGTAAAGCAATTACAGGCGTTTGCATTTCATACAATAAAGCGACAACCATATGGCTCCTGCCATTGCCGATAACTCGGTTACAAAACATGATCATCTCATACAATAAAATATAGCATCACGTCTTGACCATATCACATCACAACATGCCCTGCAAAAACAAGTTAGACGTCCTCTACTTTGTTGTTGCAAGTTTTACGTGGCTGCTACGGGCTGAGCAAGAACCGTTCTTACCTACGCATCAAAACCACAACGATACTTCACAAATAGACTCCGTTTTAACCTTCTCAAGGACCGGGCGTATGCCACACTTGGTTCAACTAAAGTTGGAGAGACAGTCTTCCGCAAGCCATCTATGTGCAAAGCACGTCGAGGGAACCGGTCTCGCGTAAAGCGTCTGGCGTAAGGTTGGTCCGGATCGTCTCGTCCAACAATACCGCTGAACCAAAGTATGACATGCCGGTAGGCGGTATGACTTGTATCGTCCACAACTCACTTGTGTTCTACTCGTGCATATGACATCAACGCATAAAACCAGGCTCGGATGCCACTGTTGGGGAACGTAGTAATTTCAAAATTTTCCCTCGCACACAGGACCATGGTGATGGCATAGCAACGAGAGGGGAGAGTGTTGTCTCGCACCCTCGTGAGACCGTGGCGGAAGCGATCACAACGTAGAGGAAGTAGTCGTACTTTCTCCTCACGATCCTGCCGATCCCAGCGCCGTTGCTCGCACCTCCGAGTCGATGATGACGTAGAGGAAGTAGTCGTACGTTCTCCTCACGATCCAGCCGATCACAGCGCCGTTACTCCGGCGCCTCCGAGTTCTTGGCACACGTTCAGCTCGATGACGCTCCACGGGCTTCGATCCGGCAAAGCTCCGGGAGGGAGTTCTGTCACAAGACGACGGCGTGGTGACGATCTTGATGTTTCACCGTCGCAGGCTTCGCCTAAGCACCGCTACAATATGACCGAGGTGGAATATGGTGGAGGGGGCACCGCACACGGCTAAGGAACGATCTCAAGGATCAACTTGTGTCTCCTAGGGTGCCCCTCCCCGTATATAAAGGAGGGAGGGAGGAGGTGGCCGCCCAAGGGGAGGCGCAAGGAGGGGGAAACCTACTCCAAGTAGGTTTCCCTCTCTTTCCTTATCTTATTTGGAGGGAAGGAAAGAGTACTAGTAGTTAGGAAGTAGTACTAGTAGTAGGAATAGGAAGAGGGGAAGGAGAAAGGAAAGGGGGCCGCCCCTTCCCCAATTCGGATTGGGCTTGGGGGCGCCCCCTCCCTTGCTCCTTCTCCTTCTTTCCTACATGGGCCCAATAGGGCCCATATACCTCCCGGGGGGTTCCGGTAACCTCCCGGAGCTCCAAACTTCTCCGGAACCTTTCCGGTGTCCAAATATATCCGTCCAATATATCAATCTTTATGTCTCGACCATTTCGAGACTCCTCGTCATGTACGTGATCATATCCGGGACTCCGAACAACCTTCGGTACATCAAAATACACAAACTCATAATATAACCGTCATCGAAACCTTAAGCGTGCGGACCCTACGGTTCGAGAACAATGTAGACATGACCGAGACACATCTCCGGTCAATAACCAATAGCGGGACCTGGATGCCCATATTGGTTCCTACATATTCTACGAAGATCTTTATCGGTCGAGACCGCATAACAACATACGTTGTTCCTTTTGTCATCGGTATGTTACTTGCCCGAGATTCGATCGTCGGTATCCAATACCTAGTTCAATCTCGTTACCGGCAAGTCTCTTTACTCGTTCCGTAATACATCATCTCACAACTAACTCATTAGTTGCAATGCTTGCAAGGCTTATGTGATGTGTATTACCGAGAAGGCCCGAGATACCTCTCCGACAATCGGAGTGACAAAACCTAATCTCGAAATACGCCAACCCAACAAGTACCTTTGGAGACACCTGTAGTACTCCTTTATAATCACCCAGATTACGTTGTGACGTTTGGTAGTACCCAAAGTGTTCCTCCGTAAACGGGAGTTGCATAATCTCATAGTTATAGGAACATGTATAAGTCATGAAGAAAGCAATAGCAACATACTAAACGATCAAGTGCTAGGCTAACGGAATGGGTCATGTCAATCAGATCATTCTCCTAATGATGTGATCCCGTTAATCAAATGACAACTCATGTCTATGGTTAGGAAACATAACCATCTTTGATTAACGAGCTAGTCAAGTAGAGGCATACTAGTGACACTCTGTTTGTCTATGTATTCACACATGTATTATGTTTCCGGTTAATACAATTCTAGCATGAATAATAAACATTTATCATGATATAAGGAAATAAATAATAACTTTATTATTGCCTCTAGGGCATATTTCCTTCAGTTCCATCGTCGGCCTCTTCGTCGCCCAGCCCTTCGCCGGCTGCTTCTTCGACCTTGACGGCTCCTGTGTTACGTTACGTCCACATACACGCAGTCGCAGTGGCATTTTTCGACCAAAGGAGCGTACAGATGGTACTGTTGCTTGGTTGGCAGCATGTCTGGCTGCTTTGCTATTGGATCCGTCTTGAGCCCCTTCGTGTCAGACGCTGCCATGCGTGTTCCTCATTGGCGAGAGGCTATGGAGGAGGAGTATCATGCTCTTCTTCGCATAGCGAGACATGGACTCTTGTTCCTCCCCACCACGGGTTAATGTTATTGACTGCAAGTGGGTGTTCAAAGTTAAGAAGCATTCGGATGGATCTATTGAGCGTTATAAAGCGCGCCTTGTCGCCAGAGGATTTCGGCAACGCTATGGTCTTGATTACGAGGACACCTTCAGTCCCATTGTCAAGCCTACCACCATTCGGCTTCTTCTTTCTCTTGCTATCACTCGCGGTTGGTCTCTTCGTCAACTTGATGTGCAGAATGCCTTTCTTCATGGGTTCTTGGAGGAAGAGGTTTATATGCGACAGCCGCCTGGTTTCTCCGATCCCGATCGTCTGATCACATCTGCCGTCTTACCAAAGCGCTCTATGGCTGAAGCAAGCTCCTCGTGCTCGCATGCTCGTCTTGCCTCCGCTCTTCGTGCTCATGGGTTTGTGTCGTCCAATGTCGACTCCTCATTATTTCTTCTAAAAGCGAGAGGTCACTATGTATCTTTTGGTCTATGTGGATGATATTATTCTTGTCGGTTCCTCTCGGTATGTCTTGATGCTCTTGTTCGCTCTCTTGGTGCTGCTTTTGCTGTCAAAGATCTTGGGAAGCTTCACTACTTTCTTGGGGTTGAGGTTACCTCTCGTCTTGATGGTCTTGTTATGACACAAAAGAAGTACTCATTGGATTTATTGCAGCGAGCTGGGATGCTTAAGTGCAAACCGACTACCACACCCATGTCATCTACCGAGAAGCTCACTGCTGTTGATGGTGCGCTTCATCTTCTGCAGATGCTACAGAGTACAGGAGTATTGTTGGTGGGCTTCAAGATTGACGATTACGCTGCCGATATTTCTTATGCTGTCAATGTGGTTTGTCAATATCTTCAGCTCCCCGTGACACTCATTGGGCGATCATTAAGCGCATCCTGCGTTATGTCCAATTCACAGTGTCTTTTGGGATGCATATTCGCCGCCTTCCTCTCGGGTTCTTTCGCCTACTCGATGCGGATCGGGCTGGCAGCCCGGATGACAAAGTATCCACGGGGGCTATGTTGTGTTCTTTGGCTCTAACTTGATCGCCTGGAGTGCTCGGAAACAAGCTATTGTATCACGTAGTAGTACTGAAGCTGAGTATAAGGCTGTGGCTAATGCTACTGCAGAGATTATTTGGGTGCAGTCTTTGCTGCGACACTACTTTCAAGAGTGTTCGATAACAGTAGCCTCTGAAGTACCTCTTAACGATATTATAAACAACCGCGACGCGACGTGCTGGATTGCCAAATGGGCCATTGAGCTCCTCCCGTTCGATATAACCTATAAGACACGGCGAGCTATAAAGTCGCAAGTTTTGCCGACTTCGTCAGCCGAATGGAAAGCCGAACTCCCTAAAGAGTACGGCACATATTCCAACCGGATCATGCACTTCGACGACTCCAAAATGTTGGCTGGTCTGGGGTCAAGGCCGTTCTTACATCCCCAACAGGAGATACAGGTTCAATACGTACTCGAGATAATGTATACGGACTCCAACAACGCAGCGAATACCGCCCTTCTACATGGTCTCCGGATGGCGTCTCCATGGGCATTCAACGCCTAGAGGTGTGCGAGGATTCGAACCTCACGATATCCCAAATAAATGGAGACTTTGATGCCAAGGATCCGAAAATGGCAGCTTATCGCAACGCCGTCCTAAAATGTCAGCTCGATTCGAGGGCTCAATTTCACCATATAGCTCGGGAAAACAATCGGGCAGCAGACGTCTTGCGCGCATTGGCGCAAAGCGCGATAGCGCCCCCAATATCTTCTTGGAGAGGCTGTTCAAACCATCCGTATTATGGGAAGGGGAATCCGGAAATAACGGCCCGGACCCAACCGCACTGCCTGACACCGAACATTCTGACACAACGGGAGGCTCTGCCAACGAAGTAACATCTTCAACCCACGTAATAATGGCAGTCATTGCCCCGTGGACAGAACCATTCCTAGCCTACCTAACCAGGCAGGAATTTCCCGAGGACCAAAACGAGGCACGCTGCATAGTGCGGCGATCTAAAGCCTATAAAGTCCATGAGGGAGAGCTTTATAAGAAAAGCACCACCGGAGTCCTTCAAAGGTGTATCTTCAAAGAGGAATGGTGGAATCTTCTGGCTGAAATTCATGCCGGACTCGGCGGGCACCACGCCGCAGCCCGGGCCCTTGTAAGCAAGGCCTTCCGTACAGGATTTTATTGGCCGACGGCCCGGGCAGATGCTCGGGACTTAGTCCAACGATGTGTCGGTTGCCAGCTCTTTGCTAATCAAAGCCACGTGCCACCCACCACCCTCCAAACTATACCCATCACCTGGCCCTTCGGGGTCTGGGGGCTTGACATGGTTGGACCCCTTAAAGGAGGAACCCACAAGCAAAAATACCTACTGGTCATGGTGGATAAATTCACCAAGCGGATAGAGGCCAAGCCTGTTAAGACGGCCGAATCCGGACCAGTGATAGACTTCATATCAGGGGTCATACACCATTACGGCGTCCCTCACAGCATCATCACTGATAATGGCACGAACTTTACGGCCAACGAGGTCAAACTCTGGTGCAAAAACATGGGCATCAAGCTCGACTATGCTTCAGTCTATCACCCACAAACTAACGGTCAAGTCGAGCGAGCAAATGGTCTAATCATGAGCGGCATCAAACCCAAATTAGTGCGGTCCCTCAAGGAATCTAACACGCACCGGGTAGAAAGGCTTCGACTCCGTACTCTGGGGGCTGCGGACCATGCCGAATCGCACCACTGGATACACACCATTCTTTATGGTATACAGCGCAGAGGCGGTTCTGCCCTGCGATATAATTCATGACTCACCTCGCGTGCGCATGTACGAAGAAAGAGAAGCCGAACTAGATCGGCAGGACAGTTTGGACGCCTTGGAGGAGGAGCGTGACGTGGCAAAAGCCCGTTCCACATTCTATCAACAGCAGGCTCGAAGATATCAAAGCAGAGAAGTACGGGCCAAAACTTACAATGTTGACGAAGTTAGTTCTACGCGCCGGATAAGAAAAAGGACAAACTCAAGCCCAAATGGGAAGGTCCCTTTATTATTGACCAAGTCCTGACTGGTGGAGCGTACCGTCTACGAGATGCATCGGATAACCGACTCGAGCCGAACCCATGGAACGCAGCCCGTCTTCGAAGATTCTACGCCTAGCACCGGACTCTGTGTTCGTCTCCTTCCTTTGTCTATTTTTTACACATTAGCTGTCTTATATCTCTCTCATACTCCCTCCCTTTCTCTTATAGCCTTTAAGGGCTCGTTCGCGCCTTGTTCGCACACAACTGACACGCTATCCGCGCTCATTATGCCTGGGGGCTTCTTTAACAGAAGCTTATTTATACGGGCTTCATGCCCAACACATGTGTCACACTTCCGCATGTACCTTTTATTCACCATTATATGCATCGATATGACTTAAGTTTTGTCCAAGTTGGGTTGCCTAGCTCTTGTGCTTACCCCTACGTTCCCGATTGTTCGGCTAGGCGGTAAAGGGAGCACCTCTGCGATTGTTACTGCCGGGTCAGCCGGATGTGTACCTCAGATTGGGTGAAGCCGAAAGCTAGCGTTCTTAAGGGAATATTCGGTCGGTGAACTAAAGATGATTTCTCACTCGTTTATTTATCCGCCCCCAGATGCTTTTCTGCTTTTTTCGCAGTCCGGACATGCACTTTAGGGCATGCCTCCCTGGGAAAGGAACCCCTAACGGAACTATTCTCCCTGGAAGATGTTTCTTACTAACCATGTAATATAACATAACTAGTTGGGCACTTGTCTTTTCAAGCACTAATAACCCCTACGCCTGGTCTCCACGCATGCCCCGGTTCTTACATAACCGAGAGGGTATTCGGACACACTCCGGACTATCGGGTCCCGAGGTTGAAGCGAAAAGGTCCGCCATGACAAACGATCTACAATCCGGCTAGAAGGCATTTTACATGTCATCTTAAATTACATAATCAATTTGACTGGGTATATTCCCCTTCAATACCATCCAACATGCTGTCTAGTTTACAATCCTGTTGGGAATATTTGGCGGCCAACTCTACCTGGCCATACACTAAGCTCATAGGGATCTCCTTCCCATCGGGCCCCACAGGTCCGACCTCGGCCATGTGGTTTGGGTCAGCCTTCGTGTACCGCGTCTTCACCATGGCCCAGGCCTCCCTGGCGCCTTGACGGCAGGCCGATATCTTCCATAATCGGAAACGCCGCCGTGCTCCCTTAAGCCTCTCTACAAGCTCTCCAAGATCTTCGGGCATGGAGACAGATGGCCACAAGGCCTGGGCGACGCCTTTCATCACCTGCCGAACTCGTTCGTGCAGTTGTAAGAGCTCGGGAAGGTCACTCGTAGAACCGGGCATTTCCTCTGCAGGACGACCTGTGAGCATACCTACAGACATAACTCTGTTAGTCGACTTCCTCGCCGAACTCTTTTTCAAAGTTCGTTCAAGCACTTACTAAACATGCCGCGTCGAAGCCGCCGATTCTCCTTAACGGAGTCCGATAGTTGCGCACGAACATCCTTTAGTTCCACGACCAACTGGGTGTTGGCATCTTGGAGATCATTCTTCTCCTGCCTCACCTTTGTAAGCACGCTCTCACCAGCCTTTAGCTGGCGTAGGAGTTGCTGCTTCTCCGGATCTAATCCGGCGCCATCTGCAATTTTATTGTCAGACTTGCATACAGGCCGCACTCTACATAATACTTATCAATTGAGGCATATAATACCGTAGGGGTCTTCTTGGGCTCCCTCACATGCTAGTGCGGCCTGAAGTTGGGCTTTGCACTCTTCCAGCTCCTGGGACAGTAGGGTATTCTTTTCTGTAAGAACCTCCATAATAAATGATCCTTAAATCAGTTATTCTAACTGTTTCAAGTCTCGGGGGCTACTGATATATATATATATATATGTATATATATATATATATGTATATATATATATATAATCATCAAATTTTCTCACCCGTATGTCTTTTACATACTGCTCCGTGGCCCTGGCTAGACCATTTTGAGCGGCACGGAGGTACGCATCTCCCGAGTTGAAGGCATCCAATGCCTCTTGGGAGAAACAAGCATTGCGAAGAACTGTCCGGCGGCGCCTGTGATTCATGGCACTCTCCACCTCGGAATTGGTGGCGGACAGTCTGTCCGCATCCTCTGTCGGAGGAGCGTCCGACGCACGCCTCGTGTTTGCCTCGCTTACGACTGGCTTTGGAGCCTGGCTGGTGCAAAGCGCGATTGGCAACCTCTCCGGATATAGTCCGGCGAGCCCTCTTTTCCTAAAAAGAGCACGGGCGTTAGTATGCATTGCAAGAATAATACCTTGGAATAAAGGCGGCGCGCCTTCTTTGCTGCGCCGGTGCCTCGACCCGGACTGCGTGTCTCTTTAGCCTGCCCGCCCTCGCGGTCCCTTGTTGGCTAGTCGCCGCAGGCTCGACATTCCGCCTCGAGATCCTCCCCTACAAAACACCATTGGTATACGGTGATAAAAAATAAGCACGGATGGATCATCTTCGAGGTATTGGGACTTCGGTCTCGGTTACCTGTGAGGTGGGGAGCAGTCCAGGATAATCGGCTGTAATAGCCACCAAGGCATTGTCGATGCTCAGTTAGTAAAATACCCCATCAATCAGCTCCATGGATATGTCCGGATCCTCTTGGGTGGCCGGATCGAGGGACCGTTCCGGATCCTCGGGTTGTGGAGGAGGTCTGTTTATATCCTTTACGGCCTGGCGCAGTTCCTGCATCGAAATCACAAGATGAGATGCTTAACTACGGGAATATGGAACGGATGGGCAAAAATAAGTGTCCGCTTACCCAGTTTGGGGGATTGTGCATAGAAAATCCGCCCTGTGGATTGACGCGGAGAAATCCCTCTTCTTCTCCCTTGTACAATGCGGACAAGATCTTCGTCGGAGCGGCAACCGATTCCGGCCCCTTACGGCCGTAGCGGGTGGCATCATCCTCCCCGTTGAAATCCCACATGGATGGCCTCTATACTGAAGCGGCTGCACCCCCCGCATAATGCATGTGGCCATGACCTCGATCATGGTCATTCCGGAATGAGCTAACAACCTTATCGGCTCATCGTAAAGGACGCCCTTGTCATTTTCCTTCCGAGGGCTCCGTGGACGCCAGCCTTAGGCGCTTCTTCAAAGGAGCATTATCAAACTCAGGAGGCCGATCCGAATAGGGTCCGCAGGGGACATCTTCTATATAAAACCATTCTCAAGGCCGGTCTTGACGCCTTCTTTGGGGTTCCGGATAGATATCCGGTCCCGGCGATGCGCCATAGTTCAGCTCCGCCCACTTGATATACCGACCCCTCCTGAGAACGGGGCACGAGGCAAAACAGCTTCTTCCACAGCGCGAAATGAGCCTCGCAGCCCAAAAACAGCTCGCAAAGGGCTACGAAGCCCGCGATATGCAATATGGAGGCTGGCGTAGGTTGTGCAGCCGAGGCCATAGAACTCCAGCAGCCCCCGGAGAAACGGATGAATTGGAAATCCGAGCCCTCTTATCAAATAAGGGATAAGGCATACCCGCTCTCCTTTTGAGGGATTAGGGACGCTCTCCGCTTGCTCTCTGCCATTATAGGTGGCAAGTCCGGCTCGAACCGGGACCATGTAGGCCGGGGAGGAATCCCTTGGCTTGAGCGCCACTAGCTCATTGCGGGATGGAACATCTCTTCCAATCTCCGGTGTTGAGGACTGGCAGTGGCGAGAGGAGGAGCTACGATGACCGCCATGATGGAATGGATCTCTGTCGGGTGTGCTCGATGAAAGCTCGCGAAGGGAAGGTGGTGTGATTTGGATCTAAATCCATGTCTCTTTAATAGACAGCTCATTTGTGCAGCTAGGGGGGTAAATGTAAAACACCCTGGCTTTTCGCATTCGTTTGACACGTGGAAGATGGCCATTATTGGGCGCGGAAGCCAAGGAGCGCAATATTCACAAGGAGCCGGACACTATTCAACAGGTACACGGAATTTGGAGAAGAACCCGCCTTGCAATGCCGAAGACAATCTGTAGCCCGGACTCATTGTAATTGAAGCCTGGTTCGGGGGCTACTGAGGGAGTCCTGGATTAGGGGGTGTTCGGATGGCCAGACTATAAACTTTGGCCGGACTCTTGGACTATGAAGATACAAGATTGAAGACTTCGTCCCGTGTCCGGATGGGACTTTTCTTGGCGTGGAAGGCAAGCTTGGCGATACGGATATGTAGATCTCCTCCCATTGTAACCGACTCTGTGTAACCCTAGCCCTCTCCGGTGGCTATATAGACCGGAGGGTTTTAGTCCGTAGGACGAACAACAATCATACCATAGGCTAGCTTCTAGGGTTTAGCCTCTCTGATCTCGTGGTAGATCTACTCTTGTACTACCCATATCATCAATATTAATCAAGCAGGAGTAGGGTTTTACCTCCATCGAGAGGGCCCTAACCTGGGTAAAAACACCGTGTCCCTTGTCTCCTGTTACCATCCGCCTAGACGCACAGTTCAGGACCCCCTACCCGAGATCCGCCGGTTTTGACACCGATAGTAGTTATTTTCAATTCTATGTAGTTGAAAAAATGTAGGTTATTAGAATAATCTAGGTTTTGATCGAACCCTTGCTTGGACAGATTAGGTATGAACCCTAGTTAATTCGTATGAACCCTAGGTTTTTAAATTTAGCTAGGTTTCAAAGTTAGGACAGAAATTTAGCTAGGTTTTTAATTAGGTGTAGTTAATAGAATTTAGGTGTTTTAAGTGTATTTAAAAGAGTTTTAGGTGTTTTAGTTGTTTTAGGTGTAGTTAACAGAATGTTAGGTGTTTTAGTTGTTTTAGGTGTAGTTAATGTAATTCTAGGTTTTTTAGTTAAAGCAATTGTTGTTATTTTTTTAGTTGAAGCAATTTTTCCTGTTATATGCAAATTTGCAGTGGACATGTCATATTTTGAACATGTCACATTTTGGACATGTCATATTTTTCGAGTGGCCTATGTTTTGCGAAATGTCAATTCGCTTACGTTACGGCAAATTTCAGGTGCTCGATATGTCCTGCTTTTTAGCAAAGGTCATGCCAAATTTTGCTAAGTGTTTATTAATTTTGTTTTCATAATTAAGCATTTTGTTCTCGACGTCAAGATGCCTATCCCGCATCCTCGCTGCTGACTCGGCGGAGGACTCCTGGTTGAGCCGAGGGGCCATGTCCGGGACTGGGCTCCGCCGGGCTGGTACTGGGTTGTGCTACCTTCTGGTGAACGCAGCTTAGTGAGGAGCCAGCCCGTCGTCGACCCGGAGCTTCTTTGGTGGCAGTCACGTGGGCCTGCATAGGTGGAGAGGCTTGCGTCCCCCGCGCAGGTGGTACAGCACCGTGTCACGTAGGAGAACGCACACGTCCAACGCTACTTGGTTGCCTTGGCGAACGGCCGGTTCTCCAATACATGTCATATTCTTTGGGGATCTCACCGGAGCTATGATCCGGTGATGGTTCCTTCTCTTTGGGTGTCCACCGCGGCCCACTGAACCTAGAGGAGCTATTATTCGAGATGTATTAGTGATATTATATGATGATCTTTGCTACAAACTACTATATATGTATTCGATGATGGATTATTAATTACCTATTAGTTATTTGCTTATTGAATGCAAAAGATGAGCGCGGTTTGTGCTACAAACTACTATATATGTATTCATGATGGATTATATGATGATCTTTGCTACAAATACTACAAACTACAAATTTTAGGTGTTTTAGTTGTTATATGATGATCTTTGCTACAAACTACTATGTATGTATTCGATGATGGATTATTAATTACCTATTAGGAAATGTCTGACGACGAAAGGGAATGCGCTAAGTGCGAGGACATCGAAGATGAGCGCGGTCTGTGCGACAGACCTCACCTGGTAGAAGGTCGGCGCTTCAGCATCAAGCTCCAAGAGACCTTCGATGTTGAAACGGTACGCAACGACGACAAGTGTTTTTTGTTATTTTTTGCACGACTTCTCTGCTTCTTCAACGTGTAATTTCCGTCTTTTACAATTCGGCTAGCTTATCCCATGTCATGCAAGACGCTATGTCTTGGAGAAGATGGGTTTTGAAGATCATGAAAGAATGGAGACAAAGATAATTCAACTAAGGACCCATCATGGTTATGATTTTGCTGTAAATCTATACAATTATGTGAACTCATCCAATTTTGGTTGCCTGAATTGGGAAGCCCTTTGCAAGGCGTATGATTTTCATGAGGGTATGCTTCTCACCTTCGATCTTGGTGATCCTGACATCGATTTAAAATGATATGACCATTTGGGTCCTTATTGACACGCTTCCAGTTCTACCGCTGTGTGAGTTTCTTAAACATATTTACTAAGTAATTTATATTGTTTATTTCAAAATATTTGACAGCTTATTTCCATTGACAGCTTATTTTCATTCTTCAAAAAATGTACGGAAAATGGTAGGCAGAACCTACTACTACAATGATGAAGCACAATTAACTTATAAGGAGCAAGATGTTCTTATCGCATTTCTTACTTTTCTTGAGAATTACAATAGCTATTATCAAACTCCTCCACATTATGGTCAATACGTGCCACTAGTCCACGTGTTGAACTACGGTAACATCAATGGAGATATCATGGTAAGATTTTCTACTATTACGACATTCGTGCATCTTTTGCATAAATTCTTCTAAAACTAAACTATATTGCTAACTACAAAGTTATTACTATGTTTTTTAACAGAAAATCCCGATGGATTGTGTGCCTCATCTGATGTTGACGAGAGGTCGCGTTAATGTTATGAGCTTACGGCCACCACGGCCAGGTCAGCCGCAGTATCCACATCACTCCTGTCCATACCGGATTTCTAAAAGCGAGGAAGCCATGATAATAGATGATTTCAAAAAATGTTTGAACCATCGTAGAGAGCTACTTGGAAGCAACATTGTGCGTAGGCCAAGACTTGGAGACAGGATGATCTCCGTTCTTTATTATGGAGAGTCAATTTTCCTTAGTGCAGCGTCAATGCCTATCTTGTTTTATGATATTTTACCTAAGAGAGGGTAGAGTAGGTCCTATGAGAGGAGTAGGTCGTAGCTAGAATGTGTTATTATGTGCTACAATATATGTGTTAGAGTTGATGATGATGATGAGGAGTTGTGATTATGACTAGTGACCAACTTGTTATATGATGTCTCATTGACGAACATTGTTTGATGATGATGACAAGTGGTAATGAATATGCTATTTAAACAGACTAGTTCATGATGAGTTGTTATTGTATAAAAGATATATCTGTTTAAACATGTAGAGCGCAAAAATGCTAAAAAAGAACATAAATGTTAGCAGTAGCGCGGACCTGAAAACGCACTACTAGTACTTGAACTTACCAGTAACGCTAGCCTAAAAACACGCTACTGCTGCAAAATAGCTGTAGCGCCGTAGCAGTAGCGCTGGTGCAAGCGCTACTGATAGCTCAAAAACCAACGCTACTAATAAACATTTTCCTAGTAGTGTTGTCGTCATCATCGTCTCGACATCTGCCTATGACAGTAGTGCGGGGAAAGTAATAGGTAGGTGAGGCCCCGACAATCAACGGGGCGCCCCCATGCAACTCGTCAAAGTCGCACGGGGTGTAGGTTGGTTAGATCGGTAAATTGCGATCTCAGCCGGTTTGTAGTTACCTATATCTACATGTGCCTCGGTTGAAGTCATACAAGTTGTACTAAGAAGGCTAGTATGATTCCCAAAAAAAAGGCTAGTATGATTTTTCAGTGTGATTTTATCTTTTTACTGGTCGTTCTGTGTCTAATTGTTTGTCCACTGTAATTTTCCTTGTATTAATCATATATATATATAAGATACTCTTTGGGTGTCTTTTATTAAAAAATAAAATTGTAGTTTGATTACAAATTCTATAACATTTATTACAAGAATTGATATATGTACCTAGATCAGTTGACCAGCCAAGAACCTGGCCTACACATCAATACATAACACTCTCAGCGACAATTAAAACTAACGCACCTATATAGTGACGCAAAATCGTTACAGTTACAAAATCGAAACTGTGGTTTGAGTATGTATGAGCCCCAATATACATGATTTCATATGCCGACACACCTAAGGAAGTGCTTGACGACTACGTCCTTGACCCATGAGGCGCGATCCGCCGTGTTTCTCAGGTGACGACGCTTGCACAAGTCATCCTTGCAGCGGCAGACGGCGAGGCCGTCATCGCTTTTGACGACCGGCTTGTCGACGACGGTGATCTCACACCGCAGCACGAAGGAGTCGTCCCACAGGTACTCCGGCGACTCCTCAAGCTTCTTCTTCGAGATCGCCAGGCCCCAGTACTCGACGCCACCGTGCTCGTGAGGGAACGTCACCACGCGGCGCTCACCAGCAAAACGTGCAGGCTCACCGCCGTGGCGAGAGACCAGGCTGAACCGGAACTCGACGCGGACGTTCGAGGCGGCCGCCTCAGCCATCTTGAGGAAGAAGGAGATGTTGGCGTTGCAGTCAATCTTCTGGTACCTGTGCCTATGCGGGTAGTAGCAGATCTGAAAATCGTGGCCCGCCGCCCTGAACTTGCTGGACTCGATGTGCTCGCCGGCGACGAGCAGCTTGGTCACGGAGTAGCCCTCCACCTTGAGCTCGTGGGTGCCGGCGCTCGTCGTGGCGGTGATCGTCGAGCGCGTGGTCGGCGGCGGAAGCTTCATGCTGACCATGGTTGACCGCTGATCGTATCGGAGGCGAACTTTGTCAACGAGATGTGTTGGTTTGCTCGTTTGTTTTCTCGGCGGTGGGTTTGGAACGTCCATGGCGTACGTGCTGCACCGTTATGTAGCTAGTACTGCCTACGTCGCCACTCTGTCTCCGATTGTTACTTGGAACGAGATGCATATCTGTATACGGGTCTGTTTCTATCTCCGATCTTGTCCAGAATAAGGTATCCCTTTTGCTTAGGTGTTCACGAGCAAGGTTGTTGGATTTTTTTGCGAGAAAGGGCACCTCTTACCCTTTCCTTAAAATTGTATAACTCCTCAAAAGATTTTCATTTAAGAAAAGTATATACTTTTTGTCTCTTAACTCTTGGCTGTCTAAATTTGATCCCTCAACTTTGAAACCGGACAACTTACATCCTTATAACTATTAAAACCGGACAAGATATGTCCTTGGTCTTGGTTTTGATCAGTTTTGGTGCTGACTCACCCCGGTTTTGACCGGTACTGACTCAAATTCGCGTAGTTTGAGAAAAAGGGTTTCCCCCGCTTTATAGATAAAGCACCGTCACCAACACATGTGAGTAAGATACAAACGCACTCCACCACCACACTCAACGCACGCACCCAAGGCGAGATACAAAGGTGCCGAGCACCGAACCACCATGAAGATGAACAATCAACCGAGGAGCGATGAGCCGGACACGACCAAAGCGGGGACTCCAAGACGACGCCCTCAAGAAGGATACGACCGTAGAGAGCCGTCATCGTCTGATCCAGAAGATCAAGTTTTCACCCGGAGTGACCGTAGGAGGAGGTGGGAGCACCACGACGAAGCCTGCAGGGAGGGGAACGGCGTCCGCGGACGCCGCCTCCGTCGGCCAGTACCGGGACTGGTCAAGTGGTGAACCCCGGTGCTCCAACCTCTGCGTCGCAACCTCGCTCTGCCAACCACCCGCAGCCATGCCGCCCAAGCGACCGTGGCTGCCCGCCCGCACCCGAGCCGCGTGGTCAGCCCACGACCAACGCGCCTCCTGCCGCCAGAGCCGCCGCTCTGCCTCCAGACCGCCCTGATGATCACCAAAGGCCGAGACTTTGAGCAAATCCGCACCCAAACTGCCTCCGAGACTGCCGGCCAACCACCTCCACCTCGAGCAACGCCGGAATCGAGAACACATGAGGATGGGGAAGGGAGGAGGGGAAGGAATGGCCCACGACCATGACTGGCAACCACTTGGGCCGGCAACGGGCAGCTCCGCAACGGAGCTCCTGTCCTTCCAACCAGCTCCCCGCCCCGAAACCACCGGTTTCGCCCCACCCTGCCATAGGTCCGGCCCCGCGCGAGACCACGGCAGCGGCCCGTGGCCGAAGCAGAGGAAGCAGAGCGCTCGCCGCCACGTCCATGGATGACCACCGGAGGGATCTCCCGTGCCGTATGACGCCGACCAGCCGCAAGGGCCCGACCGGGCAGCGGCGCACACATCCACCAGCTGCCGCGCCGCCCCCCACTCACGAGCCATGGCAGGAGAGGCCGGCCGCGACCCAGGTCGTCCGCGACCCGCGGCTCCGGAGGCGGATCTGGGCGCGCTGCCGGATGCAGCCGCCGCCACCATCGACCACCAGCCCGCACCACCTCCGCGCTGCCCGTCGCATCGCCGCCACGCCCCGTCGCCGGCCCACGCCGGAGGGCCGTCGAGCTGCTGCGCCCAACGCCAAGCGCCGCATCCGGACTGAGGCATCCGGCCCGCGCCGTACCCCTCGGCGGGCGAGAGGCTCGCCGCCGCCGCTGCGGCAGGCGGGCCGCCCTTCGCGCCCTCGGGCGGCGGCGAGGGAGGAGAGAGTGGGAGAGGGAGCGACCGGCGGCGGCGCTAGGGTTAGGCCCCCTGGACGCCCACGGGAGCGTCGCGGGAGGAAGGGGAAGTCCAAATTCGCGTAGTTTTTCAAATTTGTGAACTTTTTTGGAAATTCACGTACAGTTTTCGTATCTGTTTACTCTTCCAAATCCGTGTGCTTTATTCAAAATCGCTTTTTTTAATCTGTAAAACTTTCTGAAATTCGTGTACTTTTTTCAGTTCGTGTAATTGTTTCAAATTTACATAATTTTTCCAAAGCCTTGTACTATTTCAAATCCATGAACTTTTTTTAGAATTCATGTATTTCTAAAAATTCATGTACGTTTTCCAAGTTCGGGTATTTTTCAATATTTGTGTAATGTTTTTATGTTCGTGTACTTTTTTGAAATTCATGTATTTTTCTATAAAACCGCGTACATTTTTTAAGTTCACATTTTTTTCAAATTTGCGTACTTTTATTCTAGTTCACGTACTTTTTTTTGAAATTCACATATTTTTCTACAAAACCCCATACATTTTTCAAGTTCGCATTTTTTTTCAAATTTGCATACTTCTATTCTAGTTCGCGTACATATTGACATTCATAATTCCTTCCAAAAATACTATACGGATTTGGAAAAAGTATGTGAACTTGAAAAAACGTGAACTTGAAGAAAGTATGTGGATTTGGAAAAATTACATTGATTTAAGAAAATACGCAAACTTGAAAAAAGTACGTGGGTTTGGAAAAATTACAGGAATTTGAGTCAGCTCAGTCAAAACCGGGTGAGTCGGCAGCAAAACTGTTCAAAATATAGTCCAGGGACGAACCTTCTCTGGTTTCAGTAGCTGGGGGTGCAAGTTGTCCGCTTTTAAAGTTAAGGGACCAAATCTAGACTCGACCAAGAGATGAGGGACGAAAAGTATACTTTTCTCTTTTCATTTGAGTGGTAAGAGCAACTCTAGCAGACCCTGCAAAACGCCGGCCCGCAAAACGCGTTTGCAGTTTGCGCAAAACCGCTTTTGCGGGCCGGAGAGTGCTAGCACAGATGCAGACACCCCCCCCCCCCCCCCCAAACGGACCCGTAAAAGTATATTCGCGAAATATGCTTTTTTTACGGGTCGGCTATGCGGGTTTTCCCAGGCAACAGCGCAACGACTCGCAAATAGAAAAAGTGCAAATCTGAAATTTGTCATAGGGTTTCACAAACAAGTTCAAATTCAAATGACATAAAAAGTTTGCGCGCGAATAAAAGCGAAGTTCATTACGCAAAAGAGGGCATGCAAAGGTATGCGCCCATGTCCGACATCATCTTGGGGGTCGGTCTTCACTCGGCGCCATGGAGTCCATCTTGAAGTTCATCGGCGCCACCGTAGCCACCGAAGCCACCTCCGTCACTTGTTTCAACTCCTGCACCGAAATCATCCACATTGCCACCATATGGAGCAGAGAAAACATCACCGGAACTGCCAGACGGACCGGTCGAGGCGACCATTCTCCTCTTCAAGATCTCTCTCCTTGCCATATCATGCCATGTTTTGGTGACGTCGTCCATGTCATTGCGGTTCATTGACATGATCTTGTTCTCTTCGGCGAGCAACAATGACAGCGATTTGTTTTCAGAGGAGCGTACTTTTCTCTCCTCAATGGAAGCTCTGCGCAGCCCCTCTTCCTTGAGCATTTGCCATTTTTCTTGCTTCTCTTTTGCCTTCTTTTCGGCCAACTCTTTCTTGATCTCCAACGACTTCAACAACATTAACTCGTTTGATTGCACCATGGCATCAATCTTCTCCCTCAAGCTCGATGCTTCTTGCTCTCTCTTTATCTTCTCTCTAGTCTTCTTGTCGCCATCGGGCTTGTTCAAATTTCTTGGGCCATCATCATCCTCATCTTCATCCATGTTTGTAAGTGAGCCTCTCTTTGGTGGGGACTCTTTGTCGATCAACTTTCACTTGTCGCACTTTTGGAGCAACTCCCAACAATGCTCTAATTTGAAGAATCTGCCTTCCGAAGCTTCCATGTCCTTGTATCTATGTTGAGCAATCTTGTACTACACAATGCGAACAAGGTGATGCAATCATTTTTCATGATACATAATGATGATGCACAACTTGAACAAAGGCAAAGCAAACTCACATAGTCGGACTCCACGGTGCCACTTGGAGGTGCATTGCGTACTTGCTCCAAGCAAGCTGCCCAACGGCTGCACATAGGCTTGATGTTCTCCCAACGACCTTGAAGCGACCGAAATGTGCGTGAAGTCTTGTTGGGGTAGTTTTTCATAATGCAAAAGTATTGATCTTCGATCCTTTGCCAATATCTCTTGGCGGTTTGATTAGTACCTGTGCATGCATCAAGAGACACCGCACTCCATGCTTTGATCAAAGCTTGATCTTCCAAGATGGTGTAGTTCTTCGATCTTTGGCTTTCCCCAGCCTTTGCTCGTGAATTCTCAAGTGCTTCCGCTTTGATCTCCGCCAAGTCGTCGGCACAACGATGATTGTAGTCGAAAGGTTCGAAGGGGGCTTGATCAATGTCAACCGCATTCGTGTCCAAAAAGTTCACGAACTCGGTTGTTGCATTGTTCGAACCACCGCTATACCGAACGATAACAAGTCACGAGCTATCGAAAAACAATGGCGAAAATGAAAGAGAATCACCAAAGTCCGAAGAGATATACCTTCCGGCCATTTCGTCGAACACCTCGCTCGCGGGGGGAGCGGCACCGTTGAACGGCATCGCCGGAGCACCTCCTTGCGGGGGGATGGAGTGAGAGGTTGAAGAAGATTTGTTCCTTGAACTCGGAACCTTCCTCCGCTTTGCGCCCGTGGCCTTGCCGGCCTTCTTCGCCGCCGGCCGGGATCGCACTGCGGCATTGCCGCCAAGAGCGCGGGCCATCGTGGCAGGGCAGCCGGATTCCCGCCCTGCACAAGCACGTTGCCCTGCCGCTTGCGGGCAGGCGTGGCGTGTGCTTGGGCGACGCCGGCGGGGCCTACATGGCCGGCGACGAGATCCGCCCGAGGGGAAGGGGCGTGCGCGACCTCGACGGTGACGGGGGACAGCATGGGGTCGTCCATGGCGGCGAGGGACGGCCGGGGAGGAGCAGCCGGAGCTTTCGGAGGGGGGCAATGGTGGCGGAGGGTGCGGGAATCAGGAAAGGGGGTGCGGAAATGTCCATCTCGCCAAATCTGGCGCCGGTTGGGGGTGGATCTCGGGTCGGCCTCCCAGCCCGTGATGATAGAGGTTGGGGGAGAAGATTTGCCACGCCCCGCAAAAAATTTTGCGGGCCGGGGCGTTTTGCGGGGTCTGCTCGTGCAGATTTTTCGGCCCCGACCCGCAATTTGGCGATTATTTTGCGGGCCGAGGCGTTTTGCAGGGTCTGCTAGAGTTGCTCTAAGAGCATCTTTGATCCTCAAACCGCCTGCAAACACCCAATGCAGTTGTCCAGGCGCAGTTCATCATCCAAAATGGCACCTCTTCGGTTCTGGACTAGTTTGGTTATTCAAAATCCCACAAATCGGATGCAAACCAGGGGGCTTTGCGTGTGTCCAGACCGGTGGCAACGACCTCACCCGAAACCCTCTCCCGCGTGAAGCAGTTGTCGTGCATTCATGCCGGCCTAGCGAGGATGTGACATCACACTGGAGCCGTCACCGAAGTTGCGCGCTGGCCAAGAGAGTTGCATAGTCGCCGCGCTTGTTCAATGCCGGAGAGACGTGCCCGGAGGGACTGGACGACTATCGACCGCATCAAACCACGGAAGGCATTGTACCAGTCCATGCGCATCGCCCGCGACATTGCAGCGAGTGATAGCGGTTTCACGCCCTATGGGCGGAGAGAGATGCCCTATTCGTGAAGATCAATGCGGAAGCGAGCGAAGAGGAGGCGTGAGCCACAGTCAATCGCAGGCTTAGCCAGCTCCACGTTAGTCGCGCCACCCGCTCAGTTCGCACCCGGCCGCAACAACCATGGGGCCAGCTAGTCCACAACCGGCATTGTCCAAACGGTGGATTCCTGCAAGGAAGAGTAGGAGGTGTCTGGCTAGTGTCCCATGTGACTGTGCCCCGCATCCTACTTCCCTTCCCGCAGCCTCACTTCTCGAGGCTCACTGCCATTGAGCTTGCCGGACATGAGGATGACAGGACATGGAGCACAGTCGCCTCCACGTCAACATGGCACCCGCCGGGTTGGGTGCGGGTAATGGTCGCCCAAATTCATACCCATCTTAATATTTTTTGCCCAAACCCGAATCTGTAACCGCACCTCGGGTTTCAAATTGTTCCCATATCCGTACCTGGTCGGATGCTGGTAATACCTGTGAGTAAAAATACTCACCTCGGTCACCTTATCCAATTCACACTTCACCATGTATTTTTTAGCATTTTCACATACATGCACAAAATTTCAGCATGTATACTTCAAAATTCAACAAATATATACCATATTTTAGCATTTCACCGCATGCATCACGATTTGTTGTGCGATGGAATAAAATTGGTATTAATTTACAAAAGTGGATAGCAATAAGCATGAACTAGATGGCACCAAATAATCACTTATGTAAGTGAACTTATAGAAACATTTTCTTCTTCTTTTTTTCAATTAAAAGACAAACAAGAGGGACACAATTTCCTATAATTTTCTTTTATTGATGTTACTTTTGCAGCCCCCACTTTAAAATGATCAAATGAAGGAGACTATAATAAGATCAATAAAAGCAGAGACAAAACTATGAGTTCACAAAACAAGATGAACACATTGAAATAAGATCATGCACATAGGTAGGGGAGGGGATTTTGGGTTGAGGCTAGCGGTTGCATTTTCATACAGTATGCGGGTACATGGGTATGGGTATTGCCTTCCCATACCCATACCCGGCTTACCTGATTGATATAAAAAAATTCCCATTTATAAACCCATGAGTATTTATTTTTCCCAAACACTTACCCTAATAGTGTTTTTGCCCGTTGGGTTCGTAGGTTGCGGGTACCCATTGCCATGTTGACCTCCACGGTTGGTGAAGATTTAGACTAGGTTAAAAATGTGTCGTCCTCTTTTTGTACTTGAAATATGTAGAAATGTACTTAATTTTGTCTTTATTTGAAAATCATCCTCCGATGCATCGGGCAATGTGTCGTTGATCTTCCTCTCCTCCGATGAGGATTAGTTTAGTCTTAGCTCATTTTTAGCTCTAATTATGTATAATTATGGTGTAGCTAATTTAGCTTTGATACTATAATAGTTAACCATAGACTAGTACACTAGTGGAAAAAAAGCCTAGCTATGGCGTGCCAAAAACGGCCTTGTTGCGTAGACACACGACGCCACTAATATGGCGCTATTACTAAAATGTAGTGGTGGCATTGGAGGACACGTCAGCAGTATCCTACATCGTGCTGGCGTATCACCAGTCCAGCATTAAGTCCATCATAACTCTGGCGTTCCTGCTCGTCCAACGCCAACAAATGCTTTTTTTTGTAATTAAAAAATTACTCATCAACACTAGCTAGCTACTTACTTAATAGATACTACTGAACACAATATACTCATCAACACTAGGTACTTACTTAATAGATAATCAATACATAAAGAGGCTCATGAACTCAACAAGTTGATATTAAACTTCACAAAATTTCACTCAAGCTAAGTACTCTAGTTACTCAATCATCATCAACTAATAAGATGAGCTAGCTAGCTACTTAAAAAACCTAATCTTCAGCAAGGATTATGCCCAGCTTGATGATGTTTGCTATGACTACGTCGGTGTTTCCCCCAAGAGGAGAGGATGATATAGCACAACAACAGTAGGTATTTCCCTCAGTAATGAAACCAAGGTACTGAACCAGTAGGAGAACCAAGCAACAAAACGTAAACAGCCCCTGCACACAAATAAAAGCCACTCGCAACCCGACGTGTTAGAGGGGTTGTCAATCCCTTTCGGGTAACGGTGCCAGAAGGCACGATGATGGGAGAAAATTATAATAGATTGAAATAATAGATCGCAAATAAAATAAAGTGCAACAAGATATTTTTTTATTTTTAGTTTAATAGATCTGAATAAAAACGCAAAGGAAAAATAGACCGCAAGGCAAATATATGAGAAAGAAGACCCGGGGGCCGTAGGTTTCACTAGTGGCTTCTCTCGAGAAAAATAGCAAACGGTGGGTAAACAAATTACTATTGGGCAATTGATAGAACTTCAAATAATCATGACGATATCTAGGCAATGATCATTACATAGGCATCACGTCCAAGATTAGTAGACCGATTCCTGCCTGCATCTACTACTATTACTCCACACATCAACCGCTATCCAAAGATGCATCTAGTGTATTAAGTTCATGGAAAAATGGAGTAATGCAATAAGAACGATGACATGATGTAGACAAGATCCGTTTATCTATATGGCGGTAGATATAGATCTCGTCTTTTTATCCTTAGTATCAACGATACATACGTGTCGGTTCCCTTTCTGTCACTGGGATCAAGCACCGTAAGATCGAACCCACTACCGGGCACCTCTTCCCATTGCAAGATAAATACATCAAGTTGGCCAAACAAAACCCAAATATCGGAGAAGAAATACGAGGCTATAAGAGATCATGCATATAAGAGATCAAAGAAACTCAAATAACTTTCATGGATATAAAAAGATATAACTGATCATAAACTCGAAGTTCATCAGATCCCAACAAACACACCGCAAAAAGAGTTACATCATATGGATGTCCAAGAGACCATTGTATTGAGAATTCAACGAGAGAGAGAAACCCATCTAGCTACTAACTACGCACCCGAAGGTCTACAAAGAACTACTCACGCATCATCGGAGAGGCACCAATGGAGGTGGTGAACCCCTCCGTGATGGTGTCTAGATTGGATCTGGTGGTTCTGGACTCTGCGGCGGCTGGATGAATATTTCGTCGACTCCCCTAGGGGTTGTGGATTTTTGGGGTATTTATAGAGCAAAGAGGCGTTCCGGGGGGCACCCGAGGTGGGCACAACCCACCAGGGCACGCCTGGCGCTACAGTGGGTTGTGCCCCTCGGGCACCCCCAGTGCAACCAGGGCCCATTGCCTTCCTTCTGGCCCATAAAAATCATTGTGGAGTTTCTTGGCATTTGGACTCCGTTTGATATTGATTTCCTGCAATGTAAAAAACATGGAAAAAAACAGCAACTGACACTTGGCACTATGTCAATAGGTTAGTCCAAAAAAATGATATAAAATGACTATAAAATGATTATAAAACATCCAAGATTGATAATAAAACAGCATGGAACAATCAAAAATTATAGATACGTTGGAGATGTATCAGTATCCCCAAGCTTAACTCCTACTCGTCCTCGAGTAGGTAGGTGATAAAAACAGAATTTTTGATGTGGAGTGTTGTTCATCAAGTCATATCATATTCTTTTCTATATAGCCTGAAAATTTGGACTTTTATGTGATTCAAAGCAATAGTCTTGTTTTGACATAATAATTTAGATACTCAAGCATATCAACAAGCAACCATGTCTTTCAAAATATCAATGCTAAAACAAGTTATCCCTAGCCCATCATGCTCAAACATTGATCCATTCATGAAACACACTCGAATATTAGCTACACCCAATACTTAAGTACGATCATATTGCCTCCTAGTTGGTGCTTTTGTAAGAGAAGATGGAGACCCAAATTCAAAAATAAAAATTGCATAAAGTAAAAGAAAGGCCCTTCGCAGAGGGAAGTAGGGATTTGTAGAGGTGCCAGATCTCAAAGCGAAAAAAATTGAGATAAAAACATTTTCGGAGGTGTATCTATCCCACCAACGAAAATGACGTAGAGCTACGAACACTTTCCATGCTAGATATGCCATAGGCGGTTCCCAAACAGAAAATAAAGTTTATTCTTTTTTCCACCATACTTTCACTTTCCATGGCTAGCCGTATCCACGGGTGCCTTCCATACCAACACTTTCCAGGGAATTTATTATTTGACAACATAAAGTAAATTCATTTTTGCATTTCAGGACTGGGAATCCCTAAAACCTTTGCCTTACTCTCGTGTAATGACAAGTGAATAAACACTCATCGTGAGAATAACACATCCAGCATGGAAAATATTAGCCACCCGTTACCGTTCCGCGAGCGAAACAAATACACAAAAGAGAAGTTTATTTTGAAAATTAGAGATGGCACATACAATTTGCTTAGAACGGCAAAAGAATACCGCTAATAGGTAGATATAGTGGACTCATGTGGCAAAACTGGTTTAAAGGATTTTGGTTGCACAAGTAGAGATCATAGTTGGTGCAAAATGAAGGCTAGCAAAAAGATTGAGAAGCGACCAACCAAGAAAATAATTTTGTGAAGCAAGTATTGAGCATAATTAACACCGAATAATGCACCACAAGTAGGATATAATTTTCATTGCATGATTATTGACTTTCGTGCATGCATAGGGAATCACAAACCTTAACACCAATATTCTTACTAGAGCACAATTACTCATCAACATAACTCACATATCACATCATCATATCTCAAAACTATTGCTAAGAATCAAGTTTATTTTGTCCAATGATCTTCATGAAATTTTCTTTTCTTTATCCTTCTTGGATATCTATCACTTTGGGACTAACTTTTATGTGTTTCTTTTCATAAGCTCAAACAAATATAAGTGAAGATCATGAGCATAAAAAAATTTCTTTCTCTCAAAATAATTTAAATGAAGCAAGAGAGAATTTTAAAAAAAATTACTAACTCTCAAATAAATCAGTGAAGCAAGAGAGCATTTCTTCAAAAATACTAAGCACACCGTGCTCAAAAAGATATAAGTGAAGCACTATAGCAAGTCCTAGCTCATAGAAGATTTAAGTGAAGCATAAAGAGCAATTCTAACAAGTCATGATATAATTTTGGCTCTCTCAAATAGGTGCGCCCAGCAAGGATTGATGACTTAAAACACAAAATAAAACAAGCAAACACACATATCATACAAGACGCTCCAAGCAAAACACATATCATGTGATGAATAAAAATATAGCCTCGAGTAAAATACCGATAGTTGTTGGAAGAAAGCGGGGATGTCACTCGGGGGCATCCCCAAGCTTAGTTGGTTGCTCATTTTTTGATAATAGCTTGGGATGACGGGGCATCCCCAAGCTTAGGCTCTTACATCCTTCCTTCATCCATCGTGAGATAACCCAAAATTTGAAAACTTCAATCACACAAAACTCAACAAAACCTTCGTGAGATTCGTTAGTATAAGAAAGAAAACCACTACTATAAGTGTTGCGTTAAACCAATTAATACTTTGTTTTTGTATTATATATACTGTATTCCAACTTTTCTATGGCAAAAACTCATCAAAGAAAACCATAGAGCCATCAAAATAAGCACACAACAGAAAGAAAACAGAATCTGTCAAAACAGAACAATCTATAGTAATCTGACTTTTGAGATTACTTCTGGAACTCCAAAACTTCTACAAAATTAGGACGATTAGGGTAATTTGTATATTGAACTTATGCAAAAATAATCGGGGTAAAAGCATGTTTATCTGATTTATGAAAATTATTTTCGTGAGTGTAAAAGTTTCTATTTTTCAGCAAGATCAAACAACTATCACCAAGATCCTAAAGGCTTTACTGAAGGAAATATGCCCTAGAGGCAATAATAAAGTTATTATTTATTTCCTTATTTCATGATAAATGTTTATTATTCATGCTAGAATTGTATTAACCGGAAACATAATACATGTGTGGATACATAGACAAAAAGAGTGTCACTAGTATGCCTCTACTTGACTAGCTCGTTGATCGAAGATGGTTATGTTTCCTAGCCATTGACATGAGTTGTCATTTGATTAATGGGATCACATCATTAGGATAATGATGTGATTGACTTGACCCATTCCGTTAGCTTAGCACTCGATCGTTTAGTATGTTGCTATTGCTTTCTTCATGACTTATACATGTTCCTATGACTATGAGATTATGCAACTCCCGTTTGTCGGAGGAACACTTTGTGTGCTACCAAATGTCACAACATAACTGGGTGATTATAAAGGTGATCTACAGGTGTCTCCGAAGGTACTTGTTGGATTGGCGTATTTCGAGATTAGGATTTGTCACTCCGATTGTCGAAGAGGTATCTCCGGGCCCTCTCGGTAATACACATCACTTAAGCCTTGCAAGCATTGCAACTAATGAGTTAGTTGCGGGATGATGTATTACGGAACGAGTAAAGAGACTTGCTGGTAACGAGATTGAACTAGGTATTGAGATACCGACGATCGAACCTCGGGCAAGTAACATACCGATGACAAAGGGAACAACGTATGTTGTTATGCGGCCTGACCGATAAAGATCTTCGTAGAATATGTGGAAGCCAATATGAGCATCCAGGTTCCACTATTGGTTATTGACCGGAGACATGTCTCGGTCATGTCTACATAGTTCTCGAACCCGTAGGGTCCTCACGCTTAACGTTTCGATGACAGTTATATTATGAGTTTATATGTTTTGATGTACTGAAGGTTGTTCGGAGTCCCGGATGTGATCACGGACATGACGAGGAGTCTCGAAATGGTCGAGACATGAAGATTGATATATTGGAAGCCTATATTTGGATATCTGAAGTTGTAGGATCTTGAGAAGAGGTGTTTAGAGGGGGAGTGATTAGACACTAAGTACCAAAGTTGCAGTTTTTAACCTTATTAAAGTTTAAGTGGAGTTTAGGCACAAGTTTAACTTTTTCAATACATAACAGGCAAGCATGCAAAGAGTATATGGGCAGCGGAAAGTAAAGCATGCAACTTGCAAGAAAGTAAAGGGAAGGGTTTGGAGGATTCAAACGCAATTGGAGACACGGATGTTTTTGTCGTGGTTCCGATAGGTGGTGCTATCGTACATCCACGTTGATGGAGACTTCAACCCACGAAGGGTAACGATTACGCGAGTCCACGGAGGGCTCCACCCACGAAGGGTCCACGAAGAAGCAACCTTGTCTATCCCACCATGGCCGTCGCCCACGAAGCACTTGCCTCACTAGCGGTAGATCTTCACGAAGTAGGCGGTCTCCTTGCCCTTACAAACTCCTTGGTTCAACTCCACAATCTTGTCGGAGGCTCCCAAGTGACACCTAGCCAATCTAGGAGACACCACTCTCCAAGAAGTAACAAATGGTGTGTTGATGATGAACTCCTTGCTCTTGTGCTTCAAATGATAGTCTCCCCAACACTCAACTCTCTCTCATAGGATTTGCATCTGGTGGAAAGAGGGTTTGAGTGGAAAGCAACTTGGGGAAGGCTAGAGATCAAGATTCATATGGTAGGAATGGAATATCTTGGCCTCAACACATGAGTAGGTAGTTCTTTCTCGTAAATGGTAAGTTGGAAGTGTCTTGATGGCTCTCTCCACGAATGAAGAGGAGGTGGGGGTATATATAGCCTCCACACAAAATCTAACCGTTACACACAATTTGCCAAACTTCGGTGGGACCGAAATGAGAAACTTCGGTCGGACCGATTCAGCAAATCTAGTGACCGTTAGGATTTTCGTGGGACCGAAATGCAACTTCGATGCGATCGATATGGTTAGGGTTAGGAATAACGTAATCTCGGTGAGACAGACATACAAACTCGGTGAGACCGATTTTGGTAATTAGCTAACCAGAGAGTTGGTCAGCAAACTCGGTTGGACCGATTACTCAAACTTCGGTGGGACTGATTTTGATAATGAGTCAACTAGAAAGTTTGCATTGTAATCTTGGTAGTACTGATTGCTCAAACTTCACGAGACCGATTTTGATAATTGAGATACACAGAGAGATTACAATCCCATCTCGGTGAGACTGATTTGCCTAGGGTTTGTGGCAGTGGCTAAGACATCCAAACTCGGTGGCGCCGGATAGGAAGAATCAGTGGGGCCGAGTTTGACTTTAGGTTTTAGGACATATGTGTGGAAGTGGGAAAGTAGTTAAGGGTATTTGGAGCATATCACTAAGCACTTGAAGCAAGAGGCTCATTAAGCAACACCTCATCCCTCCTTGATAGTATTGGCTTTTCCTATAGACTCAATGTGATCTTGGATCACTAAAATGTAAAATGAAGAGTCTTGAGCTTGAAGCTTGAGCCAATCCTTTGTCCTTAGCATCTTGAAGGAGTTCCCACATCCTTTAGTCCATGCCACTCCATTGTTGAACTTATCTGAAACATACTAGATAAAAGTGTTAGTCCAACAAGAGATATGTTGACATTAATTACCAAAACCACCTAGGGAGCACTTGTGCTTTCAATCTCCCCTTTTGGTAATTGATGACAACATACATCAAAGCTTTAGATAAAGATATAAAGAATAGCAAGTAAAGCTTTGGAAAGACATGTAACAGGCATAGGCTCCCCTACATGTATGCAATCATGTGAATATGGAATATAGAAGCATGTGATAGCATAACCATGATAGATCAGGCAATGTGTTACATGTATCTTGGTCATATGCATCAGAGCAAAGAATATTAAAGAAAATACCTTCATGCCCATGAGTCCTTCTTGCAAACAGTATGTACATCAACAAGAATTCCTCATACACATGATTGTGATGCATATACTTACCTTGTAGTCTTGAGTTGGCTTAGGATGGAATGAACTCATGTAAACAAGGTTAGATAACACAGATGCACCTACTAGCCAGAGCAAACAAAAGAAACCACAAGAATACCAAGACTGGGATGACATGTAGAGAGTGAGTATTAAGTACTACATTGGATTAGACATGTCCCCAAGAGTAAAGATATGCAATGAATTTAGATGATTTCTTTCCTTAGATGTCTTGCTCCCCTGAATCTAGCATGGGATACTTTGGGAGAAGATAGGGAACAGAAAATCAGAGCTGAAAGATATAAATGAACAGAGCTAATGCAAGCTAATGCAAATAAGCACATATGAACATGTCTTTCCCCTCAAGAAGACATGTGGCATCTCTCCTCTTGAACACCAAGCATCTGGGATCCTTAAGAAATACTTTCATCTAGTATTCTCTCCCCCTGGAGATCTCTCTCTCCCCCTGAAGGATCTCTCCCTCCTTCTCTGATGTTATCTCTTTAAGTGATAAGCTTTGATGTGATCTCTCTCTCCCCCTTTGACATCAATTTCCAAGAAGGGCTTAAAAAATATGTGATCTCTCTCTCCCCCTCTGGAATTTGTTGTGAATGGGTTTGATCCTTGAGTCACAACATAAAGCACTTGATAAAAATGTGATGCTTGTAGAGGACAAGATTCATTGAGTGGAGCTGGATCAAAAGAAACACAGAATAAGTGGCAAACTATTTTTCCTGTTGTGAAATCGGTGGCACCGAGTGGTATGCTTCGGTGGTACCGAAAGTTTTCGGTTGGACCGAAAATAACAACTTGGAGTAACCAAGTTCATCACAGAGAAAACACTTGTCACCTCGGCTCACTTGACTAATAAGATCTCACAAAGATTTGCAAGGAATTTACTGAATGATATGCAATGAATTGGAATGCAGAAAATGCAGAGCAAACAGAAAGAAATCTAGATGAAGTTTTTTTTTGAAGGGGAAACACATATGCATGTGACAAATGCAAAAACTCAGAAAAGAACACAAGAGAACTTCATCTAGAGATGGTCGGCGACAAAGTCACCTATGTTAGAGTATATTGACTTAGGAGTCAAGTGAGATCACTTGATCATAGGTCATACTCATCGTTTAAGCTCAAAATGGGGTTGCCATTTTTCGTTTAAGCATCTTGATGTATTCACATCTTGTCGAGTTGCTTTAACTCATGACTTGGAGTAAAGCTTCTCTAAGATGGAATAACATACCTTGGTTGGTGGTGTCGTCCATGTAGTTGAACGTGTGTGGGTTGCTCAAGGTTGATGTAGCTCATCAAGAATTTGGAGCACCACTTGGAATTTGAGTCCATCTACCTACATGGGTTAGTTCGTGCAAGGAAGAGCACTTGTGTATCCAACAATGACAATCATGAAGCTCAACATAGATTTTGTCAAAGGATATGTTTAAATGGTTTTGTGCTTCCTTGGCTTCAACCACCTTGTGTAGAGACTTGGTGATGTAGAGATTTGCTCAAGATATGAGTTGGTTACAACCTCATGGAATTTGATTCAACCAAGTACCTACATGGGTTAGATAACATGCAAGATACAAATATATCCAAGACATAAGATTTCCATCATAGGAGAGATATCAAGGATTAGGCATAAGCTCATGTCTTGCATGTATCCAATGGAGTTTCTACTCCAAGTTTGAAGCATCAATGATGTTCAATTCTCCTCTTAACCTGCAAAACACTTTCTCATCAAGAGGTTTAGTGAATATATCCGCTAATTGCTTTTCGGTGCGAACATGCTTAAGAACAATGTCACCCTTAGCAACATGATCTCGAATGAAATGATGACGAACTTCAATATGCTTAGTTCGAGAATGTTGTACGGGATTATGACCAATTTTGATAGCACTTTCATTGTCACAAAGCAATGGAACATGTTTCACATATATCCCATAATCTTTAAGAGTTTGGGCCATCCAAAGTAATTGAGCACAACATGAACCAAAGGCAATGTATTCCGCTTCAAAGTGGATAAGGATACCGAGTTTTGTTTCTTGGAGGACCAAGACACAAGAGATCTACCAAGAAATTGGCAAGTACCCAAAGTGGACTTTCTATCAACCTTGTCACCGGCATAGTCCGAGTCGGAGTAGCCAACAAGATCGAAAGAGGCCCTCTTAGGATACCAAATGCCAAAATTTGGTGTATGGATTAAGTATCTCACTATCCTTTTCACGGCCTTAAGGTGACATTCTTTAAGAGCAGCTTGATATCGTGCACACATGCACACACTTAGCATGATATCGGGACATGAAGCACATAGATATAACAATGAACCAATCATAGAGCGATAAACCTTTTGATCAACCGGTTCATCATCTTTGGTTAGGTCAAGATGTCCACTAGTAGGCATGGGTGTAGTCATACCTTTGCATTCTTGCATATTGAACTTCTTGAATAAGTCCTTGGTGTACTTCGTTTGAGAAACAAAAGTACCTTCCTTAGTTTGCTTGATTTGCAACCCAAGAAAGAATTTGAGTTCACTCATCATAGACATCTCAAACTTCTCCGACATTAGCTTCCCAAACTTTTCACTAAAATGAGGGTTAGTTGAACCAAATATAATATCATCAACATAAATTTGACATACAAATAATTCACCATTAACCCTTTTAGTAAAAAGTGTGGAATCAATTTTCCCAATTTCAAAGCCTTTTTCTATAAGGAACTTGGTCAAGCATTTATACCATGCTCTAGGAGCTTGTTTAAGACCATAAAGAGCTTTGTGAAGTTTGTAAACATGATTGGGTTTCTTAGGATTGACAAAGCCGGAGGTTGCTTAACATAAACTTCCTCCTCTATTTCACCATTTAGAAAAGCACTTTTAATGTCCATTTGGTACAAGGTGATATCATGATGATTAGCATAGGCAAGTAAGATGCGAATGGACTCAAGTCTAGCAACGGGAGCATAAGTCTCACCATAGTCCATACCTTTGACTTGTGTGTAGCCTTGGGCAACGAGACGTGCTTTGTTGCGAACTACTTGTCCATCTTCATCTTGCTTGTTGCGAAACACCCATTTGGTACCGATGATGTTGTGGTTGTTGTCGGGCTTCTCAACCAATGTCCAAACTTGATTCCTCTCAAAGTTGTGTAGCTCTTCATGCATAGCATTTATCCAATCCGGATCTTCCAATGCTTCTTCAACCTTCATAGGTTCAACGCTAGATATGAAAGAATAGTTTTCACAAAAGTTAGCTAAATGAGTTTTAGAGCGAGTGATTCTCCCGGTTTGAATATCATTGTAGATTTGCTCGACGGGATGATCTTTAGCAACTCTTGCTCGAACTCGTGAAAGCTTTTGCTTGGGTCTTCGTTGAACATCTTCTTCATCTTGTTCTTCTTCTTGGCCTTATTCATTGTTGGCGTTGTCGTTCTCTTGTCGTGGTGGAGAAGGAGGTTGTTGACGTTCATCTTGATGCACTTCCTCGTTTTCTTCATCTTGGTGTGTCCCACTTGTGGATGCTTCCGTATCAACTCTTGGTTCACCTTGTCGTGAAGTAGAAGCTTCCACTTGGACAGACGAGGTACTCTCCTTCACCTCCGTTGGACGAACCTTGCCAATAGACAAGTCTTGGATTGCTTCCGAAGGATCTTTGTCTCCTACATCAATTGGCAATTGCTCTATTTGCGAGCCGTTAGATTCATCAAACTTCACATCTACCGCCTCTTCAACCTTTCGGGTGAAATTGTTGTAGACACGGTAAGTGTGAGAGTTTGAGCCATAACCTAGTAGGAAACCTTCATGAGACTTAGGAGCAAATTTAGAACGACGATGCTTATCAAGAATGTAGCACTTTGAGCCGAATACTCGAAAGTATCCAACTTGGGGTTTGTTACCGGTGAGGAGCTCAGATGCTGCCGTCTTGCCGAGTAGCTTGTGAAGATACAAGCGATTTGTTGCATGACAAGCTGTCTCAACCGCTTCGCCCAAAAGTGCTTGACGTCTTGTACGCATCAAGCATCGTTCTCGCCATTTTGATGAGCGTCCGGTTCTTCCTCTCAACAACTCCATTTTGTTGAGGTGTGTACGTAGCCGAGAACTCGTGTGTAATCCCTTCTTCGTCAAGAAAGGTGTCCACATTTGTGTTCTTGAACTCCGTTCCGTTGTCGCTGCGAACCTTCTTGATCTTCACTTCAAATTGATTTTGGGCCTTTCTAGTGAAGTTTTTGAAGATCTTTTGGACCTGCGATTTATCATCGAGAAAGAACACCCACGTAAATCTTGAAAAATCATCAACTATAACTAAACCAAAAGAATTTCCACCGAGACTCTTGTAGGAGTTGGGACCAAAGAGATCCATGTGAAGTAGTTCGAGTGGCCTCTTTGTGGTCATGATGTTCTTCACGGGATGCCTTCCTCCAACCTGTTTACCGCTTGACAAGCAATCGCAAAGTCTATCCTTATCAAATATGACATTGTTAACTCCAAGGATATGATTCCCTTTAATAAGCTTGTCAAGGTTTCTCATGCCAATGTGACCTAATCTTCTATGCCATAACCAACCTTTTGAGGATTTAGCAATGAAACAAGTTTTAGGTTGAGCCTTTTTAGTGAAATCAACAATGTATAGATCACCTCTACGTATACCGGTAAAGACCATTTTATGATTGTCTCGACGAAACACTTGGCAATCAATTTCAGTAAATAGGACATTGAAACCGAAATCAGCAAGTCTAGATACTGAAAGTAAGTTGTAGCCAAGAGATTCAACGAGCATGACATTCTGAATGGAGCTATCATGTGAGATGGCCACCTTACGGAGACCAACCACCTTACCCTTTGAGTTGTCACCGAAGGTGACATACTTTCGAGGACTATCATTATCAGCAAGCTCACGAAACATGTCTTTATCTCCGGTCATGTGATCGGTACATCCACTATCAAGAACCCATTCCTTTCCTCGACATATATCCCTCAAGATTTGCCATAAGACCAAAGTGTCTCATTGCATCATCAAGATCGAAGTCACTACCATCATCCTCATCATAGTATCCATGTTCAACATCGTCATGTGGTGGATCAAATCGTAGAGAGGGTAATTCGTTAGAGTGAGTTTGGCAATGATCTTTCTTATGAATTCTTATAGCTTCGGAAATAATATCACTAATAATACCAACATTTCCTTTGGCACGCATAAGGTTTGTAAGCTCAAACAGACGATCACCAAACATAGGATCACTAGTATTCATTTTACTCAAAGCAATAGACTTATGGAGAATTCCATCTAGATTTTTCAAGGAATAATTTGGAAATCGTTCCTCAAGAAATTTCCATATAGTATAGGCACACTTAAGAGTAGGCAAACATCCAATCAAGTTTCTAGGCAATCCTCTAATGATAAGTTCGGCAGTTCTAAGATTCCTAATCATGTCAATAGACTCATCATGGGTAGGATGCAAAGGATCAACATGAGGTGCACAAGGGCTAGCAATGTACTTGTTCAAATGATATTGATTGAAAATTACAAGCATCTCATTTTTCCACTCATGAAAATACTCTCCATCAAGAATAAGCACTCTATGTCTAAGACTCCCCAAAGTAGACTCATCCATCTTCCTCCAATGGTGATTAAACCAAGGCAATGGAGACCAACGCTCTGATACCACTTGTAGGATCTTGAGAAGAGGTGTCTAGAGGGGGGGTGATTAGACACTAAGTACCAAAGTTGCAGTTTTTAACCTTATTAAAGTTTAAGTGGAGTTTAGGCACAAGTTTAACTTTTTCAAAACATAACAGGTAAGAATGCAAAGAGTATATGGGCAGCGGAAAGTAAAGCATGCAACTTGCAAGAAAGTAAAGGGAAGGGTTTGGAGGATTCAAACGCAATTAGAGACACGGATGTTTTTGTTGTGGTTCCGATAGGTGGTGCTATCGTACATCCACGTTGATGGAGACTTCAACCCACGAAGGGTAACGGTTGCGCGAGTCCACGGAGGGCTCCACCCACGAAGGGTCCACGAAGAAGCAATCTTGTCTATCCCACCATGGCCGCCGCCCACGAAGGACTTGCCTCACTAGCGGTAGATCTTCACAGTAGGCGATCTCCTTGCCCTTACAAACTCCTTGGTTCAACTCCACAATCTTGTCGGAGGCTCCCAAGTGACACCTAGCCAATCTAGGAGACACCACTCTCCAAGAAGTAACAAATGGTGTGTTGATGATGAACTCCTTGCTCTTGTGCTTCAAATGATAGTCTCCCCAACACTCAACTCTCTCTCATAGGATTTGGATCTGGTGGAAAGAGGGTTTGAGTGGAAAGCAACTTGGGGAAGGCTAGAGATCAAGATTCATATGGTAGGAATGGAATATCTTGGCCTCAACAAATGAGTAGGTAGTTCTTTCTCGTAAATGGTAAGTTGGAAGTGTAGGTTCAGTCGATGGCTCTCTCCATGAATGAAGAGGATGTGGAGGGGTATATATAGCCTCCACACAAAATCTAACCGTTACACAATTTGCCAAACTCGGTGGGACCGAATTGAGAAACTTCGGTCACACCGATTCAAAGAATCTAGTGACCATAGGATTTTTCGGTGGGACGAAATGCAACTCGGTAGGACCGATATGGTTAGGGTTAGGTCATAACGTAATCTCGGTGAGACCGATTACACAAACTCGGTGAGACCAATTTTGGTAATTAGCTAACCAGAGAGTTGGTCAGGCAAACTCGGTTGGAACGATTACTCAAACTCGGTGGGACCGATTTTGATAATGAGTCAACCAGAGAGTTCGCATTGTAATCTCGGTAGTACCGATTGCTCAAACTCGGTGAGACCGATTTTGATAATGGACATACACAGAGAGATTACAATCCCATCTCGGTGAGACCGAGATCCCTATCGGTGAGACCGATTTGCCTAGCGTTTGTGGCAATGGCTAAGACATCCAAACTCGATGGCGCCGGATAGGTAGAATCTATGGGGCCGAGTTTGACTTTAGGTTTTAGGACATATGTGTGGAAGTGGGAAAGTAGTTGAGGGTATTTGGAGCATATCACTAAGCACTTGAAGCAAGAGGCTCATTAAGCAACACCTCATCCCTCCTTGATAGTATTGGCTTTTCCTATAGACTCAATGTGATCTTGGATCACTAAAATGTAAAATGAAGAGTCTTGAGCTTGAAGCTTGAGCCAATCCTTTGTCCTTAGCATCTTGAAGGAGTTCCCACACCCTTTAGTCCATGCCACTCCATTGTTGAACTTATCTGAAACATACTAGATAAAAGTGTTAGTCCAACAAGAGATATGTTGACATTAATTACCAAAACCACCTAGGGAGCACTTGTTCTTTCAGAAGTGTTCCGGGTGAAATCGGGATTTTACTGGAGTACCGGGAGGTTGCCGGAACCCCCGGGGGCTTAATGGGCCATAGTGGGCCTTGTGGAGAAGAGGAGAGGCGGCCATGGCAGGGCCGCGCGCCCCTCCCCCTAGTCCGAATAGGACAAGGAGAGGGGGGCGCCCCCCCTTCCTTCCTCTCTCCCTCCTCTTTCCCCCAAGTCCTAATCCAACTAGGAAAGGGGGGAGTCCTACTCCCAGTGGGAGTAGGACTCCTCCTGGCGCGCCCCCTCTAGGCCGGCCGCACCTCCCCCCTTGCTCCTTTATATACGGGGGCAGGGGGGCACCCTAGAGACACAACAATTGATCGTTAGATCTTTTAGCCGTGTGCGGTGCCCCCTCCACCATAGTCCGTCTCGATAATATTGTAGTGGTGCTTAGGCGAAGCCCTGCGTCGGTAGAAAATCATCATCGTCACCACGCCGTCGTGCTGACGAAACTCTCCCTCAACACTCGGCTGGATCGGAGTTCGAGGGACGTCATCGGGCTGAACGTGTGCTGAACTCGGAGGTGCCGTGCGTTCTGTACTTGATCGGTCGGATCGTGAAGATGTACGACTACATCAACCGTGTTGTGCTAACGCTTCCGCTTTCGGTCTACGAGGGTACGTGGACAACACTCTCCCCTCTCGTTGCTATGCATCACCATGATCTTGCGTGTGTGTAGGAATTTTTTTGAAATTACTATGTTCCCCAACATTTACTTGGCACAAACACTAATTAAAACAAAAAAACACAATCATACCAGTAGCATAATTGTGCAAACACACAAGAATAGAAAGCAAAAAAGTAAAAATAAAATGTATTCATTGGGTTGCCTCCCAACAAGCTATAGTTTTACGCCCTTAGCTAGGCATATAGCAAGGATCTAAGTTTTGTCATATTTGGTTCAGGATCCATAAGATGCCCTCATGATTTATTCATAGGGTGGATTAATTTTTGTTCTAAGAAAGTGTTCCATACCCTTTCTCAAGGGAAATTGAAACTTGATATTGCCTTCTTTCATATCAATCACGGCACCAATAGTGTGTAAAAACGGTCTACCAAGAATTTGGACAAGACGGATTGCAATCAATATCAATAACAATTAAATCTATGGGCACATAATTCCTATTTTCAAGAATAAGAACATCATTAATTCTTCACATAGGCTTTTTAGTTGTAGAATCCGCCAAGTGCAAATTCAAGGAACATTCTTCAAGATTGGTAAGACCAAGCACATCACATCGAGATTTCGGAATTGTAGAAACACTAGCACCCAAGTAAAACAAAGCAAAACATTCATAATTTTTAATCTTGACTTTGATAGTAGGTTCCCACTCATCATGCAATTTTCTAGGAATTGAAACTTCTAATTCCAACTTTTCTTCTAAAGCTTTCATCATAGCATCAACAATATGTTTAGTAAAACCTTTATTTTGTTCATAAGCATGGGGTGAATTTATCATGGATTGCAACAAATAAATACAATCAATCAAAGAGAAACTATCATAATTAAAGTCTTTTTAATCCAAAATAGTGGGTGCATCACTAGCTAAAGTTTTGACCTCTCCAAACCCACTTTTATCAATTTTCTCAACAAGATTTTCACCCTCCGAAATATTGGGACGCCTTCTACCTAAAGTTGACTCTTCTCCAGTCCCTTTTTAATCATTCTTAATTTTACTTAACAAGGAATCAATAGAAGAAACACCAATCATTTTAAGATCTTCATCACTTTTGCAAGAATAATCACTAGAAAAAGCTTTTTCTAAAAATTCTCTTTTAGATCTAAGCATAGCAGTTCTTTTCTTACTTTCATCCATAGAAACATAAAGTGCTTTAATTGATTCATCAACTTTAGGCACAAAAAATTTCATCTTGAGATTTTCCACATCATGAGCAATTCTATCAACACTTCTAAACAAATCATCAATCTTATTCAACTTTTCTTCTATAGAAGTGTTGGAAACTTTTTGCGTGTTGATAAATTCTTTAATATTATTCTCAAGATCAGAGGTATTCCTATTATTATTGTAAGATTGATTTCCATAGGAATTATCATAATTATTAGAGGAATTACTAGGAAAAGGCCTAGGATTGAAATTACCTCTATAAGCATTTTTGTTATAATTATTGCGAGAGATAAAATTCACATCAATGGCATCAGTATTTTTCTCAATCAAAGTAGACAAAGGCATATCATTAAAATCAACAGGAGCACTTTTACTAGCAACCAATTTCATAATAGCATCAAATTTATCACTCAAAGAAGAAATTTCTTCAACCGGATTAACTTTTTTACTAGTAGGAGCTCTTTCGGTATGCCATTGTGAATAATTTGCCATGATATTATCAAGAAATTTGGTGGCTTCACCCAAAGTAATTTCCATAAAAGTTCCACCCGCGGCGGAATCTAAAAGATTACGAGAAACAAAATTCAACCCCGCATAAAATTTTTGTATGATCAACCAAAAATTTGACCCCATGAGTTGGGCAATTCCTTAGCATCATTTTCATCATTTCCCAAGATTGTGCAACATGCTCATGTTCAAGTTGCTTGAAATTCATGATATGGGTTCTAAGGGAAATAATTTTTGCGGGTGGAAAATACTTAGTGATAAAAGCATCTTTGCACTTGTTCCAAGAATCGATACTATTGCATGGCAAAGAAGAGAACCAAATGTTTGTAGAATCACGCAAAGAAAACGGAAACAATTTCATCTTGACCACATCATTGTCCAAATATTTTTTTTCTTTTGCATATCGAATAATTCCATGAAGGTATTAAGATTGGACACGGCATCCTCATTAGGAGTACCGGAAAATTGGTCTTTCATGACAAGATTCAGCAAAGCAGTATTAATATCACAAGTCTCCGCACTAGTGGCGGGAGGAGCAAGCGGAGTGCCGATAAAACCATTGTTGTTGGTATTTGAGAAATCACATAACTTGGTGTTCTCTCGAGTCATGATAACCACACAACAAGATCGCACTCAAAAACAGATCCGGCAAGGAAACGGTGAACGGAAAAAAGAGAGGAGAATAAAGCGGCAAATTTTTGTGAAGTGGGGGAGAGGAAAACGAGAGGCAAATGACAAATAATGTAAATTGTGAGGAGATGAGATTTGTGATTAGGAACCTGGTTATGTTGAAGATCCTCCCCCAACAATGGTGCCAGAAACTCCCTTAATGATGTTTGTAAGACTATGTTGGTGTTTCCCCCAAGAGGAGAGGATGATGTAGCACAACAACGGTAGGTATTTTCCTCAGTAATGAAACCAAGGTATCAAACCAGTAGGAGAACCAAGCAAAAAAACGTAAACAGCCCATGCACACAAATAACAGCCACTCGCAACCCGACGCGTTAAAGGGGTTGTCAATCCTTTCGGGTAACGGCGCCAGAAGGCACGATGACGGGAGATAATTATAATAGATTGAAATAATAGGTCGCAAATAAAATAAAGTGCAGCAAGATATTTTTGTATTTTTAGTTTAATAGATCTGATAAAAACGCAAAGGAAAAATAGATCGCAAGGCAAATATATGAGAAAGAAGACCCAGGGGCCGTAGGTTTCACTAGTGGATTCTCTCGAGAAAAATAGCAAACCGTGGGTAAACAAATTACTGTTGGGCAATTGATAGAACTTCAAATAATCATGACGATATCTAGGCAATGATCATTACATAGGCATCACATCCAAGATTAGTAGACCGACTCCTGCCTGCATCTACTACTATTACTCCACACATCAACCGCTATCCAGCATGCATCTAGTGTATTAAGTTCATAGAAAAACGGAGTAATGCAATAAGAACGATGACATGATGTAGACAAGATCCGTTTATCTATATGGCGGTAGATATAGATCTCGTCTTTTTATCCTTAGTATCAACGATACATACGTGTCGGTTCCCTTTCTATCACTGGGATCAAGCACCGTAAGATCGAACCCACTACCGGGCACCTCTTCCCATTGCAAGATAAATAGATCAAGTTGACCAAACAAAACCCAAATATTGGGGAAGAAATACGAGGCTATAAGAGATCATGCATATAAGACATCAAAGAAACTCAAATAACTTTCATGGGTATAAAAAGATATAACTGATCATAAACACGAAGTTCATCAGATCCCAACAAACACATCACAAAAAGAGTTACATCATATGGATCTCCAAGAGACCATTGTATTGCTAATTCAGCGAGAGAGAGAGAGAGAGAAAGCCATCTAGCTACTAAGTACGAACCCGAAGGTCTACAAAGAACTACTCACGCATCATTGGAAAGGCACCAATGGAGGTGGTGAACCCCTCCGTGATGGTGTCTAGATTGGATCTGGTGGTTCTGGACTCTGCGACGGCTGGATGCATATTTCATCGATTCCCCTAGGGTTTGTGGATTTTTGGGGTATTTATAGAGCAAAGAGGCGGTCCGGGGGCACCCGAGGTGGGCACAACCCACCAGGGCGCGCCTGGGCCTCCTGGCGCTACCTGGTGGGTTGTGTCCCTCAGCCCTCGCACCCCAGTGTGCAACCAGGGCCCATTGCCTTCCTTCTGGCCCATAAAAAATCATCGTGGAGTTTCTTGACATTTGGACTCCGTTTGATATTGATTTCCTGTGATGTAAAAAACATGAAAAAAAACAGCAACTGGCACTTGGCACTATGTCAATAGGTTAGACCCAAAAAATGATATAAAATGACTATAAAATGATTATAAAACATCCAAGATTGATAATAAAATAGCATGGAACAATCAAAAATTATAGATACATTGAAGACATATCATGGCTGCATCAGCTTCTTTCTATCCGCCTCTCCTTCTCTTCTGAAATGATCTATGTCCATCTTCAGGTCAATCCTCTCACCCCTAATGCGTCTCCTATCCTCCTTCAGTTTATCCCGATCCTCGATGAGCTTATCCCTCTCGTCCCTAAGCTGATTAGTCTCCTGAACGAGCTGAACAACATCCTTGTGTGGCTCTTTAATCTCCCCCTTTAGATCGTCATTTGCCCCTTGCACGCTTTTGATGACATACTGAAAAGTGTTTAAGGATTCATTGTTGGCCATGTCCACATCGCACACCGACTCGTTGTTGCCTCCAGAATTGGCCATGACCTACAAACACATCGCGTATATATACGATCAAGATAATATGCAATGTAAAATAGTTCATGTGTTGGAAAGATATGATTTTGTTAATTAAGTGGAATAGATAAAACTATGAATTTATTTTGATAAATAAGATATAGCAAACTGACTTCTATACATACACATACTATCATATATAAAAATAACTTCTGTCAATAATTACAAAAATATATGTAGATAGCATCACAGTGTCAACAAGAATTTCCTTAGTGCTGACAAGAACCAAACGTAACAATAATAACAAGCAAGTTGATAATAATTTCAATCAAAGTATGGCAAGTGATCTAATACACTTACACAAATTCTACAACCTAACTGATCTATACAGAGCATGTCAACTTGTCAAGTAAACAAAGACAATTATGTTCTTTTATGGGAGTAAACAATGGAACCCTATCTACAATTTTAACAATTTGATTTACATATACCAGTCAACCTATACATAATTTCTACTAAACTTGCTCAGATCTGCCAACGAAGGGGAGATACAATAGCAATCGGACGATTATCACTACAATTTCCGGTCATTTGGCGTGTTTGCGCGAACGGATGAGTGGATCTGACCTTGGCGCCGGCGAGGGGCGGCGGCGACGGCTTTGGTCCAACTGGAGTTGTGTCTAGCTAGCTACGACCGGGTCGGGTGGGGTGTGAAATGAGTGAGCGATGGACTTAGGTATTTTACTAGGTCATTGCTTGTGTTGGATAAAATGTTAATGCCATAGCTAATCAGCCAAATAAAATGATGGCAAAACAAGCATAATATGATTATATACTATGGCGTGCAAAGAAAAATAACGCCAGCACTAACAAAATAACTATGGCGTACAAAGAAAACCAACGTCACCAGTGGTTTCCAAACGGTGAGCGTATATGGGCCAATAGATTTGTGGCGTTTACAAAACAATCAACACCAGCACTATGCTTGTAAAGTTGGCGTACGGATTTGTCCTACGCCGGCACTATTTGAAAAAAATAGTGTTGGCGCGGATGTAAAATGTCGCGCCATCAATAAAAGTTGTGGGTAGCACTTTTTTCATTAGTGGTATGTATAATCAAGCACTACGTTGTTTAATAGTTCCATTTGGAGTTTGAATTGACTTGTTTGTGCACATTTCCGATTTTTGGGGAGTTGTTTTTTTTATAAAAGGGTTAGCTCCACACTTCTTTTAGTTTCTCAATTTTTAGGACTTAAAGTTTAGGGAGTTAAAGAATAGTGGAATGGTTAGTGAACGCCCATAGTTCTTTGAAATGGCCTTGAACCAGCCAGTCTAGGGTTTTTTCCTTTTTTATTGAGAAAGTCAGTCCAAGATCTTTTTTAATAGAAAAAGCTATTGGAGCAGTGTATATTAATTTGGAATAATAGCTACATCATCCTGAGCATAGCAAGTATGAAAGGCTGGAGGGTCGCCCGGGACCTCCTATTTGGCGACCTGCACACCGAAAAGCGAGGAAACTTGCAACCCCCCCCCCCCCTCCCACGCACACACACACACACGCCATTTTGGGCCAGGGATCCCTTTTTTGCTCTTTTCTTCTTCAAAATAGTTCGGGATTTCACAAAAATCAAATTTCAACAAAAAATATCTGAATTTTGATTTTTTTCAATAAATAATAAAAATTACTGAATTCAAAACGATTACTTGATTTGAATTTTTTTTCGTTAAATCATAAAATGTTCATGGATTAATAAAATGCCCATGTATTAAAAATGTTCACGCATTCAAAAATTGTTCATGATTTTTTAATGTTCATAAAATTCAACAAATGTTCAAGAATTTAAAAAATGTTCCCAGATTCCAAAAAAATAACATCTAAAAACGACCCATTGATTCAAAAAATATTCACGATTTCAGAAAAATGCTCATGAATTCAAAAATAGATCTGATTTCAAAATAAGTTCAAGAATCGGAAAATAAAAAACTAAAAAGCAAAGAAGAAAATAAAACAAAGGAAAAAATAACATGTACTGGGAAGGTTCTAGAACAATACCAAAACCTGTGGGGGAGACACCCGGAATGGGCCGGCCCAATACTGCAACTGACATGCCAGGGGGTACCGCGAGGTCACTATTCAGCGACCAACGCGCCAAATAGGACCTGCAGGGTCGTCCTGCCAAAAACAAGGGAGCTCCTAATTAGCACTTTAAGCGCTGCCGAGCGAAACCAGCGCTCGCACGTGGTGCACGAGAATGCCGGCCAACTTACACTCTGGAAAAGGATCGTGAAGAAAACAAAATCTGAGAAGGAGGAATCGAACTCTGCACCAGAGTTCAAAATTAGTACATGATTTTAAAATTTGTTCGTCAAATCATAAAATGTTGATGGATTAATAAAATGCCTGTGTATTTAAAATGCTCAGGAGTTCAGAAAAATAAATGATTTTTTAATGTTCATAAAATTCAATAAACGTTCGTGAATTTTAAGAAATGTTCCCATATTCCAAAACAATATAATCTTAAAACTATACATTGATTCAAAAAATAATCACGATTTCAAAAAAATGCTCGTGAATTCAAAAATATTTCTGATTTCAAAAACTGTTGAAATATCAGAAAATAAAAAAAGGAAAAGAAAAGGAAAAAATAAAAACGAAGGGAAAAATAACATCTGCTGGGCAGGTTCTAGAACAATACCAAAACCTGTGGGTAAGAAACCCGGAATGAACCGGTCCAACACTGGAACTCAATGTATATTTTGCTTATATCTTCGAAGCATGTCTGCGCTGCCTGTATTTTCAATTTGCTTTAATTTGGGACTCCAAAAAGTTCTCAAATGTTTTTAAAAAAGAAAATTTTTAAATAAAATATTAAATAAATAATAAAATGCTTATGGATTCAATAAACGTTCGTGATTTTGTAAAAAAATGTTGTGTAACCAAAAAATTACGAAATTTGAAAAACAAATGTTCAGAAAATCACAAAATAGTTATGATTATTTAAGAAGTTCGTCTATTAAAATTTTTAATGACATTGAACAAAGTTTCTCCAATTCAAAAAATGTTCACGAATGAAAAAATATCATAAAAATTCAAAAATTGTTTGTGACTTACAAAATAGTTTATTCATTCACAAAATTTTCGCTGATTCAAAAAATGATCATGCATTTCAAAAAAAATTGTTCAATCAAAAAAATGTTCTTTATATCAAAAAAATCGTGGATTTCAAAAAAGTGTTAGCCGATTCTTGAAATGTTTGCCGATTCAAGAAAATTGTTTAAGAAAATGTTTGCAAATAGTATAAAATGGTCAAGACTTCAAAAATTGTTCTTGATTTAAGAAAATGTTTGAAAATTTGTAAAAGTGTTTACAAATTTTAAAAATGTTCATGAACGTGCACGAGTTTAGAAAATGTTCAGGATTTCAAAAATTATTCACGATTTCATGAAATTGAGAGTGATAGTGTATCTCGGTAATGCAGCAAAATGTGGTCATGATCATTGAAAATTCTGATTGCTTTTCTTCCGTTGCAACGCACGGGCCCTTTTGGTAGTATCATATAAAGGAGAAAAATGAAAAGACGGATAAGATAAACGAACTTGTGCAGGAACCTACTTGGGCCGACCCATTAGTAGCGACAACAGGGCACGCTTGCGGCGACACTAGGTCTTGTCTCGCACGAAGTGAGGGGACCAACCAGTTGGCGGACACTTTCCCGTTAGGTGCTGCAGCGGACAGTCTCCAGGCACAGGTGCACTACATCGCCGCCACGTGTTACCCTGGGCACTTCGTGCACCTGGTTTTTTTGGGAGGGGGGGTTCAGAAGAAAAAAAATTAAGTTTTCTCGGATTTTTGGGTTTATATTTTCAAGTTTATTATGTTTTTAAGATATATTTTTTGCCTGTCAGGAGCGTGAAACACAATTGTGCTTTTCAGGTCAGCCTGGGAATTCGGTTCCCCCGAACTGTCTGGGTCGGTCCTTCGGTCTATTTAAGATTTTGGTTTTGTCAAAATACTGACCAGTCAGTCTATAGAAAATTGGCTAACCGAATATTTTGTGTACCAAAGCGAAGCATAATTTATGCTTTCTTGCGTGAAAGCATAAATGTGCTTAAAAACGAAGCGTAGTTTTGAAGCACATATTTTTTTCGAAAAACGTTCATCGAAACCTATCAACATGGGGTCTTGTTTTTTGAAGATCTCAATGCAAGAAACACAACTATATAAATGATTCATGATTCGGACGCACAGTTCGAGAGATAAATCATTCCGGAAAATCAATCTAAAAAAAAGTATTTACAAATCAACCCATCACTCTCGCGTCGGAATAAATTCACAAAAACTCTTTTATAGTGACAAATGGCGCTCATGTATTGCGTCACTTCACACCACCAGAGAAGGTGGGAGCGACACCCTTTAACTAGTGATTTGGCAAAGCAAGGTAGTCTCTCCCAGTTGATTGCCCCACGGGGCTATACATACGGCCTTAGGGGGCAGTCCTTTGGGCTATCTCTCAAAAACTACCAGTTCGACTCGGGCATGACAGATCCTAGTTAGCACGCGGATCGAAGGATGACCTCTAACCACGCAGGCCCCACGCCTCCCGCTCACGCTTTAGGCCAGCCCATGTGCGGAGTAGGCATCCTTATTTTTTTTCTCATTTTTTAGTTTTTCATTTTTATTTTCTATTATTTTTCTGTAAAAATGTTTGGAATTTTAAAAAATCAGTTTAAAAATGTTGTCAAATTCAAAAATATTATTGAGTTAAAATGTTTGTGAATTCAATTTTTTTTGATGATTTCAAGATCGCAATTTCGAAAAAAATCTTAATTGAAAAATGTTATGAATTTCAACCTCTTTCTCCAATTAAAAAAAACATGTTTAAAAAAATGTTTGTGGGTTCAAAAACTGTTCATGAATTTGAAAATATGTTTTTGAAATATTTTTTTTGCAAATTCAGAAAAACAAAAAATTTAGAAAGGTGTCTCGAATTAAAATATATTCATGAATTCAAATAATGTTCGTAAATTACGTAAACCTCGAATTTCACAATGTTCAGAATTTCAAAATGATTGCCAATTCAAAAAATCACAAGTTTGAATAATGTTAACAAAGTTAAAATAAAAAAAATGAAAAAACAGAAAGAAATAAAACACATAAAAATAAAAGTCGGCAGTAGAAATGGTGAAAATCCCGAATATGGGCAGGTCCATATTCGAGGGAAATATGCCCCGACGCGCGCGATAAATAGAATCTGCCGCTCGACTGTGGGCGAGGCTTGTGCCCTTTCGGTCCTCCCTCCGGAGAGGCGTGGGCCTCTGCCCGTTCCGCCGTCACCGTCGTAGACGGGGAACAGTCGGACGCTCACCGACGCTAGCTGCAGGCTGCGGTTGCACCGGCCGAGGCAGTGGCGGGTCGGCGCCGGAGCCGGTGCCTTCCTGCGGCTGCGGTTGTACGCGCTCGCACGCATCGACGCCGCAGTACGCTGCATCTGACTGACGATTATTTGTCCCTATCCATCCAGCACATACACCCCCATCACACACCACCAATGATCGATCGACGCGGAGCAAGCAAGTCGCAAATCTTCGAATTTGTCGTTGACGTCCCGAACCTGATCTCACGTCGACTCGTGGGTCGTGGCCGACCCCAGAATACAAAAAAACTAAACGATGCTCCGAGGAGCTGAGTCTGATTGCTTGGCCTTATTCTTGACCGGAGCCAATCATAGCCGTGCCTCAGCTGCAGGCTCCGCTGCCTTTCCGGGCAGGAAAGGCGTGGCAGGCGACCAGAGCCCATGCGCTGTACCGGTACAGCTCGGGCTGCTACCTCGGCGCCAGTGATCAACACGTACGCGTATACTTTCGACCTAATCTCGCAGCAGCTGGCGGGGAAGAAAGACGACCTCGATCGATCGGCTGGCCGGCTCGCGTACCGAACGGCAAGTACGCCGTCAATTTGCGTAGGCCCGTGGCAACGGCATCCCCCTGGATAGACACGGCGTGCTCGCCGGCCGGCGTCGCGTGTGCGTGGCGAGGAGGGGCATACGCACGCACGCACGCGGTGGGCGGGCGCGGACCTAACGCCCGTCGTGCCCCGAAACCCCACGCGCACGCACCGCGCCTGCTCGGGAACACGGAGTCTTTTCTTTTTAACTAGATTGAGGCGCCACCCTATGACACTGATTAAGAGAAAGTTGTGCATAAATTTCTATTTTAAAAAAATTACATAAAGCCTAATTGATTTGGTGTCAATAATTGACATGCTAATTGTTGGCAAGTCTAAAATTTTGGCTTCAATTGGCAGGCTACCAATTGATTCTTGCCCATCTCTCAAAAAGTTATCAATTTTTGGTGACTTTTGGTTTTGCCAAATGTTGGCTTGCCAAATATTGACAATACCAAACTTTGGCAGCGGACCAATTAGCCTCATAGAGTCCTCGCCCCCGTCTAAAAAAACATCTCAAAAAAATCATCACCTTCATCTAAAAAATAAGTAAAAAGGAAAAAAAATTACCACAACAGCCAACCAATGAGTGTCACTTTGCATAACCCTTCATTTAAAAAATACCAGACGTCCCCATCTTCATCTAAAAAAATACGTTTAGAAAAATAACCAACACCTTCATCTAAAAAATTGCAAAAAATTTCTCACCGCGGCCAACCAGCTTGCGCCATGTGGCATAGCTGGTTGGCCGCCCTTCACGCGTAGCTTAATAGTTTTGGCATGCCAATTGTAGGCAAGTCTAAAATTTTGGCTTCAATTGGCAGGCTACCAATTGATTCTTGCCCATTTCTCAAAAAGTTACCAAACTTTGGTAATTTTTGATTTTGCCAAATGTTGGCTTGCCAAATACCGGCAATGCTAAACTTTGGCAGCGAACCAATTAGTCTCATAGAGTCCTCGCCCTCGTCTAAAAAAACATCTTAAAAAAATCCTCACCTTCATCTAAAAAATAAGTAAAAAGAAAAAAAAGAAAAATTACCACAACAGCCAACCAGCAAGTGCCACTTTGCATAACCCTTCATTTAAAAAATACCAGACGTCCCCATCTCCATCTAAAAATAATACATTTAGAAAAATAATCAACACCTTCATTTTAAAAATTGTAAAAGATTTCTCACCGCGGCCAACCAACTTGCGCCACGTGGCATAGCTGGTTGGCCGCCCTTTATGCGTAGCTTAATAGTTTTAATTTTCAGAGGGTTGGATCCCAGATAGAGGTAGCACGCACACATTAAAAACACGGCGTCCTCGATCGGTGCTCCGCACTGCACGTGCCGAGAGTGAAGTATGTTTTAAACTCTGAATTTGCAGAACACAACGTAAATGAACCTTCACGTTTAATTGTGCCGTGCTCTACAATCTCAAGGTTTAAAACAAACTTTACTCGCCGAGAGTGAAGTCTGTTTTAAAGGGTACCAACTTCAGGAATTTTGATGTGGAGATTTATTTATGTCGTGCTCTACAATCTCAAGGTTTAAAACAAACTTCACTCCACGTGCCCATGCTTGTTCCTCTCGCGTCGGCAGTTTGCTTCTTCAGTCCAGAGGCTCAGGCCGTGCTTGATTTAAAAAGAAAGAGCGCATGCACGATCTTCGCCGCGTGATTGCAGGCCATGTCTCCGGGCAGGATGGCGATCTTTGCTGGTTGTCATACCGCCCAGCTTCCTGCCATCATCAGTCAGATGGAATAGCAATCATGGCCTGAATGAAAACCGGACGCGTTCAGCTACCTATCAGCATTGCTACTACTAGTATTATATATCTTGGTGAGATCAGCATTGAGCTATATGTTTCTCGTCCGGGAACATTTTGTTGTAAATAAATCATATCATGGGTTAGACAACCCATAACGTTTCATTAAGACGAAACGTGAACGCACACCGTGGATGCGAGTAGGGGCACTCAAACTCAGGCGGGTTGTTAGGTTTCAGCTTCAGCACCTGCTATACACCGTGGAACATTTTGTTATAAGCAAGGTCCATGAGTTCCGGGGGCTACTTGCCATTGAAAAATTAACAATAGTACAGCAGATAGTTGTCAGTTAAGCTCGTCAGTTAATTAAGGTATTGATTCCTACCAGAAAGAAACTAAATTATGGGTTCCTCTGTGCAAAGGTGCCGCTATCTAATCGCCTCGTACTAACGGACGGCAAAGTCACGACATGCATGCATGCATGCTCATCATCATCCATCATGCATGCCAACCTTAATCACCTCCTTCCACTTCCTCCTCTACTAAAGGAACTTTGGTAGGTAAAACTATCACTTTGGTAGGTAAAACGACTACTTTACCTTTCGGTATGGAACTACTCCTATAGCTTAGCAATGGCGCATGTAAATGCAACAGGAAGTTTCTGTTACCTGTAGCCTGCAGGGGAAGAGTGGCGCCGGCGGAGGTTCCGGAGAACTTTTCATGCCAGGGAATGGAGGGGGTCCAGGCCGGGTCCAAAGCTGGTTGTCCTGTTGTTGTCATTGAGAAGCAATCAATGGCCAAAAGGAAAGAACTAAGCACTAGATGCTCACTTTCATCAAAGGAAAGGCACAAGCGCGGCACAGCCAAAACCTTACAAAAGGTGGAGGATATGACAAAGATGGGTCGTGCAAGGGAACTGATTGCTTGACCCCAAGACCGGACCATTGTAGAATTTCGAACAAAAGCTGCAACAGGAACAAAGCCACCCTAGATTCGTTCTCACAGGAATTGGACCATTGGGGTATATATAAGGCAGTAGGAACATTTTAATTCTGATTTCACAAATTGGCGATCAACGGGCTGTGTCATCATCTGTCCATGGAGAGGCCCGGGAGTATTTTCCATCAAAACAGAACGTATTCATGATCAAGGCCTTCTGGCTATTCCTTTTTTTTCTAAAACAGAAACATCCGAATCTATTATGAAGTACTAGTACAAAACACCAAACATAACAAAATTACATCGAGGTCTCTAGACCATCAAGCACGAAAGCCGCCGACGCGCCGTTGCCACCGCTTCCCTATTGAAGCCGGTTAATCCTTGTCCATGACAGTCGGGAAGTCTTTGTGCCTGTGTCCTTAAGGATCAACACCCTAGAACTGCCGTCGTCGTTGTTGAACCCTTGAATCGATCCGAAGCTCACATGCACAACGAGAAAACCTAGAGTTGCCGCCCCAAGGAGACAGCAGGAATCTACACCGGAGCTCTGTCAATTCTGTCCAGATGAACTCGAGGAGGACCGGAGCCCGGAAGACCAAATCAAAGAAGAAGCACCAGCATCCATCCAAACGTCGCTCCCGAGAGGACTAAAAGCCTGACTTAAACTACTAGTCGGAGCAAAGGCACTAGAATTCTCCTGCCCGCCACCGGCCGCTAGAGCGGCAGACGGAGGGAAGGCGAGTCCATGGGTCCGAGGTGTTGCTTGCAGGTGAGGTGTAACCCTAGCCGTCGCTAAGGGAAAGGGACATGTTTTTGGCTTTCTGGCCTATTCATATTGAACCTAAGTTGTTTTATCGGTTCCATGCAAATGAAATTGCGAACAACGAGCCCCTTAATAAATACAAAAAAGGTTGATCCTAATCATATGGTTTGTTCCTTAGTTGACAGTGTATGGAGTGGATTTTTTTTAAAAAAAATAGGTGATTAAGGTTGGCATCATGACGGATTGAAGCACAAGGGCCTCCACAAAGTCGTAATCGTTGCCGCGCCAACCCTACTTGACCAATAAATCTATTGGATTCACCGGAGACAATGGTAATCGCTACGTCGAAGAGGGATCCAGAGAAACTTCATTCACCGCTGCCAGCGCCACCATCAGAGACGAAGCCATGGCCAGCCGAAATCAAAGCAATCTAGTCCTAAAACTACCACTACAACATGCCGCGTGCGGGATCCGGCAACCCCCCTTCCCACCGCCGACCGGATGTCGTCAGGGGAGGTGAGCCACCGGAGACAACGCCGGCAAACGGAGGCACCAAGCATAGGTGGTTTCACTTCTTTCTCTCTGCAGGGAAAGAGTGGAGCGGATTCTTTCATGCGTGAATTTTTGAAACTTAGATACACTAAGGATCCACTTCTAAAACTTAGAATGAAAAAAAAATCATAGTTAGACATTTTGACAAACTGCAATAAATAAATAAACACATAGGTACTTCCTTCGTCCCAAAATAAGTGTCTCAATCTTAGAATAAAAAAAAATCATAGCTACACAACTTTCTATCTGTGGGAAAAGTTGTTCTAAGATTGAGACATTTATTTTGGGACGGAGGGAGTATTAGTTAGAAACTTACACATGTAAATTTTCATGAAATAATATGACCATTCATGCAGTTTGCAACTGGCCAGATTGTTTCATAAACATTTAAGTGGATAACTTTCAACTCAATATATAGGTGCGTCTTCTTTTTAGAATTTCAAAAAACTTATAAATATTTTTTCTAAGTTTTAGAAAGTGGGTCTACTGAAACCAGGATGCATGATTATAGAATTTCGCTGGTCAAACGACCTTTCCACTGTCTGTTCAGTCACAAATATATAGTTCCAAACCTTTTTTGTAGACCAAGTTCCAGTATGTTGTCGAACAAGACTAGAGACAAAAGGCCAAATGCATTTTTTGTTGAAGCTACTAGGCGTGCCATTGTGCATATAAGGGCATCTCCAGCCGTTGGCCCCCCCAGGACGCATATAAATCGCCTTCGGGCGAGCCGACGACATACTCAAGGCTGGTTTTTGCGCCCATGTCGCTTTTACGCGAATTGGCCCACTTTTGTAGCCCAATTTCGAGTAAACGGCCCATATGTGCGAGAATAGGCCCATATTCGGCGTGGTTTCGCCGTGTCTCAGCGTTCAATTATCAACATAATTATTCCTTATCACATATTTCATCACAGAAAAATTAAATACTTCAACAAAATACTACAACAACAAATAATTCAATACAAATTATATAGTTCAACAAATAAAAACTCGTATTTCATCACACGGCGTCCCCCTTGAGCCTTCATAGGTGCTCAATCAGATCTTTCTGCAGTTGATGATGCACCTGTGGGTCTCGAATCTCCTAACGCATACTGAGATAGGCAGTCCAAGTTGCCGTAGTCGGTGATCAACTTCGCCAGAGGACCCCGCCAAAGAGTATGGTTCAAAGGTCAAACATTGGGTCTTCTTGCTCGCTCTCGATGATCATGTTGTGCAAGATGACACAAGAAGTCATGATCTCCCACATTTGATCTTTCGACCAGGTCTGAGCGGGTACCGAACAACAATGAATCGAGATTGGAGCACACCAAATGCCCGCCGACATCCTTCCCGCAAGCCTCCTGAAGCTTCGCAAACCAGCGTTCTTGCCTCCTCGCCATGTGGTTTGAGATCGTCTTCACAAATGTCGACCATCTCGAATAGATGCCGCCACCAGATAGTACCCTTGTTGTATTGGTGCCCATTGATCTCGGTTCACCGGAGGAGAATGGCCCTCAACGAGCTTGGAAAAAACAGGAGAGCACTGCAGCACGTTGATGTCATTGTGAGTTCCTGGCATACCAAAGAAGGAGTGCCAAATCCAGAGGTCCTGTGTGGCTACCGCCTCAAGCACCACACTGCAACCGCCTTTGACGCTTTTCCCTAGCGCCGGAGCCCCCAACGGCTCCCCAGCGCGCCGGGTTCGGCCTGTGACCACAGGGCGGAAAAAAGGTTCGAACCGGCGATTTTCGCCCCCTGGGCGCTGATCGTGCTGCCGCCAGATCAAAAAGTGGCCTGAAGTACTGTTGAAGGCGTGTTGAAGATGCCCTAATCATCCGCCACCCGGGTCATGCTGCCGGCCATTAACCCTATGCTTTGTCCCCTCCGATCCCTTGTTTAGTTAGCAGTTGTTTCTTACACGCTTCACAAACAAACATGGGCGCACACACACGTCATGCAGACATGGAACATTCCGGCTGGCTACGTTACAAAAGTGGGCGCACTTTCTTAAGTCATCTTTCTTTACATATTCCACTGGTTTTTTCTGGAGATGAGCACGCTTGCAGCGCTGATTTGGTCCAGCACCTAGCACCTCTTCCACCACTGTTTGCGCATGAGCTACCTACTCCGCATTTGATTTCCACTTCTCAAGTTGTCTCATTCACAAGTGCAATACCAACTCACCGTGTCCTGATCAACTTAACTCCTATTTTTCGATGCCATCTTTGAAGATAGACGGACACGCCATCCTATTCATTTGACAGCAACTCAACTTCACTGTAGATATTCTTTGAACGACAAGCCTCTGGGTTAGCCGGTCATCACAGGAACAGCTCAAGGGTTTAGATCGGAGTGATGTCAATATTTAACCACCTATTTTGCAGTTGGCAGTTGGTACTATTCCTACAAGGCCAGTAGGCAAAAAGGGAAAAAAAACGAGTTGAGTTCTCACATCACCGGATCAGCGGTTTACCTCCATCGATTAGTCAATCCTGAAGTCGACAATGCTCTCTGTGGGTCTCTCGAGAAAACCATCGGCTACCATGCACACCATTTTGCTCCTGGCTTGTAGTGATGATTGCGTGATTAGGTGGTTAAACGGGTTGATTTTCATTATTTGCGTTGATGCACAAAAGGGAACTGACGCTAAAGTGCACAAGATATTCCATCAAATTAGGTTTAATCACCAAATCATCACACAAACTAGGAGAAAAATGATCTTTCTAGCTGTGGCTTAAGGACCAGGTGGTGGAAATGGACAGTTCTACGCCGTGGCATGCCTGGCCTGCTGACGACTATGGTGATGGTCCGAGGTGGGAATATATAGCACGTATCTGCTAGAGTCACTTTGGACCGGCGTGGAGTACTAGTTGGCGCGACTATCAACTTACCATGGTGACCGGAACACTTCTTCACGTTTGGGGTGAAACTCTTGTTCTAATTTTTTTTTGGTCGGGCTCAGCGGCAATGGACTTGTGGCATTGCCTTATTGAAAGCATTGTCTTATTGCTGATGTGTTGGCCTTGAGTGGTTGTCCACAATAAGCAAGATGAAAATCATTGTCATTTGTTTTCTCCGGCCAGAAGTGGTGAATGTGGCGAGAGTGTTTATCCCTTTTTGAAGGTGTTGCTACAGAAGAAGTCGACTTGGTCGTAGATGTTGAATTAAATTCTTATAATAATTTGTCGTAGTTGCATATTGTGTACTCCCCTAGTTGATGACTTTGGTTCGTTGTTTTGCGTTAATTTGTTAAAGATGGTTGTGTGCATCAATATGATGCAATGGAGTTTCAACCTCCTTTTCAGTTAGAAAAACAAAACAAATCTAGCGTATATTTGGAACAAGGGAAAAATTTGTCTGTATCAACAACTGTCCCTTTTTAGGGGCAAATCAAGAGTTCCTTAGCACCAACAAATTCTTCAGTGGAACAATAAGGCTAGATCAATATGGGCATAGTCAAATCAGCTACATTTCATTTGGAAAAGAAGGAGCAACTCCTATCGTGCATATGCCGCCTAGTCACCTAACTAATTTTCTACCCACTATTTAAAAAGGTAGCAAGAATACATCTTCGTTGAACAATGTGGCGTATTGCAACCTTTTTTGATGCAAGAGAGTTATTCCCTCCATTTACTATTATAAAATGTTTCATCTTTTTTCTGAATCAGATGTATATAGACATATTTTAGTGTGTGTGTTCCTCATTTCAATCAGCGAGTATATTGGTTCTAAGCAACCATTTGCTCTGTATAGGAAGCAGTGCGCGCCTCATAAAACACAATGCTCGGTACGCTTTCCTAAATGCGCGAACTAACCAATCAGAGAAATTGTTGCTTCACATCAAAATATGGGTCGATCAATTTTGAGAGAGAAGGAAGTGTATCTCCAAGGTGACGGCAGCAAGTGGTTTGGTTGATGCTGGATTAGGCGGGTGGAGGAGGGCTAGAGAAAAAAGTGAAGGAAATATGCCCTAGAGGCAATAATAAAGTTATTATTTATTTCCTCATATCATGATAAATGTTTATTATTCATGCTAGAATTGTATTAACCGAAAAATTGATACATGTGTGAATACATAGACAAACATATAGTCACTAGTATGCCTCTACTTGACTAGCTCATTAATCAAAGATGGTTATGTTTCCTAACCATAGACATGTGTTGTTATTTGATTAATGGGATCACATCATTAGGAGAATGATGTGATTGACATGAACCATTCCATTAGCCTAGAACTTGATCGCTTAGTATATTGCTATTGCTTTCTTCATGACTTATACATGTTCCTCGTAACTATGAGATTATGCAACTCCTGCCATCGGAGGAACACTTTGGTGCTACCAAACGTCACAACGTAATCGGGTGATTATAAAGGAGTACTACAGGTGTCTCCAAAGGTACATGTTGGGTTGGCGTATTTCGAGATTAGGTTTTGTCACCCCGATTGTCGGAGAGGTATCTCCGGCCTTCTCGGTAATGCACATCACTATAAGCCTTGCAAGCAATGTAGCTAATGAGTTAGTTACGGAATGATGCATTACGTAACGAGTAAAGAGACTTGCCAAGAACGAGATTGAACTAGGTATTGGATACCGACGATCAAATCTCGCAAGTAACATACCGATGACAAAGGGAACAACGTATGTTGTTATGCGGTTCGACCGATAAAGATCTTCAGAGAATATGTAGGAACCAATATGGGCATCCGTGTTCCGCTATTGGTTATTGACCGAGAATAGTTCTAGGTCATGTCTACATAGTTCTCGAACCCGTAGGGTCCGCACGCTTAACGTTACGATGACAGTTTTATTATGAGTTTATAAGTTTTGATGTACCGAAGTTTTTTCGGAGTCCTGGATGTGATCACGGACATGACGAGGAGTCTCGAAATGGTCGAGACATAAAGATTGATATATTGGAAGCCTATGTTTGTACATCGGAAGTGTTCCGGGTGAAATCAGCATTTTACCGGAGTACCGGGAGGTTACCGGAACCCCCTGGTGACCTAATGGGCCTTAGTGGGCCTAGTGGAGAAAGAGGAGAAGGGGCCAAGGGGCAGCCGCGCGCCCCTCCCCCCTAAGTCCGAATAGGGCCCGGAGGGGGGGGGCGCGCCTCTTCCTTTTCCCCCTCCTCCTTCCCCCAAGTCCTAGTCCAACTAGGAAGGGAGTCCTACTCCCGGTGGGAGTAGGACTCCTCCCACCGCCTCCTCCTAGGGCCGGCCGCACCCCCTTGCTCCTTTATATACGGGGCAGGGGGCACCCCATAGACACACAAGTTGATCTACGGATCGTTCCTTAGCCGTGTGTGGTGCCCCTCCACCATATTCCACCTCACCATATCGTCATGAGTTTAGGCGAAGCCCCGCGCCGTAGAGCATCATCATTGTCACCACGCCGTCAGGCCGACGGAACTCATCCCCGACACTTTGCTGGATCGAGTCCGGGGATCGCCATCGAAATAACGCAGTGCTGAACTCGAGGTGCCGTGACGTTCGGTACTTGGATCGGTCGGTCGATCGTGAAGATGTACGACTACATCAACCGCGTTGTGATAACGCTTCCGCCACGGTCTCACGAGGGTACGTGGACAACACTCTCCCTCTCGTTGCTATGCCATCACCATGATCCTTGCGCAGCGTAGGAATTTTTTGAAATTACTACGCTCCCCAACAATGGTATCGAGCCCGGTTTTATGCGTAGATGTCATATGCACGAGTAGAACACAAGTTAGTTGTGGGCGATACAAGTCATACTTCTTACCAGCATGTCATACTTTGGTTCGGGCGGTATTGTGAGATGAAGCGGCCCGGACCGACATTACGCCAGACGCTTACGCTGAGACTGGTTTCACCACCGCAAGCACTCGTTGCTTAAAGGTGATCGCGGTGTCTGTCTCTCTCACTTTAGTTGAACCGAGTGTGGCTACGCCCGGTCCTTGCGAAGGTTAAAACAGCACCAACTTGACAAACTATCGCTGTGGTTTTGATGCGTAGGTAAGAATGGTTCTTGCTCATTCAGCCCGTAGCAGCCATGTAAAATTTGCAAGCAACAAAGTAGAGGACGTCTAACTTGTTTTTGCAGGCATGTTGTGATGTGATATGGTCAAGACGTGATGCTATATTTTATTGTATGAGATGATCATGTTTTGTAACCGGTTATCGGCAATCGGCAGGAGCCATATGGTTGTCGCTTATTGTATGAAATGCAAACGCCATGTAATTGCTTTACTTGATCACTAAGCGATAGCAATAGTCGAGAAGCAATAGTTGGCGAGACGACAACGATGCTACGATGGAGATCAAGGTGTCGCTACACGGTGACAATGGTGATCACGACGGTGCTCGGAGATGGAGATCACAAGCACAAGATGATGATGGCCATATCATATCACTTATATTGATTGCATGTGATGTTTATCCTTTATGCATCTTATCTTGCTTTGATTGACGGTAGCATTTTAAGATGATCTCTCACTAAAAATTATCAAGAAGTGTTCTCCTGAGTATGCACCGTTGCCAAAGTTCGTCGTGCCCAGACACCACGTGATGATCGGGTGTGATAAGCTCTCGTCCATCTACAACGGGTGCAAGCCAGTTTTGCACACGCAGAATACTCGAGTTAAACTTGACGAGCCTAGCATATGCAGATATGGCCTCGGAACACGGAGACCGAAGGTCGAAAGCGTGAATCATATAGTAGATATGATCAACATAGTGATGTTCACCATTGAAAACTACTCCATCTCACGTGATGATCGGTTATGGTTTAGTTGATTTGGATCACGTAATCACTTAGATGACTAGAGAGATGTCCGCCTAAGTGGGAGTTCTTAAGTAATATGATTAATTGAACTTAAACTTATCATGAACTTAGTACCGATAGTATTTTGATTATCTATGTTTGTAGATAGATGGCTCGTCTTTGTTGTTCCGTTGAATTTTAATGCGTTCCTTGAGAAAGCAAAGTTGAAAGATGATGGTAGCAATTACACGGATCGGGTCCAGAATTTGAGGATTATCCTCATTGCTGCACAGAAGAATTACGTCACCGAAGCACCGCTGGGTGCCAGCCTGCTGAGAGCAACGCCGTGGTTGTGAACGTCTGGCGAGCAAAGCCGATGACTACTCTATAGTTCAGTGTTCCATGCTTTACGGCTTAGAACCGGGTCTTCAACGACGTTTTGAACGTCATGGAGCATATGAGATGTTCCAGGATTTGAAGTTAATATTTCAAGCAAATGCCCGGATTGAGAGATATGAAGTCTCCAATAAGTTCTATAGCTGCAAGATGGAGGAGAATAGTTCTGCCAGTGAGCATATACTCAAGATGTCTGGGTATAATAATCACTTGATTCAACCGGGAGTTAATCTTCCGGATGATAGTGTCATTGATGTAATTCTCCAATCATCGCCACCAAGCTACAAGAGCTTCGTGATGAACTATAATATGCAAGGGATGAACAAAACAATTCCGAGCTCTTCGCAATGCTAAAAGTCATGCGAGGTAGAAATCAAGAAGGAGCATCAAGTGTTGATGGTCAACAAGACCACTAGTTTCAAGAAAAAGGGCAAAGGGAAGAAGAAGGGGAACTTCAAAAAGAACAGCAAGCAAGTTGTTGCTCAGGAGAAGAAACCCAAGTCTGGACCTAAGCCCTAAATCGAAAGTGTTTCTACCGCAAGCAAACTGGTCACTGGAAGCGGAACTGCCCCAAGTATTTGGCGGATAAGAAGGATGGCAAGGTGAACAAAGGTATATGTGATATACATGTTATTGATGTGTACCTTACTAGAGCTCGTAGTAGCACCTGGGTATTTGATACTGGTTCTGTTGCTAATATTTGCAACTCGAAACAGGGACTACGGAATAAGCGAGCACTGGCCAAGGACGAGGTGATGATGCGCGTGGGAAACGGTTCCAAAGTCGATGTGATCGTGGTCGGCACGCTACCTCTACATCTACCTTCGGGATTAGTTTTAGACCTAAATAATTGTTATTTGGTGCCAGCGTTGAGCATGAACATTATATCTGGATCTTGTTTGATGCGAGACGGTTATTCGTTTAAATCAGAGAATAATGGTTGTTCTATTTATATGAGTAATATCTTTTATGGTCATGCACCCTTGAAGAGTGGTCTATTTTTATTAAATCTCAATAGTAGTGATACACATATTCATAATGTCGAAGCCAAAAGATGCAGAGTTGATAATGATAGTGCAACTTATTTGTGGCAATCGCCGCTTAGGTCATATCGGTGTAAAGCGCATGAAGAAACTCCATACTGATGGACTTTTGGAACCACTTGATTATGAATCACTTGGTACTTGCGAACCGTGCCTCATAGGCAAGATGACTAAAACACTGTTCTCCGGTTCTATGGAGAGAGCAACAGATTTGTTGTAAATCATACATACAGATGTATGTGGTCCCGATGAATGTTGAAGCTCGTGGCGGATATCGTTATTTTCTCACCTTCACAGATGATTTAAGCAGATACGGGTATATCTTCTTAATGAAGCATAAATCTGAAACATTTGAAAAGTTCAAAGAATTTCAGAGTGAAGTAGAAAATCATCGTAACAAGAAAATAAAGTTTCTACGATCTGATCGTGGAGGAGAATATTTGAGTTACGAGTTTGGTCTACATTTGAAACAATGCGGAATAGTTTCGAACTAACGCCACCGAACACCACAGCAGAATGGTGTGTCCGAACGTCCTAATCGTATTTTTACTAGATATGGTGCGGTCTATGATGTCTCTTACCGATTTACCGCTATCGTTTTGGGTTTATGCTTTAGAGACGGCCGCATTCACGTTAAATAGGGCACCATCAAAATCCGTTGAGACGACTCATTATGAACTATGGTTTGGCAAGAAACCAAAGTTGTCGCTTTCGAAAGTTTGGGGCTGCGATGCTTATGTGAAAAACTTCAACCCGATAAGCTTGAACCCAAATCGGAAAAATGTGTCTTCATAGGATACCCAAAGGAGACAGTTGGGTACACCTTCTATCACAGATCCGAAGGCAAGACATTCGTTGCTAAGAATGGATCCTTTCTAGAGAAGGAGTTTCTCTCGAAAGAAGTGAGTGGGAGGAAAGTAGAACTTGATGAGGTAACAGCATTCAGCTCCCTTATTGGAAAGTGGTTCATCACGTAAATCGGTTCCTGTGACACCTACACCAATTAGTGAAGAAGTTAATGATGATGATCATGAAACTTCAGATCAAGTTGTTACCGAACTTCAGAGATCAACTAGAGTAAGATCCGCACTGCAGTAGTACGGTAATCTTATTCTCGAAGTCATGCTACTAGATCATGGTGAACCTACGAACTATGAAGAAGCGATGGTGAGCCCAGATTCCACAAAATGGCTTGAAGCCATGAAATCTGAGATGGGATCCATGTATGAGAACAAAGTGTGGACTTTGGTTGACTTGCCCGATGGTCGGCAAGCAATAGAAAATAAATGGATTTTTAAGAAGAAGACTGACGCTGATGGTAATATAACTGTCTATAAAGCTCGACTTGTTGCGAAAGGTTTTCGACAAAGTTCAAGGGGTTGACTACGATGAGACTTTCTCACCTGTAGCGATGCTTAAGTCTGTCCGAATCATGTTAGCAATTGCTGCATTTTATAATTATGAAATTTGGCAAATGGATGTCAAAACTGCATTCTTGAATGGATTTCTAGAAGAAGAGTTGTATATGATGCAACCAGAAGGTTTTGTTGATCCAAAAGGTGCTAACAAAGTGTGTAAGCTCCAGTGATCAATTTATGGTCCTGCAAGCCTCTCGGAGTTGGAATAAACGCTTTGATAGTGTGATCAAAGCATATGGTTTTATACTGAGACTTTTGGAGAAGCCTGTATTTACAAGAAAGTGAGTGGGAGCTCAGTAGCATTTCTCGATATTATATGTGGACGACATATCATTGATTGGAAATGATATAGAATTCTGGATAGCATAAAAGGATACTTGAATAAAAGTTTTTCAATGAAAGACCTCGGTGAAGCTGCTTACATATTGGGCATCAAGATCTATAGAGATAGATCAAGACGCTTAATTGGACTTTCACAAAGCACATACCTTGATAAAGTTTTGAAAAGTTCAAAATGGATCAGGCAAAGAAAGGATTCTTACCAGACATAAGGTGTGAAATTGAGTCAAACTCAATGCCCGACCACAAAGCAGAAGATAGAGAGAAAATGAAAGATGTTCCTATGCTTCAGCCATAGGCTCTATCATGTATGCAATGCAGTGTACTGCACTGATGTATGCTTAGCAATAAGCTTGGCAGAAGGTACCAAAGTAATCCAGAGTGGATCATCGGACAGCGTTAAGAACATCCTGAAATACCTGAAAAGGACTAAGGATATGTTTCTCGTATATGGAGGTGACAAAGAGCTAGTCGTAAATGGTTACGTCGATGCAAGCTTTGACACTGATCCGGACGATTCTAAATCGCAAAACGGATACGTATTTTTATTAAACGGTGGAGCTGTTAGTTGGTGCAGTTCTAAACAAAGCGTCGTGGCGGGATCTACATGTGAAGCGGAATACATAGCTGCTTCGAAGCAGAAATGAAGGAGTCCGGATGAAAGAGTTCATTTCCGATCTAGGTGTCATACCTAGTGCATCGGGACCAATGAAGATCTTCTGTGACAATACGGTGCAATTGCCTTGGCAAAGGAATCCAGATTTCACAAGAGGACCAAGCACATCAAGAGACGCCTAATTCCATCCGGACCAAGTCCGTGGGAGACATAGAGATTTGCAAAATACATACGGATCTGAATGTTGCGGACCCGTTGACTAAGCCTCTTCCACGAGCAAAACATGATCAGCACCAAGACTCCATGGGTGTTAGAATCATTACGTAATCTAGATTATTGACTCTAGTGCAAGTGGGAGACTGAAGGAAATATGCCCTAGAGGCAATAATAAAGTTATTATTTATTTCCTCATATCATGATAAATGTTTATTATTCATGTTAGAATTGTATTAACCTAAACTTGATACATGTGTGAATACATAGACAAACATATAGTCACTAGTATGCCTCTACTTGACTAGCTCATTAATCAAAGATGGTTATGTTTCCTAACCATAGACATGTGTTGTTATTTGATTAATGGGATCACATCATTAGGAGAATGATGTGATTGACATGACCCATTCCGTTAGCCTAGCACTTGATCGCTTAGTATATTGCTATTGCTTTCTTCATGACTTATACATGTTCCCGTAACTATGAGATTATGCAACTCCCGTTTACCGGAGGAACACTTTGGTTCTACCAAACGTCACAACGTAATCGGGTGATTATAAAGGAGTACTACAGGTGTCTCCAAAGGTACATGTTGGGTTGGCGATTTCGAGATTAGGTTTTGTCACCCCGATTGTCTGGAGAGGTATCTCCGGGCCTTCTCGGTAATGCACATCACTATAAGCCTTGCAAGCAATGTAGCTAATGAGTTAGTTACGGAATGATGCATTACGTAACGAGTAAAGAGACTTGCCAAGAATTTAGATTGAACTAGGTATTGGATACCGACGATCAAATCTCGCAAGTAACATACCGATGACAAAGGGAACAATGTATGTTGTTATGCGGTTTGACCGATAAAGATCTTCAGAGAATATGTAGGAACCAATATGGGCATCCGTGTTCCGCTATTGGTTATCAATGAGAATAGTTCTAGGTCATGTCTACATAGTTCTCGAACCCGTAGGGTCCGCACGCTTAACGTTACGATGACAGTTTTATTATGAGTTTATAAGTTTTGATGTACCAAAGTTTGTTCGGAGTCCCGGATGTGATCACGGACATGACGAGGAGTCTCGAAATGGTCGAGACATAAATATTGATATATTGGAAGCCTATGTTTGTACATCGGAAGTGTTCCGGGTGAAATCGGCATTTTAATCGAGTACCGGAGGTTACCGGAACCCCCGTGACCTAATGGGCCTTAGTGGGCCTAGTGGAGAAAGAGGAGAAGGGCCAAGGGCAGCCGCCGCCTCCCCCAAGTCCGAATAGGACAAGGAGGCGGCGCCCCCTTTCCTTTTCCCCTCTCCTCCTTCCCCAAGTCCTAGTCCAACTAGGAAAGGGAGTCCTACTCCGGTGGGAGTAGGACTCGTCAGCGCCTCCTCCTAGGGCCGGCCGCACCCCTTGCTCCTTTATATACGGGGCAGGGGCACCCCATAGACACACAAGTTGATCTACGGATCGTTCCTTAGCCGTGGTGCGGTGCCCCTTCCACCATATTCCACCTCGGTCATATCGTCATGAGTTTAGGCGAAGCCCTCGCTACCGGTAGAGCATCATCATCGCCACCACGCCGTCAGGCCGACGGAACTCATCCCCGACACTTTGCCGGATCGGAGTCCGGGATCGCCATCGAAGTGAGCGTGTCTGAACTCGGAGGTGCCGTACGTTCGGTACTTGGATCGGTCGGATCGTGAAGACGTACGACTACATCAACCGCGTTGTGATAACGATTGCGCTTACGGTCTACGAGGGTACGTGGACAACACTCTCCCCTCTCGTTGCTATGCCATCACCATGATCCTTGCGTGTGCGTAGGAATTTTTTTGAAATTACTATGTTCCCCAACAAAAAGAAGATACGAGAGTAGTTCGATGAAAACCGGACCCCACACGAAGTCGACTTACACCAAATCGTTTTTCGGGTGACTTACCTATAGTGGATTATATCAGGTATTGCTTGTGATCGGGAAACTGTTGTGCAACTTAATTTTTTCTCATTATTCTCTTTCACTAAACAATTGTCCTGTGTTGCAATAGACGCTTTTTTATGTAATCACCTTGATTTAATAGCTATTTTATTGTCAATATGATGATGCATCAAATATGGCAATTGGATTAGTACTTATTATTGATACCAAAGAAAACATATTATTTGGTAAGCCAATAAAAATAAGATGTGGGCTAGTTGATGCGGTTCTCAAGGAAAAGCGGTATGAAGAAATTGACAAAACCGAAAACGAGAATATGTGGTGCGGAGGGAGGCCAAAAAAGGACGGACACAAAAACCTTACAACCGTTTTTAAGTAAAAGAGAGATTTGGAGTACGTATGTATGTATGTATGTATGTATGTTAGAAACCATTGCGCAGACAACTTACATCATCTCTGTTTGAAATAAAGATTCTATATACTACTCCCTCTGTAAAAATTTATAGGACTTTTTAGGTCACTACTTCAGTGACCTAAAAATTCATATAACATTTTTATAGTGGTAATAGTTAATAAGCTCCAAAAGGAGTTTTTATAGTTAATACTTGACATGACTCCACAACAAACGTTCAATACTTTCTTATCTAGTAAAATACTGCACTGGAGATGTGAGATGCAGTAGAGATAGGTGATGCATTTGAAAGGAAAAAACATTTTAAAATGTGATTAGCAAGGTGTGGTTGACTGTAAAAGCAAGCGAAAGAATGCAGTTGAAAAAAATACAACAAAAAATAACTAAATCACTTTCAACTACACTGTTTATTATATTCTTATAGGTAAATACACGCTAGTTAATTAGCATTTTGCCCATACGTTAGAAATGATCGGGATCCTCTATCCGCTGCATTTTTCAAAGATTTCATGTATAGCACTATATTCCTTTCCTTGTCTTTTGGAAGGGAATTTTCTCCTTTAATTTTATCCATGGATAATGAGTGATGAATTGATATTTTCTGTCAAAAAAGAGGTTAAACCTCCGGCCTTTGTGTCATTGTGATGCACACAACCATTCTTATTAACATTATGTAGAGTAGAAAACAAATACAACCATGACTGAATCATTACAGGATATGAAATAAACACCTACGACTTAGTCGACTTCTTCTGCATCAACGCTTTCAAGAAGGGACAAATGTTCTTGCGCCATCGTCGCCATGTCCTGCCGGAGGTGGTCTGGACAAAGATTTTCATCCTGTTTGCCGAGACCGGACAATGAACCAGAACAACATGTAGACAATACCTTCAACAAGGTAACGATGCAAGTTCGCTGCTAAACCAACCAATAAAGGACATGAAAAGAGTTTTTGCTCCAAACATGAAGTGATGTTCCAATCAGTATCTTGATAACGAATCATTCAATAGTCACATCCGTCAGTAGTTCATGCCAGGCCGAAAAGGCACTAGCAGATTGATTGTGCATTATTGATAAACAATGGATGTAATACCCTCCAAGAGAAAGGATAAATGATGGGTTAGGCTTAGCGAGTTAACACAAATTCTATCATGAGCCTTCTGACGGGAATTGAAATGCTACGCACCATTGATATATCCAAAACATTTTGAAGCCTCGACACTAACATACCTCATTGTGTCATCGGAAATCCCTTGAGGGACGACGAAAAGTGCCCCTCATGTTGCAGTTTACTATGAATTATCCTAATATGTAATTTGAGTTCCAAACTTGAAAACACTTGCAGACTATAGAGGGTTAATTTAAGCTTCTAAAGTTGCAAAGCAATCTGAAACTTAGTTTCCATAAGAAGCATTGCCTCTTTGTTGAAAAATATAGGTCATAATAACAATTTTGCAAACTTGTTTCAAAATACAAGGCACAAACATCGTGGTTGGTGATTTTACTTCCCCATTTGTTCTAATTTATCTCTCGGCTCTTTTCATCATATATGGTTATCTCTTAGATTCTCGACAAAAATAATATATTGCAAACTTGGCTTATTACTAGTGGATTCTTTAGTTTCTATGCGAGACAAAAATATTTTTTTAGGGAAGACAAAAACATGATTTGTAAATTGCAGTGGACGGAATACATGATAAAATAACCCATGTTCCACTCTTTGGCTTAGGGTTCGACATGTCTTGTGCCATAGGAAGAAGAATATCAGTTGAGGAGGAGGCACCGAGGAGTGGTGGGGAATGAAGATGCACGATCAGGTTCCCAATGGGTAATGAGCACCTTGGCTACTTTAGAGATTAGGGCGCCATGTCCAAAGTTGGGGGCTATTATGGTGGGAAAGTGGAATAGATTGCACGAGATGCCAAAGAGGAGAATGCAACGAGATGTTAGAGTAGGCGAAGTCGCAAAGAGAAGGTGGGGTTGGAAGAGGCCAAGCAAAGGAGGCCACCGACGCTAACGAGCAGCAGAATCAAGGAGGAAGACAAAGACGCGAGCAGACTAGCGGGGTGCACTTGCCGTACAACATATACATCAGACACATCCTTTCATGAAATTTGTATTGAACCGGCTAAAATAATGAAAGAAAAAATAACTCACCGTAATTAGCCTTCCAATATATGTTTTTTTTATAATTAAGTGATAATAAACCAATGATATAACATACCCAATCAAGTCAATTATCAAAAATTCTCTGTTGGAGGCTCTGATGGCGGGGAAAGTGGGTTAGATTGCAAGAAATATTGTACAGGAGAAGGTAACAAGGTTGCAAGAGTAGGGGAAGAGAAGGTGGGTAGTGAGGATGTCAAGGTGGGAGGCGAGGGTATTTAGTGGAAGGAGGTAGGAGAAAGGCGAAGATAAAGATGTGAGGAGGATGGGTTGCGCATTTGCCCTATGGCGTGAATGTCACACACGTTGAATTTCGTATTGAATCAGCTAAAATAATGAAAGCAAAAAAGACCCGATCATAATTAACCTTCCAATATACTTTTTCTACTATTAATTGATAATAAACCAAGTGGAATAACACACTCAATCAAGTCAACTATCCTAAATTCTCTACTGAGAGTTCTGATGGCAGTAAAATGGACTAGAGCGCACAAGATGTTGGAGATGAGAAGGTAGCGAGGTGCAAGAGTAGACGAATAGAAGGTGGGGCTACGAGGACGTCGAGCAGAGGAGGCTGCCGGTGCTGACGAGAGGGAGGAGCTACGAGGAAGACAAAGACAAAGACAAAAGCATGAAGAATAGTGGGTTGCACATTTGCCCTATGGCGTGAACGCCGAACACATTGAATTTCGTATTAAATCGGCTAAAATAATGAAAGAAAAAATAACTTATCATAATTAACCTTGCAATATATGGTATACTGTTAAGTAATAATAAACCAAATAAGATAACACACCCAATCAAATTAATTATCCAAAATTCTCATCTAGATGGGACACAGCTATTCTTAGCTCGAGCTCAAATGAGCCTGCATAAACAGTAAATTCGTAAAAAATTCTGAATTTTGTTGGGTGTGAAACATTGGCAAATTTTTTGAGTGCCTGCAAAATTTCATCATGAAATCACATTTGTGGAAGTGGTGGCAATATAAACAAAATCGGTGCTGCAAAAAAGTCATTTTCAAAAGCATTTTGGCTTCCAGGAATGCAATTTGAATGTGAAAATTTGCAGGTTCTCAAAACATTTGTTAAAGTTTATCACACAAAAATTTCAGATTTTTTTGAATTTTTTCATTTTCTTTCGAATTTACTGTTCACCCGAGCTCAAAGAGCAGAAAGACACTTTCGATCTAGATGCTCTATGGCGGGAAAGAGGATTAGAGTGCACGAGATGCTGGAGAAGAGAAGTTAGCGAGGTGCAAGGGTTGAGAGTACGTGGAGTAGCGATGACGAGCGGGGAAAGCTAGGTGGAAGACGAAAAGGTGTGAGGAGGAAGAATAGCAGGTTGTGCACTTGCCCTAAGGCTGGTGCATCACTCACATCCTTTCATGAATCTTGTCCAAAAATAACTCACCATAATTAACCTTTTGATATACGTTTTCTACTACTAAAAAAACATATACATTTTCTGCTGTTAAATGACAGTAAACCAGATGAGATGACACATTAACACACCAAATCAAGTCAATCATCCCAAATTCAATGTTGTCTTTTTTGAGGATAAATATCACTAGAGTTACTAGTATACACCTATACAAAAGATAAGGTTCGGCTACTCGCTTTTTTAATACAGTACAAACGTAACGTTCATATATAAGTACATACATTCACCTTTTTATGAACACGCACCCCTATCTTATGACCACCCCTATCTTATGACCATTTGTTTTCTTGGGAAAACCGGCGGCGCCAACCCACCTCCCGTGCGCGTCCCCGCCGACGCGGTCAAGCCCGCCGGCGCACGCACGCACGCGCACCACACCGGACCCTGTCCGGGTCCGGCGTGCGCGCCACCACCCACTGACTCACACGGCGCGACCGCACCCGCAACGCGTGCCCCCGGTCATCGAGCCACGTGGCCGCCACGGGGCTCCGCTAGCCACCGTGCGCCCGACCCGCTACGGCCAGCGGCTAAATAAATCGCCTCGGATCTGACCAAATCTTCTCCGTCCGGACCGCACGCCGACTCCCCGTTTCCATTTCGCGAGGAGAAGAAAACGAGGGGGCAAGGGGAGGACAAAGAAACGGGGTCGGCGCCGCCGCCGCCGCCGCTTCCGCCGCCTGTTCGAGGTGGAGGAGGTACGAAATGGATGCTCGCGCAGCGTGCCTTCGATTAGATTATCTTACATAGGGAGAGAAGCGGATGAGCTCGGGAACGAATCTCTGTTCCCTTGATCGTTTGTTTTCTCTTCGTGTCTGTTGGTGTTGGGGGGATTTTGTTCAGGAGGAGGGGGTCTACCTTCAGCCTGCGGTTTCCGCCCCGTTTGCTGTGGGCGTGTCGATCATTTGGGCTTTGATTGGTCGATTTTTCCTGCGGATTTCGTTTTTTTCTCCCTCGGTTTGGGCTGCCACATGGTTGCGTCGGTGATCGTTTCGATTCCAGATACATACATACATACTCCTATTATGCAGTAATCTGTAATCTGTATGTGTTTATGAGCTGAGGTCTGAGGGGAGTGATTCATAAATTCTATGGGCGAGCGATTCTCTCCTAAAGTCGTAATGATTCAGAAGGCAGAGGAGACTTGTTTGCGTCTATTGTGTTTTATTCTTTCCGCGATTGAGTATTCTGCGAACATTTCTTCGTCTGTAAATCGATAGGCAAATAAATTACTATGTGGTATGATGTTTGCACATGACATAGTTATTCATGACCCAAGTGTTTTTATATTGTGTGGGTGGTCCCAGACTGTCTTTTGTTTGAAGCACGAAAAAATTCTGCATCACTATATCACAATCTAAACTGTTATATGGAGCTTTCCATCAAGTCGTTCTCATTCAACTGCTGATTCCAATTGGTTTTGGGATAATGAACAGATGATGGCGAAGAGGCAGATAGGATAATGAACAGAGGGTCTTATTTTGTTCCAGTTTTATTACAAAAATCTGTTGATTACAATTAAAGTAAAGTTTTCTAATATATTTTTTGTTTGCTTAAAATGAAAAAACCGAAGAGCGGACGGTTAACTTGTAGCGCCGCTATCCCTCGCAAAAAAAAAAAAAAAACTTGTAGCGCCGCTACAACGCAGTGATTTGATATAATTTCATAAACATAGGTGAATATAGCTTCCTTGGAGTGGAGTTGAATGTTCTTAACTAACAGTAGGTGCAAAGTTGGATTGTTTGGTGCTATTGGAGATTGGTATCATTACCTTCTTCCCATTTTCTTATGTGAACTGTATCATTTCTACATGCGGATTTACATATTTGAGGTTACCTTTCTGACTGTTTGTGGCAACATCAGTTCCTAACTTTCATTGCATTGTGGCTGCAGAAGTGTAACACACAAGTTGCCATGGAGGAGAACGCCGGTAGATCCAACACAACAATTGGCCTTCTAAGAAGGGGTTCTGGTGTCTCCTTGGGAAATCAAAACAATGAGGAGAGACCAAATCAGTTCCAGAATAAGCCAGGGAACACCACAAAGCTCAACCCCACAAAAGCAACATGGGCTGGCAACAAGGAAAAGCCGGGGTATTTGCGTGACTCTTTTAATTCTTCAGGATCCAAGTCTGCATCTGCAAGCTCTTCAAAAGCTCCTGTCAGAAAGAATTACGACGAAAAGCTAAGGCGCCCATTGTCGGCACAGTTTAACAATGCTGAAAGTAGTAACAGAAGAACTGTTGTCAACAATCTGCAGAGTAGCAAGAAAGCTATTGCTGATGAGAAGGATGGGCATCCATGTGCCCAGCAGATTGAGTCAAAAGATTCATCATCCACATCAACCACTGGGGATCAGCCAACAGGGCTAGATCCTGAAGTCTTGGATTCATCTGTTCCTTCAGGGAGTTCTTCACATGCAGTTGATTCTTTGGCCAGAAATACTGCATTGAGGACTAAGCCACGTAGGCAAAAGGATAAAGAGAAAATAGGTTTGGGTAAAACCCAACCTGCACCTACTTCTGTCCATCAGCCTGCTGGACCTCGCAATTTGGCCATTGGTGTGAAATCATCAAATGGTGCTGGTCCTGGTGTACAAAGGCGTGGTATAAAAAACCTTGGTTGCACATCAATCTCTGATGTTTTGCCGTCAGGCTGTTCTTCATCTAATTCTGTCCATAGTAAGAGGACCGAGATTACGAGAAAGAGGATTTCTGATGGTGAGACTTCTTCAAGACCAAGGGCTTTAAGTGGGCAGCCTTCCTTGTATCCTGGCAGTACTGGTCCTAGAGTCAGAGACTCTGAACAATCAGCTTCTCAACAAACAACAAGGACTAGCAACAGAATTATTCAGGATTCTGCAGATTCAGTAAGGACTAGGCGTCCTTCTACTCAACAGGCTAGGACGAGGATGCCAGATGAAACAGAGCAGGGCGTGTTTGCTCTGCGTGAGACTGTTTCGGGGGCTCGTCAACCAGATTGGGCCCGATTTTCGATGAACGAAGTTCCCCCACAGAGGTCAACAAGGCCTTTTCCTATGGAGTTGCCTCATGCAATTTACTCTTCTAGTCGTCAAGGCTCTAGTAACCGTGACATCAAGGAGCAGAGCGAAGTTCTCGGCCCCGAGGATAGCTCTCCACAAATGTTTAGAGATGTCTACAGACGCATGAACATGGACGGAATTGCAGAGGTAATTTTTTTTCCATGTACTGTCTGAGTTGTTTGATTTTGCGCTTAGGTTTTGTTTGGGATGAAACTGATCAAACTATCATAGTTTACAGTGCAGTGCTTTATATTAGCTGCTAGGAAGTCTTGACATGAGAAAGCAATAACAGTGTTGATATATGGAATGCTTCTTGTGTACAGGTGTTGCTAGCATTGGAAAGGATTGAACAACATGATGAATTGTCTTATGAGGTCAGTCCTTTTGTCCTTGTTTACAACTTTAATTTTCTCTTTTCTTGCCAACGTAGCTCTGAAGCGTGTTCTGTACAAAATATTGGCAGCAATTGCTGGTGCTGGAAACCAATCTATTTCTCAGTGGCCTTGGCTTGAATGATCAGCATAGAGATATGAGAATGGATATTGACGACATGTCTTATGAGGTATTAATTTCATGCTATTGATTTTGCCGTAACAGTTTTATTGATATGAGTCGTCATTTCCTTTATTAAGAATTGTTACTCTGTAACCATTCAGTTTATGCGTGTACAATTTCTTAAAACGTAGCCATATGCTTGTCATGTTCAGACTCCAGAAGCTCATGTGCTTTGTTTTACTCAGGAATTATTACAACTAGAAGATAGAATTGGCTCCGTGAGCACTGCCCTTTCTGAAGAGCAATTGACAAATTGTCTCAGTCGAATCGTGTATAAACGGGAGAATGCGGCGCTAGAAGTGAACGAAGCTGTCGTAGATGATGTCAAATGCAGCATATGCCAGGTACTTCCCCATTCATTAGCCATTAATGTTTCTGCGCGCTACTAGACTGTTACGTACGTGTTGTTTTGCGCTGCTTACGCATGTTTTTGACATCAACTGGATATTGCAGGAGGAATATATTGAGGACGAAGAGGTCGGTAGAATGAAGTGTGAGCATCAGTACCATGTGTGCTGCATTCAGGAGTGGCTTCGACAGAAGAACTGGTGTCCGATATGCAAAGCTTCAGCAGTACCTTCGTCGGACGCCGACAAGGGGATACATGAATCTATGTCAAATACCCTCCGTTCATAACCATATTATAAGAGCGTTTTTGACACTACATTAGTGTCAAAAACGCTCTTATATTATGGGACGGAGGGAGTAGTATGAACTTACCATGAAACCATGTTAGACGCTGCCCCAAATCAGGTCCCTCCAACTTGTGAATATATATGATAAACTGTTTCTCTCTTGCAAAGCCCTGTTTCTGTCATTACATTATCTTGTTCTATTCACACACGCACGCGCACGCACGGCAGTCGCCATCGGATAAAAAATTGAACATCCTTGGTACTGGAAGATAGTACTACAATCTAAGGATTACTGAAAGAGGAAAGGTGTGATGGCTGTAAATTCATGGCGGCTGCCCACCAGAGAAAGAACCTCCTAGGAAAAGAATAAAGAGGGGGCAAATGATCAGCTCCAGCTTTGTCTGTACTCTTCTCCCATCATCACTCGTGATGTACTGTGTCATAACTCAAGTTCTTGCCAGTTCGGCTAGAAAAAGAACCCGTGATCATGGTGGCAAACTTTCTTTCTAGAAAGCAAAAGCATGATTGGTCAACATCCGCCCTTTGTGTTCAACGGATGAAACAGCTATATCGACATGTTGGATTCTCGCAGGCTTTTTCGTTCCTCGCGCTGTATCTTCACGCTCCACAATCACGGGGGATACTTGGGTGAGAGATCTCACATTAGGTGAGATCTGAGATCGATTTTCTTGAAGAAAAAAATATATGCCCAAAAATTCTTACATTTTTTGTAGACACACATCAATGTTTGATGTACAACCACAAAAAGTTTCAGCTCTTAATTCAACTTACATTAATAGAAACAAAAAAGATAAAATTGGGTGTGAATAGTTCAGATTTTATCTTTTTTGAATCTCTAGATGTACATTGAGTTTTGAGCTGATTATTCTTGGAGCCGTAAACATACCCACATGAATATTATCAAATAATTTCAGATTTCGTCGAAATGTCTAAATATGATTATTATTATTGGTTGATCTCACATATGTGAGATCTCATACAAGTCTCCCTCACAATCACGGTGGTGGCACCAGCAGCATAAGGAACTGCCAGAAATTCCCTTCTCAGGCGTCGAACGCAATGTCACCAAAACATAAAATTGCACGCCTGGGCCTCGAACTCCCGATCTAATATGACAATGGAGAAGACTGAGTCTGGTTAGTAGGCAGCAGTAAGCTTAAAGTATCAAGTACGGCAGCAGATTAGTTTTTTTTTTTCAAAATTTTCAACATTTGTTGGAAAAATGGTGAACAAATTTTCATTAAAAAAAATCAAATAATGTCTGAAAAACGTAAAAAAGTTGGACTCAAAGAAACTTCTTAAACATGAAATTGTTTAAAAAAATGAACAAAAAAACTAAAAAACGTGAATTTTCTCTAATTTTCTTTATAACAGATGAACATTTTTAAAATATATGGTGACTGTCTAATATATGCTGAAAAGAAATTAAATACAGATTGAACTTTAAGTGTAATACATCGAACAATATTTAAAAACACATTGAACATTTTTTTGATATTTGCTGGAGAATTGTTTTTGAATTGTGAACAAAATTTAAAATAGTGAGCAAAATTTGAAAATTATGAATAAGTTCTGAAAATCATGAATAAAAAATTCGCAAATGTGAACAATTTTGAAAATTATGAAGAACATTTAGAAACTATCAACAATATTTGGAATTTGGATAAAAATAAAAACATAAACGATAAAATAGAAGAGAGAGGAAAATGAAAGAAATAGAAAAAGAATCAGAACCAGAGAAAAAAGAAACAAAAAGTAAAAACAAAAAAAACAAAAAAGAAAACACAAAAATGAGAAAACAGAAAAGAACTGTAAGCACGAACTTGATTCTCTCGAATTAGCTAAGGATTCGCTCAGATCTCAGCTGAGTTCATGTAGTTTGAATGGAGGGGGAGGGGATTACAGCCAATGCACACACGCCATCTATCCTATCCTTTCCTCGGCCGAAGCCGCCAGCCACCCGTTACAGACCTCTACAGCAGTATTTAAGTAAGGACTAGCAGGCCCATTCTGGGTCACAGACTCATTGGAGCTGGACCTTCCTCTTGGGCCCGGCTCGTCTCAAGGCTTGCCGGATCCTCCTCAGAAGCGGATCACCGTTGTCGCCAGATTGTCTTCAAGGTCCGACAATCCCCCCCCTAGAGAAAACGGCTTGCCCCCAAGCCGGTGCGCGTGGAAACAGTTGCTTCAGCATGTCCTGATCTTCCCAAGTCGCCAAGGAGCTTGGGGAATTACTCCATTTGACTAGAACTTGAGCCACCGTCTTGTTCCCTCGTGCAATCATACGACGATCCAGGAAACACGCCGGAACCTGCAGGTTAGCCGCTGATGATGGAAGAACTGGCAGTACCTGTTGATTAGGTTTGATCTGTCGCTTGAGCAAGGAGACATGAAACACTGGATGAACTCTGCAGTTGTCTGGCAACTTCAGTTTGTAAGCCACCGCGCCTATCCGCGCCAGGATTTCAAAAGGGCCAAAATACTTGAAAGCCAATTTGTGGTTTGCGCGTGGGGCAATAGATGATTGAATGTATGGCTGCATCTTGAGAAAAACCGTATCGCCCACCTCAAAACTTCTTTCTGTCCGGTGTTTATCGGCTTGAACTTTCATCCGCTGCTGCATACGTAACAAATGTTGTTTGACTGATTCCATTATGACATGTCTGTCACGCAGCCATTGTTGAGCGTCTGAATTGCTGATAGCATCGACAGGAGATAAACCAAAGTAACGGGGAGGATGCCCATAGACTAGTTCAAACGGTGTACGACACGTCAAGAATGCCGCCTCAATTGTACCACAGCTCACAGAGTGGAAGCCAACTGAACCAACGATGCGGATGAGCACTTATAAAGCATCTGAGATATCCTTCCACTTGTTGATTCACGCGTTCCGTTTGCCCGTCAGTCTGAGGATGTTGACCCGAGCTCATGTGCAGTTTGATACCTGTTCTGTTGTATACCTCCTTCCAAAACAAACTGGTGAAAACAGGATCACGATCAGAGACCAGTGAGACTGGAAGTCCACGGAGACGATACACACGATCCAAAAATGACTCGGCCACTGTGGCCGCAGTGTACGGGTGTTTGAGAGCGATAAAGTGTCCATATTTTGTCAGTTTATCCACCACTACCAAGATGCAGTTATGATGTTGTGACACTGGCAACCCTTCGATGAAATCCATCGTCATCATCTCCCAGGGCTGTGAAGGAATAGGTAAAGGTTGCAGCAGACCAGGGTAAGGAACTCTGTCAGGTTTGGCCAGCTGACATATTTGACACTGCTGCAACACCTCCTTGACCATCTGCTTCATTTTCTTCCAGTGAAACAATTGAGAAATTCTGCGATATGTTACCGGAAAACCTGAGTGACCCCCGGCCGAGCTAGCGTGCAAACTGTCAACAATCTTACGTTGCAGCTGCTCATTTGACCCAATCCACAACCTCTTCTTGAAACGGAGTAGCCCTCCTTGTAATGTAAAGCCAGGAACAGCTGATGGATCAATTGCTAGTTTCTGTAATATTGCTGTAACGTGAGGATCTGACACATAATCGCCCATTATTTCCTCGCACCCAAGCTGGTTGCATCGCCGACAGAGCATAGCAGTCCCCTGACAAATGAGGGCGCCTGGATAATGCATCAGCGACTTTGTTTTCTGTTCCCTTCCTGTAAATGATTTTGTAATCGAGACCGAACAACTTTGTTAGAGCCTTTTGCTGCCAAGTTGTATGCAAACATTGTTAAGTTAAACTGACCAAGGCTTTTTGATCAGTGATGATGATGAATTCTTTTAGCTGAAGATATGAGCGCCACTGTTCAACCGCTAACAGGATCGCCAAGAATTCTTTTTCATAGACCGATAGTGTCTGATTTTTGGGTCCTAGAGCCTTGCTGACAAATGCCACAGGGTGCCCCTCCTGAGATAGAACAGCACCAATTCCACAATCGCTGGCATCTGTCTCTATAGTAAAAGGTTGCTGGAAATTGGGAAGAGCCAAAACAGGAGCAGTAACTAGGGCATGTTTCAGTGTTTGAAAAGTTGTGTCTTCAACACTGGTCCAGACAAACACAGAGCCCTTGCGTAATAGATTAGTCATTGGCTTGGCAATAATTCCAAAGTGGCAAATGAACTTCCTATAGTACCCAGCTAACCCTAAGAAGCTTCTGACCTCTTTCACAGATTCAGGCTGTGGCCACTGCTCAATAGTACTGATTTTCTCAGGATTAGTGGAAACTCCATCTTTGCTGATTATGTGACCCAAGTAGAGCAGCTTTTGAGAAGCAAATTCACACTTGGAAAGTTTTACATACCATGTGTCTCTTCTCAAAATTGCCAAAACCCTTCTGACATGCTCAAGGTGCTGTTTCAATGTTTTACTGAAAATTAGTATGTCATCAAAGAATGCAATAACAAAATTCCTAAGCATGTCAGGTTCTTCAGACAAGGATACATTAATGGCTCCTTGAAAGGTGTTGGGAGCTCCTGTCAGACCAAAACCCACAACTAGGAACTCAAAATGACCATGATGAGTTTGAAAGGCTGTCTTATATTCTTCTCCAGGGGCCAACCTTATTTGGTGGTATCCTGCCCTAAGATCCAACTTTGTAAACCAATGTGCTCCATGTAATTCATCCAGAAGCTCATCTATTACAGGCATAGGGTAATTCCCCTTGATGGTGAGAGCATTAAGGTGCTCGTAATCCACCACCAACCTCCGTGTGTGGTCCTTCTTCTTTACTAGAAGAATGGGAGAGGAAAAAGGACTGTTACTCCTTCTGATTACACCAGAGTCTAGCATCTCTTGTATCTGCTTTTCCACCTCATCCTTAAGCTCTGGAGCTAATCTGTATGGTCTGTGAGAAAATGGCCTTGCACCTGGAATAAGTGGTATAGAATGATCACAAGCTCTCTCTGGTGGTAATCCAATGGGAATAGCAAATACATCATTGTACTCATCTAGAAGATCTTGAATTTCAGGTAAGATAGTTTGAGCATTTTCATCAGTAATGACAGACAACTCTATGATTGTATAAGCAAATTCCACTGGTGTTGCCCCTTGGATGGTCACTGTTTTCCCATGCAGAGGAAAGGGCATCCACTGCTGATCCCAGTCCACAGTCATTGGACTGTGTTTTGCCAACCAGTCCATTCCCAATATCCCATCATAACAACTAAGAGGCAAAATCTTTAGATCATGCTCGAACTGTATTCCATGCACTGACCAGTTGCATTTTGGAACAAAACTGGAACAGTTCATTATCTGCCCAATAGCCACCTTGACCTTCATTGCTGGACATGTTTGAACTTCTGGCAGGAGTTTAGCTGAATCAGAATCCAGGAATGAGTGGGTGCTTCCAGAATCCACTAGGAATGTTTTCTGCTGTTCATGTATGGTAACTGTCAACTGAAATGCTTTACTGCGAGCAGATCTCCCTTCAGCTGCCTCAGATATGGCCATCAAATTAACTTCATCATCCTTGTCTGATTCCAGTTCCTCTGAAGCTGTGCATTGGAAGAACTCCACCATTTCCTGCACTACATGAAGAGATACTGTTTTTTTGCACTGATGATCGCGGCTCCATTTTTCTCCGCACATAAAACACAGTCCCTTGGCTTTACGGTAAGATCTAAGGGCTTCCCACTTATCTTCTCCCATTTTCTGTTTTTGTGCATCTGAATTGTTTCGCCTGTCGTCGGTGGTTTTGCTAGCAACTGTCTTAACAGTGGATGTTGATTGTGGAAACTGTTGCTTCCTGTTCGATTGTTGATACTGAGGGATCGAACTAGTTAGGGATTCATGCAACAGGGCTAACTCATAAGCAGCATCCAAATCTGTCGGCTGCTGTAGTGCCACCAAAACTCTGACAGAAGGATTCAGGCCATCGATGAATTTGGTAACGTAGTGCACTGATTCAGGCACCGCCAGATGCGCATAACCGATCATAGAGCTCAGCAAACTGCTCCACATAATCCTCCACCGAACCTGTCTGAGAAATGCTGTGGAACTTGCGCACCAGCGCCTGATGTTGGTTGCGCCCAAATCTGCACTGCAATAACCTACAGAAATCCTCCCACGACGCATTTGGCACTCTACGCTGAACCGATTCCAACCATCGTGCTGCTGGTCCTTCGAACAAGGTAGACCCAAACTGAACCCAAAGTTGCCTTGGTGTACCACTCATGCCAAAGTAATCTTCGCATCTCGTTTGCCAGTCTCTCGGATTTGAGCCATCGAAGCGGGGCAGGTCGATGCGAGGGCCAAAACCATATGAATCAGAATTTTCTCGTTGCAAATCCGCCAAGCGCGAATTGAGAACGGGGCTCTGTTCAGATCTCGTACCTCTGCCTGGTGGCGGAACGTAAGGAGCATGGTCCTTTCCCTTGGCTGAATTAGTTCTGCGGCTGCCCTCCGGTGCCGCGTCGGTGTTGCTGTACGCACCTTGTTCCGCCTGCGGGGGTCGTCCTGTCGGAGTCGTAGGTGGTCGATCCAGGCCGGCGCGGAGCTCGTCCATGTCCACGCCGATCGACATCTTGAGGTCATCGATGCACGTCGTTAGATCCCCCACGATGGAGCGCATCAACTTTGCTGACTCTTCATCATGTCGCTTGAAGCGGGCGTCGAGGGATTCCGCCAGGTCGGCCTTGAGGAATTCGTACACCGCCTTCGTCGCCGGCGACAAGCTCTCCATTGCTTCCCGGCGGCGTCTCGCCGCAAATCTCGTTGCGTGCGGGTGGGGGGGGGGGGGACTGGCGGTGCCAGGATCTAGGGCTCTGATGCCAATTGTAAGCACGAACTTGATTCTCTCGAATTAGCTAAGGATTCGCTCAGATCTCAGCTGAGTTCATGTAGTTTGAATGGAGGGGGAGGGGATTACAGCCAATGCACACACGCCATCTATCCTATCCGTTCCTCGGCCGAAGCCGCCAGCCACCCGTTCTGAGACCTCTGCCAGTATTTAAGTAAGGACTAGCGGGCCCATTCTCGCCGCGCACTCTCGCCGGAGCTGGACCTTCCTCTTGGGCCTAGCCTGTCCTGCGCTTGCCGGATCCTCCTCAGAGCGGATCAGCCGTTGTCGCTGTATTGTCTTCAAAGTGTCCGCGACAAGAACGGTTCAATGGGCGCCTTCATGCGTTGTCGACGCTTTTGTCGGTTTACGATGCCGCAGCAATTGGCCGCACCAAGGCGTCATATAGGTCGCCCAGAAAATCAGCGCCGCATCAAGGTGATCAAGCAACTCTTGCTGCAAGATCTCTACTCCTAATGGACGAGTTGATGAATCGTCTCCATGGTTTATTTTCGCTGGGTTTTTTTCATCTCTCCTCCCACCACCCCCTCCCATCCTGGTCCGCGGTTTATTTTCGTTGGTTTTTTCTCGTCTCTCCTCCCACCACCCCCTCCCACCCTGGTCCATCGATTTGTTTTTCTCTCCACTCTTTATTACAACCAGAACTTTCTTAACATATAATAAATTACGGATCTAACTTCCTTAAATTATGCAAATCAATCGATTCCTTTTATTGGTTCAATTTGTCTTATGAAACAAATAAAAGATTTTCAAGAAACAAATAATACATTTTAATCTAACTTTCTTAAATTATGCAAATCAATCGATTCCTTTTATTGATTCAATTTGTCTTAGGAAACAAATAATAGATTTTCAGGAAACAAATAATACATTTTAATCTAACTTTCCTAACTTATCTAAATCAATCGATTTCTCTTATTAGTGAAATTTGTTTTAGGAAACAAATAATGATATCGCCACAACTTTCCTCCCAATAAATAGTTTCTTAACATTTGCAAACTTTCCTAATCGGACACGCCACAATCAAGGTGTACTGATATCACGTTACCAAACAATAAAACCCCATTTGCATAGAAATTAGTTCAAAAATCCTAATTTTTCTAAATTTTTACCTTTCCTTGATAAAAACCAATATTTCCTATGTTTTCCACCTATTGAAGGAAATCACCCCTCCATCGATATTAGCGTTTTTTTAACTGAGATCTTCGGGTTATGATTTTTTTGTGATTCTTTCCAATTGTGACCTCTCCTTCCACTCCGGTTCCTTCTCGCATAAACACCTACACCACAGCCAGGTGACACCGCCCCAGACCTCCTACCTCTCCACACCTTCTCCGCCACCTCCTTCTCGTACTCCATTAACAATCCCTCCGCCACATTTGTCCAAGGCGGTGTCGAGGGCATGGCGCAGCAGCGTACCAGCGGTAGAGCAGCGCGTAGCAGCAGGAAGCAACATGCAGCAGGCAAGGCGAGCGACCGACGGTGGAGGGCAGAGATGCGGTCGGCGTGGCTGAGGGGGCGGCCGGCAGAAGATGGCCATGATTGAAGGCGGCGCGAGGCAGGGGCGCGACAGCGGGGCGAGCGAAGGGATAGGCGGCAGCAGACGGGGCGAGCACAGCCAGCGAGAGTGTGGCGCGGAGGTGTGTGTGTCGCAAGGGTGCCGTGGCTGCAGCGAAGCGACGCAGCAATGGCGCGACCGACATGGTGTAGCACGGGCATGGGCATGGAGAGGGAGTGATCCTGCGGGCGCGGAAGAAGAGCAGTAGGCTCGGGCATGGGCGTGCATAGGAGCGGGCATGTGCCACGGGGTCAATCCGAGGAGCTCGGTGGCTACCCCTGCAATGGCCATGGCGGACGGCGGTTCTCGGCCACGGCGAAATACCTAACGAGAGCAAACGAGAGGGGAAACTGGGGAAAGGCAAGAGGATATCATGGCGGTGTCAATGGCACCCTAGGGGAAGACATGGGAGCTTGGGGCGGTGCAGATCGAACAGCAATGTCGCGGTGGCCCAAGGTTGAGGAAGACGACAGCGACGTCGATGCGGGGGTGTTGGACTTGATCTCGTTGGCGCAGACGAAGTAGCGAAGGCGTTCGGAGCTCCTCGACAAGCTCCTAGCCCGCAGGGAGGACAGTGGCCATGTGGACGGGGTCGGTCATGGTGGCCGCGGCATCTGACTTCGTCCAGATCGACGGGATCGAGTGGCCATGTGGAAGGCGTCACCCTTATCCATTCCTCTTTGATGCCAGCGAGGTGGTCGGGCGGGAGCCCGGCTCTGTAGCGACGCGGCTCGGCGAACAGGAGAAGATGACCGCACAGGGACTGGACCGCTGAGTCGGTTCGGTGGCAAGGCCCGGGGGGCAGGGCGAATCCCCTTTTACATCGTCCTTTTGGTTTTTCAATGTATTCTAATCTGTTTCTCCTTTTAACACCGTTTCCTATTTATTCTTATCAACTAAATGATCTTTACTCCTAATGTCTCAGTTGGTAATCTCCGTTCCGGGTTTATTTTCGTCCCACCTCCCGAGTGAGGGAGAGGGAGAGAGAGAGCGAGGAAGAGGGAGGGAGAGGGTATGTGTGTGAGAATTTGATGGTAAAAAAGGTCGTCAATGTCACTTAATATGTATGAGAATATTAAATGTAATATTAACATAATTGATATTGAACTTTTAAAGTTAATGTGGCCCCATTGCAACGCACGGGCGTTCTTCTAGTCTACAGTAATTCGCCGGCTCACCCGCTCATGCTTAAAAGAAAACAATGAAGAAAAAGGAGCACATGAGACATTTGAACTCTTGTCTCCTAGATGAATTCAACGGTGCTAGCCATCAGGCTAGCGCCGGGATCGAGTAATTGACAAAAAACTATCACATTTCATGTTTCCGTCCCACAGAACTACCACATTTTGAAAACTAACCAAAAACTCCAGTTTAGTGTTAATTTCGTGACAAAAAACTACCAGTTTGAGTTGATGACAGATTGAATCGTTTTAAACGCCTTTCAGTACGGCGGCCGCGATAATGGCTAACGGCACTCGCCTGCAGCCCGTTAGCCGCGCGCGTTGGTCGGGCCCGATCGGACCAGGACTAACCTGGCCGACCGACTCGCTCGTCGTCCTCCCGACCTCACTCTCCCCCGAGCTCACTCACTCACTCTGCTCCTCTGCTCTCCACTGCTTCTCTTCTTCTTCTCGCACTCCGGCGACGTTGCGACCATGTCGTCGTGGCCAAACAGCAACAAGACCTCTGACAATGACAAGTACATGAGCGACTTCAGTAGCATGCAGATGGAGTATTTTGAGTCAGCTCAGTCTCTTCTCTCATCTTCTAGGGTTAGGGTTAGGGTTTGAAGAAGGATTGGGATTTCTCCATTTAAGTTCATATATGTGAGCTGTAGTTGATATATATGTGTTTCCTTCTGCAACGAACTCCAGATACTGTGATAGATCCAAGCTTTCTGGGCTTGTGACTGAATCTGACCGTAGGTGCATCCTGCACAGGCAGAGGGCAGGCAAATTTGTGGCATTTGAAGGCACTGACACTGGCAGGAGATTCATAGAATGTGCAACTAAGGTAATGAACCAAGTTGTCATGGTTGTGATTGATTCATTTTGTGCTTTTTTGAATAATGTTGCCGCTTTTCTCTTTTTTGCTTAATTATAAGAACATTGCTATGTCTAAATTCTGTACTTGTAGCAAAGAGCAGCAAAGAGCAATGGAAACATAGCACTGGTTTATAATTTGTAATATAGAGTTAGCTAGTGTAGTGTAGCTACATATAGCTACATATATGACTACTTTATGATTTGTTATTGTGAATATGTTTGTTAATGAAGAATAAATCTCACTGTAAATTTAACTGAATTTTCAGGATGGTGTGAACTGTGGTGTTTTAGAGTGGGTAGATGCCCCTTGGCCTGTAATTTTGCAAAGATGCTTAACCAAGCTCTGGGATATGTACCATGAGCAGAACATTGGTAGAGTCCAGGATAATGAGGCTCATGAGATAGAGGTTGCAAAACTGAAGAAGGAGTTGGATTCTCTTGGCAATCAGTACAAACAGCTTGTGGACCAATCTGTTTGATTACCAGGATGGGCAGAAATCCCATGACATGGATTACACAAGCCAAGCAATCAATGAACTGAAGGAGCAGAAGAATCAACTGATAACCCACAAGTATAGGGGATCGCAATAGCTTTCGAGGGTAGAGTATCCACCCTAAATTTATTGATTCGACACAAGGGGAGCCAAAGAATATTCTCAAGTATTAGCAGTTGAGTTGCCAATTCAACCACACCTGGATAACTTAATATCTGCAGCAAAGTATTTAGTAGCAAAGTAGTATGGATGTAACGGTAACAGTGGCAAAGGTAACAGTAGCAGTTTTGTAGTAATTGTAACAGTGGCAACAGAAAAGTAACTAAGCAAGGATCAATATGTGAAAAGCTCGTAGGCATTGGATCAGTGATGGATAATTATGTCGATTGCAATTCTTCATGCAACAGTTATAACATAGGGTGACACAGAACTAGCACCAGCTCATCAATGTAATGTAGGCATGTATTCCGAGTATAGTCATACGTGCTTATGGAAAAGAACTTGCATGACATCATTTGTCCTACCCTCCCGTGGCAGCGGGGTCCTATTGGAAACTAAGGGATATTAAGGCCTCCTTTTAATAGAGTACCGGACCAAAGCATTAACACTTAGTGAATACATGAACTCCTCAAACTACGGTCATCACCGAGAGTGGTCCCGATTATTGTCACTTCGGGGTTACCGGATCATAACACATAGTATGTGACTATTGAGTTGCAAGATAGGATCAAGAAATCACATATATTCATGAAAACATAATAGGTTCAGATCTGAAATCATAGCACTCGGGCCCTAGTGACAAGCATTAAGCATAGCAAAGTCATAGCAACATCAATCTTAGAACATATTGGATACTGGGGATCAAACCCTAACAAAACTAACTCTTACATGATAAAACTCATCCAACCCATCACCGTCCAGCAAGCCTACGATGGAATTACTCACACATGGCGGTGAGCATCGTGAAATTGATGATGGAGGAAGGTTGATGATGACGGAGACGACGGATTCCCCTCTCCGGAGCCCCGAACGGACTCCATATCAGCCCTCCCGAGAGAGATTAGGGCTTGGCGGCGGCTCCGTATCATAAAATGCATGAATCCTTCTCTCTGATTTTTTTTCTCCTCGAACGTGAATATATAGAGTTGGAGTTGAGGTCGGTGGAGCACCCGGAGGCCCACGAGGCAGGGGGCGTGCCCAGGGGGGCAGGCGCGCCCTCCACCCTCATGGACAGGGTGTGGGGCCCCTGCTCTTGATTCTTTCGCCAGTATTTTTTATAAAATCCAAAAATATTCTCCGTGAAGTTTCAGGTCATTCCGAGAACTTTTATTTCTGCACAAAAATAACACCAAGGCAACTCTGCTGAAAACAGCGTCAGTCCGGGTTAGTTCCATTCAAATCGTGCAAGTTAGAGTCCAAAACAAGGGCAAAAGTTTTTGGAAAAGTAGATACGACGGAGACGTATCAACTCCCCCAAGCTTAAACCTTGGCTTGTCCTCAAGCAATTCAGTTGACAAACCGAAAGTGGTAAAGAAAAACTTTTACAAACTCTGTTAGCTCTTGTTGTTGTAAATATGTAAAGCCAGCATTCAGGTTTTCAGCAAAGATTATGAACTAACCATATTCACAATAACACTTAGGTCTCATGTTTACTCATATAAATGGCATAATCAACTAGCGAGCAATAACACTTTCTCAAAACAATCATAATATTATATAACAAGATGGTATCTCGCTAGCCCTTTCTGAGACCACAAAACATAAATGCGGAGCACCTCTGAAGATCAAGGACTGACTAAACATTGTAATTCATGGTAAAAGTGATCCAGTCATAGTCATACTCAATGTAAATTAATACTAATGGATGCAAATGACAGTGGTGCTCTCCAACTGGTGCTTTTTAGTAAGAGGATGATGACTCAACATAAAAGTAAATAGATAGGCCCTTCACAGAGGGAAGCAGGGATTTGTAGAGGTGCCAGATCTTGGTTTTGAAATAGAGATACATAATATTTTGAGTGGTATACTTTCATTATCAACATAACAACCGACAGATCTCGATATCTTCCATGCTACACACGTTATAGGTGGTTCCCAAGCAGAATGGTAAAGTTTATACTCCCCCACCACCAACAAGCATCAATCCATGGCTTGCCCGAAACAACGGGTGCCTCCAACTAACAACAGTCCTGGGGGAGTTTTGGTTGCAATTATTTTGATTTGGTTTGAGCATGGGACTAGGCATCCCGGTGACCAGCCATTTTCTCGTGAATGAGGAGCGGAGTCCACTCCTCTTAAGAATAACCCGCCTAGTATGGAAGATACAGACAACCCAAGTTGATACATGAGCCATTCGAGCATACAAAATATAATTTCATTTGAAGGTTTAGAGTTTGGCACATACAAATTTACTTGGAACGACAGGTAGATACCGCACACAGGAAGGTATGGTGGACTTGTATGGAATAACTTTGGGGTTTATGGAAGTGGATGCACAAGCAGTATTCCCGCTTAGTACAAGTGAAGGTTAGAAAAAGACTGGGAAGCGACCAACTAGAGAGCGAAAACAGTCATGAACATGGATTAAAATTAATCAACACCGAATGCAAGCATGAGTAGGATATAATTCATCATGAACATAAATATCGTGGAGGCTATGTTGATTTTGTTTCAACTACATGCGTAAACATGTGCCAAGTCAAGCCACTCAAATCGTTCAAAGGAGGATATCACCCTATCATACCACATCACAACCATTTTAATAGCATGTTGCACTACTAGAAAAACAACTACTAATGGCGCACCTAATTTGGCTATTAATGGCGCATTTGTGGTGCGCCATTAATAGCACGCCATTAGTAATTTTTACTAATGGCGCACCAGGTGGTGCGCCATTAGTATATGCGAGGGTGCGCCATTAGTATGCCTCTCAGGGGGCATGTATACCCAGGTGCTTTGGCATTCTAATGGCGCACCACCTCGATGCGCCATCAAGAATCAGGAGATACTAATGGCGCATCTACCCAAAGGATGCGCCATTAGTAATTATGGCATACTAATGGCGCATCGACAAGTGATGCGCCATTAGTATGCTTTGTCATACTAATGGCGCACCGTCATGTGATGCGCCATTAGTATGAATATAAGGGTTTTTTATTTTTTATTTTCTGTTTTTGCACAGGTTACAAAATGTATAATTTGACAAAATATAGACAGCACACATCAACAATAGATTCATCAGATACAATAGAAGATTAGTCTTTGAATACAATTCATCATATTAGTCTCCGAATACAATTCATCATATTAGTCTCCGAATTGAAAAGACCGAACAAAGATAGAACATTATATTACAAGTCTCGAGACCGCGAGTAGCGAAGTTTGTCTTCACATTACAAGTCGATATCGATCATCTAAACTACCATCACATAGAAGAGAGCTGCGGTCATCACGATGAGCATCATCACGATGAAACTTCGTCTTCATCCGGTTCCTCCAACGCTCCCTCCCTCTCCCGCTAGATAGCGGGCGTATCTAGATTCGCCTCGGCCCTAGTGGTGTACCCTTTGTAACTCATACCGCTGAATCGGTGAACCTGTCTCCGACACTCCTCCCGATCATCGTGAGACTCCGGGAACCTTACCCTTGTACACGACATACGCCGGCATCGCTATGCACTAGCCAAACGAAACGTTAGTACCAATTCACGAGACAATACATAAGCAATATATAAGTATGCAATGTAACGACCGGAAGAGAAAAGCAAGACATTAATAGCATCGATTACATCTAAGTTGAACGACTCTCGAAACCAAAGAGACATACTACAAGTTCATTAAAGTTTAATTACAACATGAGCCAATCGATGTTTCAGAACTAGACAACTCGACTCAAGGGATCGGAGCGTGGATGAAGCCGCCGTCTATCGTGGGAGTCATGAAAGAACGGGCGTTGTCATCCCGCATTTGTAGCATTGTGTCGATGTCACCGTTGGACGGTTGATTTCTGAGGTAGAACTGCCCGAGGTACGGCGACATCTTGATGGATGATTTCCGCAAACTCCGACCGGATGCGAAAGAATTCTTGTCGGAGGTCCGGCCCTGGATTGCCGACACGCCGCGGCCCAATCTTGAGTTTACTCGGTAGCGAAGTTGATGATGGTCCCGCACGATCGCCTCGCATGTGATGGATGGCGAGTAGGCACCCTTCGATCACAGCGGCTGCTTGACGCAGCGTAACGTCAGACAGGGAGAACACGCGGCTTGCCGACTTACGAATAGGCCCGGTGAAGGTGCCTCCAGATTTGGCGTGAGCTGGGAGAACATCATCAAGAACCTTCTTGACATTTGTGTAGTCTACGCTCAATCGACGGTCCGAGTCGAAATACGTGGCCATGGAATATTTGGGGCTTAGGAGGATGAGCGTGCAACGTGTGTCACCGCAGAAAACACGGAATGTTAAAAGAAAACGATCGAAATGTAAGAACTCATATGTTACGGGCGGTTGAGGGAGGACTTACTCGGGAAAGTAAGGCACGAGGAAGTTATCCTTATCTTGGTTTGCCGTAATGACGCCTTCGAGGTAAGAACTCGCGACTTGCGGTCCCCGCGCTGCCCAAGAACTTGGCACGCATGTAGAAGGGGTCGACTATCGCGATGTCCGGGTCTTGTCGCGAATGATCCGCATCTCCATACTCAAATAAAATAGCCGAACGAAGGTGTAGTGCAGCGGATGAAGGTTCAACATAGCGTGGATGTCATCAAAACGCAGGACGATCGTGACGCCCGATGGAGTTATCCACAAAGCCCTTGCCCTCTCGCACCTTGGCCGCGAAACCGGTATGCCACATCCTTCTCCCCGAGACGCAGCTTCTCCAAAGAAAGAACATCATCATGCGCACTCGCATAGCACCGGTTGCAGCATTGAGCATATTTGTCGGTAGCATCGCCTACCCGCCACATGCACCCTCCTCGAGATATCCTGCGGTGAAGGTGGCCCGCCCCGAGCACGGATCGCATTTTGTGCCGGCTGGCTCGCACCCTTCTTAGTCTTTCTTTTGCGTGCCTTCTTCTTCTCCGTAATGGGACCGAGTTTTGCTCACGCATCGCCTTCTTGAGTGTGTTGGGGCTGATAATATTTTGCACCTCGCCTATCTCGAGGCTCGGTGAAGTCGGCACCGGAGGCGCCTCCCCGAGAGCTGAACGCCAGATGGCGCTGTTGCAACTTGGCTTCTCCGCGGCACGAGCCTAGATCGCACACGCCTTTTGTTGGGTTTGGTTCTTGAGAAGGAGGCCCCATGAAGTCGCCATCGCATTCCATGCTCGGCAAAGTACTTGATCGACGCTGCCAAATGTATCATAGTCGCCGCCGTCGCCGTTACGATCCCGTGCCATATGCATGTTTGGATCCAGGCATAGGGATGTCCGCACCGTTCTGGGCGGTCTTGCCATGGGGCCGACTTACGCCGCAAGACGATCGGGCGGTGTTGTCTTTGGGGTGGTGTCCCCGCCCCCAAACGAATCTGGCTCTTCGCCAAAGCAGGGCCAGCTCAGCAGGCCCGAGGGTCATCACGTCATCATCGTCGGCCCCGATGGGTCGATTCGGAGGTAACAAGTCGTCGCAGTCGGCAGCACCGAACCAGCTTGAACCCTAAACAAGTTGGGTGGCATCCGGTACCGTGGAAGAAGGGGTTGCCGGTTGAACGATTTTGCCCTTGGCGACATCGACCAACTCGTTGTTCACGTAGTGGAGGAGAGTGCACGGAACGTCGGGCGGCGCCTCGCGAAAACATGTAGGGCGCCGTGATGCCCGATCAAAGGCAAGGAGATGAAGTCCTCGGCGAGAGAGGCTTAATTAGTTACCGTGATGATGGCGCCGAGCTCGGCTAATGTAGAGGCACCGCCAACGGCGGCGTCTGACGATTGAGGGCCGCTTCGCAGAGGTGCTCGCCGGGCGTACACCCGGTGCATTAAGCTCCCGTGCGGCGTCGAAGACACCAATGCCGCCTCCGCCGGAGGCACCAATGGCCCCGCCATCGCATTATGCGAAGTTGCTGGCCGTGAAGCTAGGAATCGGGCGGCCCTCGCTGGCGCCCGCAATCCACGCATTCAACCCCGAGATCAAGGTAGGCACAAGGGCGGTGATCGCCGCCCGAGTCGTTGTTCCACTTGCTCTTGGACAATCTTTCGAATCCGCGCCACATGTGCCTTGAGTTCTTGAACCTCTCGCTACCGCTTTCCGAGCTGGTCTTTTTCTCCTTCCGCACACCAAATGTATAGTATGACCCCATTTTGTCGACAAGCCTTTGCCGCCACACGACCACCGACGCCGGCTTCATCGAGCTTATCCTTGTTCTTCATTACATTCAACCCCTATTTAGAGTGGTGTCCCAAGGGTTGCTCGAGTCGACCCCGCCATCGCTTTCGATTCGCTGCAGAAGGAATGTGAACCATTTAGAAATTCGGCTTCATTAATTAGAATGCAACCATATGGAGCTAATTACGCCGGGGTGTATTCCTTACTGTAACAAGTCGAAGCTGCCTGGTCTTCGGATCCGTGGTAAGCTCCTTTGTTTCCGGGTCCTTCTTGTATCGGGCCCCGACAAAGTTCCCGGTCCGCTTGTCACCGTATGTATCGAAGAGGGGCGGTAGGCCTTGCTCGGCACGCCTCCGCCTCCTCCTTGTCCCATATAGGCTCCGCCACTCAGTAACCGCCGGGACCGAGTGTGTGTTCCCCTATGTTCAGCTCCCGCATTTGTTTCCCCCACTTGATTGGGAGCTTGCGGTGCTCGAGCAATTGATCTTGAAGTCGTTGTAGTCATCTTCGGTGATCGAAGGATTTTTCTCCTTGATCTTCCGATAACTCTCACCTTTGTCGATCATTCTCTTCACATTGCTTTTCCAAGTAGACAGTGGCCTTGCTCATCTTCGTGAGGGCAGCATTGTTCACTTTATTCCCTTTGAGGCTTGTGTTTTCAAATTCAGCGGGAACTTGTATCGCTCGTGCAGCTTCGTGAAGAGGAGGTTGCGCAAATTCCCTCGGTCGATGCCTCGTGTTCTCGGTGTTGATCGAGACGGTGCTCGAGAATGCACCCGAGCTGAAGCGAAAACCCTTGACTATTCGTTCGGGCGCCGTTGGATTCCCGTTGGAGTCCACTTCAGCAACTTCCTCCTTGAGGGTGCGGAGCATGATCGGGCGCCGGTCCTTCCGTTGCCTCTTCGGTTGGCTGCCATCTCAGCGCGGCGCCCGCCATCATCGCTGGTGGCATCCTCGGCGGCACCATCGGTGGTGGCATCGGTGGGGTCATCCTCGGCGGTACCATCGCTGGTCTCGTGGATCGGTGGGGAAAGGCGGCGGCCTCATACAAGTGAGGTTGTTCCTCCATCTCCGGGACAGCTCCCAATGCCTTGCCGCCTCAACCCCGGCCTCATCGTTGTGGGCCATGTTTCTCTCTAAATAGAAACAAAGTTTGGTCAAAAGTTGGTTATTGTCAAGGAACAAGATCATGGTCTCATCATTTAGGGTTTGTCGACACCGAGGCATCCTAAAATCTCAGCTTCTATCATTTATGGTTTTTCGACGCCGAGGCACCCTAAAATCCTAAGCTTTCATCATTTCGGTTTTTTCGACTCCGAGGCACCCTAAAAGCCATGCATTAGTCACAAGTACGCCGGGGCAGTTGATCCTACTTAATTAACTACTAAGATACCCTGCCCATGCATTAGTCACAAGTACCCCATATGTCCTATTTTTAGCAAAGTCATGCTAAAATTCATGGAAAATTTCAGCATGACCTTTGCTGAAAATAGGACATATGGAGTAATTCGAATTTGCCGGAACGGAAGTTAATCGACATTCCGGCAAACTCAAGGGCCTCTCGGGTACCTGCAAAATCATTATCCTCAGCGTAATGAAGTCGCCAATGGGTCATTTCAAGATCACAATGAGACTACCCCTTGACAATTGTATCAACCCAACTCAAGACTTTTGTCATGGGATTCCACAAGCCCACATTGGTAACAATTGTACTTCAAACATGCTGTTATCGGCCAACAACAACTCCGTAACGGAGTTAGCAGAGAAGAAAAAGCACTATAGACATTCATCTAAAAACTCTTAAACGACATTACCCGTAATCGTAAGCAAGATAGCAGGTGAAGCAACTACATCATACATTAGCAGCAGTTCATAGCAAAACTATATGAATGTTTGGCCTCTTGATAAAAAAAACCATACATCAGCAAAGATCACATACATCATACAGGATACAACAAAGAATTGATCAAGAGCATGTTGATGACTTCTAATTTAACAAAGTATCCTATTATTTTACCCTAATGAGACTAACCAACTGTTGAGGAGTTTGGCATATCTTCATTTTGCACCACAAATATATTTGAAAAAAACTTTTACATCGTGTGAAAATCTTCTCTACAAATATGAGAAAATAGACATAACTTGGGTCGCCATGTATCTCTGCCATTGATCATCAAAACTAAATCAATATAAGAAAATATGGTGAAAACTAAATCAGACAAGATATTTGAAAACATGAATTAGTCTGCCATTAGGAGGAGGGGGAGCTCACGGGGGTGGTGGTGCTCCGGCGACGGTGGTCGGGGCGGGGTCGAGGTGGGGCAGCGGCGCTGGGCGGGGTCGAGGCGGCGCCGAGGCGGCGGGCAGCGCCGAGGCGGAGTCGGGCGTCAGGCGGCGGGGTCGCGCCGAGGCGGCGGCTGGGCGGCGTCTGGGCGGCGGGTCGCGTCGAGGCGGCGGGTCGCGCCGAGGCGGCGGCTGGGCGGCAAGGCCGAGGTGGCGGGGACGGTGGCGCCGAGGGAGGCGGGCGAGGGAGAGGGAAGGCGAGGAGAGGGCGAGGAGGGAGAGGGCGAGGCGAGGGCGAGGGTCAGGCAGCAAGGGCAAGTGGATCGAGAGGGAGAGGGAACCGCGAGGGGAGAGGGAAGGGGATCGGGCGAAGGGGAGAGGGCAGGATCGGTACAATACTAATGGCGCACCTCACCGTGGTGCGCCATTAGCATGTCCACTAATGGCGCACCTCACCGTGGTGCGCCATTAGTATTTTTTTTATTTCAACTCGAGCCAAAAGGTTATGTACTACCGTAACCTATCCATGTCAAGCCCACTCTACTAGCTCGACCGGGTCGCCAGCCCAGTTCTCACACTGTGAGGTCCTGGGTTTGACTCCTGTGCTCCACAAATTTTTTAGCATTTAAAAAGCTGTTTGATACTTATTTATGTTTAAATATGTTCAAACTTGTTTAAATAATAACAGCAATATTTTTTATAAGACAGTAGCATTTAAAAGCTGTTTGATACTTATTTTTTTATAAGACGGTGCTGGGTGCGGGGTCGGCGACGGCGGTTGAGTAGGGAATCGAGGTGCGGGGGTCAAGTGGCGGCCGGTGGACTGGGGGTGCTTTCGGCGAGGGGGACCGGATCCGCGAGGTGGGATAGCGATCGAGATGGAGGGGGATCGAGGTGGGCTCCACAAATTTTTTTAGCATTTAAAAGTTGTTTGATACTTATTTGTGTTTAAATATGTTCAAACTTGTTTAAATAATAACAGTAATATTTTTTATAAGACAAGAGCATTTAAAAAGCTGTTTGATACAATCGATCTTAGCAAGCTATCTGCTCACAATCTTCTTGCCCTTCTTTTTCGCAAATGGAGTTCTTCCGTGGAACGGACGTCCTTTAGGTAGGGTGGTCCCGCTTCTTCTTGTGGTGTATGCTGCTACTTCATCATCGCTGCCATGTTCGATCCTCGGTCGCCGTGCTTGTCAAGTCTTGCTCATTGGCTACTCCATCCATTCCGATGATCTTCCTTTTGCCTCTCCTCACGACAACACGACCGGGCTTTGGCGGGTCGGTAATGAAGAAGCATTGGTCCACTTGGGAAGCCGCATCTATGGCTCATTTTTTCGCGGTGACGCTTATACCATGATCTTGGATTTGGCTTCGGTATAACCATGGTGGTGAAATACCGGTCTTCTTTTATGACGTTCTTGGCCCATCCGACACGGAACATCGGGACCTTCTCTCCAACAGAGCTCAGCTCCCAGATCTCCTCGATCCTTCCGTAGTATCTGTCCTTGTCGTTACCGTGTAGGATTCCATCGTTACCCCGGAGTTCGATAACCATCGCTTCTTCATGTCCTTGGCCTCGGTGTAGAATGTGTAGCCGTTGATATCGTACACCTCATATGTCATCGTTGTGCTCGGCGCCTGTGACAAGGCGAATATGAGTTGTTCTTCCGCGGAAGAATCCTCATGTAAAGGGTACGGCTGTAAGCTTCTCGCTTGAACCAACGCGTGAAACATGAGTTGTGCTCTTTGAGTGTATCTCCGTCCGGCCCTCTGTTGGCCTCGGTCATTGTCGCCTTTTTAATAAAGGTTTTGTGCTCTACCACCCAAGGATCGACCACGCCTATGTGTTGTAGCGGCTAGGTTTGCTCTTTCAAAGTCGGCGAAGTCGACCCTCGAAGTCGACATGCATTTCGCGGCGACCCTCACGGTGACCCCATCCAAATGAGCCTGCCGAGGTGCTCGCTGACGGGCAGACCAACGGGTTCTCGATGCCTAGATAATTCGTGGCAAGAGGAGATGCACTCTTCGGTCGAAAGCCCCCGGCTATGCTTCCTTCCGGACGTGACATGTTGCGAACATATCCTTTGATGACACCATTCATCCTTTCGAACGGCATCATGCTGTGCAGGAACGCCGCCCGAGTTGGATGATATTCTCCACTATATGGACCAGCAGATGCACCATAACGTCAAGAATGCGGGCGGAAGTACATCTCAAGCTCGCATAGTATCACCACGATCTCTTCCTCGTAGCCTTCGAGTTGCCTCACGCCAATCGACTTCCGAGAGATGACGTCAAGAAGTTGCATAGGCCAAATAGCGTTTCACCTGGACGCGGCGTCCATGATCCCAATGGATTGCAATCGGAAGTATTCTGCGTCATCAAGACGTGATACCGTGAGACTTCATCCTGCTGAACTTCGCCACTGGGTCTAGGTATCGCTTATCTTCCCCAGCGTAACCCTAAGGAAGTTTTACTCCTAGGAGGCGGTGAAAACTGCTCGATCTCCTCCCGACTTAGAGTGAAGCACGCGGGAGGGTAGTCATTTCCGGTCTTCTTGGCCTTTTGCCTTTGGCGACTTTACTTCTTCGTGTCCCGCTTCATCATCATCATCATCATCATCATCATCATCATCATCATCATCATCATCATCATCATCATCATCATATAGCGTGAAGCTCCCGCCTCGATGCCCATTGATTTCAAGTCCGCCTTGCTTTCGCCCATCTTTGGTCCTCTCTCGCATGTTGAGCAGTGGTACCAAGCAGACTCGCACACGCTCTTCGTGATATGCATGACATCAAGGCTGTGAGGCACACGGTGGATCTTCCAAGACGGCAAGTCCCGTAAAAACAGACCTCGCTTTCCATACCTTCAGCAGCTGCTCGCGCGCTTTTCGCTTCTTTCCCGGCTCGCGCCTTTTGCTTCTTTCCGGCAAGGCAGTCTATCCAATTTTTCAACAGCTTGTCTATTTCCTCGCCGCTCCTCGTGACATCGGGCGCTGGGTTCGGTTTCACCATCGAACAGATCCTTGCGCTTCCTCCATGGGTCATCGTCGCGAAGCCACCTTCGATGTCCCATGAACACGGTTTTCAAGACCCGGATCTCTATCTAGTCGGGCGATACGTTGTGTCATCCATGCACCTTACGCATCCGTAAAATCCGTGGACTACCTGCCCGCGAGATATCCGTGAATCGAGATATTCGTGCACCGCCGTGGAGCAAAGGCGACTCTCATAGGGAAATATTCTTTCTGCGGCGTCCCACGTATTGGTGGCGTTTTCCACAGCGTGTCAAGCTCCTCTTTCAGCAGCCCCAGACATGCATTGATGTCGCTCTCGGTTGTTTCGCCCTTCAATTAGCATACTCATGTGAATGTACTTCCTCTTCATGCACAAACTGTGGGGAAGGTTGTACATCCACACAAACACATGCCAAAAGTGCTATGTGTGCTTCTCGCTGCCAAACGGATTGACTCCATCGGTGCTCGCCAAAGACGATGTTCCTTGGATCGCTCCCAAATTCCGAGTCTTCGAAGTTCAACGCTACACCGCTCGCATCCTTAGGGTGACTCAAGCATCTTGTCTTTTTATCTATCTCCGGATCATTTGCGTCATCTTCCTCGCTTCTTCTCCTCCCTATCCGCGTGCCAACGCAGGAGCTTTGCTACCTTAGGGTCCGCTAAATAGCGCCGCAGACGAGGAGTGATCGGAAAGTACCACACCACTTTTCGAGGAGCTTTCTTCCTCTTCTTGTATCGAGTGACGCCGCACACCGGACATATGGTAGACTCCGCGTGCTCGCCCCGATAAATGATGCAATTGTTCATGCAGACATGGTATTTCACGTGCGGTAAATCCAGAGGACACACGATTTTCTTCGCCTCCTCCAAACTGGTCGGGCACTTGTTCCCCTTGGGAAGACGTTCGTGCGAATGACATGTTCTCGCCGGGCTACGCGCCGGTCATTTTGTGTTTTACCTTCTTCTCCGAGCCATGAGCGTTACTTTCAGCGGGTATCCTCGGCCTGCATCCTTCATACAATGGAGTAACCGCTCTAACTCAAGTTGATCCATCTTGGCTCTCTCGGGCGGCAGCTCTTGCGTTATCCGTCCGCTTGAGAAGCAGCTCTTGAATATGAGGGTCCCGCACCCAGCCCATCGATGGTCCAGCGTCGCTCGCTCCGGGCCGCATCATCATCTTCATGATCATGCCCGTCGCCTGCTCCGCATCTTCCTCATCATCATGTCCTCGCATCTTCTACATGATGATCGTACAAAGATCACAGTCGTGATCATCTCCTCGGGATTCTTCGTCTTCTCGCCTACCGAGCCGCGGTGGTTGTCTTGCTGCCCTTCCTCATTTCTTGCCCGCCCGCATGGACGACTTCAGAGTCATCTTCATCACCTTGCCACCGATAGCCATCCATGAAACCACGCAATGCAGGTGGTCCCAAGCACCTGCCCGAATCCGGGTCCGCAATAAGGCTCTTCACTTGCATCTTCGACACGGACATCTTATCTCCGCCTCGTTCTTTTGAAGCATCTCGCCTTCGTGGACCTCAAAACCTATTCACGATGCCTTCGGGTCATCGTGGCGGACCATGGTCGCTTCAAGGGTAGAGCAAAACGATATTTTAGAACCAAACAAAAATTTGGCATGACTTTCCTAAAAATAGGACCAAAAGAATGCTTAATGCCAAAATTCTCGCCAAACGGAAATGAATCAACATTCCGCAAAATATTGGCAACTATCGCATTTCAAATACCGGTACACCTCCAAACACAAACACATATGCAACACCACAAACATATGCAACACCACGAACATACATAGATCTAGCTAGGTTGTAAAAAGTGCATGCGCACATTGTTGTAGGGAGAACAACCTAAATATAGCTTCCCCTTACTGACCTAATAAAACAAGGTAATTTAACCACATAATTTGAATGACTCTATGGTGGAAATGAGGTGAAAAAGAGGAGGCACCCGAGACAAGGAGGAGGTGGAGAGAATGAAGTGGGAAGAAAGTGAGTGTGTGGGTAGGAGAGGCTGCCCCAAATATCTTGTTGCTGCCCACTTACTAATGGCGCACCTCTTGCATGGTGCGCCATTAGTAGTTACAACTACTAATGGCGCACCTAAGCAGGATGCGCCATTAGTATGTTTGGATAGGCGCACTAGTTCAAAAAAAAGAATTTCTATACTAATGGCGCCCACAGCCTCGTCGCCATTAGTAGTTACAACTACTAATGGCGCACTTGGGCAGGATGCGCCATTAGTAAGTTTGGATAGGCGCACTAGTTCAAAAAAAAATTCTATACTAATGGCGCACCAACTGCCTGGTGCGCCATTAGTAGTTACAACTACTAATGGCGCACTCGCAGAATGCGCCATTAGTATGTTTGGATAGGCACTAGTTCAAAAAAAATTCTATACTAATGGCGCACCCACCGCCTTGCGCGCCATTAGTAGTTACAACTACTAATGGCGCACTAGGGCAGGATGCGCCATTAGTATGTTTGGACAAAGCGCTAGTTAAATTTTTTGATACTAATGGCGCACCCTTTGCCGGTGCGCCATTAGTAGTTTAAACTCTAATGGCGCATCAGATTGTGGTGCGCCATTAGTATATACTAATGGCGCACCAGCTTTCTGGTGCGCCATTAGTGTCAATCCCATCTATAGCCCTTTTTCTAGTAGTGTTGGCACGCAAGGCAAACCATTATAAACTCCTAGCTAATTAAGCATGGCATAAGCAACTATAATCTCTAGTTGTCATTGCAAACATGTTTCATTCATAATATGCTTAATCAGGAACGATGAACTAATCATATTTACAAAAACAGGAGATGTCGAGTTCATACCAGCTTCTCTCATCTCAATCAGTCCATCATATATTGTCATTATTGCCTTTCACTTGCACGACCGAACGGTGTGGATAATAATAATAGTGCACGTGCATTGGACCAAGCTGGAATCTGCAAGCATTTAATTGGACTCTTGGTTAAATCAACAATAATGCATATAAGAGCCACTTCAACATTTTCATCATGGTCTTCTCCTCTCGACCCCCAAAGGAAAGAAAGGAAATAGAACTATTTACACGGGAAAGCTCCCAACAAAGAAAAAGAAGAACGAGAAATCTTTTTGGGTTTTCTTTTAATTACTACTACTACCAGCATGGAAAGTAAACTAGCTAAAAGCTACAACTAATTATTTTTTTTGGTTTTTCTTAAGGTTTTTCAAACACACAAGAAGAGAGCAAGAAAAGAAAATAAACTGGCATGGATAGTACAATGAAAAAGTATGAGCACCGACAACTAGAATGAGTGTGTGATCATGAATGTAACGTCGGTGAGAAATACGTACCCCCCCCCCCCCAAGCTTGGGATTTTGGCCTAAGTTGGTCTATGCCCATCGATGGCGTGGCGGATATCCGAAGTTGTAGCTAGGGTCGTACTGATGTAGCCGCTACTGCCTCACGAGCTGTAACTTGGAGGCGAGCTGCTTCCGCCCTCCTCTCGTACTCGTTTGCCTCCTCACTGGTTATGACATATCTCCCCTTTGCCTGAAAGTCAAAGAAAGTAGGAGCAGGGAGAGCAATATGGACAGCGCGATGCCTGTCAAAGATTAGTCGGTACTGGAGAGGCTGTTCATTCCTCTCAATAAACTGATGGCGAACCATAGCATTAAAATCTAGATAAGTAGGAGGCAACTCCATATCAATTTCACGAACGGGTACCTCGAGAAAATTAGCTAAACAGGTCGCATAAATTCCACCAAACAAATCTCCGCTAATACTATTATGATGCAACCTTCGTGCAACAATAGCTCCCAAGTTATATTGTTTATCTCCTAATACAACACTCTTGAGAACACTAAGATCGGGAACGCACATGTGACATGCCTCGTCCTTACCGTTAATGCATCTACCTATAAAGAGAGCAAAATAATGTATGACAGGAAAATGAATGCTCCCTATGGTAGCTTGCATGATTTCCCTAGATTCCCCCACAGTTATACTAGCAAAAAAGTCTTTATATTCAGATTTGCGAGGTACACTAGCACTACCCCACCGCGGAAGTTTACAAGCAGTATTAAAATCCTCTAAATCCATGGTATAAGATTTATCGTAAAGGTCAAACAGGACCATGTGAGAATTGCGTGATGATGTAAATTTAAACCTTCTCACAACAGAGACAGCTAGGTAGTAATGTTGGGGGCATTTATCTGACACGAAGCCCTCGAGTTCAGCATTACGCACATACGCGTCAAATTCATCCTTAATCCCTGCTTGCACCATGAAATTTTCTGACGGCCATTCACAAGGCCGCACTTGAGCTTCTCTTGGTGGTTCATGGTCCAGCTCACGTATTGCAGGCGTGGGTCCTTGCTTCGTTGAAGAACCACCTTGGTACATTTTCCTAAACATATTTCTTCCTCTGAAAAATTTCTGAAATTTTTAGTGACTCAAAATAAAAGTGAACCAAACTCAACAAAATTGATAGCAACTACTCCCACAAGTGCTTAGAGACTATACCATGCATTAGAATTACTTGGGACCAAATTAATTTGACATGCAAGCTCAAGAACAGGGTCACCTAAGAAGCCAAAAATTGCAATGAATAAAGCACTAGAACAAAAACTAATTGGACCATTGGAGGAGTCACATACCAAAGAACAATCCCCCAAAGCAGTTTTGTGAATGGAGCTTTGAGCAAGGAGATCGAAAATCGCTGCAAAACGAGCTAGAACACGAGTTTGAGCTGTGTGGTGATTTTTCTGGAGGAAGACGAAGTGTGTGGGTGCTGGAATAAGTGTAGGGGGCCACGTGGGGCCCACGAGGCAGGGGCGCGCCCTGGACCCTCGTGGCCAGGTGGTGGCTCCCCCTGGTGTGTTCTCAGTGCCAAATATTCTTAAATATTCTACAAAAAATCATATTTCAATTTCAGGGCTTTTGGAGAACTTTTATTTTTGGGGTATTTTTTATTGCATGGTAATTCAGAAAACAGACAGAAAATACTATTTTGACTTTTTTAATCTAAATAACAGAGAGTAAAAGGAGGGTACATAGAGTTGTGCTTTCTAACTTCATCCATCTCAGGCTCATCAAAAGGAATCCGCTAACAAGGTTGATCAAGTCTTGTTAACAAACTCATTCTGAATCGCATGAAACCGGAGAATTTTCGAATAGCACTAGGTTACCTCAACGGGGATATGCACGTCCCCAATAATAAGGATATCATATTTCTTCTTGACAGTAGGAAGAGGAAATTCAAAACCTCCAATAGTAATAGTTGGAATTTTTCCAATAGAATTGATACTGTGGACTTGAGGTTGTTTCCTCGGAAAGTGTCCCGTGTGCTCATTACCATTAACATGAAAAGTGACATTGCCTTTGCTGCAATCAATAACAGACCCTACAGTATTCAAAAAGGGTCTACCAAGGATAATCGACATACTATCGTCCTCGGGAATATCAAGAATAACAAAGTCTGTTAAAATAGTAACGTTTGCAACCACAACAGGCACATCCTCACAAATACCGCCAGGTATAGCGGTTGATTTATCGGCCATTTGCAAAGATATTTCAGTAGGTGTCAACTTATTCAAATCAAGTCTACGATATAAAGAGAGAGGCATAACACTAACACCGGCTCCAAGATCACATAAAGCAGTTTTAACATAGTTTCTTTTAATGGAGCATGGTATAGTTGGTACTCCTGGATCTCCAAGTTTCTTTGGTATTTCACCCTTAAAAGTATAATTAGCAAGCATGGTGGAAATTTCAGCTTCCGGTATCTTTCTCTTATTTGTAACAATTTCTTTCATATACTTAGCATAAGGATTCATTTTAAGCATATAAGTCAAACGCATATGCAAAAAGATAGGTCTAATCATTTCAGCAAAGCGCTCAAAATCCTCATCATCCTTTTTCTTGGATGGTTTATGAGGAAAAGGCATGAGTTTCTGAACCCATGGTTCTCTTTCTTTACCGTGCTTCCTACCAACGAGGTATCTCTTATCATAACATTGAATCTTTGATTGTGGGTTATCAAGATCAACTGCAGGTTCAATTTCTACATCATTTTTATAGCTAGGTTGAGCATCAACATGAACATCATCATTAACGTTATCACTAGGTTCATGTTCATCACCAGATTGTGTTTCAGCATCAGAAATAGAAATATCATTGGGATTCTCAGGTGTGTCATCAACAGGTTCACTAGAAGCATGCAAAGTCCTATCATTTTTCTTTTTCTTCTTTTTATAAGGACTAGGTGCATCCACATTAATTCTCTGAGAATCTTGCTCAATTCTCTTAGGGTGGCCCTCAGGATACAAAGGTTCCTGAGTCATTCTACCCCCTCTAGTCACAACTCTAATAGCATTGTCATTTTTCTTATTATTTAATTCATTGGGCAAATCATTTTGAGATTTAAGCACTTGTTCTACTTCAGTGGTAACCATTGAAGCATGTTTACTAATAAGTTTGAGTTCACCTTTAACTCTAGACATATAATCACTCAAGTGTTCAATCATATAAGCATTGCGTTTCAATTGTCTTCCAACATAAGCATTGAAGTTTTCTTGTTTAACAATAAAATTATCAAACTCATCCAAGCATTGGCTAGCGCAGACTTATAACGAGGAATATCACCTTCATCAAATCTATAGAGAGAATTTACCTTTACTACCTGTGTCGGGTTATCAAGACCATGTATTTCTTCAATAGGTGGTAAATTCATAACATCTTCAGCTTTAATACCTTTTTCTTTCATAGATTTCTTTGCCTCTTGCATATCTTCAGGACTGAGAAATAGAATACCCCTTTTCTTCGGAGTTGGATTAGGAGTTGGTTCAGGAAGTGTCCAACTATTTTCATTAGTCAACATATTATTCAATAGCAAATCATCTTGATCAACAGTTCTTTCCCTGAAAACACAACCAACACGACTATCCAGGTGGTCTCTGGATGCATCGGTTAGTCCATTATAAAATATATCAAGTATTTCATTTTTCTTGAGAGGATGATCAGGCAAAGCATTAAGTAATTGGAGAAGCCTCCCCCAAGATTGTGGGAGACTCTCTTCTTCAATTTGCACAAAATTATATATTTCCCTTAAGGCAGCTTGTTTCTTATGAGCGGGAAATATTTAGCAGAGAAGTAACAAATCATATCCTGGGGACTACGCACACAACCAGGATCAAGAGAATTAAACCATGTTTTAGCATCACCCTTTAATGAGAACGAAAATAATTTAAGGATATAGTAGTAGCGAGTTTTCTCATCATTAGTGAATAGGGTGGCTATATCATTTAATTTAGTAAGATGTGCCACAACAGTTTCAGATTCATAGCCATAAAAAGGATCAGATTCAACCAAGGTAATTATCTCAGGATCGACAGAGAAATCATAATCCTTATCGGAAATATAGATAGGTGAAGTAGCAAAAGCAGGGTCATATTTCATTCTAGCATTCAAAGTTTTTTCTTTCAGCTTAGCTAATAATTTCTTAAGATCATATCTATCATTGCAAGCAAGAAAGTCTCTAGCAGTTTCTTCATCCATAACATAACCCTCAGGCACAACAGTAATTCATATCTAGGGGAGAATCTTCATCATCACTTTCATCAATATTATCGGTTTCAATAATTTCATTCTCTCTAACCCTAGCAAGTTGTTCATCCAGAAATTCACCTAGTGGCACAGTGTTATCAAGCATAGAAGTAGTTTCATCATAAGTATCATGCATAGTAGAAGTGGCATCATCAATAACATGCGACATATCAGAATTAATAGCAGAAGCAGGTTTAGGTGTCGCAAGTTTACTCAAAGCAGAAGGAGAATCAAGTGCAGAGCTAGATGGCAGTTCCTTACCTCCCCTCGTAGTTGAGGGATAAATTTTCGTTTTCTCGTCTTTCAAGTTCCTCGTAGTGACCAGCAGATATAAATCCCAAGTGACTCAAAGAATAGAGCTATGCTCCCCGGCAACGGCGCCAGAAAATAGCCTTGATAACCCACAAGTATAGGGGATCGCAATAGTTTTCGAGGGTAGAGTATTCAACCCAAATTTATTGATTCGACACAAGGGGAGCCAAAGAATATTCTCAAGTATTAGCAGTTGAGTTGTCAATTCAACCATACCTGGATAACTTAATATATGCAGCAAAGTATTTAGTAGCAAAGTAGTATGGAAGTAACGGTAATGGTGACAAAAGTAACAGTACCAATTTTGTAGTAATTGTAACAGTGACAACGGAAAAGTAACTAAGCAAGGATCAATATGTGAAAAGATCGTAGGCATTGGATCAGTGATGGATAATTATGTCGGATGCGATTCTTCATGCAACTGTTATAACATAGGGTGACACAGAACTAGCTCCAGTTCATCAATGTAATGTAGGCATGTATTCCAAATATAGTCATACGTGCTTATGGAAAAGAACTTGCATGACATCGTTTGTCCTACCCTCCCGTGGCAGCGGGGTCCTATTGGAAACTAAGGGATATTAAGGCCTCCTTTTAATAGAGTACCGGACCAAAGCATTAACACTTAGTGAATACATGAACTCCTCAAACTACGGCCATCGCCGGGAGTGGTCTCGATTATTGTCACTTCAGGGTTACCGGATCATAACACATAGTGGGTGACTATTGACTTGCAAGATAGGATCCAGAACTCACATATATTCATGAAAACATAATAGGTTCAGATCTGAAATCATGGCACTCGGGCCCTAGTGACAAGCATTAAGCATAGCAAAGTGATAGCAACATCAATCTCGTAACATAGTGGATACTAGGGATCAAACCCTAACAAAACTAACTCAATTACATGATAAATCTCATCCAACCCATCACCGCCCGGCAAGCCTCACGATGGAATTACTCATGCACGGCGGTGAGCATCATGAAATTGGTGATGGAGGAAGGTTGATGATGACGACGGTGATGGATTCCCTCTCCTGAGCCTCGAACGGACTCAGATCAGCCCTCCCGAGAGATTAGGGCTTGGCGGCTCCGTGATCGTAAAACGCGATGAATACTTCTCTGATTTTTTTCTCCCGAATGTGAATATATAGAGTTGGAGTTGAGGTCGGTGGAGCACCGGGGGCCCATGAGGCGGCGCCCTAGTAGTAGGCGCGCCCCCACCCTCATGGACAGGGTGTGGGCCCCGTGGTCATGATTCTTTCGCCAGTATTTTTTATAACATCCAAAAATATTCTCCTTGAAGTTTCAGGTCATTCTGAGAACTTTTATTTCTGCACAAAAATAACACTAAGGCAATTCTGCTGAAAACAGCATCAGTCTGGGTTAGTTCCATTCAAATCGTGCACGTTAGAGTCCAAAACAAGGGTAAAAGTGTTTGGAAAAGTAGATACCATGGAGACGTATCAACTCCCCCAAGCTTAAACCTTTGCTTGTCCTCAAGCAATTCAGTTGACAAACTGAAAGTGATAAAGAAAAACTTTTACAAACTCTGTTAGCTCTTGTTGTTGTAAATATGTAAAGCCAGCATTCAGGTTTTCAGCAAATATTATGAACTAACCATCTTCACAATAACACTTAGGTCTCATGTTTACTCATATCAATGGCATAATCAACTAGCGAGCAATAATAATAAATCTCGGATGACAACACTTTCTCAAAACAGTCATAATATGATATAACAAGATGGTATATCGCTAGCCTTTTCTGAGACCGCAAAACATAAATGCAGAGCACCTCTGAAGATCAAGGACTGACTAAACATGGTAATTCATGGTAAAAGAGATCCAGTCATACTCAATGTAAATTAATACTAATGGATGCAAATGACAGTGGTGCTCTCCAACTGGTGCTTTTTAATAAGAGGATGATGACTCAACATAAAAGTAAATAGATAGGCCCTTCGCAGAGGGAAGTAGGGATTTGTAGAGGTGCCAGAGCTCGGTTTTGAAGTAGAGATAAATAATATTTTGAGTGGTATACTTTTATTGTCAACATAACAACCGACAGATCTCGATATCTTACATGCTACACACATTATAGGCGGTTCCCAAGCAGAATGGTATAGTTTATACTCCCCCACCACTAACAAGCATCAATCCATGGCTAGCCCGAAACAACGGGTGCCTCCAACTAACAATAGTCCTGGGGGAGTTTTGTTTGCAATTATTTTGATATGGTTTGAGCATGGGACTGGGCATCCCGGTGACCAAGCATTTTCTCGTGAATGAGGAGCGGAGTCCACTCCTCTTGAGAATAACCTGCCTAGTATGGAAGATACAGACAACCCTAGTTGATACATGAGCTATTCGAGCATACAAAATAGAATTTCATTTGAAGGTTTAGAGTTTGGCACATACAAATTTACTTGGAACGGCAGGTAGATACCGCATATAGGAAGGTATGGTGGACTCATATGGAATAACTTTGGGGTTTATGGAAGTGGATGCACAAGCAGTATTCCCGCTTAGTACAAGTGAAGGCTAGAAAAAGACTGGGAAGTGACCAACTAGAGAGCGACAACAGTCATGAACATGGATTAAAATTAATCAACACCGAATGCAAGCATGATTAGGATATAATTCACCATGAACATAAATATCGTGGAGGCTATGTTGATTTTGTTTGAACTACATGCGTAAACATGTGCCAAGTCAAGCCACTCGAATCATTCAAAGGATGATACCACCCTAACATACCACATCACAACCATTTTAATAGCATGTTGGCACGCAAGGTAAACCATTATAAACTCCTAGCTAATTAAGCATGGCATAAGCAACTATAATCTCTAGTTGTCATTGCAAACATGTTTCATTCATAATAGGCTGAATCAGGAACGATGAACTAATCATATTTACAAAAACAGGAGATGTCGAGTTCATACCAGCTTCTCTCATCTCAATCAGTCCATCATATATTGTCATTATTGCCTTTCACTTGCACGACCGAACGGTGTGGATAATAATAATAGTGCACGTGCATTGGACTAAGCTGGAATCTGCAAGCATTTAATTCAGGGGAGAAGACAAGGTAATATGGGCTCTTGGTTAAATCAACAATAATGCATATAAGAGCCACTTCAACATTTTCATCATGGTCTTCTCCTCTCGACTCCCAAAGAAAAGAAAGGAAATAAAACTATTTACACGGGAAAGCTCCCAACAAACAAAAAGAAGAACGAGAAATATTTTTGGGTTTTCTTTTAGTTACTACTACTACCAGCATGGAAAGTAAACTAGCTAAAAGCTACAACTAAATTTTTTGGTTTTTCTTAAGGTTTTTCAACACACAAGAAGAGAGCAAGAAAAGAAAATAAACTGGCATGGATAGTACAATGAAAAAGTATGAGCACCGACAACTAGAATGAGTGTGTGATCATGAATGTAACATCAGTGAGAAATACGTACCCCCCCAGGCTTAGGATTTTGGCCTAAGTTGGTCTATGCCCATGGATGGCATGGCGGATATCCGAAGTTGTAACTAGGGTCGTACTGATGCAGCCGCTACTGCCTCACGAGCTGTAGCTTGGAGGCGAGCTGCTTCCGCACTCCTCTCGTACTCGTTTGCCTCCTCCCTGGTTATGACATATCTCCCCTTTGCCTGAAAGTCAAAGAAAGTAGGAGCAGGGAGAGCAATATGGACAGCGCGATGCCTGTCAAAGATTAGTCGGTACTGGAGAGGCTGTTCATTCCTCTCAATAAACTGATGGCGAACCATAGCATTAAAATCTAGATAAGCAGGAGGTAACTCCATATCATTTTCACGAATGGGTACCTCGAGAAAATTAGCTAAACGGGTCGCATAAATTCCACCAAACAAATCTCCGCTAATACTATTTTGATGCAACCTTCGTGCAACAATAGCTCCCAAGTTATATTGTTTATCTCCTAATACAGCACTCTTGAGAACACTAAGATCGGGAACGCACATCTGACATGCCTCGTCCTTACCGTTAATGCATCTACCTATAAAGAGAGCAAAATAATGTATGGCAGGAAAATGAATGCTCCCTATGGTAGCTTGCGTGATTTCCCTAGATTCCCCCACAGTTATACTAGCAAAAAGTCTTTATATTCTGATTTGCGAGGTTCACTAGCACTACCCCACCGCGGGAGTTTACAAGCAGTATTAAAATCCTCTAAATACATGGTATAAGATTTATCATAAAGGTCAAACAGGACCATGTGAGAATTGCGTGATGATGTAAATTTAAACCTTCTCACAAAGGAGTCAGTTAGGTAGTAATGTTGGGGGAACTTATCTGACACGAAGCCCTCGAGTTCAGCATTACGTGCATACGCGTCAAATTCATCCTTAATCCCTGCTTGCACCATGAAATTTCCTGACGGTCATTCACAAGGCCGCACTTGAGCTTCTCTTGGTGGTTCATGGTCCAGCTCAAGTATTGCAGGACTGGGTCCTTGCTTCGTTGAAGAACCACCTTGGTACATTTTCCTAAACATATTTCTTCCTCTGAAAAATTTCTGAAATTTTTAGTGACTCAAAATAAAAGTGAACCAAACTCAACAAAATTGATAGCAACTACTCCCACAAGGGCCTAGAGACTATATCATGCATTAGAATTACTTGGGACCAAATTAATTTGACATGCAAGCTCAAGAATATGGTTACCTAAGCAGCCAAAATTTGCAATGAATAAAGCAGTAGAACAAAAACTAATTGGACCATTGGAGGAGTCACATGCCGAAGAACAATCCCCCAAAGCAGTTTTGTGAATGGAGCTTTGAGCAAGGAGATCGAAAATCGCAGCAAAACGAGCTAGAACACGAGTTTGAGCTGTGTGGTGATTTTTTCTGGAGGAAGACGAAGTGTGTGGGTGCTGGAATAAGTGGAGGGGGCCACGTGGGGCCCACGAGGCAGGGGGCGCGCCCTGGACCCTCGTGGCCAGGTGGTGGCTCCCCCTGGTGTGCTCTCAGTGCCAAATATTCTTAAATATTCTAAAAAAAATCATATTTCAATTTCAGGGCATTTGGAGAACTTTTATTTTCAATTTCAATTGCATGGATAATTCAGAAAACAGACAGAAAATACTATTTTGACTTTTTTAATCTAAATAACAGAGAGTAAAAGGAGGGTACAGAGAGTTGTGCTTTCTAACTTCATCCATCTCATGCTCATCAAAAGGAATCCACTAAGAAGGTTGATCAAGTCTTGTTAACAAACTCATCCCGAATCGCATGAAACCGGAGAATTTTCGAATAGCACTAGGTTACCTCAACGGGGATATGCACGTCCCCAATAATAAGGATATCATATTTCTTCTTGATAGTAGGAAGAGGAAATTCAAAACCTCCAATAGTAATAGTTGGAATTTTTCCAATAGAATTGATATTGTGGACTTGAGGTTGTTTCCTCGAAAAGTGTACCGTGTGCTCATTACCATTAACATGAAATGTAACATTGCCTTTGTTGCAATCAATAACAGCCCCTGCAGTATTCAAAAAGAGTCTACCAAGGATAATCGACATACTATCATCCTCGGGAATATCAAGAATAACAAAGTCCGTTAAAATAGTAACGTTTGCAACCACAACAGCACATCCTCACAAATACCGGCAATGTATAGCGGTTGATTTATCGGCCATTTGCAAAGATATTTCGATAGGTGTCAACTTATTCAAATCAAGTCTACGATATAAAGAGAGGCATAACACTAACACCGCTCCAAGATCACATAAAGCAGTTTTAACATAGTTTCTTTTAATGGAGCATGGTATAGTTGGTACTCCTGGATCTCCAAGTTTCTTTGGTATTCCACCCTTAAAAGTATAATTAGCAAGCATGGTGGAAATTTCAGCTTCTGGTATCTTTCTCTTATTTGTAACAATTTCTTTCATATACTTAGCATATGGATTCATTTTAAGTATATCACCAAACGCATACATAAAAGATAGGTCTAATCATTTCAGCAAAGCGCTCAAAATCCTCATCATCCTTTTTCTTGGATGGTTTCGGAGGAAAAGGCATGGGTTTCTGAACCCATGGTTCTCTTTCTTTACCGTGCTTCCTAGCAACGAAGTGTCTCTTATCATAACATTGAATCTTTGATTGTGGGTTATCAAGATCAACTGCAGGTTCAATTTCTACATCATTGTTATTGCTAGGTTGAGCATCAACATGAACATCATCATTAACGTTATCACTAGGTTCATGTTCATCACCAGATTGTGCTTCAGCATATGAAATAGAAATATCATTGGGATTCTCAGGTGTGTCATCAACAGGTTCATTAGAAGCATGCAAAGTCCTATCATTTTTCTTTTTCTTCTTTTTAGAAGGACTAGGTGCATCCACATTAATTCTCTGAGAATCTTGCTCAATTCTCTTAGGGTGGCCCTCAGGATACAAAGGTTCCTGAGTCATTCTACCCCTTCTAGTCGCAACTCTAATAGCATTGTCATTTTTATATTATTTAATTCATTGAGCAAATCATTTTGAGCTTTAAGCACTTGTTCTACTTGAGTGGTAACCATAGAACCATGTTTACTAATAAGTTTGAGTTCACCTTTAACTCTAGACATATAATCACTCAAGTTTTCAATCATATAAGCATTGTGTTTCAATTGTCTACCAACATAAGCATTGAAGTTTTCTTGTTTAACAATAAAATTATCAAACTCATCCAAGCATTGGCTAGCAGACTTATAACAAGGAATATCACCTTCATCAAATCTATAGAGAGAATTTACCTTTACTACCTGTGTCGGGTTATCAAGACCATGTATTTCTTCAATAGGTGGTAAATTCTTAACATCTTCAGCTTTAATACCTTTTTCTTTCATAGATTTCTTTGCCTCTTGCATATCTTCACGACTGAGAAATAGAATACCCCTTTTCTTCGGAGTTGGCTTAGGAGTTGGTTCAGGAAGTGTCCAATTATTTTCATTAGTCAGCATATTATTCAATAGCAATTCAGCTTGATCAACAGTTCTTCCCATGAAAACACAACCAACACGACTATCCAGGTGGTCTCGGGAAGCATCAGTTAGTCCATTATAAAAGATATCAAGTATTTCATTTTTCTTGAGAGGATGATCAGGCAAAGCATTAAGTAATTGGAGAAGCCTCCCCCAAGCTTGTGGGAGACTCTCTTCTTCAATTTGCACAAAAATATATATTTCCCTTAAGGCAGCTTGTTTCTTATGAGCGGGGAAATATTTGGCAGAGAAGTAATAAATCATATCCTGGGGACTACGCACACAACCAGGATCAACAAAATTAAACATGTTTTAGCATCACCCTTTAATGAGAACGAAAATAATTTAAGGATATAGTAGTAGGAGTTTTCTCATCATTAGTGAATAGGGTGGCTATGTCATTTAATTTAGTAAGATGTGCCACAACAGTTTCAGATTCATAGCCATAAAAAGGATCAGATTCAACCAAGGTAATTATCTCAGGATCGACAGAGAAATCATAATCCTTATCGGAAATACAGATTGTGAAGTAGAAAAAGCAGGGTCATATTTCATTCTAGCATTCAAAGATTTTTCTTTCAGCTTAGCTAATAATTTCATTGCAAGCAAGAAAGTCTCTAACAGTTTCTTCATCCATAACATAACCCTCAGGCACAACAGGTAATTCATATCTAGGGGGAGAATCTTCATCATCACTTTCATCAATATTATCAGTTTCAATAATTTCATTCTCTCTAACCCTAGCAAGTTGTTCATCCAGAAAATCACCTAGTGGCATAATATTATCAAGCATAGAAGTAGTTTCGTCATAAGTATCATGCATAGCAGAAGTGGCATCATCAATAACATGCGACTTATCAGAATTAATAGCAGAAGCAGGTTTAGGTATCGCAAGTTTACTCAAAACAGAAGGAGAATCAAGTGCAGAGCTAGATGATAGTTCCTTACCTCCCCTCGTAGTTGAGGGATAAATTTTGGTTTTCTCGTCTTTCAAGTTCCTCGTAGTGACCAGCAGATATAAATCCCAAGTGACTCAAAGAATAGAGCTATGCTCCCCGGCAATGGCGCCAGAAAATAGTCTTGATAACCCACAAGTATAGGGGATCGCAACAGTTTTCGAGGGTAGAGTATTCAACCCAAATTTATTGATTCCACACAAGGGGAGCCAAAGAATATTCTCAAGTATTAGCAGTTGAGTTGTCAATTCAACCATACCTGGATAACTTAATATATGCAGCAAAGTATTTAGTAGCAAAGTAGTATGGAAGTAACGGTAACGGTGGCAAAGGTAACAGTACCAGTTTTGTAGTAATTGTAACAGTGATAACGGAAAAGTAACTAAGCAAGGATCAATATGTGAAAAGATCGTAGGCATTGGATCAGTGATGGATAATTATGTCGGATGCGATTCTTCATGCAACAGTTATAACATAGGGTGACACAGAACTAGCTCCAGTTCATCACTATAATGTAGGCATGTATTCCGAATATAGTCATACGTGCTTATGGAAAAGAACTTGCATTACATCATTTGTCCTACCCTCCCGTGGCAGCGGGGTCCTATTGGAAACTAAGGGATATTAAGGCCTCCTTTTAATAGAGTACCGGACCAAAGCATTAACACTTAGTGAATACATGAACTCCTCAAACTACGGCCATCACCGGAGTGGTCCCGATTATCGCTACTTGAGGTTACCGGATCATAACACATAGTAGGTGACTATTGACTTGCAAGATAGGATCAAGAACTCACATATATTCATGAAAACATAATAGGTTCAGATCTGAAATCTTGGCACTCGGGCCCTAGTGACAAGCATTAAGCATAGCAAAGTCATAGCAACATCAATCTCAGAACATAGTGGATACTAGGGATCAAACCCTAACAAAACTAACTCGATTACATGATAAATCTCATCCAAACCATCACCGTCCAGCAAGCCTGCGATGGAATTACTCATGCACGGAGGTGAGCATCATGAAATTGGTGATGGAGGAAGGTTGATGATGACGACGGTGATGGATTCCCCTCTCCGGAGCCTCGAACGGACTCCAGATCAGCCCTCCCGAGAGAGATTAGGTGTGACGCCCTCGATTCAATCGTACACTAATCATACACGCAAATGTGTACGATCAAGATCAAGGACTCACGGGAAGATATCACAACACAACTCTAGACACAAATTAAAATAATACAAGCTTTATGTTACAAGCCAGGGCCTCGAGGGCTCGAATACATAAGCTCGAATACACAAGAGTCGTGGAAGCAACAATATCTGAGTACGTACATAAGTTAGACAAGTTTGCCTTAAGAAGGCTAGCACAAAAGCAACAACGATCGAAAAGGCAAGGCCTCCTGCCTGGAGCCTCCTAACTAGTCTCCTCGTCGACGATCTCCACGTAGTAGTAGACATCGGCGGTGGCATCTGACTTCTGGGCTCCAACATCTGGTTGCATCAACCGGAAAGAAGAAGAAAGGAGGAAAAGGAGGAGCAAAGCAACCGTGAGTACTCATCCAAAGTACTCGCAAGCAAGGATCTACACTACATATGCAACATTATCAAAGGAAGGTCAGATATGTGGACTGGGTCATAGAAATGCCAGAATAGAGAGAAGGCCTAGTCCTATCAAAGACTAGCATCTTCTGGAAACCACCATCTTGCAGCAAACGGAGGGAGTAGAATAGCATAAAGTAAAGTAGTAGTGGTGTTATCAACCTCGGCCGGAGATCCTTTCTCGACTCCCTGTGAGAAAGAAATCCTAGAGCCATACTATCCCGTTATCATCACAATCCATTACTCATCACCATCCAATTCTCATCACAAGTATCCAGTTCTAGTTGTATCGATCGGGATACAACTCCAAGTGTCCGTTATCGTAGGACAGGCTATCGATAGATGTTTTCTTCCCTGTGGGTGCACCAACTTACCCACCACGCCGCTTAACTCCGGCCGGACACACTTTCCAGGGTCATGCCCGGCCTCGGCCAAACAATACGCCGCAACCCGACCTAGGCTTAATAGAGAGGCCAGCACGCCGGACTAAACCTATGCCCCCAGGGGTCATGGGCGATCTCCTCGGGAACTCCTGCATGTTGCGTACGCGGCCGGTGAGCAGACCTAGCTACCTCCTTCAACAAGGCAAAGCGCCACGCAGTCCAACCCGGTCGCGCCACCACTCGGCCGACGCCTATTAAGCTTCTGATGCATACGACGCAGAACGCCCATACTATGCCCACGTGATGGTTAGTGCTATCGGGCCGAGGCCCTCGGATCAAATATCCAAATCATAGTGGATTAGGAACGCGGTAACAAGCGTAGACTCACGAAGATGTGACCCGTTGCCCGTCTCGAGGACTTGCGGCAAGGGCTAGGAATGCCCGGCCACGCCTCGTAATTATCTCGCGGGCACCCTCCAGTCAACCCGACTCCACATCGATCGCAATTAAGCTCATGGTACCCCTCAGGGTCGACCCGTCTTTCCAAGTAACAGTGGTAAAGTCCAAGTATCCTTGTGTCCAAACATCAAGGGGAAAAACCCGAGGAATCACCCCCGATGAATTCCACTAGATGTAATCATCAAGGTGAGCGTAAGAGGAATCACCCTCGAGGTTCACACTTGAGGGGTTGCACGACAGAGTCGTATCGGAAGTGGTTAAGGAGGAAATCACCCTCGATGATCACGACCGAATAACTACTCTACAGAGATCTCATCAGGAGTGATGTATGAGGTTCCACCCTCGGCACTCGATGGTAACTCTGCAGAGTCGAGCAACGAAGGGGCGTGATGTGAGGTGAGGTGTCGGGGTCTGGTCTTCGATCCCGTTGATCGGGTCTTCTGATAATCCAGCGGGGCAGTCGGGAAAAAGTGGGGGTGACTGATGGATCTCTAACCAACCTATACTAAGCAATTTAGGATAAGAAGGTAAGGTACAACAACAGATACAAAAATAGGCTATGCAACAGAATAGGAGCAAACAATAACAGTAGCAAAATCTAATGCAAGCATGAGAGAATGGAATGGGCGATATCGGGATGATCAAAGGGGGGGCTTGCCTGGTTGCTCTGGCAAGGAGGGGGTCATCATCGACGTAGTCGATCACAGGGGCATCAGCAGCGGTCTCGGGGTCTACCGGAGAGAAGAGGGGGAAGAAACAGTAAATACACGCAAACATATGTATAGCAAGACAACAAGCGGGGCTAGAGGTGTACGAACGTGGTGCTAGGTGTTACTGGCGAAGGGGGAAAACATCCGGGAAATTTTTCCCGGTTCCGGACGTCTGTCACGACGAGATGAACCGGAGGAAAGTTTGCAGGTTCGCTATGCTAGAGACGTGTGGCGCATTTAATGCATCACAGATCCGGATTCGCCTCGTCGTTCGAGCAACTTTCATATACAAAGTTTTTCGATCCGAGATACGGTTTAATTTCTATTAATTATTAAAGTTTTAACAATATTCTGAAATTGTTATTAAATCTAAAATGGGGTTATTGCATCAAGATGACGTCATCATGACAACAAATTGGTCAGCAGGTTGACTGAGTCAAACTAGACAGTGGGGCCCAATTGCCATTGACTGCTTAATTAATTAACAGTTAATTAGCTAACTAATCAGACTAATTAGGTTAGGTTAATTAACAGGATTACTTAAATTGATCAATTACTAATTAATTAATTAATTAATTAATTACTATTTTTTTACACAATTTTTTTAGGGGCTGGGCCCCACGTGTAAGTGGCCCAAAGGGCCAACCGGTCTTGAGCGTGCGGTTATCGGGCGTGGACGCCTGGGCGCAGCGTCACCCGAAACAGTAGCCGGCCAGGCTGCGGCGAAGAGGGGAGGCGCGGGCAATTCAGGGAAGGCGGAAAGCGGCACGAGGCGTCTTTGTTGGGGATCGTGGCGTAAATTCAAAATTTTCCCTCGTGTCACCAAGATCTATCTATGGAGAAACCAACAACGAGGGGAAGGAGAGTGCATCTACATACCCTTGTAGATCGCTAAGCGGAAGCGTTCAAGTGAACGGGGTTGATGGAGTCGTACTCGTCGTGATTCAAATCACCGATGATCCTAGTGCCGAAGGGACGGCACCTCCGCGTTCAACACACGTACAGCCCGGTGACGTCTCCCATGCCTTGATCCAGCAAGGAGAGAGGGAGAGGTTGAGGAAGACTCCATCCAGCAGCAGGACAACGGCGTGGTGGTGGTGGAGGAGCGTGGCAATTCTGCAGAGCTTCGCCAAGCACCTGCGGGAGAGGAGGAGGTGTCTCGGGAGGGAGGGAGATGCCAGGGACTCAGGTGTGGCTTCCCCTCCCTCCCCTCCACTATATATAGGTGCAAGAGAGGGGGGAAGGGCGCAGCCTTGCCCCTTCCTCCAAGGAAGGGGTGCGGCCAAGAGGGGGGAGGAGTCCATCCTCCCCAAGGCACCCTGGAGGTGCCTTCCCCCTTGGACTCTTCCCTCCCCAAGTCTCCTTGGCGCATGGGCCTCTTGGGGCTGGTGCCCTTGGCCCATATGGGCCAAGGCGCACCCCTACAGCCCATGTGGCCCCCCGGCAGGTGGACCCCGGTGGACCTCGGACCCCTTTCGCACTCCCTGCACAATACCGATAATGCGCGAAACTTTTCCTACGACCAAAATAAGACTTCCTATATATAAAACTTTACCTCCGGACCATTCCGAACTCCTCGTGACGTCCGGGATCTCATCCGGACTCGAACAACATTCGGTAACCACATACAAACTTCCTTTATAACCCTAGCGTCATCGAACCTTAAGTGTGTAGACCCTACGGGTTCGGGAACCATCTGCGCATATGACCGAGACGTTCTCCGGTCAATAACCAACAGCGGGATCTGGATACCCATGTTGGCTCCCACATGTTCCACGATGATCTCATCGGATGAACCATGATGTCAAGGACTCAATCGATCCCGTATACAATTCCCTTTGTCTAGCTTGCCCGAGATTCGATCGTCGGTATCCGATACCTTGTTCAATCTCGTTACCGGCAAGTCTCTTTACTCGTTCCGTAACACATCATCCCGTGATAAACTCCTTGATCACATTGTGCACATTATGATGATGTCCTACCGAGTGGGCCCAGAGATACCTCTCCGTCACACGGAGTGACAAATCCGATCTCGATTCGTGCCAACCCAATGTACACTTTCGGAGATACCGTAATGCACCTTTATAGCCACCCGCCATTGCTAGACATTTGGTACACCCAAAGCATTCCTACGGTATCCGGAGTTGCACAATCTCATGGTCTAAGGAAATGATACTTGACATTTTAGAAAAGCTTTAGCATACTGAACTACACGATCCGGTGCTAGGCTTAGGATTGGGTCTTGTCCATCACATCATTCTCCTAATGATGTGATCCCATTATCAATGACATCCAATGTCCATGGTCGTGAAACCGTAACCATCTATTGATTAACGAGCTAGTCAACTAGAGGCTTACTAGGGACATGGTGTTGTCTATGTACCCACACATGTATCTGAGTTTCCTATCAATACAATTATAGCATGGATAATAAACGATTATCATGAACAAGGAAATATAATAATAACTAATTTATTGTTGCCTCTAGGGCATATTTCCAATAGTCTCCCACTTGCACTAGAGTCAATAATCTAGTTCACATCGCCATGTGATTAACACTCACAGGTCACATCTCCATGTGACCAACATCCAAAGAGTTTACTAGTGTCATTAAACTAGTTCACATCATCATGTGATTAAGACTCAATGAGTTACGGGGTTTGATCATGTTTTGCTTGTGAGAGAGGTTTAGTCAACGGATCGAACCTTTCAGATCCGTGTGTGCTTTGCAATTCTCTATGTCATATTGTAAATGTTGCTTCCACGCTCCACTTGAAGCTTATTCCAAATGGTCGCTCCACTATACGTATCCGGTTTGCTACTCAGAGTCACTCGGATAGGTGTTAAAGCTTGCATCGACGTAACCCTTTACGCCGAACTCTTTATCACCTCCATAATCGAGAAACATGTCCTTATTTACTCCAAGGACAATTTTGACCGCTGTCCAATGATCCCCATTCCTGGATCATTCTTGTACCCCTTTGACCGACTCATGGCAAGGCACACTTCCAGTGCGGTACAAAGATAACATACTATAGAGCCTACGTCTAAAGCATAGGGACGACCTTCGTCCTTTCTCTCTTTTCTGCCGTGGTCGAGCTTTAAGTCTTAACTTCATACCTTACATCTCGTGCAAGAACTCCTTCTTTGACTGATCCATCTTGAACACCTTCAAGATCATGTCAAGGTATATGCTCATTTGAAAGTATCATTTAGCATTTTCGATCTGTTCTCATAGATCTTGATGCTCAATGTTTAAGCAGCTTAATCCAGGTTTTCACTTGAAAAACACTTTTCAAATAACCCTATATGCTTTACGTAAAATTCTTCATCATTTCTGATCATCAATATGTCAATGACATATACTCATCGAAATTCTATAGTGCTCCCACTCACTTCTTTGGAAATACAAGTTTCTCACAAACTTTGTATAAACCCAAAATCTTTGATCATTTTATCAAAGCGTATATTCCAACTCCGAGATGCTTACTCCAGTCCTTAGAAGGATCATTGGAGCCAAAGATACCTTTTAGCATCCTTAGGATCGACAAAAACTTTCTGATTGTATCACATACAACCTTTCCTTACAAAACTGGTAAGGAAACTTGTTTTGACATCCATCAGCCGGATTTCATAAATGCAGCTAATGCTAACATGATTCCGACGTACTTAAGCATCGCTACGGATGAGAAAATCTCATCGCAGTCAACTCCTTGAACTTGTGAAAAACTCTTCGCCACAAGTCGAGCTTCATAGACGGTGACATTACCGCCCACGTCCGTTTTCTTCTTAAAGATCCATTTATCTCAATGGCTTGCCTATCGGAAAAGTCCACCAAAGTCCATGCTTTGTTACGATACATGGATCCTATCTCGGATTTCATGGCTTCTAACCATTTGTTTGAATATGGGCCCACCATTGCTTCTCCATAGCTCGCAGGTTCATTGTTGTCTAGCAACATGACATTCAAGACAGGATCACCGTACCACTCCGAAGCGATGCTGGCGTCCTTGTCGCCCCACGAGGTTCGGTAGTGACTTGATCTCAAGCTTCATGATCACTATCATAAGCTTCTACTTCAATTGATGTAGGTGCCACAGAACTTCCTGTGCCTCGCTACACACCTTGGTTGAAGTGATGGTTCAATAACCTCATCAAGTCTCCACCATCCTCCCACTCAATTCTTTCGAGAGAAACTTTTCCTCGAGAAAGGACCCGTTCTAGAAACAATCCCTATTGCTTTCGGATCTGAATTAGGAGGTATACCCAACCGCTTTGGGTGTCCTATGAAGATGCATTTTATCCGCTTTGGGTTCGAGCTTATCAACCTGAAACTTTTTCACATAAGCGTCGCAGCCCCAAACCTTTAAGAAACGACAACTTAGGTTTCTCCAAACCATAGTTCAAACGGTGTCGTCTCAACGGAATTACGTGGTGCCCTATTAAAGTGAGTGCGGTTGTCTCTAATGCCTAACCCATGAACGATAGTGGTAATTCGATAAGAGACATCATGGTACGCACCATATCCGATAGGGTGCAACTATGATGTTCGGACACACCATCACACTATGGTGTTCCAGTGTATTAATTGTGAAACAATTTCCACAATGTCTTAATAGCGTACAAAGCTCAGAACTCAGATACTCATCTCTATGATCATATCATAGACATTTTATCCTCTTGCCACAATGATCTTTAACTTCACTTTGAAATTACTTGAACCATTCAATAATTCAGACTTTGTGTTTCATCAAGTAAATATACTCAACATCTACTCGAATCATCTGTGAAGTCGTAACATAACGATATTCAATGCATGCCTCAGCACTTATTGTAATGCACACATCAAAATGTGTTACTTCCAACAGGTTGCTACATTGTTACATCATACTGAAACCGAGGAATTTCAGTCATCTTTCCCATGTGGTATGATTTGCATATCTCAAGTGATTCAAAATCAAGTGAGTCCAAACGATCCATCTGCATGGAGTTTCTTCATGCGTATACACCAACAGACATGGTTTGCATGTCTCAAACTTTTCAAAAAACGAGTGAGTCCAAAGATCCATCAACATGGAGCTTCTTCATGCGTTTTATACCAATATGACTTACATGGCAGTGCCACAAGTACGTGGTACTATCATTACTATCTTATATCTTTTGGCATGAAAATGTGTATCACTACGATCGAGATTCAATAAACCATTCCTTTTAGGTGCTAAACCATTGAGGTATTATTCAGATTAACGAGTAACCATTATTCTCCTTAAATGAATAATCGACATGCATGCATATAATCCAATCATGTCTATGCTCAACGCAAACACCAAATAACAATTATTTAGGTTTAACACCAATCTCGATGGTAGAGGGAGCGTATGATGCTTGATCATATCAACCTTGGAAACACTTCCAACACGTATCGTCAGCTCACCTTTAGTTAGTCTCCGTTTATTCCGTAGCTTTTGTTTCGAGTTACTAACACTTAGCAATCGAACCGGTATCTAATACCCTGGTGCTACTAGGAGTACTACTAAAGTACACATTAACATAATGTATATCCAATATACTTCTATCGACCTTGCCAGCCTTCTTATCCACCAAGTATCTAGGGTAATTCTGCTCGATGGCTGTTCCCCTTATTACAGAAGCACTTAGTCTCGGGTTTGGGTTCAACCTTGGGTTTCTTCACTAGAGCAGCAACTGATTTGCCGTTTCATGAAGTGTCCCTTCTTGCCCTTGCCCTTCTTGAAACTAGTGGTTTCACCAACCATCAACAATTGATGCTCCTTCTTGATTTCTACTTTCGCGGTGTCAAACATCGTGAATACCTCAAGGATCGTCATATATATCCCTGACATGTTATAGTTCATCACGAAGCTCTAGCAGCTTGGTGGCAATGACTTTGGAGAAACATCACTATCTCATCTGGAAGATCAACTCCCACTCGATTCAAGTGATTGTTGCACTCAGACAATCGAGCACAAGCTCAACGATTGAGCTTTTCTCCCTTAGTTTGCAGGCTAAGAAAATCGTCGGAGGTCTTATACCTCTTGGCGTGGGCACGAGCCTGAAATCCCAATTTCAGCCCTCGAAACATCTCATATGTTCCATGACGTTTCAAAAACGTCTTTGGTGCCTCAACTCTAAACCGCTTAACCGAACTATCACGTAGTTATCAAAAGCGTGTATGTCCGATGTTCGTAACATCCACAAAGCGACCTTTGGGGTTCAGCACACCGAAGCGTTGCATTAAGGACATAAGCTTTCTCGTCCGCATAATCGCTCATCACAACTTTCAACTATATTTTCTCTAGGAACATATCTAAACAAGAGAACTAAAGCGCCGAGCTTACGACATAATTTGCAAAGATCTTTTGACTATGTTCAGGATAATTAAGTTCATCTCATGAACTCCCACTCGATAGACATCCCTCTAGTCATCTAAGTGATTACATGATCCGAGTCAACTAGGCCGTGTCCGATCATCACGTGAGACGGACTAGTCATCATCGGTGAACATCTTCATGTTGATCGTATCTACTATACGACTCATGCTCGACCTTTTGGTCTCTTGTGTTCCGAGGCCATGTCTGTACATGCTAGGCTCGTCAAGCTAACCTAAGTGTTCTGCGTGTGTAAATCTGGCTTACACCCGTTGTATGTGAACGTAAGAATCTATCACACCCGATCATCACGTGGTGCTTCGAAACGACGAACTTTCGCAACGGTGCACAGTTAGGGGAAACACCTTCTTGAAATTTTAATGAGGGATCATCTTATTTACTACCGTCGTTCTAAGCAAATAAGATGCATAAACATGATAAACATCACATGCAATCAAATAGTGACATGATATGGCCAATATCATTTTGCTCCTTTTGATCTCCATCTTCAGGGCTCCATGATCATCATCGTCACCGGCATGACACCATGATCTCCATCATCGTGTCTTCATGAAGTTGTCTTGCCAACTATTACTTCTACTACTATGGCTACCGTTAGCAATAAAGTAAAAGTAATTACATGGCGTTGTATAATGACACGCAGGTCATACAATAAATAAAGACAACTCCTATGGCTCCTGCCGGTTGTCATACTCATCGACATGCAAGTCGTGATTCCTATTACAAGAACATGATCAATCTCATACATCACATATCATTCATCACATTCTTCTTGGCCATATCACATCACATAGCATACCCTGCAAAAACAAGTTAGACGTCCTCTAATTGTTGTTTGCATGTTTTACGTGGCTGCTATGGGTTTCTAGCAAGAACGTTTCTTACCTACGCAAAACCACAACGTGATATGTCAATTGCTATTTACCCTTCATAAGGACCCTTTTCATCGCATCCGATCCGACTAAAGTGGGAGAGACCGGCACCTGCTAGCCACATTATGCACCAAGTGCATGTCGATCGGTGGAACCTGCCTCACGTAAGAGTACGTGTAAGGTCAGTCCGGCCGCTTCATCCCACAATACCGTCGAAACAAGATTGGACTAGTAACGGCAAGCATATTGAACAAAATCAACGCCCACAACTACTTTGTGTTCTACTCGTGCAAAGAATCTACGCAATAGACCTAGCTCATGATGCCACTGTTGGGGATCGTAGAAGAAATTCAAAATTTTCCTACGTGTCACCAAGATCTATCTATGGAGAAACCAGCAACGAGGGGAAGGAGAGTGCATCTACATACCCTTGTAGATCGCTAAGCGGAAGCGTTCAAGTGAACGGGGTTGATGGAGTCGTACTCGTCGTGATTCAAATCACCGATGATACTAGTGCCGAACGGACGGCACCTCCGCGTTCAACACACGTACAGCCCGGTGACGTCTCCCATGCCTTAATCCAGCAAGGAGAGAGGGAGAGGTTGAGGAAGACTCCATCCAGCAGCAGCACAACGGCGTGGTGGTGGTGGAGGAGCGTGGCACTCTGCAGGCTTCGCCAAGCACTGCGGGAGAGGAGGAGGTGTCTCGGGAGGGAGGAGATGCCGAGGACTCAGGTGTGGCTTCCTCCCTCCCTCCACTATATATAGGTGCAAGAGAGGGGAAGGGCGCAGCCTTGCCCCTTCCTCCAAGGAAGGGTGCGGCCAAGAGGGAGGAGTCCATCCTCCCCAAGGCACCTCGGAGGTGCCTTCCCCTTTGGACTCTTCCCTCCCCAAGTCTCCTTGGCGCATGGGCCTCTTGGGGCTGGTGCCCTTGGCCCATATGGGCCAAGGCGCACCCCTACAGCCCATGTGGCCCCCAGGCAGGTGGACCCCAGTGGACCCTCGGACCCCTTTCGGCACTCCCACAATACCGATAATGCGCTAAACTTTTCCTACGACCAAAATAAGACTTCCTATATATAAATCTTTACCTCCGGACCATTCCGGAACTCCTCGTGATGTCCGGGATCTCATCCGGACTCGAAAAACATTCGGTAACCACATACAAACTTCCTTTATAACCCTAGCGTCATCGAACCTTAAGTGTGTAGACCCTACGGGTTCGGGAACCATGCAGACATGACCGAGACATTCTCCGGTCAATAACCAACAGCGGGACCTGGATACCCATGTTGGCTCCCACATGTTCCACGATGATCTCATCAGATGAACCACGATGTCAAGGACTCAATCGATCCCGTATACAATTCCCTTTGTCTAGCTTGCCCGAGATTCGATCGTCGGTATCCGATACCTTGTTCAATCTCGTTACCGGCAAGTCTCTTTACTCGTTCCGTAACACATCATCCCGTGATCAATTCCTTGATCACATTGTGCACATTATGATGATGTCCTACCGAGTGGGCCCAGAGATACCTCTCCGTCACACGGAGTGATAAATCCTACTCGATTCGTGCCAACCCAAGAGACACTTTCGGAGATACCTGTAATGCACCTTTATAGCCACCCAGTTATGTTGTGACGTTTGGTACACCCAAAGCATTCCTACGGTATCCGGGAGTTGCACAATCTCATGGTCTAAGGAAATGATACTTGACATTTTAGAAAAGCTTTAGCATACGAACTACACGATCTGTGCTAGGCTTAGGATTGGGTCTTGTCCATCACATCATTCTCCTAATGATGTGATCCCGTTATCAATGACATCCAATGTCCATGGTCGTGAAACCGTAACCATCTATTGATTAACGAGCTAGTCAACTAGAGGCTTACTAGGGACATGGTGTTGTCTATGTACCCACACATGTATCTGAGTTTCCTATCAATACAATTATAGCATAGATAATAAACGATTATCATGAACAAGGAAATATAATAATAACTAATTTATTGTTGCCTCTAGGGCATATTTCCAACACGCGCCACGGGTGGCCAAGCGCGGGGTGCGGGCGCGGCTGGCGCGGGGTGCGGTGCGCGACGAACGCGGACGATGCAGGCGCGTGCGCCGGCATGGTGGCGCTCGGGACGACGGAGGGAGAGGGGAGATGGAGGGGGGGCTCTCACGGTCGTTGAAGAGTAGAGGGTCGGCGAGGCTCGCCGGAGCCGATGAGGGAGAGATGAGGAGGCGAGGCGATGCGGGCGGCTCCCGTGGCGGCGTCCGTTAGCGAGGTCGGGGCGAGGCCCTTCCAGATCCAAGAACGGGGAGGAGGATGGGGCCGCGAGGAGGACGACGACAAGGCAGCGCTAGGCGGCGTCGGCGAGGTGACTGGAACGGGGCGGCAGTGCGGTGGTCCGACGAGGTGGCCCCGGGCGGCGACGATGGGCAGCGTCGGGCGGGGTTGAGGACGCTTCGGGCCACGAGGGAGAGGAGACGGGGCTGCGGGGAGGAGGCCGGGAGGGGCGGCGCTCGGCGATTCAGTGGCGGGGTCGACGCGGGGGGAGACGCGGTCACCAGTCGAGGCGGCGCCCGATCCAGCTGGGGTCGTGGGGGGGGGCAGAGGCGCGAGGGATCGTGGGGGAAGTGGGGGCGTGGTGGTGGATTGGGCTAGGGTTCGAGGAGGCGTGGGTGGGGTTAAGCGGGGAGAGGTGGGCCGGCCGGGATGGGCTGGCCGACTGGGCCGGGGGATGGTCTAGGCCCAGGGGCAGTGGGCCTTTTCACACAATTTTTTTTGTTTCTGGCTTTCTTTTAAAACTTCTCTGCTTTCTTTTATTTTTAAAAAGCAAAACAATTTTATAATTTAAAAAAACTTACACTTAGCATAAGAGTATAACTTAGGCTACTGCCACATTAAGCTTAACATTATAATACATTAGCTTAGCATTTTTTTACTTAAAAAGCATTTAATTTAAATGTTTTAGCCACTGTTTTAACTAGTTTAGGGCACTTAGACATTTTGGAAAAAGTTAGTTCACTGCCAATATTATCAAAAGAATAATTGCCACATGATGAACATTTTAGATTTCATGTCTGACAAATATGAATTTTTAGACTTTAGATTGGATTTGAATTAGAATTGTGATTTGGATCAAGTGAAGATTAGCAACAGTAACATGATGACATGGCACCATTAACAGGAGATTACTGTAGCATGACACTGGGGGTGTTACAAATCTCCTCCACTACAAGAAATCTCGTCCCGAGATTTAAGTGGGGAAGTAAAGAGCAACTTCGGGAGAACTGGCCCTTATAGGGTTGATTATCTGGTGAACAATTCAGGAATGAGGTAGAAATATCTCTCGAGTTGAAACTTAATAAAACATCGAGAGCAAAGTATGAAGGTACAATAGGAAGTTTCAAGCGAATGGATAAACGATTGATACACGAGCAGTGTGAGAAAGGGGGTTCAAAGCATCGGGAATAGATCATCTCTCGAAAGGTGGCTCGTGACATGATACGAAGCCAAATGCAAGAATATTTCAGAATCAAAGATATACAGGAGAGTCAGGTTCTGATCCTGTGAAACTGTGGGTTATGGGCCCACCATGTGGGTTAAAAGTAGAAAGGGGGCCGATAGCAAGGCATGTCAGGTGATAGACTGTCAGGTATGTTGCCAACATCATTGGTACCAAGGGCGAGGGACGAAGAGAACCATTTTCCTGCTCGTTGAAACGAGGCGGACCAATAGGCAAAGTTATCGTCCATCGGTGGTTACCGGAATGTCATCAACAATAGTAACAAGGTCTTCTTGTGAGCTTGTACACCGAGGTGTTTACCTAAGCGGGAATTATCTGCTTCGGACAAGTTTGATTAATGGTTAAACAAAACAATGGGAAGGAAAATGTGATTATTATGATAATCAGACCAATGGAAAGGAAAGATGGTTATACCCAAGTATTAGAGTATAACTTTCCCAAGGAAAGGCAAAGCATGATTGAACTCCAAGTATTAAATCATTTAGACAAAGGGGTAAGGAATTTATGAGGTTTACCCATACAAGGGTGTTTGGGTAATTGATCAAGAACAGTTAGCGTTGCGCTCCCCATGTTGTTATTGATGTTTGGAGTACCACTGTCATGCTTAGGGATAGCATTGACATGGTCATCAGGTAAAGATCGGACCTTGGGAATACAAAGGATCAATCAGGAATTTTTAGAACATCTCATGCAATTTTATTAGGTAAAAGATGAGAAGGTGGCTGATGGGTTCAACAGCAATCCATCGACATGTCATAAAGGATGTATTTCCAAAATTATATGAATAAGTTTGTGTTGGGGCGAAGGCATAAATGTTGTCGATGATAACACAAATCATCGAGGTCGAGGATGGTATTTCTCACCATAATTCGATTAATATCCTGGAAGAGCTCAGAATGTGGATGATGATCACGACACATTTGTCGAGAGATTTCATGAAGATGTAATCGATCGGCGATGACATCAAGTCAAAGGAATGATGAAGCGAAAGGTTATTGGAACCACTGGTACGACACAAACTCGAAATTAAGCTTGCTATTCAAGACAAAATGATATGACAAGGAAAGTCGATGTAGGCTTAGCTCATCATCAAAATTGTGCTCCGGGAAGAAGGATCAGGTAGCACAGTTAAAAGTTGACATGATAAAAATATAGCCGATCAGGCTAGGAATGATGTTATGGGGTATAAAACTTCCCAATATCGTGTACTAGGTGTAATCTTAGGAAGGTAAATCGGAGTAGAGGTTGGACGGGGAATGATTTGCGGAGGATAAGTATTTTAACTTATCCGTAAATGGAATCAAGGAGGAAATATGGTCGGAACCCACGATTGCAAAGGATCAATTCATAGATACAAGCTGAGCTTGTACCAAAGAAATTATTATTTTTATGAGCAGCTTCCATGATAAGTTCTACATCGGGTCCATGGGCATGAACACAAGGGTTCAAGGTCGACTCCCACTTCTTCAATGCATAACCTTTCATTCACTCCTCGTTTTTTGAAGAAAATGTAGTGCAGAGGATTTATCTGGCGAAGTACCAGAAGAGTAAGACTCGTGAGAACTCTCGGGTTCACACGGATTATGGAAGGCTTAAGTTCAACCCATCGGGGCATTTTTACGAATCTATACAACCATCAACCAAGCAAAAGATACGAGTTCAAAAGCAGAGTATCGGAGTCCAAGCAGATGATACAATTTACCAAAGGCAATATGTATCAGGGGAAGAGCGCACAAAATTTTGAATATGAAGGAGGCTGCCGGATAATAATCCAACAGAGGATTCAGCGGTCCTTAATGGATCTGATGTGAGTATCAGTACTCAATCAGAAGAAGGAAGGAATGCAAAGGCATTGGATTATAGAAACATCTGAATAATTCGATGCTTGAGTACAAAGGAGTTATGATTTCAGGTCGAAGGATCACAAGCAGAGGCTCTGATCAAAAGATGAGTAAGTTGAATAGACTTAAATATGCACCCGATCAAGCCTCGATTGGGCAAGAACCAGCTCATAACCGGAGCGATGTCGAAGCCGGAAAGAAAATTTCCAAGGATTAATTGATGATTGCGAGTATTCGCTCACACGTTGAATCCATAGGAACAGAATGACAGCCACAAAGAATTTTAAAGAATATTGCTAGACATATGGAATTAATCCTAATGCAAGCAGGCAAGGAGAATCAAGAGCAATAGGCTGCAGAGCATTTTCGGAAGATCACATAGTATTTCCAAGTATTTTGGAAAGCGTGTGAACAACTGGGGATGAACGGGTTCAATGAATTATCTCATGGTGCAAAAAGAAACCGCAAGGCAGAAGGCACAAAGGATTCTCGAAACAACGGAGAGTACATCTTGTAATAATAGGAGCAACTGGGTATGAAGGTACAAGCGGAAAGGATGTTATTCACGGGGATTATCTGTGGTCAGGAACTGCAAGGCAGTGGGCACAGGGTCTCGAAAAGCATCGAGGAGTATCTGCAGAATCTTCTGGCGAAGCAAGCGATCAACGGTAATATCGGGGCTCTTCGGGAGGAAGTGGGTACGAGAACCTAATGTCAGAGTTAGTAAAATGTTTAACCCGATTAGACGAGATATCAGAATCCCAGAGTAAGGAAAAGGAATAAATGATCCTAATACCACCCAATGGTGACATGGGCCCGTAAGCTACACAGCCAAGTTAGTAAAAGTTTTTCATTGACTAGACTCAACTTCGGCCAAGGAGTTGGAAGGGGGGCTACCTATAGGCAGTCGGCTCTGATACCAACTTGTGACGCCCTCGATTCAATCATACACTAATCATACACGCAAATGTGTACGATCAAGATCAAGGACTCACGGGAAGATATCACAACACAACTCTAGACACAAATTAAAATAATACAAGCTTTATGTTACAAGCCGGGGCCTCGAGGGCTCGAATACATAAGCTCGAATACACAAGAGTCGTGGAAGCAACAATATCTGAAAGTACAGTACATAAGTTAGACAAGTTTGCCTTAAGAAGGCTAGCACAAAAGCAACAATGATCAAAAGGCAAGGCCTCCTGCACGGGAGCCTCCTAACTACTCCACAGTCGCCGACGGTCTCCACGTAGTAGTAGACATCGGCGGTAGCATCTCGACTTGGCTCCAACATCTGGTTGCATCAACCGGAAAGAAGAAGAAAGGGGGAAAAGGAGGAGCAAAGCAACCGTGAGTACTCATCCAAAGTACTGCAAGCAAGGATCTACACTACATATGCAACATTATCAAAGGAAGGTCAGGCATATGTGGACTGGGCTGCAGAAATGCCAGAATAGAGAGAAGGCCTAGTCCTATCGAAGACTAGCATCTTCTGGAAACCACCATCTTGCAGCAAACGGAGGGAGTAGAATAGCATAAAGTAAAGTAGTAGTGGTGTTATCAACCTCGGCCGGAGATCCTTTCTCGACTCCCTGCGAGAAAGAAATCCCAGAGCCATACTATCCAGTTATCATCACAATCCATTACTCATCACCATCCAATTCTCATCACAAGTATCCAGTTCTAGTTGTATCGATCGGGATACAACTCCAAGTGTCCGTTAACGTGGGACAAGGCTATCGATAGATGTTTTCTTCACTGCAGGGTGCACCAACTTACCCACCACGCCGCTTAACTCCGCCGGACACACTTTCGAGGTCATGCCCGCCTCGGCCAAACAATACGCCGCAACCCGACCTAGGCTTAATAGAGAGGCCAGACGCTGAACTAAATCTATGCCCCGGGGTCATGGGCCATCTCCCCGGGAACTCCTGCACGTTGCGTCTGTGACGGTGAGCGTACCTAGCTACCTCCTTCAACAAGGCGCGCTTACGTTAGCCCAACCCGGCCACGCCACTCGTCCGCCGACGTCTATTAAGCTTCTACTGATGCATACGACGCAGAACGCCCATACTATGCCCACGTGATGGTTAGTGCTATCGGGCCGGAGGCCCTCGGATCAAATATCCAAATCATAGTGGATTAGGAACGCGGTAACAAGCGAGACTCACGAAAGATGTGACCCGTTTCCCGTCTCGAGGACTTGCGGCAAGGGCTAGGAATGCCCGGCCACGCCTCGTAATTATCTCGCGGGCACCCTCCAGGTCAACCCGACTCCACATCACTCGCAATTAAGCTCGCGCGGGTACCCCTCAGGGTCGACCCGTCTTTCCAAGTAACAGCGGGAAAAACCCGAGGAATCACCCCCGATGAATTCCACTAGATGTAATCATCAAGGTGAGCGTAAGAGGAATCACCCTCGAGGTTCACACTTGAGGGGTTGCACGACCGAGTCGTATCGGAAGTGGTTAAGGAGGAAATCACCCTCGATGACTACGACCGAATAACTAGTCTACAGAGATCTCATCAGGAGTGATGTATGAGGTTCCACCCTCGGCACTCGATGGTAACTCTGCAGAGTCGAGCAACGAAGGGGCGTGATGTGACGTGAGGTGTCGGGTGCAGTCTTGATCCCGTTGATCGGGTCTTCGATAATCCAGCGGGGCGATCGGGACAAAGTGGGGGTCACTGATGGATCTCTAACCAACCTATACTAAGCAATTTAGGATAAGCAGGTAAGGTACAACAACAGATACAAAAATAGGCTATGCAATAGAATAGGAGCAAACAATAACAGTAGCAAAATCTAATGCAAGCATGAGAGAATGGAATGGGCGATATCGGGATGATCAAAGGGGGGGCTTGCCTGGTTGCTCTGGCAAGGAGGGGGTCGTCATCGACGTAGTCGATCACAGAACATCGGCGGTCTCGGGGTCTACCGGAGAGAAGAGGGGGAAGAAACAGTAAATACACGCAAACATATGTATAGCAAGACAACAAGCAGGGCTAGAGGTGTTCGAACGTGGTGCTAGGTGTTACTGGCGAAGGGGGAAAACATCCGGGAAATTTTTCCCGGTTCCGGATGTCTGTCAGACAGATGAACCGGAGGGGAAAGTTTGCAGGTTCGCTATGCTAGAGACGTGTGGCAGACGAACGGATCGCGTATCCGGATTCGCCTCGTCGTTCTGAGCAACTTTCATATACAAAGTTTTTCGATCCGAGATACGGTTTAATTTCTATTAATTATTAAAGTTTTAACAATATTCTGAAATTATTATTAAATCTAAAATGGGGTTATTGCATCAGCATGACGTCATCATGACAACAACAGGGTCAGCAGGTTGACTGAGTCAAACTAGACAGTGGGGCCCAATTGGCATTGACTGCTTAATTAATTAACAGTTAATTAGCTAACTTATCAGACTAATTAGGTTAGGTTAATTAACAGGATTACTTAAATTGATTAATTACTAATTAATTAATTACTTTTTTTACACAATTTTTTTAGGGGCTGGGCCCCACGTGTGAGTGGCCCAAAGGGCCAACCGGTGTAGCGTCTGCACTTATCGGGCGTGGACGCCGATGGCAGGTCGCCGAACAAAGCGCTGCCGGCAGCGGCTGCGCCGAGGGGAGGCGCGGCCGGGCGATTCGAGGAAGGCGGAAAGCGGCACGAGGCGCGCCACGGGTGGCTGCTGGGTGCGGGCGTGGGTGGCGCGAAGGTGTGCGCGATTAACGCGGGCCGATGCAGCGTCTTGCAAACATGGTGGCGCTTCGGGACGACGGAGGAGAGGGAGATGGAGGGGGCTCTTACGGTGTAGAGTAGAGGGTCGGCGAGGCTCGACGGAGCCGATCGAGGAGAGATGAGGAGGCGAGGCGGCGTGGAGCGGCTCCGGCGAGCGGCGTCCGTCGGCGAGGTCCAGGAGGCCTTCCAGATCCAAGAATGGGGAGGAGGATGGGACGCGAGGAGGACGACGACAAGGCAGCGCTAAGCGGCGTCGGCGAGGTGGCCCTGAGCAGAACGGGCGGTCACGGTGGTCCGACGAGGTGGCCCCGGGCGGCGACGATGGGCAGCGTCGGGCGGGGTTGAGGAGGCTTCGGGCCACGAGGGAGAGGAGACGGGGCTGCGGGGAGGAGGCCGGGAGGGGCGGCGCTTGGTGATTCGGTGGCGGGGTCGACGCCAGGAGACGCAGTCACTGTGGTCGAGGCGGCGCCCGATCCAGATCGGGTCGTGGGGTGGGGAGGAGCGAGGATCGTGGGGAAGTGGGGGCGTGGTGGTGGACCGGGCGAGGGTTCGAGGAGGGGTGGGGGGGTTAAGCGGGGAGAGGTGGGCCGGCCGGGATGGGTTGGCCGACTGGGCCAGGGGATGGTCTAGGCCCAGGGGCACTGGGCCTTTTCACACAATTTTTTTTGTTTCTGGCTTTCTTTTAAAACTTCTCTGCTTTCTTTTATTTTCAAAAAGCAAAACAGTTTTATAATTTAAAAAAACTTACACTTAGCATAAGAGTATAACTTAGGCTACTGCCACATTAAGCTTAACATTATAATACATTAGCTTAGCATTTTTTTTACTTAAAAAGCATTTAATTTAAATGTTTTAGCCACTGTTTTAACTAGTTTAGGGAACTTAGACATTTTTTGAAAAAAGTTAGTTCACTGCCAATATTATCAAAAGAATAATTGCCACATGATGAACATTTTAGATTTCATGTCTGACAAATATGAATTTTTGGACTTTAGATTGGATTTGAATTAGAATTGTGATTTGGATCAAGTGAAGATTAGCAACAGTAACATGATGACATGGCACCATTAACAGGAGATTACTGTAGCATGACACTGGGGGTGTTACATTAGGGCTTGGCGGCGGCTCCGTATCGTAAAACGCGATGAATCCTTCTCTCTGACTTTTTTCTCCCCGAACGTGAATATATAGAGTTGGAGTTGAGGTCGATGGAGCACCAGGGGGCCCACGAGGCAGGGTCGCCCCCCACCCTCGTGGACAGGGTGTGGGCCCCTGGTCTTGATTCTTTCGCTAGTATTTTTTATAAAATCCAAAAATATTCTCCGTGAAGTTTCTGGTCATTCCGAGAACTTTTATTTCTGCACAAAAATAACACCAAGGCAATTCTGCTGAAAATAGCATTAGTCCGGGTTAGTTCCATTCAAATCGTGCAAGTTAGAGTCCAAAACAAGGGCAAAAGTGTTTGGAAAAGTAGATACGACGGAGACGTATCAGCAACTTGAGGAGCAGTCAAAAATTGAGGTTTAAATGGAGAAGCTTAAGCTAAAAAATGAACAGAGGTGCATCCTGCAGAGTCAAGCTGATATAATTCGTAACACCAGGAAGGCCATGAAGGAGATAGAGGTGGAAAGGGACCTCCTTAAAGAAGGGAAGAAGCTGAGCATATCATTGCTGAGCTCTTGAAGGCTGGTCATGGGTGCAAAGAAAAGCTAGACAAGATCAAAGAAGTTGTCATGGAGGAGTGAAGTGGTACCTATGGGTCGTAAGTGAATATGAGGCCTATATATATATAACTGGCCTAGTACTAGAATCTGATGCAGATATGCATCTTAGTATTAATATGAACTCCCTATTAACTGCCTATGGTTTCAGATCATTTTGGTTGTGTTCTTTGGGTCTTTGTAATGCCCCCGATCAAGAATGCTCTAAGATTATCCAAGCTGTAATGGCCCCTGAACCATATTATCCGGATGTTGTTATATCTCCTACCTGTAATTTGTTGCTGCTAGCTAGTTGTTGCTAATACTTACACTTGAACCTAGTAACACCAAACTGTTGGGGAACGCAGAATTTCAAAAAATTTACCTACGATCACGCAAGATCTATCTATGTGATACATAGCAACGAGCGGGAGAGTGTGTCCATGTACCCTCATAGACCGAAAGCAGAAGCGTTTAGTAACGCAGTTGATGTAGTTGAACGTCTTCGCAATCCAACCGATCAAGTAACGAATGCACGACACCTCCGCGATCTGCACACGTTCAGCTCAGTGATGTCCATTGAACTCTTGATCCAGCTGAGGCCGAGGGAGAGTTCCATCAGCACGACGGCGTGGTGACGGTGTTGATGAAGTTACCGACGCAGGGCTTCGCCTAAGCACTACAATGATATGACCGAGGTGGAAATCTGTGGAGGGGGGCACCGCACACGGCTAAGATCAACTTTGGTGTATGCTAGGGTGCCCCCTCCCCACTTATATAAAGGAGGGACGAGGAGGCTGGCTGGCCCTCATAGGCGCGCCAAGGGGGGAGGAATCCACTTCCTGGTAGGAGTAGGACTCCCCCCTTTCCTAGTCCTACTAGGAGAAGAAGGAAGGAGGGGGAAAGAGAAGGAAGGAGGGGGCGCCACCCCTCCCCTAGTCCAATTCGGAGTAGGCCCATGGGGGGCGCGCGGCCAGCCCTTGGCAGCCCCTCTCTCTCCCCTAGGCCCAGTAAGGCCCATTACTTCTCCGGTGGTTCCGATAACCCTTCCGTCACTCCGATATTTATCCGATGACCCCCGGAACTCATTCGGTGTCCGAATAACATCGTCCAATATATCATTCTTTATGTCTCAACCATTTTGAGACTCCTCGCCATGTCCGTGATCATATCCGGGACACATAAACTCATAATACCGATCGTCATCGAACGTTAAGCGTGCGGACCCTACGGGTTCGAGAACTATGTAGACATGACCGAGACTCTTCTCTGGTCAATAACCAATAGCGGAACCTGGATGCTCATATTGGCTCCCACATATTCTACGAAGATCTTTATCAGTCAAACCGCATAACAACATATGTTGTTCCCTTTGTCATCGGTATATTACTTGCCCGAGATTCGATCGTCGGTATCTCAATACCTAGTTCAATCTCATTACCGGCAAGTCTCTTTACTCGTTCCATAATGCATCATCCTGTAACTAACTCATTAGTCACATTGCTTGCAAGGCTTATAGTGATGTGCATTACCGAGAAGGCCCAGAGATACCTCTCCGATACACTGAGTGACAAATCCTAATCTCGATCTATGCCAACCAAACAAACACCTTCGGAGACACCTGTAGAGCATCTTTATAATCACCCAGTTACGTTGTGACGTTTGATAGCACACAAGGTGTTCCTCCGGTATTTGGTAGTTGCATAATATCATAGTTAGAGGAACATGTATAAGTCATGAAGAAAGCAATAGCAATAAACTAAATAATCATAGTGCTAAGCTAACGAATGGGTCTTGTCCATCACATCATTCTCTAATGATGTGATCATGTTGATCAAATGACAACACATGTCTATGGCTAGGAAACTTAACCATCTTTGATTAACGAGCTAGTCAAGTAGAGGCATACTAGCGACACTGCTTGTCTATGTATTCACACATGTACTAAGTTTCCGGTTAATACAATTCTAGCATGAATAATAAACATTTATCATGATATAAGGAAATATAAATAAAAAGTTTATTATTGCCTCTAGGGCATATTTCCTTCACAAACAACACTGAAACTGAAAATGAAAATGAAACTAAAACTTGCATTACATAGGAGGTAGCATAGATAACACAAATTGTCTGAGGATGCAACATAGATAGCATTACATAGATAGATAGCACCAAATAGTTCGAGGATAACTGAAAATAGCCAACACTGAATAAGACTGACGAAACTGAATGTGAAACTAAATAGTTTCACATTCAGTTTCAGTTAGGCGCCTGCCCTGCTAAGCGGCCTGAGCGTCGTACCTCCTGCTTCACTTCGGTAGGATGATTTGCCAGCATCTGCACCTCCTGTTCTTCTTCATCTTCGTCTTCATCGATGAAGATGATGGGAGGAGGACGGCGGCGAGCCTGCAGTGCTGATGGTGCGATGATCTGGAGGTCGTCGTCCTCGTCTTGGTGCTTGTTTGCGTTTGCTTTAGCCGTAGATTGTGTTGGAGCGACGTAGTGGTGGTCTGCCCACCGCTGCCTCTGCCCAGCATCGGCAGAGCCCGCCTCTTTCATTGCCCATAGCAGTATATCTATGGTCAGGATCCCCTTACCTCGGTTTCCATACTGCTGGTCCATGCGTTGCTTCTCCTCACTCGTCGCCTTCTTCCTCACTTCGTCTGCTCCATCCACCAGCCCTTGAACGCTGGTGTACCTCGTGGCGACCTTCATGTAGTCCACGAAGAGGTCTTGGTCTCCGCGCGCTGAACCATAAAGCATGGCAACCCATCTCTTGCCAGCTGGGAATGGGTTGAGCCATGGGTCCGAAGAAGAGGAAGAAGCAGCCATGGTTGGAGCAGGAAGTGGTGAGTGCAGTGGTGTTGAGCGAGGTGAAGTTGTGGTGAGTGAGAGTGATGTGAGTAGAGTAGTTGAAGAAAGAGGGGGAAGTTAAAAAGAGGTGGAGTGAGGTAGTGGAGAAGTAAAACTTGTGCAGCAGTAGTTGACAGGGTGGTAGTTGTGCAGTAGTTATTGTGTGGTGAAACTTGTGCTGGTTAAGTGATGTTAGTTGAAAGTTGTGCAATAGTTATTTCATGGTGAAAACATATTTTGTTGAGTGAGGTACTGTTAAAATCAAACAGTTCTAGAGAGATTCAGAGAAATTTCACATACATTCAGAGCACAAATTCGGAAAATCCACGCATACAAGCTTGCATACATTCAGAGCACAAATTCAGCAAATCCACGCATACAAGGCGCATACATTCAGAGAAATTTCAGACACATCATCACATACATAGAACCAGAGACTTGGAGAATTCAGATAGCAATGAAGAACTGAACCTCGAATTGTTTCAAGACGCCGAATCAAGGATTCTGCTCCACCTAGTCCTTGTGACTTGATAGCGATGGAAGGTTGCCCTATCTCTAGCCCACCAAATGATCAAATCATCGGTGATGATTGTTCCATCTGGGAACACCTCCTTGAACTGCATCACATCGAGGGAGTTGCAGGATGCCATAATCGTGGCAGCCAGCCTCCGGCTTTGCTCACATGCCTCGTCCCTACGACCCCTCCTTTCTGCTCTTGCGGCCCTTCTTGCTACTCTAGAACTCTCTTCCTGGTCGTCCACAACCTCTCCTAAGCTTGGATCCATCTTTGTGGCTAGGCTAGGGTTGTAGTGATGCTGGCGGCTAGGGTTTTAGTGTTACGGGAAAGGACAGGTTAGGGTGTTTTTATAGACACCTACACAGGCTTGTGGACTGTGGTCCAATATGAGAGCCCAGTCTGAGGCCCATTTCAACAGTTATGTGAACAAAACGCTTTCAAACAAATGCACAAAGTGCACAACAGGTTCAGATAGTGCACAACAAGTTCAGAAAAGTGCACAACAGGTTCAGATAGTGCACAACAGGTTCAGAAAAGTGCACAACAAATTCAGAAAGTGCATAACAAATTCAGAAAGTGCACGACAGGGTTCAGTAGTTACCACTGCAGTAGAAGTAGCCTGCCAATTTTGAGCTTGGGGTCCTCTTCCTCTTGGTCCCAACTTGAATGTCTGAAGTGGTTGCAGCTCTTGGTGAAGTGAATTCATGAGTCCTCCCTCCACCTGCATTCCTACCTCTTTTAGCTCTTGGTGTAGGGCCTGGTGCAGAAGCAGAAGGACCTGGTTGAGATCTGTGAGGCCTACATGAAGCTTGTGCTCCTCTTCTACCTCTTGCAACTGGGACTGATGTGGTTCTTGCAGCAGTATATCGAGTAAAGCGCCTGTTTTCCTGCATGTCAAACATAACTTTTATTTCTAAAAGTGTACTCATTCAAAAGTGTCTGAGATTTTTTCCAAGCTTGATAATTACCTGGTGTTTGTTTTTCCTAATCTAAATAATAGGCTTCAGAGTCTTGTTGCATGTTGTATACCTGTGTCCTTCCAAACCACAGTTTGCACATGTGATAGTGCCCATCCTACTTGTGTCTCTTGGAGCTGGAACCTCAAACTCTCCCTTCCTCCTTGTTGTCTGCTTTTTGCCTGCCTTTTCTTTAAACAGAGGAGGCTGAATGTCTTGAGTGTTTGTATCAGGCCAGCAATCTGGACCAGGGGCAGGGTAAATAATTGCTTTGTATGCCTCCATGTACAATGGCTTCTTGAAGAATTCAGACACATAGTCCTCAGGATGCAGCTTTTGCTTTGTCATTGCAGATATGACATGACTGCAAGGTACACTTGTCATGTTCCATCTCTTGCAATCACATGTGCAGGTTGCCATGTCCACACAATATTGCTTTTTTGCTTGTTATTTGCCAAATTGTTTCACCAGCTCTGTCAGCCTGGCAGTACTTGGCATATTTTTCATTCTCCTCTAGAATCTCTGAGTAATTTGGTGTGGTTGTCCACCTGCAAGTCTGTAACTTCTCCCTAGTCTGTTGGCTCTTGATCATCTGCTTTGTCCTGATCCCTTCGAACATTGTCCTTTATTGGTTTGGATCTAACATCAAGTATCATCTTGTTGAAGACTTCACTAAGGTTGTTCACAACTAGATCTGTTTTGCAAGTATGGTCCATAGCATACCTAGCCCAAGCAGAGAATTCTATATTTTTAAGCCATTTCCAAGCATCCTCACACTGTGCTTTCAGCTCTGCCATCCCTAATTCATGCCCATGTCTAGTATAAGAGTAGCTAGCCTTGTCAATACACTTCTTTAGTTCTTTTCTTCTGTAACCAGCTGATTGGAAGTTGGCATATATGTGCCTAAGACAGAATCTTTGAGGTGAACCAGGGAACACTTCATTTATTGCCTTAAGTAAACCCCCAGACAGTCACAAAATAGATCTACATATGAACACGCTCACATAATTCAGTGAATTACTATAGCAACTATGATCAATGATTTAGTTTCTAACCTTTTGCATGTCATATATTATTGTGTATGTTCCAAATTTGTTGCCACTACCAATGCAGCATCTCAACTGAGTTAAAAACCAAGTCCAACTGTCTCCATCTTCCTTGTCAACCACACCAAAAGCTATAGGGTAGATGTTGTTGTTGCCATCCCTTTCTGTGGCAGCAAGAATTTGTTGTCCAGTGGTTAACTTGATGAAACATCAATCAAGCCCTGGATGGAGTCACACATTAGCTATAGAAGAAAATTGACACACAAATATGTACAACACAATCAAGAAATATTTACCTATAAATGGTCTACAACCATTAAGAAACCCTTCCTTTGAAGCTGCCAAACAGTAGAACATGTACTTGAATCTAGGAGTGGGTGCAGGGTTTCTGGGTCAACAAATGTTGTTACAATACACCTGCTCTCGGGGTTTGTGTCAAGAACAGCTTGAAGATAATCCCTCAGCCTCAAGTACTGCTGCTTGTGGTCACCCTGCACCACACCAGCAGCCTTCCTCCTTGCCTTATAGGCAACACTTCTTGAAACATCAACTGAGAATTTAGTCTTAGTCTTCTTTATTAATGCATCCACAGGAGATCTAATGTCTTCTCTCAATGCTGGTTGTACTGATTTGGACAACCACTTTGTAGTAACCTTTGTGGTCTCTGCACATGCTCCACAAGTATGTAGCATATCACACCTCTTGATGCAGAAAGTTTTTTGATGAGCTATCTTAGATGCACTGATATGAAAATCACATCCATGGGCTCTCTCTGAGCACCAAACAATAATCCTATCAGGGGAATTTTTGTGATACTGGAAATTCCTCAGAGTCCTGATGTGAAAATCCCTAAGTGCATCTCTGAACTCATAAACAATGATGAAGCACAATCCCTTACAAAATTGTTCATGTGGATATGGAAACTTCTCATTGAACCGTACCCTTTCCTTTAACTTCTTCAACACTCTCTTCCTACCACTTGCTAGTTTGAAAGCTCCTTCAGGCTCTTCTTCTTCATCACTAATGCCAACATCACCAGAAAAACAAAATTCATCTGCTTCAGGAAACCAGTCTGGTTTTACCTCTTTCTCAACCTCTTGGTGGGATCTAATGGTTGGACCAGGGTTTCTGACTGGCTTAAGTTTCTGGACTACTGATGTATCTACTTCTGCAGCTTCTTCTTCAGAGAGGGAACCTGGATGTGATTGCGCATTGTTGTCATCTGAACCTGACTGCACATCATCAAAAAGAAATTCAGACACATTAGTGTCACCTTCAAAATGGTTAAAGTCAGCTTCCATCTGCAGACTACTTTGCTTAAGCTCATCCTTTCTGTCACTGACTGCATCCACCAACTTTGTGCAACTTTGTTGAGTGTTAATGCAATGTTCAGCAAAATAACTATTTTCATCTGCATTACATGGCTCATCTGCCTTGAAAACTCGTATGTTCACACTCTTTTCCTTCTCAAAGTGGATCAACATCTGCTGCACATCATGTTCAGAACAAAGAGGCTCCATACCTTCTATTCCTTTCTCCTCATCGAGAACATAGTACATATAATCATCAGCTCCATAGCCCACACTCCGAATAAGAGAAATCATAGTCAAAAATGATATGTCTGACTGGTAAATTCCTCTAACCACAGATTCTCTGGCTAAGAAGTGGAACGAAATTTCCCACTTTGGGTCATCAATACTGCACCACAAATTGGAAAATTTATAATTAATTGGTCTGCACAATATTTAGTGTCTAACAGTTCAAATTTTCTATTTTCTGACATTTTGGATTCAGTCACAGCAAAACAAATTGTTAATGTTCCCAGCAGATTTCAATTCCCGTTGTCCTCAAACATGGTTCTAATGTAAATCTAACTATGCAACTAGCCTATATATCGTGATTCCTAACAAAACAAACCATTACGGAAAAACAATTTCAGATCTGTTGCCATACCTCACGCTGCTAGCAGGACAAGGAAGCATGCGCCGGCCTCGAGCTGCGCTTCTTCTCTTCGACGCTGCTGCTACACGCTGCCTCACAATCGTCTGGGATGGCTGAGATTGAGGCTGGGACTGGTTTTTGACCGCAAAGCTACTGCTGCCTAGCCAGTTATCAACCTTAACAAAGACGGCATCCCCGCCGCCCAGCACGTCGGAGGGCGCTCCTCCAAGTGATTCGGCGTCGGAGTTTGGATCTGCCGCCACCATGAACGAAGACGGCTAGGGCTAGGATACTAAGCTCGGGAGAGTGAGGTGGGGAGGACGACGAGCGAGCTGGTCGGCCAGGTTAGTCCTGGTCTGACCGGGCCCGACCAACGCACACAGCTAACGGGCGGCAGGCGAGCACCGTTAGCCGTTAGCGCGGCCGCCGTACTGACCGGTGGGCCAGATCTGTCAGAAAGGTGTTTAAAATGGTTCAATCTGTCATCAACTCGACCTGGTAGTTTTTTGTCACGAAATTAGCACTAAACTGGAGTTTTTGGTCAGTTTTCAAAATGTGGTAGTTCTGTGGGACGGTAATGTGAAATGTGGTAGTTTTTTTTTCAATTACTCGTCGGGATCCGGATGAAGAAATACGGTGCGCTCTACTTGACACAATATGAGCCAGGTTTCCACTACTTTTTATTTTAGGGTTTCCCTGGTTTTATTTTTTTCTATTTTTTGCTTCATTTTTATTCAATTTTCTTTGTTTTTTTCTTTTTTGTTTTTTTTATTTCTTCTCTGGTTTTTTGTTTTTATGTTTCTTTTTTTGTTTCTTTAATCTATTTTTTACTGATTTTCTTTTTTCCCTTCTTTGTTTTCAACTTTTTTGTTATTCTTTGTTTCTTTATCGATTTTTATAGTTTCCATTCTTTTTGCATTTGCTTCTTTAGGTTTATTTTCCCTTTTCTTTTTTTGGTTCATTATGTTTCTTTTCTGGTTTCCTTTGTTTCTTTTAGGTATCATCTTTTTTCTTATATGTCCTCTTCATTTCTCTAATACATGTTTAAGATTTCGAGAAAGCTAACTACCAGTCGACTGGAAGTTAGCGACAAATCCGCACGACTCGCGAGCTGCTCGATTCCTGTTGGTTCAGCTCTCGCGCGTGAAAGCTATCGGAATTAAAAATAGGGCCGCCAGGATTTGAGCCCACGACCAGTGCTTTGAAGCCCGTGGCGAGCAACCAACTGGGACATGTACCTATTGTGTTTCCTACACGGATTAACAAGATTTTATACTTACTAACTGAGAATGGGAAAGAAAAACAACATCGCCTTTGACGAGGGGACAAATTCATCTACTCCAAGGTTTGTAAAGGACTGATGCATCGTGTTGTACTTGTCTCTATTTTGTAGTGATGAACATTTTCTAGTGAAATAAACATTTTGCTCCCATAAAATAATTTTTTTCTCATGTGTCACCAAGAAAAAAATGTTTGTTTTGAAATATCCCCCGATAAATTCTTTGTAATGAGTTTGATATTTTATGCACCACAAACTTGATAGCTTACATACAAACATCGGTAGCTTTTGACCAAATTTTTTTATTAAAAATATATCCTCGGTAACTTATGTGTAAATAGCATGGTAATACACCTGTCGCATACTTGATAACTTACGTCTAAATATCATGATAACTTTTAAGACAATGGATTTTTTTAAACACACCCCTGATAAGTTTTGTTTAAGTAGCATGGTAACTTACGTACCACATACCTGCTAAATTAGGAACAAACATCATGGTAAATTTTGCATCATGAAGGGTCAGTTGTTCAACCCCCCCCCCCCCCCTAACATGTATGTAAAATAGCATGATAAATTACACATCGTAGAGTTGATAACTAATGTATGGACATCGTGATAACTTTTTGACCTGGTAAAAATTGTTCAAAACAAAACCCCGCTAAGTTCTATGTAAATAGCATTGTAATACGCACCGCATACCTGATAAATTATGGACAAACACCGTGGTAACTTTTGACCTACTGGATAAAAATTGTTTAAACATACATATGATAAGTTCGGTGTAAGTAGCGTGGTAAGTTAAAAACTATAGACATGCTAAATTAGGTACATACAACATGATAACTTCGAACCGGAGAAAAAAATCATTGAAAAGATACCCTTGGTAACATATGTGTAAATAGCACGGTAATTTACACAGCGCAGAGCCAATAACTCATGTACGAATACCATGGTAACCTTTTTGACCCTCGGAAAAAGTTTGTTGAAAATATATCCCGGCAAGTTTTGTATAAAAAGCATGGTTTTCTTTACGCATTACAGACCTGATAACTTATGCACAAGCCCCCTGATAATTTTGAATTGGGGATTTTTTTATTAAAAATGTACCTCGATAACTCTTGTGTAAATAGCAGGATAATTTACACCTCACATATCTGATAACTTACATATGAACACCCCGGTAACTTTTGTTTCAGTTAAAATAAGTGTAGAAACATCCCCCCGATAAGTTCTAGGTAACTAGTATAGCATGAGGGTCATGGAGACACCATATATCCGTTCGCGAAAATTGTGCAGTACAGAAATCCAAGGACAAACTGGAAAAGCATGTTTACTGTACTATTATACATAGTAAACAAATGTCCAAAAATTGGTTAGTTTATTATTTGATTTGGTCCGACCATTCAATTTAGTTGTGAGGCGAATTTCTCTTTCAAATATGTAATCGGATTCTATAAGGAGTCAGATATTTTTGAAGCTTGTCTGACATCATAGATGATAGTAAAAAACAAACTAACGCATAATTTAATTGCAATGAGGGGTTAGCTCAGGTGGTTGTTGAGCTGGGGATGGACGCCCGAGGTCTTGTGTTCGACTCCGGTGTGTGTTCTTTCATATTTTTTTTTTTGCATAAAAAAGCTGCGATGCAGGGAGAATTGCTAGGGATGAAAAAATCGCTGTAGCGGGAGTCGTTCGGATCTGTCGCTACCTTAAGATTTTTATACTATTAACATTTTTTTAGTACATGGTCACCATTTTTCTATACACATTTTAGCATTATCAAATGCTTGATTATCATTTTCCAAATGCAAGATTAACATTTATTGAGTACATGGTCAACATTGTTTTCCTTTACACATATTAAACTTTTTCAAATGCATGATTAACATGTTTTAAATATCAGATTAACATTTTCTAATAAAAGGTCAACATTTCTGTATGCATATTTAATATTTTTTAATTGCTTGATTATCCTATTTATAGTATTAATATTATTTGAACACATGGTCAACGTTTTCTAAACATATTTAACATTTTTAAAATACTTTATTAACATTTTTTAAACACTTGTGCAACATGTTTTCAAATGCTTGGTTAATATTTGTACATACATGATCGAATTTTCCATTATTTTGTAAATACAAGGTCAATATTTTTTTACACATTTATCATTTTTCAAATTCTTGATTAAAATTTTCAAATACGTGTTCAGCATTTTTTTTCAAATGCTTGATTAACATTTATCTATGCATGATAAAAAAATGCATTGTTTTTTTAATATATGCCCAGCATTTTTCTATGCACATTAAAAAAATTCCGAATGCTTGATTAACATTTTTTCGGATGCTTGATTAAAAAAGTAAATACATGATCAAATTGTTTCATACCCATTTTATTTTTTTTGTATACAATTTTCGTATACATGATCAATATTTCTCTATACACATTTAAGATTTTTCAAATGCTTGGTCAACATTTTTCAAATGTTTTATGTAGAGTGATTTTTTTATTATATTTAATTGGAATATTTGAATTATAAGCAAGAGTAAAGTAGAAAGCAAAAAACAAAACAAAGTGATAAAAAAACGAGGCTGTTGTTCCTGCGCCTGGACGGGCCCAAATCTTCAGCAGCGAGGGTTCCTCGCGTCTCGCTGAATGCGAGATATAGGGGCGCCCGGCATTTCTGCAGTTTGGTCGTTGGGATGATTGGTTTGTCGGCCTCCAGCAAGATTTGTGCTTTCTACTTCTAATGCAGCCCGACAATTCTGGTTTGTCGGCAATGCTTTCTACTCCCTCTGTAAACAAATATAAGAGCGTTTAGATCACTAAAATAGTTATCTAAATGCTCTTATATTTCTTTAAAGAGGGAGTACTTCATTTGCATCAGTGAATGGAATGATGGGGATTCTATGCTCTTAGGATTTAATTAAAGTTTCCAAGATAAACATAGATCAGAAAAATGATACACTATGTGCACGTGCTGAAATTTGAGCAAAGCTCTACACTTAGAAAGGAGGACAAAAGTACCCGAATGTGTGCTTCTGCTCGCAAGGTCAAATGCACCCATTATAAACAGTAAAATAGAAAAATAGTACTGGTAAAACAAAACAAAAAATCTGATTGTTGTAAATAAAAAATTAAGAATTTTCTACATACTTGAAAAAATTTATGAAGAAAAAACATTCTAGTGTTCTAGAAAAATACAAAATCAATGCTCCAAAAATGCTTTTAAAATTAGTCTTTTTGGAGCATCAATTTTTTTGGAAAGAGAATTGAATATTTTTCTTCATGATTTATTTATGTATGCGGACAATCCGTCAATGTTTGTTGCCAAAGAAATCAGTTTTAATTTTTTTAACTATTTTTTTAGTTTACTTTTCACGGGGAGCATTTGAGCTCACGAGCAGAAACTCCATGTCCGAGAAGTAACGACTGTAAGTTACGTGCACGTTTGGCTGATTGGCTCATAGTCGGAGTGTAAAATATTGTTAGTGTTTATGCCATAATTTCTAAGCTTCATCCGATTTCTGTGGCTTTGCTCTAGTAGGAAATATAATGTAGCAACGTTCCCCTATGAACTAAACATGACTTATATTTTGTCTTTAGATTGGCGTTAACACTTAGAGTTTATACCATTTGTTGGTCTTTGGTTTTCATTCACCTTACAAGATAACCCTTCATGCATTTTTCCTGATAGACTGACCTAAATTAATGCAAGAACCGACGCGTACTATTCCAACCATTCCAACCATCTTCTGGAGACTTTGCAGTCTTGTATGTTCCAATCATCCATGTGTTTCCCTATCATAATAGCAGAATAAATGGACCGTTTGTAAGTTGTAACACAGGGGACATATTTTCCTACCATAAGAACAGAATAAATGAACGGTTTGTAACACAGGAACATCATATCAATTCATTGGTCATGATATTTTTTTTCATGTCCGCAAGGAACTGTTCCGGGAACCCCACAGTTATGTAAGCTTAATTTATGGCACATACAGTGCATTCAGATCAAGTGGCCGCATCCAGAGAATCTAAGTCGCCGGATGTATGCTCATTATGTGTGTATCCTTTTGATACTTCATTTTAAGTTAATAAAATCCACATTTTGTTGGGGGAAAAATGCAATGTATGGGACTTGGACCTGCTTTGTCTGACCCTAAGAAGCACACGACATGCCACATTACTTTCATATAATAGCCTAATGTCCCACATGGGATATGTGGACAAAACAACCTAACAAGTTTTTTCTAGATGCAATCTTAATAAGTAGGAGACGATGGCTTGCTTGTAGCTTTGTGCAGGAAGAGCGAGACAAGACCAAATTGGTTGGCCGTGCTGCATGCTGCCTGTCGCAACCAGCGGCATCGTTTGGGTTGGTTCTTGGAGGTGCTTCAGAGGGGGTCCATGAGGCACGAATTGGCACGAGAATTCTTCCCTTTTGTTGCATCAAATCTGTGTACGCATAAGGGGATGGGCAGAACATGCACAGGATAAGTGTCTTTCAGACGAATTTGGCACCGCTAAGCAAAGGAAAGGAAACATGGACAGGATCTGTCGGCACTGGTTTCTATGTTATCTTTGCAAAGTTTCCTTCAAGTGTCACTCCTGCTATATATATTCGTTCAGTTTTGCTTCTTTCGTTACCTTATTATGAGGACGGCGTCGGCCGTTGGTTGTGCATTGAGGTTCTTCTTGGTAAAATCCAGTTTAGTCGTGGCGACGCCGCAGTCTTCATGAGTTCTCTTATAAAGAAAAAGCCCAGGTTAGCCCTTGGGTTGGTCTCATTTTTTTACCTTATTATTATTAGTTGGAGCTGGCGTTTCTGAATGATACAAGTTCAGAACAAGGAACTTGGAACCTCTATTTGACCATGATGCATAGGCGCTTCCATATTTTTACCATCCCACCTTTAGCGTCCGTTTCGTTATCCCTCTCATCAGTTAAGTTGGTTGGGAAAATAAGGCAGGAGGATAAGCCAAGAGTTGACAGCTGATTTTGCTGAAGAAAGAGACGGCGCATTGGCGCCACCGAATGCAATCCGAGGCGACGTCAGTGACAGAGGCGACCTGATTAACATGTCGACCAAGAAAAGCAGCGGTGCGTGGCAGGCACTTGGAGGCATCGTATACCTGTCAACACTCGACACCACTTCTCTTTGTGCCTGTGGATTTGTGGTCTCTCCCATAGTATTTTCCATCCTTTCAGCCAGCCAGCCGGCCGGGACCATGAGAGAAGCAGCGCGTCGACTTACAGCTAATCGTTCTGCATAATTTTCTTGGGTTGCAGAGAGATGATGGCTGCGAAATTGAGTGTTAAAGGCTATCATAATCATTCGTGGAATCTATGAACGGGTCGAACGAGACCTGAAATGGCCTGTGATCACGACGCGGCACAAATGGCAGCGCCGAAGTCGGTTGGTTGGTTTCTCCATTTAATCAAGTCAAGAAAGGGACCCGACTCTTGTGCCAAAACCAACGCACGAAGTTATGCAACCCAAACGTGTGCTACGAATGGCTTGAAACGGAGTGCTTGACCTTGTAAAGGAGTGGGGTTCATGGCCGGCATACCCTGGTGTTATGGAATCACATTCCGGCCTCCACTTCCTTCTCGTGTGCGCTTGGGATCTCTGGCTTCTTTTCCATGGCTATCTAATTTCCATTTCTTATCTAGGGTACCAAACTTAGAGCAACTCTAGTAGAGTTGTCATACTGGATCGGTCGCCAAAATAATCGCCATTATATTTGGACCAAATCACACTTTACCAGAGTTGTTATACAGCACCGAGTTGCCATAACTTACAAAGGACGTTCTATAACCAACCCGCAAGCCTCTATATTTGGAGGCTATAAGCGTTTGATTTGGAGTGCGCTCCATCCACCAAACCGCCCATGCCGCAGGGAAGTTTCACTTCCCAACTTCCTTCCTTGCCTCCGGCACTAGTCCGTAGCATTTTTACCGCCACTTTTTCCCATCGCACGCCGCTCGCAGTTATAAAAAGGCGCATGGCCTCCACTTCCCTTCTCGTCACCCATATCCTTTACTTCCCTTCTAGCCGCCCAGTGACTTCACTATTACCGCCAACGGACTGGGTGTTCTTGTCAGAGGAGGAGCGGGGTCGGAGGAGAAGTGCTGGTTAAAATTATACCAGTTGTTTTGGGAGACATGAGGATTTCCAGAAGAATTAACATATGTGTCTCCTCAATGGTTAGCATGATTTTTTTTCCCATTAGATAGGAAGAAATCAGTGACTCAACAGCGAGTGATGCGTGGAGGAGTGAAATCGACATCGATGTTTGAAAATGTGTGAAACAGGGGATCCATGGGAATACATAGATTCTTTGCTTCTCACATTAATTGAGTCGCCGCCGTCACATGAATTACCCCCCAAAGCTGAAAATCGTTGCCGGAAGCGAGAGACTGGCGGCGAAATCTCCGTTGTAGTTGGTACCCATGTCGGAATCTTCCTCGCACTCGCCTTCGTGCTCGTCGTCGTCCAAACCCTCGCCACCCTGCTCTGAATATTGTTGGTTTAACTGAATATATATGTATTGGAGATTGAAAAAAAAGGATGTCTTAATGACAAGTGGTGATTTTGTGATACGGAGGCTGTCAATACGGCGACTCTGCTAGAGTTGTTCTTATGTGTTGCGAAAGCTTGATCATCTCTGCACTTGGACATCATACAGTTGTTCCTTATCATTTCCTGTTCCTGGGTCTATTGAGGTGTACTTGGAGCCTTGGATGTTTGACCGAAAATATCACATGGTTTGTTGCAGGTGTTCACAGCTCACCTTGGCCGTAGTTATGGGAAACTTGGACCATCCATGCTGATGCATGTTGCATCCTCTGTCACCAGCTGGCTGGAGCCACCATGCCATACAGTGCAGTGCACAGAACATTCAAACTTCATATAGTACATCCACTGTATTAACATGTAACTGTTTCAAAAAATAAGAGTCAATTACACCACCGCTGCTTAAACTTGGCAAGAAAAGTCACTTTAGTGCCAAAACTTGCGGCATACATTAAACTGGTGCCACAACTTGACTAGGACGTGCAAATACGGTGCAAAACTCGTTTGAATATGCATGCGGCGCCGACGAGCTGTGACAACGTGACGTGGGGGCCATTGTCAGTGACCTCCCCGTGTAGAGTAGGTGTGTGGGGTGTTATTTTCACAAAACAACCTTGAAATTTTATTTCTTTGCACGAAGACACGAACTGACCATTTGGACCATCCACTAGCTCGGCTAGCCACCCAATCCCTACAGCATTTGACGGCTTGATGGATACACATATCTTATATCTTTTGCTTAAACAACTTAAATTAATAATTTTACTAATTCAGAAAAAATGTTGCCGTGCGGTTCGAACCTTCGACTTGGGGCAAAATTAAGAAGAGCCATTACTGCATCGACATTCATTTGGTCTCTACTGCGATTGTTATCCTTTTTGTCACATGAGCTAAAACATACTGTGTTTTTTTTTCATTTTTGAAAAATATGTAAATCCTAATTATAAATAATATACCTATACATAAAATAAATTACACAAAAAGATGCTCATCTAGTTCAAAAAATGCCTGCCTATTAATTTTGAAGAGTCCATAAAATTAAATTAAGAATTATACAAATGTTTGTATAATTTTTGAAAAGTGTTTGCATACTAAATAGAAATACTAAATTAATTTTATAATCTATACCTACTAATAAAAGAAATAGGTATTCTTAGTCCGTCATACTATTTTATAGAAAACCCCCCGATGTTTCCGACATTAAACCCGCAATACATATCAAATGTTTTTTAAATACTCATATCTTCTAAAGCGCAACTCCAAATTTAATATATTATATATAGAATTTGATTAGAAAAATATATAGAATCTGAATATGATGATATTTTACCTGTTAACCATTTAAAAAAACACTATATGGGTTGCGATCTTAATCAACAGTGCATTATCCGTCTTTATTTCACATCGGTATCGATCCAGATTGTGGATGAACATCTCATCAAAATCAGGATTGGAGACGAAATTGAAGATCATATGCCCGTTTCTTTCTACGTATTAAATCTAGATGCAAGCCATTTTTAAATAGAAGACACGTGGAATCTTGAACTTGCGCTTTTGTTGGTAAAGACCATCTTTGTTTGGGCCGTAGCTACAAATACTCAGATTATAGATCATTTCTTGTAAATTAAGAGCATGTGGTATTCTTTCTCCCCTTGCAACGCACGGGCCGTTTTGCTAGTATATATGTAAATAAATTTACTTACAAGTTCAAACATTCACAAGTTTGTAAAAAAAATTCAGTAGTATATAAAAGATTTCATGCTTGAATTGTTTTAATGTTGCTTTACAAGTTTTTATGCATTTTGATAAAGTTTGTGTGTGTTAAAAATAAATTAAATAAATACAAATATATGTATGTGACAAATATATGAGCTAAATGTGTCACCTGCAGACCCTCAAAGGAATATGCATGTACAATTATATTTATATTATTTAACTAGGATTCACATATTTTTTGTACAATTTTAAAAATGAAAAGAAAAAAACACATGTTGAATAGGTCGCACCAACTACAGTCCATTTTTTGCCCATGACCGCGGTGGGTTGTAGAAATACAATGTAACAAACTGCATGTAAAGAAAAATGCCTGCCTTTGTTGGGGTGGCATGCCCGTCAGACTGTGTCCCGCAGTCCCGTGTTCTAACCCTCATGTCCACATCTTTTTGTTGGAATTAAAATTCTTAATTTATGTTGTTAAAAGCAACAATATAATGACAGAGTATCCTTATAAGACATGAAGTGTATTCTTGTGTGTTGGTTAGCTGTGTGGTTCGGTTAGCGGGCGGTGGCTGTTCGATTCCTCGACCATGCAATATTTTCATTCTAACATGATTTCTGCTCTTTTGCTTACAATGGCTCCCGCACCTATCATATTTTATGCGAAAAAAATAAATTTGAGGGTGTTTCTGCAAAAACAACACGCCCCATGGCTGGTCTACACTGCCCGGTCACTGACAATGGGCCCCCACACCACACTGTCACGCTTCATCATGCCTATACAAACGAGTTTTGCATCGTATTTGCACGACCAGCCAAGTTGTGGCACCAATTCAATGTATGCCGCAAGTTTTGGTACTAAAGTGATTTTTCTCGCCAAGTTTAAGCACCAGTGGTGTAATTGACTCCTCAAAAAATAACTCCATTCATTCATATGGGATAGTATACTTGTTGATTAACTGGACCAAGTGTAACATTTACATGCATGTAACTGTGCCTCCTATCCCACGGCATTTGTATGCTTTATTACATGGTGAAGAAAAGAATCGGGCTGGAACAAATCGGCTATGACAATATGGCTTGTGTGAGCATATGGGGCGTGCATGGGCAGGGAGAAGAGGAGAGACACGTGACAGAACTGATCGGCCCATCCATCCATTTACCCTCTCTACTGAATGTACGTGTGATGCTACCATGGCAGCTACTCCTCCAGCAAACAACCACATTAGTTGACCTTGGTGCAGACCCGTCGGATCTCGCCGTCGGAGCCGGCGGTCTTGACCGATGCGGCCGAGCTTGGCCATGGCGGCGACGAAGGCGTCGAAGAAGGCGGTCTGGTTGGACGCGAAGTAGTTGACGGTGGCCCGGGAGCGGCGGTCGGCGAAGAGCACCTGGTCCGACGACAGCAGGCCCTTCTGCTGCTGCAGCGTCTGGTAGTAGCCGTTGTCGAACTTGTTGGGCGTGACGGCGTCCAGCATCGCCACCGTGGTGGGGCTGTAGTTGAGCGGGCACGTCCCGCGCATCTGCCGCAGGAACGCCAGGTTCATCGGCGGGCTGTACTGCGGCCGCGCCCCCTTGAACGTGTACAGCCGCCGCACGAACTTGTCGCAGTGCGTCACCCCGATCGTGTGGCCCCCTGCACGCACGCACCACAAATTTTTTTTCCACGTCAGTAACTCTGTAACTAATTGACATGTTTGAAATATCAAGTGTATCGTCGTGACTCGTCAGCAGCGAAGGCCAGAAGGAACGTGTGTACCACAGTAAGATCGAGGTGGATTTATGGGACCTGATCAGTGACAACGAAATGGCCTGCACGCGCTGCAGCGAAAGTACTCCTACTTACTTATCTACCCAACGCCAGGCTGGAAAGACCTTACGTTCTACGAGCATGCAGTAGCTCTTGGCTGGCAATGGCTTGCATGCCTGATCGGATCGGTTGGTACACTTGGGGAGGGCACAGTCCTACTGATGGGGATAGGAGTAGGAAGTGATGAGCGCCCTCACGGCGCCGCTTCCAGCCATTCGGCCACTCTCCCCGGTTGGGTGGCATGGGACTTGCTAACCACCGGTCTCGAACTAGAGCATCTATCTATCTATCTTGAGCGGCTAATAATTCAGAGGGAATGTTTTGGCGCCATGTTGCCGAGGCTCGAGGAGATGATCAATCAGCCCCGTACTACTGACCTGAGAGGGCGATCATGTCGGTCTGGGTGAGGCCGTTGACGGCGAAGAGCTTGTTGAGCTGGTCCAGGGAGAAGCCGGCGCCGGGGAGGCTGTGCTTCACCACGGCGCGCGTGCCCACCTTGCCGTCCAGCCGCCCCAGCTCCACCGGGTAAAACGGCCCTCCCGCCTGCACCAACCAACCAAAAACCAAAACCATCATCAGCAGCCGTGAGATTATTATTTACAGCACAGTTTTGCGATCAAGCACAGTACAGTACTACGGTACGAGCCCACGAGGAGTCCTACGCGCTTGAGCAGAGTTTCCGGCACGGCGCGCAACTTGCGCCACTCAATAATTGACGGATTAATTCCGCAGCAGCTCTACCGCTGCCACCACACCACAGTAAAACCATACGGATACGTACGCGGCCCATTTATGCGGCCAGACCGCGTGCGTGCGTGCGTGTACGCGCCGGGCACGCTTTTTCCACCGGGGAACTGAACGCGGTCTACTACCCCGTAGGTCAGAAGAGGAGGCCGGGCGGGAGCGGACAGCGGCAGCAGTAAACTCGTCGCGCCCGTCCACACGCCCTCCGGACTCTGGAAGAAGACTGCTGTGAGTAAATACGACAGCGGAGTTCCGACCACAGGTGGGAGTGGGACCACGACCGTGTTGGGCCAAAGTTTTAGCGCCAAAAGATCCCAGCTTTTTCGAGCTTTTTACCCGAAAACAAACTGGTGGAACACACAAGAATGTTGCAAACGAAGCGAGGATCGATACAGTAAGCGACATACTTAATCTAGTAGTAGTAGTACAATAGTACTTGATCGAGCGAGCACCTTGCAGTATAGTACGAGTAGTGGTTGTTTGTTGGGCAGCGCCACCTTGCCCGTAGTAATGGTTTCGGCACCGCCGAGGTGAGGTTGCGACGCGCGCACACAAACTCCGGGCAAGAGGTCCGGGGGGGCGGGCACGGCGCGCGTGGGCACGTACGTGCGTGTTCCCGGCACAGGGAGAGGCGTAATTGCGTCGTCACTGACACACAGCTAACATAGAGCAAGTGGGCTCGTCGCTACTACGGCTGCCCAGAGAGCTCCAGAGCGCCGGCGTGGGACATGTCAGCTGCCCCATCATAGCTGTCTCTCGACGGGCAGGCGCGCCGAGAGCGAGAGCGCGAGCCAGGAAGCTAGCCGCTCAAAACATAAACGGAGTGGCCGCGCACGGTTAGCAGTAATCCGCCACTGAGAGGGCTAAGTGAGGGTTAGGGGCACGCTTTCAGGCCGGAACCAGCGGCTTGGAGAGTAGTGTATGTGCGTCGGAGGAGTACCTGCTGGACGACGTCGCGGGTGGCGAGCGCGAGGATGTCGGCGCAGGAGACCTTGTTGGAGCAGCCGGCGACGGCGTCCACGGCGGCCTTGGCGCGGGTGATGAGGTCCAGCGCGTCCGGCGACAGCGTCGTGTCCGCGCCCGCGCTGTGCTCGTCGCCCGGCCCCGAGATGAGCACCGAAGCGTCGCACCCCTGCACACCCATACCATTCGATTAATCGACGCAGACAACAGTCAAACGCTGCAAACAAAGTTTTGATTGATTTTGTATGCGGCGCTCGTACCCTGACGAAGCAGTCGTGGAAGAAGAGGCGGAGGGTGCCGGGCGCGGCGTTGAAGGTCTCCTGGAGCTTCTGGGCCACGGCGCCGCGGACCAGCGCTTCCACGTTGGGGCACGTCTTGGCGTAGTAGTTCTGGCTCAGCTTCGCCGCCGCGCCCCCCGCCGTGGCCAGCAGCAACACGCCGACGACGGCCGCGGTAAGAAGCCCGCTCTGCTGCCGCGACCCCCTCGACCTCATTGCTATCGTATCTACGACTAGCAGTAGTATAAGAGAGAGAGCACCACTAATGGCGCTGCTTGTCTCCTCCTCTTGCTTATTCCTCTCTCCCTCTCTGCCCTGCCTGACCTTAATTGATGCTTGCACTTGCCGCTGCCGCTGCCCTCACTCTCTTTCTCTCTATAGCTAACACTCGGCGTGCCTTAAGTGAGGAGAGAGGCGGGCGCGCGCGCGCTTATATAGATGAGATGAGCTGGGCCTCGCCTCGCCCCGCCGGCGAAGGAGCTGGCTAGGACTAGACTCGAGACGAAGGGTGGAGTGTTACGAGCTGCAATGATGTGGACGACGGAAGGAGTGAGAGAATATTAAGGCATCGGCATGGCATGGGGACACGCCCTGCTCGGCTCCGCACTAAACAAAACCCCAACGCCAGCCCGCCAACGGCTGTGATCCTCTGGCCGCCCTGAGAAAGAAACAGAGCAACACTAAGCAACCACAGTCCAAAAGATGTTGCGTCCGGAACTAGATACGCCGCCGCCTCGAGTCGACTACGTACATACGCCACGGGTGCCGCGGGAAGAAGAGGGAAAAAGCGAGAGGAGCGGCGAGGACGGAAGAGAAGAGAAGCCGAGAAAGGGAGGGAAGCAGAGAGTCAAAAAGGCCGGCCGTGTTCTTCATTTGTGGCTTGCGCATATATTCCCGTGTGATCTTACGGGCATAGTTAATGCTAAATCTACCACTACGGGAGTGGTAGTGTGGTGCTGCCCGTTATGGTGCACGAGACATCCTCTGCCTGTTTCTGTGAATCCGTGATTGAAAGAGGATAGTACAAAAATACTGAGGGTGCCCTCTCGAAAAAGAAAAGAAAATAATGGGTAGGTACGAGTGATTCGCTGGTGGCTTTTGTTTAGAGTAAACTGACTGGAGTGAACAGATCCGGCCTGCTGGGACTCGACTGCCGTGGGTGGTACTGGTACACGACAAACTTTGCGGAAACCAGGTGCAGAGGTGTGTGTTTTCTTTACACGGAATGAGGTGCAGAGATGTCTGCTGTTTTCTTCAGACTATTATAAGTAAATAGATGCCGCCTCAAATATAAAAAAAGTGTAAGTAAATAGATATGTGCAAGCCGTTAGGGCATCTTCAACGGCAACCCGCAAATCTTCTCCCGCGTCTGTCATGATTTTCATTTGGCAGGCGAATTCTTCGTCCGTCAGAGCGACCTTCGAGAGGAGACGGGGCCGTTGCTACGGCTGGTCCTCCTCATCGCCGGAGGAGCCCGCTGCCGTGGATGCGGATGGTCTAGGTGAGCGAGGGCGGCGACGCCATGATTCGCCTGACTACAAACTGCCACCGTGGCCGCCGGTCGGCGCGGAGAACCAGGACTTCGACATTGCCGCTGGGCTTGGAGAGTAGGAAGGGCTCAGCGTAGGGGAGAAGGGCGGTGCGGTGTGCTCTGGATGGTGTGGTTCTGGACGGTGCCGGAGCGCGGCTTAAATGCGGTCAACCCGCTTCAATGCGGCGCAGCGGCCAGAGTTGGTTTCTTGGGACGCGGTGTCCGCATTGAAGCGGCGGCGACGTCTGAGACGTCGTGTCCGTCTGTGATGCCTTCCTGTCCGGTCAAATCATGGCATCAATGCCGGCCGTTACATGCTCTGGCCCGGCATGAATGCGGTGTGGTAAACGGCATTGTGCGTGGGATGGGAAGTGCAGGAAGGGCGGGCAGGTGGTTTGGGTGGGCAAGAGTGGTCAGAACCGGGCATGACAGCGGTCCGAACTCCCGCAAGCCTTCTCATGTTTGTCTCTGATTTGTGGGAGAAAACGTGTCCGAACCACGATGCGGACCTATACAGAACTGTGTTAGATGACATTAACGGTCCGGTCCGGAGTCCGAACGAATACGGAAGGTTTTAGGATCGGCGTTAGAGATGCCCTTATTGCAGATGCGCAAGCGGTACGCCCAAGTTAGTACAGCTTTGCTCGTAGCAAATGCGACGTGTTAATTTTCTTTTTCTTTTCTGGACTAGAAAATTTTGGATAGTCGGTAGGGAGAAAAACTCAGTCATAAAGAATCTCTCACATTTCCGACTATGTTTAACGAAAGGGCGCTGATCTGCGCCGGTGCGCCGGCCCAACTGTTGGGCTGGTCCAGCACCAACCGTCCAATGCGCGAGCCCTGGTTGTCCGATCTGGGGCCGTTGTCTTCCTCCTATCCCCTTCTTTCCTTCCGCGGCCGCCGGCCGCCCTCGAACTGTCGTCCTCCAGGCGCCGGCTCCTCTCCAGCGTCACCGTCGCTCGCCTGGCCCGCCCGGTCCGCCGTGGCTCTCGCCACCGCCGCATGCAGCTCCTGCCGGCAAGAAGGTCGCAACCGACGAAGGAGTGCCGCCCAGCTTTTGTAGCAACGCCGCTCACCGCCGATGGCGCGTCTCAGCTGAAGCCGCCGATGGTTCACCGCCGGTCCCTCGAGTTCGTCGCCGCTGCAGCTCTGTCGTGAAAGCCATTGCATCAATGGTGAGGTGCCAGTTCAGCTTTTTGTCGCCGGGTTGAAGCTTTTTAAAAATATACTTGAAGTTGTTGCAACTTTTTTGTTGTGTACTCACGGGTTGAAGCGTCCTATAAAGCCAGTTGAAGCTTTTTATAAACCAGTTGAAGCTTTTCAATTCAACGGTTGAAGCTTTCTCAAAAAATGACGGGTGTGGATTTTTGTTTCATAGTGGTCCGGTGAAACTTCTCTATTCCGTCGTTTGCAGCTTTTCAAACTATGGTTGAAGCTTTTTATAAAACCGGTTGAAGCTTTTCAATTTAACGGTTGAAGCTTTCTAAAAAAAATGACGGGTGTGGATTTTTGTTTCATAGTGGTCCGATGAAACTTCTCTATTCCGTCGTTTGCAGCTTTCCAAACTATGGTTGAAGCTTTTCGTATGAACGGTTGTAGCTTTTTTCGGTGCATGGTGTCCGGCTGAAGCTTGATATACCGCTAGTTGAAGCTCTCGAATTGAACGGTTGTAGCTTTTTGGTCGTCGGTTTACGCGTCGGTGGATTAGAAAAAATGCTTCCAAAGTTAAATGCAGAAGCGTATGGTTGCGGCGGTGGGGAGGAGGTCGCGCTCACGCTGCCGTGGTTGAAGCATCTCCGGTGGACGGTTCTAGCACGTGAGAGTACGAACAGCAGCTCATGGACAAGATATTCCATGGCGATTTCAACTCCGGCTTGCGGCGCGGAAGGAACCTGCGGTAGAAGTGGAGGGTGGCGATGGGAAAGAAGGGAATCTGAAGGATGGAGGTGACCTACGCAGGGTTGGGGCTAGCGGGCGGCGGGATCTGAAGGAGGAAGAAGGGGATCGGGAGAAGCGCGAGGCGTGCGATGCGCTTCAACTCGCTTCGATCGAGTGGCCCGTGCGGGACCGGCGGAACGGTTCGGCCGGCACACCGTTTCTAAACACTTCCCTTAACGAAAACAGTACATAGTGCTCTCGTTGTTCCTTCACGGGTTGGTCCATCAAGTAACTCGTGTTTGATTCTCCGAACTGAACTGAAGGAGCAGTTTCTCTTAGAAAACGGTTCTCAGTGACTGAAAAAACGTGTAGTACGTTTTCTTAATGCAGTTACGTGCTTGGCAAAGAAGGAAAGTGGCATGGTTCGATCGAAGTGGAGGGAAAGCATCAAAGCAAGCAGACGCACCTCTCGGGACGGGGCTGCGTCCACCTACATAGAAATTCAGGCCACATCCGGCCGATTGGCAACCCACTGGAATCAAATCTCCTCTCCTTGGAATTTTCGGTCTTGTGTGGCTGCAGAATAAAGAGCGCCCAGCTTTCAGGCTTTAGCAACACATGAGTGGGTTTATCCTCCTCAGATTTGTTACTGCACTAGGCATATCTTGCAGTGAAGGGGCGCACCTCCGGAGTCTTTGCACACATTTTCATTCCGTTGCTTCCGGTTGGGCATTATACAATTTGGAATCTCCAATAGACGTTGCTGTTTTCCGTTATTAATTTCATCTTGTCCCGCACAGAAGTGTGTACTGTTGGACAGGGATATGCAGTTTCCAATATTGCACTATATCCTCAAAAGAATCTCGGAGAACAAGCCGTGCTCCCTGTGAGGCACATCTGATTCCCGTCAACTGAAAATTCAGTGCCGTCGCATGGAATGACTCGTATGGGCTATATACGAAGTAAAGCAAAGAAATTATGCCGCGGGTTGCTCTGGAAAACAAGTTTTGGTGGAATATGCTTGTTCCAACCGCCCAAGTAATGCTCGTTTTCTCTTTTCAGCTGATCAGAGACACAACAAATCTTTTGCGCAAAATATTGTCTGTATCCTACGGTGTTGTCAAGTCGAGTAGAAGTGAGTGCCAAGACGAATGATTAAAGAGAACACACACTGATCAATTCGTGTAGAGCACGAGGAGGGCGCAGGCGGCAGTCCGAGACCAGTCGGTAGGACAATCGGACGCTTTAACGGTAACTGCTTTGGGAAAAGCTTGACAGTTACTACAAGTGCAAAGTGCGCTACTTTACCCTGCTTCCAGAACCCAAAAAAGAGAGGATGGTTTTTTTTTTTTGAGGGAAGAGAGGATGGTTTCAGAGGAAAACAATCCGGTCCGGTCGTAGTGGGACGCACGGTGGAGGTCGCAATTATATATCTCGCGGATATATACGCGCTGCGAAAGCGCGACAGTAATCACCGCTGACGTAACTTGCACGGCAAAAAGACCCAGTAAGCCATGATTAAAAAACAGGGGTTAGACGATGATTACAAGATCTTCCAACGTGCGAGACACAAGACACAACGGCCGGGGAGCATATATATATATATATATATATATATATATAGGGAAAATTCATCCTACCACCCGGTGGTAGTTACCCCACATATCTAATATACTATCATGTGGTATTATATATATTATTTTATTATTTTAAATATGTTCATATACTATATTTAAGATATTTCAAAACAAGTTATATGAAAAAATTACATACGAACTCATAGTTTTTGTTATATTTATGAAATACGTATATATTTGTATGTAGAAAAGAGCATACTCAAAACATGACGCATACTACCTCAAAATTAGTATATATACTACGTAATTATTGTTATATACTACATACTACACGTACATACTTTCGGTTTTGATAGATACTACATACAACATACAAAATGCAAGTGATGGTAACTACCACTGCTTGTAGCAAACATATATACTCCCTCCGGTTTTTTTTTTAGTCTGCATATAAGGTTTGTTCAAAGTCAAGCTTTGCATAGTTTGACTAACTTTATATTAAAAAATATCAACATTCACAACATGAAATCAACATTTTTAGATGCATAATGAAATGTATTCTCATATTATATAGTTTAAGTATTGTAGATGTTTATATTTTTTAATATAAATTTGGTCAAACTTTGTGTAGTTTGACTTTGACCAAAACTTATACGCGGAGTAAAAAAAACGGAGGGAGTATATATATATATATATATACACCTCCCGAACCACTATATATAATTTCATTTGCCTTTTCGAGAAAACTGACCACATGTCGGCAGTTCATCGATCACATGTCCAAGGAAAATTATCCGGTACTAGTAGTACAAGTAGTGCTCCGTATATGGCTATATCAATATGGTTGGTTCTGTTGCGATCCATGAAGCATGTCGTTGCGTGCGTACGTGCGTGCGCTCGCATAGAATCGGGCAGCTAGCTCCGGCATTCATCCTCGTGGGCATGCGTGACGCCTAGCTAAAACCCTAGCCGCACGTACGCGCGTACTACCGCGTGAAGCTCTTGACGAACCAAGGCCATCAATGTTCGTTCGGTGCGCCGCGGCATGTCGATCGGTACGGCGGCGCGCCCGATCCCGTCGCGTGTCTCCCAATGATCGATGCGACCACCGATGGGAGCACGCACGCACGCACGTACGGGCGTCGCATGCCCGCGGTCTCCGTTACGATCGGCATGGGCCGAGGCGAAGGCACGTAGGGCGTGTGACCCGCCGTCCGCAGCGGCAATTTTTTTTTTTTTTTTGAAAACGCAATCTATACATCGAGCGTGACGGATACATAGGCGGAGGAGAGATCTTAAGTGAAGTCGCCGTCCGGTCGTTGAGGACGCACGCACGCACGTACCGTGTTGTTTTCGCGCCCATGTCGACCACCACGTCCGTCGTTTTTCCCGCGGATTCCATCGCCCCCCGTGGGTGCCCTCCCTTGTGCACATCGTGGTGGATGGATGTGGCCATCCGTCTTGCTGGGATATCGGATGTTCTGTCACCAATGTACATGTACGATCTTATCCTTCCCATCCCAGTAGGCTAAGCATTCGTGCATCTATTCCTAATCTATGTGTGAATGTTGAGAATGTTCTCCGCTCTAACTAAAGTTGATCATCATGAGAGCATTCGTCGGATACGTAAGTGCAAATCCCATCCCGCAATGCGCCGAGGAGCGCTGCCTCGCCCGTGAGCTTTAGGCCGCCGCGAACCCATTCGCGCCATGCGCTGTACCACGGGCGCTCACAGCCTGGTTATTAGCACGCCCGTGAGCAAGTCGACGAGCAAAGCAGCCCAATGACGATGACTTTTGAAGAAAGCTCGGATAGATGATGATTCTGAGGAGTGAAAGTGAATTGTCCGCTCGCGAAAGAAGAGGTGTCGTCGTAGGCGCGATCATACCTGCCAAGACGACGGGGATAACTGATCCACGTCGTCTCATGCCCACGTGTCTTCCTTGGGTCGGCGCTAGGCCACCGGCCGCCTTTGTCTGCTTCCTTTGCGCGAACGTACGTCGTACGCCCGGCACACGGGCGCGCGCACTGACACACACACACAATGGCTGGCTGGCGAGCGGCGACGCATGATTGGCGGGAAAACGATATTGCATTCGACAGGGCCACTGGAGGCCGGGGGTTGGCGATGCACATCTATATATCCATGTGCATCTTTCGTTCTTTTCCATCTCAGTCATTCCGCCCTGATATTGGATTCGTGTACGGCACTTCTCCTTCATACATGTCCAACGATTCGCCCCCTGCCGCTGCCCTACATGGCTACATGAATGATATACTTGTAGTGGTACTACAAAGCACACCCGCGTCCTCCGCTTTGTGTTGCTTTACGGGTGTCACTCTCTCTGATTGCCTGAAACATTATTTCTTCTTTGAGTGAAAATATGTAATATAGTCTAAACATTCCGAAATACTGAAAAGCTAAGCTTGTGTGTGTGTGTGTGTGTGTGTGTGTGTGTGTGTGTGTGTGTTGCGTGTCATATACGTGCAACACCATGCTAAGGCCTAACTATCTTCAAGGATAAGCAAAGGTAGAGAGTAGAGTGCCTTTAGTTGTGTCTCCCGCGTGTAGCGGCGCACGTCAAAACTACAAAACACACGACTAGAGTACTACATATACATAGGCATACGCAAGAAAAGCGCTTTCGACGGACGGACGGACGGACAGTGCTCTGGATATGCCATGGGTGCATTTAATTTTTGTGCGCCAAATGCCAGGCTGGAAATTGTTGGATATGCGAGCGAGCCCGGCCCTACACGACCGAATGCCTGGATGAGGCCGGGCTTGCTTGCTCACAAGGTGTGCCATGAAACCACGGACAGCCGTCGAGCTACATGCACGAGAATGTCTAGCGCGCACCGGACAGCGACGCCCCAACCGCCGCTACAGCGGTAAACAGCCTACGACGCCGATGCGGTGCATCTCGTTGGCCGGATTCGTGCTGTGATGCATCCGCTGCTAGCTAGCCAGCTTCTGTTTGGTTTGCTGCGTGCACAGTACGTACTGTGCATGCCCAAGCGCATATGCTCTCCTTTGTTCACAGGTGAAAGTACAGGCTTTGGGTGGAGCACTAGGTACATGGAGCAGCCGTGACCGGTGGCCAAGCAACTACCTACGTACCTCTGCCCAACATGGATGGACTGCACAACATGGATGGTCGTCACGAGCTAGCTAATGGCCTGATATGAGTACGCCCGAGATTAACTGATGCCTATGCAATCTACGTACCGTACGTTAGATCTGACGATACCAGCCGCTATCCCGTGATGGCGAGATGGGCTCTCTGACCCGATTGATCTCGTGGCGAACATGCGCTCGTGCCCGCGCGCGCAGGGTGCGCGCCGAGCGGAGCCAACATTTTTGTGCGCGCAGACGGGCTGGTCCCGGCCGGACTCCAGGAACGACCGATACACGAGGGATTCGGAGGCGCGTCCACCTGCTCCCACGTACCCCTGCCTGGGTCCGCGGCGCTCGGCAGTCGGCACCCATGGACCGGCGTGCGCCTGCCTCCCTCTGCATGCGCAAAGCCGATCTGGGTCTCGGAATGTTGCGGACCTGCCAACCAGGTCTGCAGAAGCTAGTGCGGCTCCATCGTGGCGAGGTTGGCAAATTCGATCCGCAGCTGGGTGGCAATTCCGGCATCTGTGTGACCTCTCTCGTCCTAGGAGGATCTACAGCCGGAACTACTAGAATTCGCCCCTTAAATACCCACGGAAGCGCCCGCTGACAATGACCTGACACGTTTGGGACGGGTACGTGGGTTCGGTTGCAAGGGCATCTCCAGCCGCGCCCCCAACAGCCCTGCGATTTTTGCCACGGCCAAAAAAGCGCCCCGGCGTCTCAGAAGCCCGTTTTTCGCCGGCTCGGCGAAAAACTGGTGCCAGCGGATTAAACCCGGAGCCACTGGGGCGCTTGGGAGCCGGCACAAGCGAAAGCGCGTGGGCCCGCTTGGAGGCGACCGAGGCCTTTTTCCACCGTTTCTTGGCGCTTTTCCTCGCATCTCTCCCGCTCGCCGCCTTCCTCCGCCATTCTCTCCCTTTCTTCCGCCAAACCCTCCGCCGCCAAGAAGCACGCCATGCCACCGAAGAAGTACACCATACCTGCTGGCGGTAACCGCGATCGGCGCCGGGCTCACCGGCAGAGGAAGCCGAGGGCGCCGCCATCGGCCACCGGGCATGTCGAGCGCCGAGTGAAGGGTGGAAGTTCAATGCTGGTAGTCACCGCCGACAGGCGGAACAGGGCCATAGCCAAGAAGGCCCGCGACAACGCGGCGCGCGCGGCGGCGTTTTCCTCATCGGCCGACCAGGCGGGGATGAATCCACCCGTCGTCAGCCACGCCCAGTACGCGCCCTGGGGACAGCAAGGCGCCGGATCTCCGGACGAACGTCGCCGCGAAGAAGAGGAACACCGACATGGCTTTTCTGATGGGCGGGGCGGACATGCTCCAGAGCAACGACGAGAAGCTCAAGGCGTGGTACCTGGCGCAGCGCGGTCTCATCCTGAACGAGCTGCCGACGGCAACGCCGACGACGCCCACGACGACGCCGATGGCAAGCCCGAACAATGCCTTCAGACGCCTCCCAAAGAAGGCCGGGTTGCCGACGCAGCCCAAAGACCGAAGCAGCTCCGACCCGACGAGCCAGCGCCGCCGACTCCGCCAACGCTGGAGCCGACACCGCCGAGTGAATCGTTGCGCCGCGAACTTGCGGCGGCGGCGCGCCTGTTTTGTAACGCCAGACTACGTCCGATCGCGGATTTGCGGCGTCTTTTGAGAGCGGAACGACCAAGTTTAAATTTTCCGCATCCTCGGGCGCGCGTGGGGGCGTGATCGAGCTAGGTTGCCCCGAGGGTCGAACTAAGCTGGCACGCCCCGTGCCGCTCTATTTAGGCGCCCTGGGGGGCCGAACGGCTGGAGATGCCCTAAGAGCAACTTCAACTTCAATGGTGAGACTCAAACGGACGGCGATTTTGTCCGTTTTTTGTTCGTTTGGGTTGGCCGTTCGCCCGGCGTACGCCCTGTTTTTAATATGGGTCGACAGCACATCCAACGCGCCGACCCATATGTATCTGGGTGGCCGGCTGGCCGCCCAATATTACATTGATTTGCATTCAAATATATTGTCAAATAACATAGTTCACCGAATAAAATAGTATAGTTTTACAAGCTGGATACAGATAATTTTTTTTCACATAGTTTTGCAAACAAATAAAAGAAGATACATCTATTGGTTGCCAACATGAGCCCACATATGCTCAACCACATCATTTTGCAGTTGCACATGGGTTTTATAATCACGCATATCTTGATGAAATTAAGTGAACTGTTCAAACGTTGCCGCTACTCCATGCTCAGGCAGAACATTCTCACTCTGAAACTGAAACCCTTGATCGTACAGACGTTCTGGGCGCTTGTCTTCTACGATCATATTGTGCATGATCACACAAGCAGTCATCACCTCCCGCAGTTTCTGCGTGCTTCAGGTATTAGCAGGATACCGAACGATGCCCCATCGAGACTGCAAAACACCAAAGGCACGCTCGACATCCTTCCTAGCACTCTCTTGCTCTTGGGCCAATCTTTTCCTCTTCTCTCCGACAGGGTTGGGTATTGTCTTGACAATAATGGTCCACTGAGGATAGATACCGTCACCCAGGCGCTGGCTGTTGAGGTGGTGATGGACCAACACGGCAGCCAATATCCCCTCCTCGTCGTCGGATGACGAACCGTCGGAGTCGCAAAGGAAATTGTGAAAAAAGAACTCGTCGGTGATACGTCCATTTTGCATCATGCTTTTATATCGATATTTATCGCATTGTGGGCTGCTATTTCACACTATGTCACAATAATTATGGCTATTTTCTCTTATTTTACAAGGTTTACATAAAGAGGGAGAATGCCGACAGCTGGAATTCTGGGCTGGAAAAGGAGCAAATAATGGAAACCTATTCTGCGCAACTCCAAAAGTGCTGAAACTCCACGGAATATCTTAAAATAAATAAAGAAAAATCGTCGCCAAAGATGAAGGCCGGGGCCCACACCACTGCTCACGAGGGTGGGGCGCGCCTACCTCGTGGGCCCCCGGTGGCTCTCCGACGCCCATCTTCTCCTATATGAAGTCTTTCGATGAGAAAAAATAGAAGAGAACCTTTCGGGATGAGACTCCGCTGCCACGAGGCAGAACCTTGGCGAAACCAATCTAGGGCTCCGGCAGAGCTTTTCTGCCGGGGACACTTCCCTCCGGGAGGAGGAAATCATCACCATCGTCATCACCAATGCTCCTCTCATCGGGAGAGGGCAATCTCCATCAACATCTTCACTGACACCATCTCATCTCCAAACCCTAGTTCATCTCTTGTATCCAATTCTTGTCTCCAAGTCCGGATTGGTGATAGTAGGTTGCTAGTAGTGTTGATTACTCCTTGTAGTTGATGCTAGTTGGTTTATTTGGTGGAAGATCATATGTTCAGATCCTTTATGCATATTATTACCCCTCGATTATGAACATGAATATGCTTTGTGAGTAGTTACGTTTGTTCACGAGGACAAGGGAGAAGTCTTGCTATTAGTAGTCATGTGAATTTGGTATTCGTTCGATATTTTGATGAGATGTATGTTGTCTAGCCTCTAGTGGTGTTATGTGAACGTCGACTACATAACACTTCACCATTATTTGGGCCTAGAGGAAGGCATTGGAAAGTAACAAGTAGATGATGGGTTGCTAGAGTAACAGAAGCTTAAACCCTAGTTTATGCGTTGCTTACTAAGGGGCTGTTTTGGATCCATATGTTTCATGCTATGGTTAGTTTTACCTTAATACTTTTGTTGTAGTTGCGGATGCTTGCAATATAGGTTAATCATAAGTGGGATGCTTGTTCAAGTAAGAATAGCACCCAAGCACCGGTCCACCCACATACCAAATTATCAATGCCGTGGTTTTGTCACGACAGATGTCCTCATGAAAGGACTTAGTCGTGGAGCCATCGCTACGGGTTAGCTTGAAGGGGTTAAAGCGGACACAAGGACGCAAGAGAGTTTATACTAGTTCAGCGCCTTCGATGAAGGTAAAAGCCTACGTCTAGTTGTGATGGAATTGATGGGGGTTTCGATGACTAGGGAGCAAACAAGCTTCGCCTATGTCTCGAGTTGTTGTCTGTTGTCCTGAATCGCCTCCGGGTCGTCCCCTTATATACATGGGTGGCGCCCGTCGGTTCACAGAGTCCCGACGCCGGTTTATAGATGTATCCGGCTCGGTCTCTACTATTCCTAACTTACAATACAAGTTACATACCCACGCCGGTTTACGGCTACAGGCCTTAAACCGGCTACGGGCCTTAAGCCCTCATCTGCCTACTTGGGCTTTAATATACTCAACTACTAATGAAGTTAACCCGGCCTGTCCTGGCCGGTTTACGCCCAGTAGTAATATCCCCAACATTAGGCCCCAGATTGATTTGAACAGGTTCATGTCAATCTTCAGCAAAAAAACTTCATCTTCAGCAACCTTGTGTACTTGGGTGAACCGCCATGATGTCATCTTCTCTGGTCATCGTAAACCGCGTGGCGTCACATCATAAAAACTATCCACAATACCTCTTTTGTTTAATAGACCTGCGACAATCGAGGCGACAACTCCGTTTCCAAACTCGCTGCTCCTTGATTTTCGCGCCTGACACATGTCCCTTGCTTTATAAATAAGACCGAAGGGTCATTTCTTTTTTCCCTTTCGTGCCCCTCTGCTTCGTCTTCCTTGCGCCGCCCAGCTTCGGAGCTCCACCGCCGTCAACTTCTGCACCAACCTTGGCGCTGCATCACCCTGAACGTGCGAGCATCACGGCGACCTTCCGCTTCTTCCTCAGCTCCGGTAAATCTTCTGCTCTTTCCGCCCCAGATCTATTCTAGGGTTTCTAGGTTTTTCAGTGTTCATCCTTTGTTCTTCGTTCATATATAATGGTTCAAAAGAACTCCTGAATCTCTGTTCTGTATAATGGTAGCTTTTAGCCTCCGTTTTCACTTACGCATCTCAAGATCATAAATCTTATTGACATCCTTGCTCATTGATTTAGTACCGCTTCGTTTTGGACCTTGAATATTTATTTCTTTTCTGAATATGCTCCAGATCCAAAACTGTGAAATACTTTTGTGAAACCTGTTTCCGCACATCCACTCTTGATTCATCAATGTTTCAGACTTGGCGGTTTAACTTTGTAGAGAAATTGACAACTCGGCATATACCATTAGTCCCCTTGTTGAACCGCCAGGATTTCCCAATTATGTATTGCCACCTTGGAGAACTCCGGTTTATAAGCAACTTCTCCCGGTTTAACAATGAATGTATCAATATATAGACTTCCAACATATTCTTGAACCGGTATTATTGCTTTGCAGATTGCACCATGGCCAAGCAAGTGTACGAGTGTAATTGGGTCCCTTCTCGAGTGGTGAAACGCAACTGGATAACTTAGTCCGCACCGGCGCTTTAGGCAAAAAAGATGTCATTCACTGGAGGGTCCCTGGCCCGGAGAGTCCTCCAGAACCCAAGGATGGAGAAGTTGTTGTTTTTGCTGACCATTTAGCCCGAGGCTTCAGTCCGCCCGGTTCAAAGTTTTATCGGGATGTCTTGGCCAACTTCCAACTGCATCCACAAGATATTGGCCCCAACTCCATAACCAATATCTGTCACTTTCAAGTGCTCTATGAGGTGTTCTTTCAAGAGGAGCCCACAGTTGAATTGTTCAGAGATTGCTTCCATCTTAACCGCCTCACTGAATTTTCTGTCGGTCCCAACACCGAGTTGGGTGGTGTGGCGATTCAAAAACGGAAAGAGGTCACTTACCCTCTCTCCATACTGCACATCCATCCCAAAGAGTGGAATTCAACATGGTTTTACTGCAAAGATACCTCTCCTGAAGGAGAAAATCCTTTACCGGGTTACCGTCCGGAGCGGCTAAGCAACACACATACCCTCCCTCACAGACTGACTGCTAAGGAAAGAAGCAAATATGCCCCTCAACTATCCAAGCTCCGGGCCTTCATGGCCAACGGGTTGACAGGAGTTGATCTTGCTCGCTGCTGGATATCTTCGAGTATACTGCCCCTAAGTCTGCGCTTCGGTTTGATGTGCAAATACACAGAAGATGTGAAAGACCCTCTACGGCATATTGCGATCCAACTGACAGACGATGAAGTTACTGAGGCTGTTAAGAGGATGTTAAACGAACGGAAGTCGCTTGCGCCCAAACCGGCTGGCTCCCTTTTCTGCCATTAACAAACCGCCAGCCGTAAGACTCATATCTTATGCCTTTATAAAATCTGACTATGTTTAAATACTCTTTGTTGATATTAACATCTTTCAAACAGGGTGATGATCCATTTTGGAGCAAGAAGACTCCACAAGAGAAACCGGTGGCAATAACTCGCCCAAGACCAAAGTTGTGAAGAAACCAGCAAATAGAAAGAAAACCACTGCCTCCTCCGATCCACCAGCTGACGATGATGTGGGTAAACCGGATCTTGTGGTAGAACTTGACTCACTTGGTTTATTTTTCACATGCCTTATTGATAATGATTATTGCCAGGATGATGCTGAAGTCAGTCATGCTGATGTTCTAGAGGTAATCGCTCTTTCTTCCGATTCAAACCCTTTACCTTCAGTAAAAATCCGTCGGGCAAACCGGAAAGTTAAATTTTCTCATCCTCTTGCTTACTTGGATCGAAACTTTCTTATGAAGATACATCAGCATGAAGCTCGTCGCGCAACCCGGCACAGCGGCCAGGTAGTCACCTCCACCGGTTTACCGACAGTCCGGTTTGGAAACGCCGTTCAGAGGTCTCTAACTGTTTCGTCAATTCTTATCCTAAAGCGGGTTGCATTCGTCAACCTCTTAATCCATCTGACTCCGATTATCAGGTGACTTATCATTCTTCCTCTGGCGAGTCGACAGGCACCCAACTCCCACCACTCAAGACAGTGCTTAGGTGAGCCATATTCCTGATAATGATGTTATATCACTTTCAATGTTTATTGGACTGATCCATCTTTTTCCTTTCAGGGCCAAGCCTAGGCCAAGCAAGAAAGCTCGCCTGGACAAAGCGGCAGAAGACGATGCTCCTGAACCGACCCAAATACGAAATCCTGAGGAACACATCCAGGATGATATGTTGAACTACCCACCATTGCAAGATCATGATGCTACTGTTGAAGAGGCACATGTTGATGCCACATGCCCTTCAAATCAACCCACGAGTCCTGCTAAAACAGCGAGTCCACCAAAGCATACAGATAAACCGGCGACCCCAGTGCGAACCGGTGAAGCCAAGGATGATGATGTTGTTATTACTGGCTTTGGCCATTCCGAGCCAGGTAATCCTGTCACTTTGTCCAAGCATACTTCAAAGGATGACTTTACTGCATTTGGTAAAGACAAGTGGAATGCCGATTTGGCTACTTATGCCGCTTTGAATCCCCAAGATCTTCATTCCGGTTATCTGAATCGGTTATATACCAGCCGTGATTATGAAGCCGGTCCGGTAAACATGATGAAGGACAAATATGAGGTAAACTCCATATGACTCTCTGCTTGTATATTGCAAACTGTCAACTCTGATAGCCCCCAAGTGACGGTTTTAAGATGTCAACTTAAACCGGGACTTTCCAATATAATCCTGAACACAGCTGTACTTTTGGAAAGTAGCCCCCAAGGGCCGGTTCAGCTTAATGTAGTTAAACCGGAACTTGTATAACATAAGAAATCCAGCATTACTCAAAGACAGAGCAAATAGGCATTAGCCTCCAAGTGCCAAGTTGAATACTTGTATTGAGATTGGGACTTTATATAGAAATTGTAGGATGAAAAGCAAATATGCATTGGCCCCCAAGTACCAAGGGCATAACTTGTTGTGGGGTTGGTACTTCAACTCTTCACCTTAACCCTTATCAAATGATTATCTCAGATGTAGGCTGATCTGAGCAAGAAAGAAAGTCAAATCGCTGATCTTCAAGAAAACCTGAAATCCCAGCAAGCTGAAACCTCCAAAGCAAAGAATGAATTAACCAGCGCTTTAAGCATCATGGAAAAGCTTAAGGAATGTTTCAACAAGGAGCGGGTGGATTGGGCCACTGAAAAGTCCGCTTTGACTCAACGGGCAGAGAATGCTGAAGCCGCACCCAAACCGGTGGTTGATGAACTGACCAGTGTAAAGCGGCAAGTGCATGCCATGACCGCTGCTGTCTTTGGTAAGCCTTTTTGACTTCTGCCGTAATGAGGCCTTCTCATGAAATTGCCGGTTTATTAACCCTTTGAATGATCTGAGGGGACACGCATTGGCCACTTGGGATCAGACGTGCGGAAGAAATTGAAAGCCTCTTATACATTGATAGAGCAACTCTATACTGGTGCGCAACGGATCATCAGCACCGCTTCTCACAACAACCCGGCCCCGACCTTGATCCAGGACACCCTTAAAAGGTTGTCAATGCTTCCTGCCCGGTTTGAAGAATTAAACAAATCTGCTGCTAGAAGCGGTGCCATAAACGCCTTAATCCGGGCCAAAGCGTGGGTGCCGGATTTTGATCCTGTTGAAGCGGCGCAGGGCTTCCCAAGCTTGAAGGAAGACGACACAGAATTCAGCGAAGAGGATCTCCGAGCGATAAACCGGGAAGTGCGCCCTTTGGCTTGCCAATTGGCTGAAGAGGCAAATCTGTCTCACTATCAAGCCCAATATGATGGAGAAAATAAACGAGTGCCTGCACCGATACCTGAAGCGAAGAACCTTATACCGCCAATCTGTAAGCATACTTACGCTCCTGATATTGAACCGTCGTTGCTGATCAATGATGAAGCCGTATTCCAAGCATTAATGGGAATCGACTGGACAACTGTTGATTTCCAGCCGCTAGGTAGGGAATCAGAAGTTGAAGCGGCGCAGGATGACCCGCAACCATCAGGCCAAGCTGGCGATCAAGCATAAACCGGAGGCCGGTTTACATTACTGCTTCCTTATGTTATGCCAAAAACAATTATCTTATCTGGGCACTGTGTTGCCTTGTAATAGACTAGCTGCCACACTTTGTGTTTATATGCCTTCGTGCATATTTATTGCAATTTATGTTTTTGTTGAATCATCAACCTTAAACTGTTGTGTGCAGCAAAAAGCTTAAAATGCCTTTGTGGTTGTATCACCAGGTGGGTCATCATATCCATGTATATGAAATTAAAGATAATACTTTAGATTAAACATATGATAAATATGGGAATATATTATACCTGCCATCGTAGGGCATGAAGTTGGCTGTGCCAATCTTGAAGCGGAGTTGTAAGAAACCCGCTCTGCTGAAGGAGAAAACAGCTCTTGTGTATATAGGGTCGGTTTACCAGGTAAACCGTTCCGGGTTAAGATGAACACCGGTGTTACTCCATAATAGGATGTTTATCAAAAATCAAACCGAGCAAAGTGTCTCCAGATGAACAACAAACCGTGTCCCGTCAACTGACAGTTGAATCGGTTTAATAATTGTCGGTTTAAGAACACAACAAGAGAAATATGCAAAAAGACAAACAAATTTCAAGCAAAGGCAAAGATAAAATCTTTTACGAAAAGATGCTGTTTGAGCCGATCAAGTGGCATTACCATGGTCGGACACGACCAAGCCCCCAATAGGCGTAGCTATGGTTCATGTCAGCCAGGTCCCCAAATGATGCAGCGGCAGTACGCCGATCAAGAGGTGTAGCGATGGTTCGGGTTCGACCAAAGCCCCCAAGTGATTACGTGGCCTTAGGCCGATCAAGAGGCGTGTTGGTTCAGACGTGACCAAGTCCCCAAGTGATCTCATGGCTTTCGCCTATCAAAAGGTGTTGGATTGGTTCGGACACGACCAAGCCCCCAAGTGACATGATATAAAGCTTTGTTAAAAAGCTAACTCAAGGGGTAAACCGGAGACCGCTTTAAGATAAAAACTCCGTGTAACCACTCATGATGTAAAAATAACAGAGACCCCGCTTTAGCTAAGGCTCCGGTTTATTGTATTGATCATAATATATACATTGTCATAATATGTACATAAGTAGAGACTATGGCTCAAGTATAGTAGGGCCGAAGATGAGCTATGTTACACGGCCTGTTGGTCTCCTCCTCTGATGTACGTGAGTATTTATGCTCTCGAATATCAATCAGATAGTACGACCCGTTGTGCAGATTCTTGCTAACCACAAAAGGTCCCTCCCAAGGTGGGGATAGCTTGTGCATATCAGTCTGGTCTTGGATGAGCCGGAGCACCAAATCTCCTTCTTGAAAGGTTCTGGTTCTAACTCGGCGACTGTGATAGCGACGAAGATCCTGCTGGTAGATCGTCGAATGGGCAACTACAATGTCACGCTCCTCATCCAACAGGTCCAAAGCATCTTGCCGTGCTACCTCGTTGTCCGCTTCAACATAAGCTGCTAACGAGGTGAATCATGACGGATATCACTGGGGAGAACCGCCTCTGCTCCGTAGACCATGAAGAACGGTGTGTATCCTGTCGATCTGTTGGGTGTAGTATTGATGCTCCATAATACAGATGGTAACTCCTCAACCCAACAACCCGGCGTCCGCTGCAAAGGGACCATAAGCCGGGGTTTGATGCCTTGTAAGATCTCCTGGTTAGCTCTCTCTGCTTGGCCATTGGACTGTGGGTGAGCTATTGATGAAACGTCAACCCGGATGTGCTCACGTTCATAGAACTCTTTCATAGCACCCTTAGACAGATTGGTACCATTATCAGTAATGATACTGTGTGGAAAGACAAACCGGAAAATCACCTTCTTAATGAATTGAACCGCCGTGGCTGCATCACACTTGCTGACGGGCTCCGCTTCCACCCACTTTGTAAACTTGTCAACCGCCACCAAAAGGTGGGTCTTCTTGTCCTTGGACCGTTTGAAAGGCCCAACCATATCCCGCCCCCAAGTCGCACACGGCCAAGTTATGGGACTCATCCTCAATTCTTGAGCCGGCACATGAGCGCGTATTGAAAACTTCTGACAGCCGTCACACCGCCTAACCAGGTCCTCCGCATCAGCATGAGCAGTCAACCAATAGAAACCGTGATGAAATGCCTTAGCCACCAGAGATTTTGAACCGGCGTGGTGACCACAATCTCCTTCGTGGATTTCGCGCAAGATCTCACAACCTTCCTCCGGCGACACACAACGTTGAAACGCTCCTGACACACTGCAATGATGCAACTCGCCATTGACAATAGTCATGGACTTGGATCGCCGGATTATCTGTCTGGCCAGCGTCTCATCCTCTGGTAACTCACCCTGGTTCATGTACGCCAGATAAGGAACCGTCCAATCTGGAATAACATGCAGAGCCACCACCAACTGAGCCTCCGGATCAGGAATAACCAAATCCTCTTCGCCAGGGAGCTTGACCGACGGGTTATGTAGGACATCCAAGAAAACATTAGGCGGGACCGGTTTATGCTAAGAGCCCAGCCGGCTTAAAGCGTACGCCGCTTCGTTCTTCCGTCTGTCCACGTGATCCACCTGATATCCCTTGAAATGGCCTGCAATAATATCCACCTCACGAGGTATGCTGCCATGAGCGGGTCCTTAGAATCCCAAGTACCAGACACTTGTTGGGCCACCAGGTCTGAGTCACCGAAGCACTTAACTCGGCTAAGATTCATCTCCTTAGCCATCCGGAGACCGTGGAGTAAAGCTTCGTACTCAGTTGCATTGTTAGTACAAGGGAACATTAAGCGGAGAACGTAACAGAACTTATCACCTCGTGGGGAAGTTAATACGACTCCAGCCCCCGAGCCCTCCAATTGCCTGGACCCATCAAAATAGTCCAATAGGTGCGATCCGGCTTTTCTTCAGGTGCTTGTAGTTCCGTCCAATCATTGATGAAATCCACAAGTGCTTGAGACTTGATCGCCGTCCGAGGCACGTATTTCAAACCGTGCGGCCCAAGCTCTATAGCCCACTTGGCGATCCGGCCAGTTGCCTCCCTGTTTTGAATTATATCTCCCAAAGGAGCAGAGCTAACCACTGTGATGGGATGTCCCTGGAAGTATTGCTTAAGCTTCCGGCTTGCCATGAAAACTCCATACACCAGCTTCTGCCAATGCGGGTATCTTTGCTTGGACTCAATAAGCACCTCGCTGATATAGTAAACCGGACGCTGAACCGGATATTCCTTGCCCGCCTCCTTGCGCTCCACCACGATAGCTACGCTGACTGCACAAGCATTTGCTGCCACATAGAGTAGCAATGGTTCCTTGTCAATTGGAGTAGCAAGAACAGGCGGATTGGCTAGCTGCCGCTTTAAGTCCTCCAGTGCTTTATCAGCGGCCGGACTCCAGACAAAGGGATCTGCTTTCTTCAGCATCTGATACACAGGGATCCCTGTTGGACACCAGAAAACCCAATAACTTGCCTGCCGGTACACCAAAAACACACTTGGCCGGGTTGAGCATCCTCTTGTATGTCCGTAGGTTATCAAAGGTTTCCTTCAAATGATCAACCAGAGTCTCCTTTTCCCTTGATTTAACCACAATATCATCCACATAGGCATGTACATTACGGCCGATCTGCTTATGAAGGCAATTTTGTACACACCGTTGATAAGTTGCCTGAGCACTCTTGAGCCCAAAGGGCATAGATACATAGCGAAGGCTCCAAAGGGGGTTCTGACGCCGTCTTCTCCTGGTCCTTAATCGCCATCTTGATCTGTTGATAACCAGAATATGCATCCGAGAAAACTTCGAACGCTCACAACCCGCCGTAGCATCAATAATCGATCGATGCGGGGGGAGGCAAAAGGATCTGCTGGACAAGCCTTGTTAAGATCTGTAATCCACACACATGCGCCGAGGTGCCGTTTTCTTAAGGACCAGCACCGGATTAGCCAGCCATTCAGATGGAACACTTCAACAATAAAGCCGGCCGCTAAGAGCACAGCCACCTCCTCTCCAATAGCTTTGCGCCTTTCTTCGTTGAACCGTGAAGAAACCGCTTCACTGGTTTGTACTTAGGATCAACATTAAGAGTGTGCTCGTGAGTTCCCTCGGTACACAGCATGTCAGAAGGCTTCCATGCAAAAATGTCCCGGTTCTCACGGATGAACTCGATGAGCGCGCTTTCCTATTTCGGATCCAAGTTGGTGTTGATACTAAACTGCTTGGACGAATTGCCGGGTACAAAGTCAACAAGCTTAGTCTCAGCTGCCGATTTGAACTTTAGAGCCGGATCATGCTCTGTGGTTGGCTTCTTCAACGGAGTCATGTCCGCCGGATCAACATTATCCTTGTAGTACTTCAACTCTTCCGTGGCACAAACCGACTCTGCATAGGCCGCATCACCTTCTTCACACTCCAAGGCAATCTTGCGACTTCCATGAACGGTTATGGTCCCCTTGTGACCCGGCATCTTGAGGTGCAGATAAATATAACAGGGCCGTGCCATGAATTTGGCATAAGCTGGCCGCCCAAATAAAGCGTGGTATGGGCTCCGGATCTTCACCACCTCAAAAATCAATGTTTACGACACGGAATCATGATCATCTCCAAAGGCCACCTCCAGAGCTATCTTGCCAACGAGATATGCTGACTTACCAGGTACCACACCATGGAATACCGTATTGGACGGTTTAAGATTCTTGTCTGTTAACCCCATACGGCGGAAGGTCTCATAGTACAAGATATTAATGCTGCTTCCTCCATCCATGAGCACCTTGGTGAACTTATAACCTCCCACCTGAGGTGCCACCACCAACGCTAGCTGACCCGGTTTGTCAACCCGGGGAGGGTGATCCTCTATGCTCCATACGATTGGCTGTTCGGACCAGCGTAAATAACGAGGCACGGCCGGTTCAATGTAATTCACTTTGCCGCTTGTGAAGCTTCTGGTCTCGCTTGTCTAAGCTAGTGGTGAATACATGATATTGCCCGCTATTCAACTGCTTTGGATTGCTCTGATAGCCCGGCTGCTGCTGCTGGTTATGACCACCCTGACTATTCTGATTGTTTTGATTGTTATGTCCACCCTGATCTCCATTGAAGCCTGAACCGACACTTCCTCCACCGTGACCCGGCCCATGGAATCCGGATCCCGAGCCACCACCTGATCCGTGATCATACTGGAAAGCATTAGAATTTTTGAACTCCTGCATAATATAGCAATCCTTCCAAAGGTGGCTGGCTGGTGTCTCCTTCGTCCCGTGCTTTGGACAGGGCTGGTTCAATAGATAAGTCGGTGATGCAGGTTGGGGTTTGGAGCTCCACCGCGATTTGGCGGTTTACCCTTCCGTCGCTGGCCCCTGTCCTGCGCGCTAGTATTAGCCACAAAGTCCATGCTGCCATCTGCTTTACGCTTGCCTCCATTGCCATGACCTGCCGTGTTGTGTTGCTGCCCCTTGGAGTTGTTGTTCTTCTTTCCCTTTCCTGTCTTGTTATCGTCAGACTCGGGATCCTTGGTACTATCAGAATCAGCATACTTCACTAATGCAGTCATGAGGGTCCCCATATCGTTACAGTGGCGCTTCATCCGTCCCAATTTCAACTTCAGAGGTTTAAACCGCGGTTGCTTTCAAGGTTATGACCGCGAGTCGGCGTTAATCTGATGCGATGAGTGCAAAATTTCGAAACTTCGGCGTACCCAGTTGTTGACTCTCCTTCCTCCACAGACACGAGCCGCTAAGTCCACTATCGACATTGGCTGCTTATATGTATCCTTGAAATTCTGGATAAACCGGGCTCGCATAATCGGGCCCATGAACTGATAGAATTGGCTGGTAAGCTCTTTAACCAAATACGGGCTGTCCTTCAAGCATCATGGTGAAATACTTTGCACATGCCGCTTCATCTACGTCAAGCATCTCCATGGCCATCTCATAGCTCTCTATCCATGTTTAGGAGACAAATCGGCCGTGTAATTTGGCACCTTCTTGCGGGCCCTTGAAATCCTTGGGCAGGCGCACATTGCGTAAAGCGGGAACAAGACAAGGCACTCCCAAAGAACTAGAAGTAACTCCTGGCTCGATCGAGGTGGTTGGACGAACCGGCGTAAGCTGACGAGCCTCATGTTGCGCTGCTAACTCGACATCCCTTCGTGCTCGTGCCTGGTCCACCACTTCCTGAGCATCACCCGCCGGGTTATGGCCACGGGGCACTTCACGGTTCCGTGCATTATTGGATACGGCCGGTTCATCCATCCGCCTGCTGTAACTCCGGCTTGGACGGGGGGTGGAATGAATTCGGTCACGGCTATATGAATATGCTTCCTGCTGAACCAAGGCTGTTCGAAGAAGTTCCTTAACCGGCGCGTCTCCACCGCTTGTGGAGAATCACCTTCAATCGGATGGCCTCCGGCCGTGAAGCGGCGGCGATAAGATTGTCCATTGGATTGGAATAATGACCTGGAGGTGTCTGGACAGGCTGAGGTACGATGTTATTCTGTCGAGGCGGCTCCATCAGGCGAGGTGAACCGGCGCACCCGGCCCAGGTGCCTCCGCCCAGTTTAGCCATGGCGGGTTACTAGTCCCTGCTCCTGGGGTATTAAAGAGGTTTCTGGCATCGAAAACCGTCGGCAGGCGAGACCGATGCTTCCTTTTCAGGACTTCATGCGACGCGTTCTGGTCCAACATAAACCTATAGGCCTGCGCATCCAAAGCGGCCCGCTCTGCGGCCATCCTGTTGTTCTCGGCTGCCAGGTCGGCCTTGGCCTGAGTGATCTATTCCCTCACCTTTGCAATTTCCGCATTGTGAGCGTCCTGATCCGCCGGGTTAGCCTCCGCCATAAGCACATCCAACGCATCAAACAGATCAGATAAGACTTGAGCCGGCGGGTGCACGGCCTCTGCCCGCCGCCATTCTTGATCCGGAGAACATTGCTGCCCATGATCGAAGAGTGGACCGCCGCTTTGTGTACCGGACATGAATATCCCAACCCGGTTGGGCGGATCGGAGGGTGCGGAATCGTCGCCATCGGAACAGCCCCAATCCGGCCGTCATAGCTGATACAATGATTCGGTTTCTCGGTCGAGGACTCGTCGCCGAATAAACGACGGTCTCGCTGCCGATTCCGATCCACCATCATATTATCCTCCGTGGATGACTCCCACGAAGGCACGCCTTCATGGCGGTTTACCCTGGGCAGATCTCGCCTGTTGAGCCGTTTCGGCGAGGTCGGTGCGGATGTCCGCTCAGGCCCGGTTCACCGATCTTGCCAATGAAGACGTGTATGCCACCAAAGGGGACCCGGTACCCGTACTCAATCGATCCGGCCTCGGGGCCCCAGCCTGAATCGTCGATGGAGAGCTTGCCGCGACGACTCTTGGTCATCCGGCCCGCAGTGTAACCCTTGAGTCCTTCGAAGTTGCCCTCCAAGAACTTGAAACCATCGTGCGATAGCCCCACGGTGGGCGCCAACTGTCGTGGTTTTGTCACGGCAGATGTCCTCATGAAAGGCTTAGTCGTGGAGCCATCGCTATGGGTTAGCTTGAAGGGGTTAAAGCGGACACAAGGACGCAAGAGAGTTTATACTAGTTCGGCCCCTTCGATGAAGGTAAAAGCCTACGTCTAGTTGTGATGGAATTGATGGGGTTTCGATGACTAGGGAGCAAACAAGCTTCGCCTAAGTCTCGAGTTGTTTTCGTTGTCTGAATCGCCTCCGGCCGCCCCTTATATACATGGGTGGCGCCTGTCGGTTCCTGAGTCCCGACGCCGGTTTATAGATGTATCCGGCTTGGTCTCTACTATTCTTAACTTACAATACAAGTTACATACCCACGCGGTTTACGGCCATGTGCCTTAAACCGACTACGGGCCTTAAGCCCTCATCTGCCTACTTGGGCTTTAATATACTCAACTACTAATGAAGTTAACCCGGCCTGTCCTGGCTGGTTTACGCCCAGTAGTAATATCCCCAACAATCAAAGTACCGAACGCGAATCATATGAGCGTGATGAAAACTAGCTTGACGATATTCCCATGTGTCCTCGGGAGCGCTTTTACTATTATAAGAGTTTGTCCAGGCTTGTCCTTTGCTACAAAAAGGATTGGGCCACTTTGCTGCACTTTATTTACTATTGTTACTTGTTGCTCGTTACAATTTATCTTATCACAAAACTATCTGTTGCCACTTATTTCAGTACTTGCAGAGAATACCTTGCTGAAAACCGCTTATCATTTCCTTTTGCTCCTCGTTGGGTTCGACACTCTTACTTATCGAAAGGACTATGATAGATCCCCTATACTTGTGGGTCATCAAGACTCTTTTCTGGCATCGTTGCCGTGGAGTGTAGCGCCTTTGGTAGGTGGAATTTGATAAGGAAAAATTATATAGTGTGCTGAAACTTTTTGTCACTTGTTACTATGGAAAGTAATTCTCTGAGGGGCTTGTTCGGGGTATCTTCACCCCGTCCAGTAGAGCAAAGAGTTGCTCCTCAACCTACTGAACCTATTGAAAATGAAACTCCTTTTGAAGTTCCTTCGGGTATGATGGAAAAACTGCTAGCTAACACTTTTACAGGAGATGGAACAAAGCATCCTGATGAACATCTACTCTATGTGGATGAAGTTTGTGGACTATTTAAGCTTGCAGGTATACCCGATGATGTTGTTAAGAAGAAGGTCTTCCCTTTATCTTTGAAGGGAAACACATTGACATGGTATGTGCTATGTGATGATACGAGATCATGGAACTATAAAAGATTGAAATTGGAATTTCATCAAAAGTATTACCCTATGCATCTTGTTCATCGTGATCGCAATTATATATATAATTTTTGGCCTCGTGAAGGAGAAAGCATCGCTCAAGCTTGGGGGAGGCTTAAATCAATGTTATATTCATGCCCCGATCATGAGCTCTCAAGAGTGACAATTCTTCAAAAAATTTATGCTCGGCTTTCTGACAACAATCGCACCATGCTCGATACTTCTTGTGCTGGCTCTTTTATGATGAAGACTATTGAATTTAAATGGAATTTATTGGATAGAATTAAATGCAACTATGAAGATTGGGACCTCGACGAAGGTAAGGAGTCAGGTATGACACCTAAGTTTGATTGTGTTAAATCTTTTATGGATACCGATATTTTCCGTAAGTTTAGCACTAAATATGGACTTGACTCTGAGATAGTAGCTTCTTTCTCTGAATCTTTTGCTACTTATGTTGATCTCCCCAAGGAGAAGTGGTTTAAATATCATCCTCCCATAGAAGTAAAAGTAGTTGCACCTATTAAAGTTGAAGAAAAGACTGTCACTTATAATGATCCTATTGTTCCCACTTCTTATGTTGAGAAACCACCTTTCCCTGTTAGAATGAAGGATCATGCTAAAGCTTCAACTATTGTTCGTAAAAGCAATATTAGAACTTATACACCTCCTGAGCAAGTAAAAGTAGAACCTAATATTGCTATTGTTAAAGATCTCTTGTCTGATAATATTGATGGGCATGTTATTCAGTCCTACGGTGAAACTGCTAGAATTGCTAAACCGTGTGCTAAAGATAAACATAGACCTGTGGTAGGCGTGCCTGTTATTTCTGTTAAAATAGGAGATCGTTGTTATCATGGCTTATGTGATATGGGTGCTAGTGCTAGTGTAATACCCATTGACTTATACAAAGAAATTATGCATGAAATTGCACCTGCTGAGTTAGAAGATATTGATGTTACAATTAAACTTGCCAATAGAGATACTATATCTGCAATGGGAATTGTTAGAGATGTTGAAGTCTTGTGTGGGAAAACTAAATATCCTGCTGATTTTCTTGTTCTTGGTTCTCCACAAGATAGCTTTTGTCCCATTATATTTGGTAGACCCTTCTTGAATACTGTTAATGCTAAGATAGACTGCAAAAAGAATGTTGTTACTATTGGCTTGGATGATATGGTTCATGAGTTTAATTTCTCTAAATTTAGTAAACAACATCGTGAGGAAGAATTGCCTAGTAAGGATGAAATTATTGGTCTTGCTTCTATTGCCGTACCTCGTAGTGATCCTTTAGAACACTATTTGCTAGACCATGAAAATGATATGTTCATGAATGAAAGAAGGGAAATAGATGTAGTATTCTTTAAACTGGAACCTATTCTGGAACACTATTTGCCTGTTGAAATCCTAGTGGTTGCTCCTCCACCCAAGGGTGATCCCGTGTTTGATCTTAAACTGTTGCCTGATAATCTTAAATATGCTTATCTTGATGAAAAGAAAATATATCCTGTTATTATTAGTGCTAACCTTTCAGAGCATGAAGAAGAAAGATTATTGAAAACTCTGAAGAAGCACCATGCCGCTATTGGATATACTCTTGATGATCTTAAGGGCATCAGTCCCACTCTATGTCAACATAAAATTGGAAGCGGATGCCAAACCAGTTCGTGATCCTCAATGACGTTTGAATCCTAAAATGAAAGAAGTGGTAAGAAAAGAAATACTCAAGCTTCTGGAGGCAGGTATAATTTATCCCGTTGCTGATAGTCAGTGGGTAAGTCCTGTCCATTGTGTCCCTAAGAAGGGAGGTATTACTGTTGTCCCTAATGATAAAGATGAATTGATCCCGCAAAGAATTATCACAGGTTATAGGATGGTAATTGATTTTCGCAAATTAAATAAAGCTACTAAGAAAGATCATTACCCCTTGTCTTTTATCGATCAAATGCTAGAAAGATTATGCAAACATACACATTATTGCTTTCTAGATGGTTATTCTGGTTTCTCTCAAATACCTGTGTCGGCTAAAGATCAATCAAAGACTACTTTTACATGCCCTTTTGGTACTTTTTCTTATAGACGTATGCCTTTTGGTTTATGTAATGCACCTGCTACCTTTCAAAGATGCATGATGGCTATATTCTCTGACTTTTGTTAAAAGATTTGTGAGGTTTTCATGGACGACTTTTCCGTCTATGGTTCCTCTTTTGATGATTGCTTGAGCAATCTTGATCGAGTTTTGCAGAGATGTGAAGAAACTAATCTTGTCTTGAATTGGGAAAAGTGCCACTTTATGGTAAATGAAGGTAATGTCTTGGGGCACAAAGTTTCTGAAAGAGGTATTGAAGTTGACAAAGCCAAGGTTGATGCTATTGAAAAGATGCCATGTCCCAAGGACATCAAAGGTATAAGAAGTTTCCTTGGCCACGCCGGATTTTATAGGAGGTTCATTAAGGACTTCTCAAAATTTCTCGACCTCGACTAATTTATTACAAAAGATGTACCATTTGTCTTTGATGATGATTGTGTAGAAGCATTTGAAATACTTAAGAAAGCATTAGTCTCTGCACCTATTGTTCAAACCTGATTGGAATTTACCCTTTGAAATTATGTGTGATTCTATTGTTTATGTTGTAGGTGTTGTTATAGGGCAAAGAGTTGATAAGAAATTAAATTTTATCAATTATGCTAGTAAGACTCTATACAATTCTCAAAGAAATTATTCTACTACAGAAAAGGAACTTTTAGCATTTGTATTTGCTTGTGATAAATTCAGACCCTATATTGTTGATTCTAAAGTAACTATTCACACTGATCATGCTGCTATTAAATATCTTATTGAAAAGAAAGATGCAAAACCTAGACTTATTAGATGGGTTCTCCTGCTACAAGAATTTGATTTGCATATTGTTGATAGAAAAGGAGCTGAGAACCCCGTTGCAGACAACTTATCTAGGTTAGAGAATGTTCTTGATGACCCACTACCTATTAATGATAGCTTTCCTGATGAACAATTAAATGTCATAAGCACTTCTCGTAGTACTCCATGGTATGCTTATTATGCTAATTACATTGTTGCTAAATTTATACCACCTAGCTTCACATACCAGCAAAATTAAAAGTTTTTCTATGATTTGCGACATTACTTTTGGGATGACCCACACCTTTATAAATGAGTAGATGGTGTTATTAGACGTTGTGTACCTGAGCATGAATAGGAACAGATCCTACGCAAGTGTCACTCCGAAGCTTATGGAGGACACCACGCTGGAGATAGAACTTCACATAAGGTATTGCAATCCGTTTTTTATTGGCCCACTCTCTTCAAGGATGCCCGTAAGTTTGTCTTGTCTTGTGATGAATGTCAAAGAATTGGTAATATTAGTAGACGTCAAGAAATGCCTATGAATTATTCACTTGTTATTGAACCATTTGATGTTTTGGGCTTTGATTATATGGGACCTTTTCCTGCCTCTAATGGATATACACATATTTTACTTGTTGTTGATTACGTTACTAAGTGGGTAGAAGCTATTCCAACTAGTATTGCTGATCATAAAACTTATATTAAAATGCTTAAGGAAGTCATTTTTCCGAGGTTTGGAGTCCCTAGATATTTAATGACTGATGGTGGTTCACACTTTATTCATGGTGCTTTTCGTAAAATGCTTGCTAAATATGATGTTAATCATAGAATTGCATCTCCATATCACCCGCAGTCTAGTGGTCAAGTAGAATTGAGTAATAAAGAGCTCAAATTAATATTGCAAAAGACTATTAATAGGTCTAGAAAGAATTGGTCCAAGAAACTTGATGATGCATTATGGGCATATAGAACTGCATATAAGAATCCTATGGGTATGTCTCTGTATAAAATGGTTTATGGAAAAGCATGTCACTTACCTCTCGAACTAGAACATAAGGCATATTGGGCTATTAAAGATCTCAACTATGATTTCAAACTTGCGGTGAGAAGAGGTTATTTGATATTAGCTCACTTGATGAATGGAGAACCCAAGCTTATGAAAATGCTAAGTTGTTTAAAGAAAAAGTTAAAAGATGGCATGACAAAAGGAAACAAAAGCGTGAGTTTAATGTAGGTGATTATGTATTGCTATACAACTCTCGTTTAAGATTTTTTGCAGGAAAACTTCTCTCTAAATGGGAAGGTCCCTACGTTATCGAGGAGGTCTATCGTTCCGGTGCCATAAAAATCAACAACTTCGAAGGCACAAATCCGAAGGTGGTAAACGGTCAAAGGATCAAACATTATATTTCAGGTAATCCAATAAATGTTGAAACCAATATTATTGAAACCGTAACCCCGGAGGAATACATAAGAGACACTTTCCAGACCGTTTCAGACTCCGAAAAGGAATATGTATGTGGTACGGTAAGTAAACCGACTCCAAAACAATTTTTAAGGCAATATTTCTCTGTTTTGGAATATTTAGAAAAATAGAAAAATAAGTAGCAGTCCGGGAAGGACACGAGGCCTCCACGAGGGTGGAGGGCACGCCCCCCTACCTCGTGAGCACCTCATGTGCCCTCCGGACTCCGTTTTCTTGCACGATACATATTTTGGTCTGTAAAAATTCATTATATATTCTTCCGAAGGTTTTGACTCTCGTATCACGCAAATCTCTCCTGTTCTTGTTTCGAGCTATTTTCTGTCAGGGTTTTCAAGGCTAGGCATCATGTCGTCCCCCTCCTCCAACAATGGTGACAACGATGCTTGGCTAATGAAGATAGATCTGAAGAGGGAAGAACCCATGAAGGTCAACAAGGATGAAAGGATCAAGAAGGCCACAGAGGACCTAGCTCCGGCAGCAGAAGACACCCTTCAACTTGATCACAACTTTCTCACCCCAACTGAAATCGAAGCTTTCAAGATGATTGAGGCCCTGTTTGGTTCAGCTTTTATCGACTGATTCCGCTGCCGCGCAGCAGAATCTAAACCAAAGGGCAAACCCAGCAGAATCAGATTCCAGAAATCCGCTGCCAAAATCTGAACCAAAAGCGGAAGCAGCCCAGGGCGTGCTTTCGAAAATCTGATTCCGCTGCGGGCCAAAATCTAAAAAAGCTGTATCAGCTAGTTTGCCAAATGACCTACATCTTTTTCACATCAGATTTTCCACAGCTGTTTTTTCCACAGCAGATTTTTCACAGCTGCTTTTAGAAATCCACAGCCGAACCAAACAGGGCCTGAGTTAGCTCGTATTCAAAACAAGTATCTCACAAGTGAAAATATTTTGTTGAAGGAGCATATTGTTGCACTCAAGGGCATTATCCGCAAGTTGGAGGACCTCTTACGCTCGATGTGCAACTATCCATCACTTCCACCTTCACCAACAACAAAGAAGGAGACATAATCACATGGGTATGGGCACTCCCCTTGGCAACTGCGAAGCTTGGGGGAGGTGCCCCAGTATCGTATCACCATCACAACTCCTATCTTTACCGTTTTTCTTAGTTCGATCCTATTAGTAGTATCTTGATCTAGTAGAATAAAGTTTATGGCATGATCTAGTTTTGAGTTTTGCCTTATGATCCCTCTATGTAATCGAGTCCATGAGCTACATATATATATATATATATATATATATATATATATATATAATAAAGATTTGTGTTGAGTCAAGGGCTTGATTATTTTGCCATGATCTTGGGTGAATAAAAGAAAAGAATAAAAATAAACAAAGAGTTCATATTGATCTTATTGAGAGTAGTTACTTCACATAGAAAGAGTATGATGATTAAAAGTTGTTGGGAGTTGGCAAATATAGCTTTGGTCATCGTTGCAATTAATAGGAAGTAATAAGGAAAGAGAGGTTTCACATATAGATATATTATCGTTGACATCTTTTATGATTGGGAGCACTCATTAAAATATGACATGCTAAAGAGTTGATGTTGGACAAGGAAGACAACTGATGAGTTATGTTTTCTTATATCTGAGATAAAGTATGTTGTCATTGATCCTCTAACATGTTGAGCTTGCCTTTCCCCCTCATGCTAGCCAAATTCTCATCACCAAGTAGAAATACTACTTGTGCTTCCAAATACCCTTAAACCAGTTCAGCCATGAGAGTCCACCATATCTAGCTATGGATTGAGTAAGATCCTTCAAGTAAGTTGTCATCGGTGCAAGCAATAAAAATTGCTCTCTAAATATGCATGACTTATTAGTGCAGAGAAAATAAGCTTTGTACGAACTTGTTGTGGAAGTAATAAAAGCGACGGACTGCATAATAAAGGTCCACATACAAGGCAACATAAAGTGACGTTCTTTTACATTAAGATTTTGTGCATCAACCCTAAACGCGCATGACAACCTCTGCTTCCCTCTGCGAAGGGCCTATCTTTTATTACTATCCTCTACTTTATGCAAGAGTCACGGTGATCTTCACCTTTCCTTTTTCATTTTATCCTTTGGCAAGCCTAGCATGTTGGAAAGAACATGATATATATATCTAATTGGATGTAGGGGAGCATTAATTATTATTGTTGACATTACCCTTGAGGTAAAAGGTTGTGGGCAAAACTATAAGCCCCTATCTTTCTCTGTGGTTCGATTAAAACTCCGTAACCACAAGTATTACGTGAGTGTTAGCAATTATGAGGGACTAAGTGATAGTTGAGTATGTGGACTTGCTTTTAAGCTCTGACATAGACTCTTTCCGATGTTATGATAAATTGCAATTGCTTCAATGACTGAGGTTGTAATTTGTTGGTGCTCAATAAGGTTTCTGATTCATACCTTTGCATTGTGAAAAGATCATCACTTGAACATAAGTAATCATATGACAAAATCTATATATGTTGCTGTTATGAGAATAATCATGATGCCTTCATGTCCGTATTTTATTTTTATCGACGCCTCTACCTCTAAACATGATGACATATTTATTGTTATCGGCTTTTCGCTTGAGGACAAGCGAGGTCTAAGCTTGGGGGAGTTGATACGTCCATTTTGCATCATGCTTTTATATCAATATTTATCGCATTGTGGGCTGCTATTTCACGTTATGTCACAATACTTATGGCCATTTTCTCTTATTTTACAAGGTTTACATGAAGAGGGAGAATGCCGGCAGCTGGAATTCTGGGCTGGAAAATGAGCAAATATTGGAGGCCTATTCTGCGCAACTCCAAAAGTCCTGAAACTCCACGGAATATCTTAAAATAAATAAAGAAAAATCATCGCCAAAGATGAAGGCCAGGGGGCCCACACCCTGCTCACGAGGGTGGGGGGCGCCCCCCCTAGGGCGCGCCCCCCTACCTCGTGGGCCCCCTGGTGGCTCTCCGACGCCCATCTTCTCCTATATGAAGTCTTTCGATGAGAAAAGACCGTAGCAACCTTTCGGCGAGACTCACGCCCGACGAGGCGAAACCTTGGCGGAACCAATCTAGGGCTCCGGCAGAGCTGTTCTGCCGAGGACACTTCCCTCCGGGAGGGGGAAATCATCACTATCGTCATCACCAACGCTCCTCTCATCGGGAGAGGGCAATCTCCATCAACATCTTCACCAGCACCATCTCATCTGCAAACCCTAGTTCATCTCTTGTATCCAATTCTTGTCTCCAAGTCCGGGATTGGTGATAGTAGGTTGCTAGTAGTGTTGATTACTCCTTGTAGTTGATGCTAGTTGGTTTATTTGGTGGAATATCATATGTTCAGATCCTTTATGCATATTATTACCCCTCGATTATGAACATGAATATGCTTTGTGAGTAGTTACGTTTGTTCCCGAGGACAAGGGAGAAGTCTTGCTATTAGTAGTCATGTGAATTTGGTATTCGCTCGATATTTTGATGAGATGTATGTTGTCTAGCCTCTAGTGGTGTTATGTGAACGTTGACTACATAACACTTCACCATTATTTGGGCCTAGAGGAAGGCATTGGGAAGTAATAAGTAGATGATGGGTTGCTAGAGTGATGTGCTTAAACCCTAGTTTATGCGTTGCTTCGTAAGGGGCTGATTTGGATCCATATGTTTCATGCTATGGTTAGGTTTACCTTAATACTTTTGTTGTAGTTGCGGATGCTTGCAATAGAGGTTAATCATAAGTGGGATGCTTGTTCAAGTAAGAACAGCACCCAAGCACCGTTCCACCCACATATCAAATTATCAAAGTACCGAACGCGAATCATATGAGCGTGATGAAAACTAGCTTGACGATATTCCCATGTGTCCTCGGGAGCGCTTTTCCTATTATAAGAGTTTGTCCAGGCTTGTCCTTTGCTACAAAAAGGAGTGGGCCACTTTGCTGCACTTTATTTACTATTGTTACTTGTTGCTCGTTACAATTTATCTTATCACAAAACTATCTGTTACCACTTATTTCAGTACTTGAAGAGAATACCTTGCTGAAAACCGCTTATCATTTCCTTCTGCTCCTCATTGGGTTCGACACTCTTACTTATCGAAAGGACTACGATAGATCCCCTATACTTGTGGGTCACCAGTCGGCGGAGTCCATTTTCGTACCTTGGCAAACTGTCGAACAGCTTGCGGGCGTCGAAGAAGGAGGCGGCCGGCGAGGGGAGTCGTGGCGCGCACGGACCAGCTAGCTGCCTAGCCGGCGTCCGACAAGCGTGCTGGTCGGATCTGGCTGGGGCAGCGAGGCGGCTTCTTGGTCGCGGGCGGCTGTGCGGTGGGGGGAGCGACGGTGGGAAACAGTTGTTGGGAAACGTAGTAATTTCAAAAAATTTCCTACGCACACACAGGATCATGGTGATGCATAGCAACGAGAGGATAGAGTGTGTCCACGTACCCTCGTAGACCGAAAGCGGAAGCGTTAGCACAATGCAGTTGATGTGGTCGTACGTCTTCACGATCCGACCGGTCAAGTACCAAACGCACGACACCTTTGAGTTCAGCGCACGTTCAGCCCGATGACGTCCCTCGAACTCCGATCTAGCCGAGTGTTGAGGGAGAGTTTAAATCGACGCTGACGGCGTGGTGGACGATGATGATGTTCTACCGATGCAAGGCTTCGCCTAAGCACTGCTGATGTGATATCGAGGTGGACTATGGTGGAGGGGCACCGCTGCGGCTAAAAGATCAAACGATCAATTGTTGTCTTTGGGGTGCCCCCCTGCCCCCGTATATAAAGGAGCAAGGGGGTGCGGCCGGCCAGGAGGAGTCCTACTCCCACCGGGAGTAGGACTCCCTCCCTTTTTCCTAGTTGGATTAGGACTTGGGGGGGGGGAGGGGAGAGGAGGGCGAGATGAAGGAAGGGGCGCCCCTCCTTGTCCTATTCGGACTGGGGGAGGGCGCCTGCCCTGGCCGCCTCTCCTCTTCTCCACTAAGGCCCACTATGGGCCATTAAGCCCCCGGGGGGTTCTGGTAACCCCTCGGTACTCGGATAAAATCCCGGTTTCACCCGGAACACTTCCGATATCCAAACATAGGCTTCCAATATATGAATCTTCATGTCTCGACCATTTCGAGACTCCTCGTCATGTCCGTGATCACATACGGGACACCGAACAACCTTCGGTACATCAAAACATATAAACTCATGACATAACTGTCATCGAAACTTTAAGCGTGCGGACCCTACGGGTTCGAGAACAATGTAGACATGACCGAGATACGTCTCTGGTCAATAACCAATAGCGGAACATGGATGCTCATATTGGCTCCCACATATTCTACGAAGATCTTTATCGTTCAAACCGCATAACAACATAAGTTGTTCCCTTTGTCATCGGTATGTTACTTGCCCGAGATTCGATCGTCGGTATCTCAATACCTAGTTCAATCTCGTTCCGGCAAGTCTCTTTACTCGTTCCGTAATACATCATCCTGTAACTAACTCATTAGTTACAATGCTTGCAAGGCTTATAGTGATGTGCATTACCGAGTGGGCCCAGAGATACCTCTCCGACAATCAGAGTGACAAATCCTAATCTCGAAATATGCCAACCCAACAAGTACCTTCAGAGACACCTGTAGAGCACCTTTATAATCACCCATTTACGTTGTGATGTTTGGTAGCACACAAAGTGTTCCTCCGGTAAACGGGAGTTGTATAATCTCATAGTCATAGGAACATGTATAAGTCATGAAGAAAGCAATAGCAACATGCTAAACGATCGAGTGCTAAGCTAACGGAATGGGTCAAGTCAATCACATCATTCTCCTAATGATGTGATCCCATTAATCAAATGACAACTCATGTCAATGGTTAGGAAACATAACCATCTTTGATCAACGAGCTAGTCAAGTAGAGGCATACTAGTGACACTCTGTTTGTCTATGTATTCACACATGTATTGTGTTTCCGGTTAATACAATTCTAGCATGAATAATAAATATTTATCATGATTTAAGGAAATAAATAATAACTTTATTATTGGCTCTATGGCATATTTCTTTCAGTCTCCTACTTGCACTAGAGTCAATAATCTAGTTCACATCGCCATGTTATTTAACATCAATAGTTCACATCTTTATGTGGTTAACACCCGTAGTTCACATCGTTATGTGACCAACACCTAAAGGGTCTACTAGAGTGAGTAATGTAGTTCACATCGCTATGTGATTAACACCCAAAGAGTACTAAGTTGTGATCATGTTTTGCTTGTGGGATAATTTTAGTCAACGGGTCTGTCACATTCAGATCCGTAAGTATTTTGCAAATTTTCTATGTCTACAATGCTCTGCACGAAGCTACTCTAGCTGATAGCTCCCACTTTCAATATGTATCTAGATCGAGACTTAGAGTCATCCAGATCGGTGTTAAAACTTGCATCGACGTAACTCTTTACGACGAACCTTTTTTTCACCTCCATAATCGAGAAACATATCCTTATTCCACTAAGGATAATTTTGACCGCTGTCCAGTGATCTACTTCTAGATCACTATTGTACTCCCTTGCCAAACTCTTGGTGAGGTACACAATAGATCTGGTACACAGCATGGCATCCTTTATGGAACCTATGGCTGAGGCATAGTGAATGACTTTCATTTTCTATCTTCTGCCGTGGTAGGGCTTTGAGTCTTACACAATTTCACACCTTGTAACATAGGCAAGAACTCTTTCTTTGACTGTCCATTTTGAACTTCTTCAAAATCTTGTCAAGGTATGTACTCATTGAAAAAACTTATCAAGTGTCTTGATCTATCTCTATAGATCTTGATGCTCAATATGTAAGCAGCTTTACCGAGGTCTTTCTTTGAAAAACTCCTTTCAAATACTCCTTTATGCTTTGCAGAATAATTCTACATTATTTCTGATCAACAATATGTCATTCACATATACTTATCGTAAATGTCAGAGTGCTCCACTCACTTTCTTGTAAATACAGGCTTCACCGTAAGTCTGTATAAAACTATATGCTTTGGTCAACTCATCAAAGCATATATTCCAACTCCGAGATGCTTGCACCAGTCCATAGAAGGATCGCTGGAGCTTGCATATTTTGTTAGCTCCCTTTGGATCGACAAAATCTTCCGGTTGCATCATATACAACTCTTCTTCCAGAAATCCATTCAGGAATGCAGTTTTGACATCCATTTGCCAAATTTCAAAATCATAAAATGCGGCAATTGCTAACATGATTCGGACAGACTTAAGCATCGCTACGGGTGAGACGGTCTCATCATAGTCAATCCCTTGAACTTGTCGAAAACCTTTTGCAACAAGTCGAGCTTTACAAACAGCAACATTATCGTCAGTGTCAGTCTTCTTCTTGAAGATCCATTTATTCTCAATTGCTTGCCGATCATCGGGCAAGTCAACCAAAGTCCACACTTTGTTCTCATACATGGATCCCATCTCAAATTTCATGGCCTTAAACCATTTTGCGGAATCTGGGCTCATCATCGCTTCCTCATAGTTCGTATGTTCGTCATGGTCAAGTAACATGACCTCCATAACAGGATTACCGTACCACTCTGGTGCGGATCTTACTCTGGTTTACCTACGAGGTTCGGTAGTAACTTGATCTGAAGTTACATGATCATCATCATCAGCTTCCTCACTAATTGGTGTAGGAGTCACAGGAACAGATTTCTGTGATAAAATACTTTCCAATAAGGGAGCAGGTATAATTACCTCATCAAGTTCTACTTTCCTCCCACTCACTTCTTTCGAGAGAAACTCCTTCTCTAGAAAGGATCCATTCTTAGCAACGAATACCTTGCCTTTGGATCTGTGACAGAAGGTGTACCCTACTGTCTCCTTTGGGTATCCTATGAAGACACATTTCTCCGATTTGGGTTTGAGCTTATCAGGATGAAACCTTTTCTTATAAGCATCGCAACCCCAAACTTTAAGAAACGACAACTTTGGTTTCTTGCCAAACCATAGTTCAAACGGTGTCGTCTCAACGAATTTAGATGGTGCCCTTTTTAACGTGAATGCGGCCGTCTCTAAAGCATAACCCCAAAACGATAGCGGTAAATCAGTAAGAGACATCATAGATCGCACCATATCTAGTAGAGTACGATTACGACGTTCGGACACACCATTACGCTGTGGTGTTCCGGGTGGCGTGAGTTGCGAAACTATTCCGCATTGTTTCAAATGAAGACCAAACTCATAACTCAAATATTCTCCTCCACGATTAGATTGTAGAAACTTTATTTTCTTGTTACGATGATTTTCAACTTCACTCTGAAATTCTTTGAACTTTTCAAATGTTTCAGACTTGTGTTTCACCAAGTAGTTATACCCATATCTGCTCAAATCATCTATGAATGAGAGAAAATAATGATATCCGCCTCGAGCCTCAATATTCATTGGACCACATACATCTGTATGTATGATTTCCAATAAATCTGTTGCTCGCTCCATAGTTCCGGAGAACGGCGTTTTAGTCATCTTGCCCATGAGGCACGGTTCGCAAGTACCAAGTGATTCATAATCAAGTGGTTCCAAAAGTCCATCAGTATGGAGTTTCTTCATGCGTTTTATACAGATATGACCTAAACGGCAGTGCCACAAATAAGTTGCCCTATCATTATTAACTTTTGCATCTTTTGGCTTCAATATTATGAAAATGTGTATCACCACGATCGAGATCCAACAAACCATTTTCATTGAGTGTATGACCATAGAAGGTTTTATTCATGTAAACAGAACAACAATTATTCTCTAACTTACATGAATAACCGTATTGCAATAAACATGATCCAATCATATTCATGCTCAACGCAAACACTAAATAACATTTAATTTAGGTTCAACACTAATCCCGAAAGTATAGGGAGTGTGCGATGATGATCATATCAATCTTGGAACTACTTCCAACACACATCATCACCTTACCCTCAACTAGTCTCTGTTTATTCTGTAACTCATGTTTCGAGTTACTAATTTTTAGCAACCAAACAAGTATCAAATACCCATGGGCTACTATAAACACTAGTAAGGTACACATCAATAACCTGTATATCAAATATAGTTTTGTTCACTTTGCCATCCTTCTTACCCACCAAATACTTGGGGTAGTTCCGCTTCCAGTGACCAGTCCCTTTGAAGTAGAAGCACTTAGTCTCAGGCTTAGGTCTAGACTTGGGCTTCTTCACTTGAGCAGCAACTTGCTTGATGCTCTTCTTGAAGTTCCCCTTCTTCCCTTTGCCCTTTTTCTTGAAACTTGTGATCTTGTCAACCATCAACACTTGATGTTTTTCTTTGATATCTACCTTCGCTGATTTTAGCATCGCAAAGAGCTTTGGGAATTGTTTTCATCATCCCTTGCATATTATAGTTCATCACGAAGTTCTAGTAACTTGGTGATAGTGACTAGAGAACTTTGTCAATTATTATCTTATCTGGAAGATTAACTCCCACTTGATTCAAGCAATTGTAGTATTCAGACAATCTGAGCACATGCTCACTGGTTGAGCTATTCTCCTCCATCTTGTAGGAAAAGTACTGTCAGAGGTCTCATACCTCTCGACACGAGCATGAGTATGAAATATCAATTTCAACTCTTGGAACATCTTATATGCTCTGTGGCGTTCAAAACATTTTTGAAATCCCGGTTCTAAGCCGTAAAGCATGGTGCACTAAACTATCAAGTAGTCATCATACCGAGCTTTGCCAAACGTTCATAATGTCTACATCTGCTCCTGCAATAGGTCCGTCACCTAGCGGTGCATCAAGGACATAATTCTTCTATGCAGCAATGAGGTTAATCCTCAGATAACGGACCAAGTCTGCATCATTGCTACTAACAATTTTCAACTTAATTTTCTCTAGGAACATATCAAAATAGAATGGGGGAGCTAAACGCGAGCTATTGATCTACAACAACATAGACAAGCAAGATTCTATCAGGTACTAAGTACATGATAAATTTACGTTCAATTAATCATATTACTTAAGAACTCCCACTTAGATAGACATCCCTCTAATCCTCTAAGTGATCACGTGATCCAAATCAACTAAACCATGTCCGATCATCACGTGAGATGGAGTAGTTTCAATGGTGAACATCAATATGTTGATCATATCTACTATATGATTCACGCTCGACCTTTCGGTCTCCGTGTTCCGAGGCCATATCTGTTATATGCTCGGCTCGTCAAGTTTAACCTGAGTATTCCGCGTGTGCAACTGTTTTGCACCCGTTGTATTTGAACATGAAGCCTATCACACCCGATCATTATGTGGTGTCTCAGCACGAAGAACTTTCGCAACGGTGCATACTCAGGGAAAACACTTATACTTTGATAATTTAGTGAGGGATCGTCTTATAATGCTACCGTCAATCAAAGAAAGATAAGATGCATAAAAGATAAACATCACATGCAATCAATATAAGTGATATGATATGGCCATCATCATCTTGTGCTTGTGATCTCCATCTCCGAAACACCGTCATGATCACCATCGTCACCGGCACGACACCTTGATCTCCATCGTAGCATCGTTGTCGTCTCGCCAATCTTATGCTTCTATGACTATCGCTACCGCTTAGTGATGAAGTAAAGCATTACAGGGCGATTGCATTGCATATAATAAAGCGACAACCATATGGCTCATGCCAGTTGCCGATAACTCGGTTACAAAACATGATCATCTCATACAATAAAATTTAGCATCATGTCTTGACCATATCACATCACAACATGCCCTGCAAAAACAAGTTAGGCGTCCTCTACTTTGTTGTTGCAAGTTTTACGTGGCTGCTACGGGCTTAGCAAGAACCGTTCTTACCTACGCATCAAAACCACAACGATAGTTTGTCAAGTTGGTGATGTTTTAACCTTCGCAAGGACCGGGTGTAGCCACACTTGGTTCAACTAAAGTGAGAGAGACAGACACCCGCCGGTCACCTTTAAGCAAGGAGTGCTCGCAACGGTGAAACCAGTCTCGTGTAAGAGTACGCGTAATGTCGGTCCGGGCCGCTTCATCCAACAATACCGCCGAACCAAAGTGTGACATGCTGGTAAGCAGTATGACTTATATCCCCCACAACTCACTTGTGTTCTACTCGTGCATATGACATCTACGCATAAAACCATGCTCGGATGCCACTGTTGGGAAACGTAGTAATTTCAAAAAAAAATCCTATGCACACACAGGATCATGGTGATGCATAGCAACGAGAGGGAAGAGTGTGTCCACGTACCCTCATAGACCGAAAGCGGAAGCGTTAGCACAACGTGGTTGATGTGGTCGTACGTCTTCACGATCCGACCGATCAAGTACCGAACGCACGACACCTCCGAGTTCAACACACGTTCAGCCCGATGACGTCCCTTGAACTCCGATCCAGCCGAGTGTTGAGGGAGAGTTTGGTCAGCATGACGGCGTGGTGACGATGATGATGTTCTACCGACGCAGGGCTTCTCCTAAGCACTGATACAGTATTATCGAGGTGGACTATGGTGGAGGGGGGCACCGCACACTGCTAAAAGATCAAACGATCAATTGTTGTCTTTGGGGTGCCCCCTGCCCCTGTATATAAAGGAGCAAGGGGGGGTGCGGCCGGCCAGGAGAAGGGCGCGCCAGGAGGAGTCCTACTCCCACCAGGAGTAGGAATCCTGATACGGGACGCCTCGGAAACGGTCTTTCACGGTGCCAAAGAACTCACAAGGAGCAGCAACAAGCTGACTCGAAACTTATTTCAACAAACTTTGTTACTCTCAAGTGGCAAGAACAAGAGGAAACACTCTCAGATAAATTGCAGCGGATAACTAGCTTGGTTTACAAGGATGCAACCCAAACCATGAAGCTTGTGAACCTATGAAAAATCACAAGAGGGAACCACAAGCATCCTATATGAATTGAGGACAGGCCCTCCAATCCACACACACGAGCTAACACTCAACGATACTAGTGCTCGCAGCACAACACAACCTCACCGGTTGTCTACAAACATAAACTCAGAAATCTCATCCCCCTTCACATGGAACAGATGGGGAGTATTTATACTAGAAGCACCCACTAGTTAGGTGTGAAAAAAACTCAAAATGAAGGGTAAATTCGTGAGCCCCAAGCTGTAGCAGGAGCAAACTTGTTGAGCCTCGCGCTGTAATAAATTCCTGGACAACTTGCATGGAAACTTGCACAACTTTTGACTCAAGACCTCAAATGATGCACCGTTTTTTTGAATGAAAGTCGACTTCAAAGACCATATTTTCCAGCCTCTATAAAGTGCTAGAGACTTCAAGAATTAATTAGGTTTAGATGGGAAGTTGCAGCTGAAAATCTGATGTGTCATTTCTCCCAAAATAGGCATCGGGAGCTTCCCAACTAAGATAATGGTTTTGCCCTTGTCTTCCTTTGGATGCTCTAAAGGTTCAGAATTTGTGCTAGCATTAACCTCACTCTTGGATGCCTTGGTCATGATCTGCTCCACATCAAATCCCTCCCTTTTCCTAGTTGGATTAGGACTTGGGGGGAAAGAGGAGGGAGAGAGGAAGGAAGGGGGGGGGGGCGCCGCCCCCCTCTCCTTGTCCTATTCGGACTAGGGGGGGGGAGGGGCGCGCGGCCTTGCCCTGGCCGCCTCTCCTCTTCTCCACTAAGGCCCACTATGGCCCATTAAGCCCCTGGGGGGTTCCGGTAACCCCTCGGTACTCCGGTAAAATCCCGATTTCACCCGGAACACTTTCGAAATCCAAACATAGGCTTTCAATATATCAATCTTCATGTTTCGACCATTTCAAGACTCCTCATCATGTCCATGATCACGTACGGGACTCCAAACAACCTTCGGTACATCAAAACATATAAACTCATGATATAACTGTCATCGAAACTTTAAGCGTGCGGACCCTACGGGTTCGAGAACAATGTAGACATGACCGAGACACGTCTCCGGGCAATAACCAATAGCGGAACATGGATGCTCATATTGGCTCCCACATATTCTACGACGATCTTTATTGGTCAAACCGCATAACAACATACGTTGTTCCCTTTGTCATCGGTATGTTACTTGCCCGAGATTCGATCTTCGGTATCTCAATACCTAGTTCAATCTTGTTACCGGCAAGTCTGTTTACTCGTTCCGTAATACATCATCCCGCAACTAACTCATTAGTTACAATGCTTGCAAGGCTTATAGTGATGTGCATTACCGAGTGGGCCCAGAGATACCTCTCCGACAATCGGAGTGACAAATCCTAATCTCGAAATACGCCAACCCAACAAGTACCTTCGGAGACACCTGTAGAGCACCTTTATAATCATCCATTTATGTTGTGACGTTTGGTAGCACACCAAGTGTTCCTCCGGTAAACGGGAGTTGCATAATCTCATAGTCATAGGAACATGTATAAGTCATGAAGAAAGCAATAACAACATACTAAACGATCGAGTGCTAAGCTAACGGAATGGGTCAAGTCAATCATAACATTCTTCTAATGATGTGATCCCGTTAATCAAATGACAACTCATGTCAATGGTTAGGAAACATAACCATCTTTGATCAACGAGCTAGTCAAGTAGAGGCATACTAGTGACACTGTTTGTCTATGTATTCACACATGTATTATGTTTCCGGTTAATACAATTCTAGCATGAATAATAAACATTTATCATGATTTAAGTAAATAAATAATAACTTTATTATTGCCTATAGGGCATATTTCCTTCAGCAGTTTGCTCCCCGGCGACAAGACAGCGGTGGCGGGCGATGGGGGGAGTGGGCGGCGTTGCTGGGCGGATGTGGAGGCGGCGGCAGTTGGCAGAGTCGCCGACAAAAGTGGGTGGCGGCGACGGCGACGAAGGAGGCGGGCGGGGGTTGCTGTTGGCTGGGGGGTGAGGGGGAGGCCAATGTGCCACCGACCAGCGGACCCGGAGAGAGGAGAAGGCGAGCGTGCGCTCGTCCGTCGGTGTCCGCGCCAACGCAAATTCGGCTAAAAATGGGTCAGGAATGGGTCGCCCGCAGATGAAAAGCGAACGTGCGTCTGTTTGGGTCGGCGCGTTACGCCGCCTTTTGTGTCCTCGCCAACCCAAATAGACGCAGGCGGACGAAATAGATCACCCCATTAAAGTTGCTCTAAATGCTCCAAGTCCCTTGCTTTTAATACCTGCTTACTTTGATTTTAGAAACGCCTTTCTCATCTCCTCTCGTCTTGGGGAGCACCTGGACGGCTGGATTCATCTTCTGGACACGAACCAATGTCGGATGAGGATACTAGTTTGCATGCAAAAAATGTGATTTTGGTGAGCATACTGAAGGGTGACCTACCTATCTCGATTTGGAAAAGAGCTGATTGGGTATGTGAGTATGCAGATGCTTGTTTTAGAAACCGATTTAGCTTTATTCATACTCGTAACTGTTATAGGTGCAATTCTTTGAATTCAAGATTCAGAAAATTACAACAGTAACTCTTACAATTAAGAGCTACGACAAAGATTGCAACCTCTCGTGGTATCAATATTTGCAAAAAAAAAACTTCCAACACTTTAGTAAAGAGATTGGAATTAGACTGGGGTACCGACGTAGGCTTCCATTCATCGGCGTGAACTTGATTACCAGTAAAGCCTCCTTTGGTTCATAGGGTAGAAAAATCATAAGAATAGAAAAGTCATAGGAAATGAGATGACATGTATCTCAAATCCTATGAGTAGGAATAGAGAAGAAGATGCCCTTTGATTCACATTATAGGATTTTTTCCATTGAGTCTAGGCTAATGTTTATTTTCCTATGAAATGTGGAGGATAGGAAGAATTCCTCCATAAAAATAGGATTCCATTTCTATAAATCAAATGGTTCTAAAGGAATTTTTTCTATAGAAATCCTATCCTATGAAATTCCTACAAAATTCCTCTGAACCAAAGGAGGCCTTGGGTTTTGGAAATCCCCTTGAGCCCTCCATCCAAATAGACTTTTTTTTAGCAAAATCTATCCAAATTGATGGGCTGAGAATAATCCCCTATGCAGGCCACCGAATTACAAAATCTTAACCACAAACGTCAAAGAAAAATTTCAGGTCCAAAAGAATCAAACCAACCAAAACGACACGCAACAGTAACATAAACTCATCAAATCTGAGAAAATGGGTGTGCGAGGGCACAAATATCTCTTGCTGCATATATAGAATTGTCATAGTAGAGAGAGAAATTTTATTTGCAAAATTCTACAAAGACGCTGATAAATATCACAAAACTCATAGATCGGTCCGGACTCCCACCCAAGCGATTAACAAAAATATATTATTAAAAAAATAGCAAGAAGGCGTGCCAGTAGCCCAAGCGGTCCGGACTCCCGCCCATGGTGGCATGGACATCGATGGCGAGCACGTTCTCTACGCCGGTGAGCGATGTGAAGAGCCGCCGGGCCACGCCTTTGTTCGTATTAAGGCGTTGTATTTGCGGATTTTTTGGGAAGGATTTTTGGGAGAAATATCCAAGATGGTTTAGCCTTGGTTAGCGGGAGCAGTAACTACCTGATGCATGTGACCCTGTTCTCCTACCCTTATGAGCATCTTCGAAAGACTGAGCTGGTATATCATCTTGAACTCTGGTGGGCTGAGAATATCATGATCCCTCTAATCATCCAACTACAGGTTGGTTCGCCACGGTGTTTGTTTCCTAGTTTATAGGATACGAACGGATGCGGGGCGGGGAGCGTTTCCAGCATAGTTTTTGTCCGCCCGGAGAAATTGCTCAACATAGTTTTGACGGGTTAGTATATAATCTTAGCAGTTAGATTAAATTAAGTAGCCCTGATCGTGCGTCTGTAAATGATTCGTGTAGTTGTGTGTATATAAGGTTGCGTGCACTTAGCAATGAATATGCTTGCTTATTTTTATTTAATAGTAGTATAGATAAAGTATGAAAGCGGATTCAGGGATGGATGGAGCAAATTTTGTCAGTAGAAGGAAAACAAGTTCTTATTAACTGCAGGGAGTTCGGAGAAGTAGCAGGACCTTGAGTGCTAAAATGTTGTTTTCGTATATTTGGTATTGGGCAGGTCAAATCTAATGTTTAGGCTGTTACCCTCGTATTAATTCCCAAAGACGTAAAAAAGGAAGGTGGTTTCCTATTTATCTCTCGTTGCTACAATATATCAGACAAGCACTCAAGAGCTAGCTAGTTGGCTCTGCCTCATTTCAATGTGATTTTTTTCTGTTATATTTTCCTTTTATAGATGTTTTCTTCTACTTTTTTCTTTTTAAAAATTATTTACCTTTTCAAAAAATCATGATAATTTTATAAATCCGCAGAAGTTTTTATAATTCATGATTTTTTTAGAGAACATGAATATATTTTAAATTTTGAGATCGTTTATTAAATTACTGAACATTTTCTAAAATTCACAAATGTATTTGTAGATGCACTACTATTTGCTAAATGCAAGATTTTCAAGTTGTGATTTTTTTGAAATTTTGAACATTTTTCTAAAGACGATAACTATGTTATAAGCGTTCACGTGATTGTGTTATAGGCCTATGTTCTGTTTAAGTCTTTTTTAAAGATGGTTGTGTTATGATGGTCTTTGGCTCTTTGCGACTGTGTTATAGGTCTAGCACATGTAAAGATTGGATTTTGGTTCAAAAAATGAAAGAGCCACCTGAACTAGTAAGATGGGCTGAAAGGGGTCCATGAACTATATTAAAAGGTTGTTGTCTCTGCTTCTGAGTTGACCCGCGGCCTTCTAAAGATTGTAAACATTTTCCTTTATTTAGATTTGTCGGGGAGGGACGCATATAACACAATCGTCTTTTTTCTTACCTACAATGATTCAAAGCATGAAGTCGATAACCGGTACTACAAGAAAGTGGGAGCACTTAAGGCTCGGGTGCCTGAAATTTCCATTAGTTTCAATCATTTTTTTCCGAACCATTGGATTCACATTCAATGAATAAAAGTTAGTTGTCCTGAGTTGAGTGAAAACTTATTTTATTTCAGTCAATTTTTGTGTCCAACAATCACAACCTAGAAAAACCCAACAGAGCAAGCGTGCTACCACTACAACTATAAGAAGTTGTTAGAATAACTGTATAGGAGATGTATAAGGTTAGGAGAGGTTGTTTAACTTGTACCTAAATTCTATCTCCTCTTCTCCTGTATCTCTCTGTAACGACCCCTTTGGTCGATCGCTGTAACTTGTGTACCAAGGCTTTTTCCCAATATATACAATGCGGCCCGAGACAAAGGGTTCTACGCTTCCCAAATACTTTCACATGGTAACAGAGCCTCTTCCCCATTAGATTGAAAGAGATCACATCTAGCTACCCTTGCAACCGAGATCATGTCTACCACCTCCGCCGCCATGTCGCCCAGCACCATGGGCGTGATCACCACCACCTCCTCCTCCACCTTTGCCTCCTCATCCACATCCACCCATACCTTCCTCGGATCGCCACCACAAGAGAAGCAGACGAGGGGGAACTTCCTGCTATGGAAGGCCATCGTGCTGCCCCAGATCAAGGGTGCACAGATGGAGCACCACCTCGACGAGAAGATCCCTCCACCACCGGCCACTCTCACCATCACCAAGGACGACAAAGAAGAGCAAGTCGTCAACTTTGCACGAACTCTCTGGTATGCACATCAGCAACAACTTCAAGGATGCTTGATGGGTTCCTTTTCCCGCGGGATCCTTTCACAGGTCACCACGCTCCAGACGCCGGTCGAGGTGTGGCGCGCCATCAACGACATGCTCGCTGCTCAGAGCCAAGCGCAGGCGATCAACACCCGCATCGAGCTCACCAACCTTAAAAAAGGTAACATGGCCATGTCAGAGTACCTTGGCAAAATCAAGAGCCTCACCGATGAAGCCGCGTGCACCGCTGCGGCGCTCTCCGATCCGGAGATCATCTCCAAGATCCTTGCTGGACTCGACATGGATTACAATCCAGTCGTCTCTGCCCTTGCTGCACGGGTGGAACCCATCACGGTTCCGGAGCTGCATAGCCATCTGCTCAGCTTTGATGCCTGCCTCACCCTCCTCCATGGCGGCGATCTAAGACAATCTTCTGCATACTCCGCTTCACGGGGTCGCGGCCATGGCCGTGGTCACCAGGGCGCCAACCGTGGTGGTGGCCACGGACGTGACGCTTCATCGGGCGATGGTGCCCGCTCTGGTGGTGGCTACGACAACAAGTACGAGGGTGGCGGCTACGACACCAACAACGGGGGTGGCGGCTTCAACTCCAACAATGGCCGCCACAACTCTTCATCACGTGCCCGCCCTCGTTGTCAACTCTGCAAGAAGGCCGAACATGAGGTCATTGATTGCTGGCATAGGTTTGATGAAAATTATGTCCCGGATGCTCATTTGGTTGCAGTTGCTATGCGCGATCAAGGAGGGGATGACGTCTGGTATGTTGACTCTGGTGCTATGGACCACGTCACCAATGAGCTAGAGAAACTTTCCCTTCGCGAGACGTATCACGACAACGACCAGATCCACACCGCCAGCGGTAAAGGTATGGATATTTGTCACATTGATCAAGTTTCACTTAATTCCCCTAATCTTCAACGTGATCTAGTTTTTAGGGATGTTCTCCATGTTCCACAAGCTGACAAAAATCTTGACTATATGTCTCGTTTAGCCGCCAATAACAATGTCTTCTTTGAAACTCACCCTCATTATTTTTCATCAAGGACCGGGCAACGAGGGCACTTCTCTACCACGGTAGATGCATTGGAGGACTCTACCCCATCTCATCCGGAGAACTTAGCCGCAAGCGTCGCAAAGTCTACTCCGTCATCAAGCCCTCTTTGGCAAGGTGGAATCAAAGATTAGGACATCCCTCATCAGCCATAGTTAGGCAAGTAGTTCTTGCTACCTCTTGAGCACTGCGTTGGATTTCCCCGAAGAGGAGGGGATGATGCAGCAAAGTAGCGTAAGTATTTCCCTCAGTTTTGAGAACCAAGGTATCAATCCGGTAGGAGGCCACGCCCAAGTCCCTCGTACACGCACAAAATGATAGCTCCTCGCAACCAACGCGATTAGGGGTTGTCAATCCCTTCACGGTCACTTACGAGAGTGAGATCTGATAGAGATGATAAATAATATTTTTGGTATTTTTGATATAGAGATGCAAACTGAAAAATAAAAGGCAAAGTAAAAACAAAGCAAGTATAAAAGTGATGGAGATTGATATGATGAGAATAGACCCGGGGGCCATAGGTTTCACTAGTGGCTTCTCTCAAGAGCATAAGTATTCTACGGTGGGTGAACAAATTACTGTTGAGCAATTAACATAATTGAGCATAGTTATGAGAATATCTTGGTATGATCATGTATATAGGCATCACGTTCGAGACAAGTAGACCGACTCCTGCCTGCATCTACTACTATTACTCCAATCATCGACCGCTATCCAAAGATGCATCTAGAGTATTAAGTTAAAAAAGCGAGTAACGCCTTAAGCAAGATGACATGATGTAGAGGGATAAATTCATGCAATATGATAAAACCCCATCTTGTTATCCTCGATGGCAACAATACAATACGTGCCTTGCTGCCCCTTCTATCACTGGGAAAAGACACCGCAAGATTGAATCCAAAGCTAAGCACTTCTCCCATTGCAAGAACTACCAATCTAGTTGGCCAAACCAAACGGATAATTCGAAGAGACTTGCAAAGATAACCAATCATACATAAAAGAATTCAGAGAAGATTCAAATATTGTTCATAGATAAACTTGATCATAAGCCCATAATTCATCGGTCTCAACAAACACACCGCATAAAAGAAGATTACATCGAATAGATCTCCACGAGAGAGGGGAGAACATTGTATTGAGATCCAAACAGACAGAAGAAGCCATCTAGCTACTAGCTATGGACCCGAAGGTCTGAAGTAAACTACTCCCACTTCATAGGAGGGGCTATGATGATGATGTAGAAGCCCTCCGTGGTGGAAGACCCCTCCGGAGACTCCTAACAGGCCCCAAGATGGTATCTCGTGGATACAGGAAGTTGCGGCGGTGGAATTAGGTATTTGGCTCCTGTTCTGATCGTTTGGGGGTACGTAGGTATATTTAGGAGGAAGGAGTACGTCGGTGGAGCAACATGGGGCCACGAGGCGGCGCCCTAGGGGCGCCCCACCCTCGTGACCGCCTCTCACATTACTTCTTGGAGTAGGGTCCAAGTCTCACGGATCACGTTCGGTGAGAAAATCACGTTCCGAAAGTTTCATTCCGTTTGGACTCCGTTTGATATTCCGCTTTCTTGAAACACGGAAATAGGCAAAAACGGCACTTACGGGCTGGGCCTTCGGTTAATAGGTTAGTCCCAAAAATAATATAAAAGTGGAAAATAAAGCCCAATATAGTCCACAAACAGTAGATAAAGTAGCATGGAGCAATCAAAAATTATAGATACGTTGGAGACGTATTAGTAGTCAATAAAGACAATCTTCCTTTGTCACATAGTTCAAATAGCGAGTCTGTTAGAAGGCACTTCAACAAATTAGAAGCACTATGGCTCCTCTCTTCTCCCCTACCTCTCTCCTCTCCCACCTGCTGCCCACCAACAATGGAGATCTCTAGATTCCACCACCATGGAAGGCCTTCTCCATTGGGATTTCACTCCTGGTTTGTCCCTAGCCGATCAGGTGAGACATAAGTTTGGTTCTACGGTGCACTTCTCTCCCTCCCGGGACGCCAAGGAGTTCTTTTTGGTTGTTTCTTTCTCTTCGGCTTCTTTCCCCCTCATGGAGGATTCGGTTGGATTGGCTTTGCAATGTTGCCTTGGAGGAATTTGCTCTGGTTTCAAGGTTGTGGCCCTTTCATCACGATCTTTTCGTTTTTCTGTGTCCAACAACAAAGTAGGGCACTTCCTCTATGGATTAAAGGATCGCGTTTGGCCTGACTTTGTATGCCACTTCCATTTGTTCAATGGCCGCTTTGCTAAACGTTTCTCCGCTTCACATTGGCATGCTGACCAAGAGTTGGTCGAGGTTTTGGATCGTCAACCTGTGGCCATCTCTACTTCTCTGGATTTCTTGCGGAAGGGGCAATCTCATGATCACTCGTCGGCCAAAGAGCTCAGCAAGTTTAATCTTGTTAATTTGAAACAATGGCGCTTTTCTAGCTCAAATGATCATGAAGCTTCTACCTCCTCGTTGGTGAAGAACAATGACAATATTCAAATTCAGTTTGGTTCGATCCAACCGCCAATTCAGCACTGCGGTATCATCGCTGAGTCCTCGGACAACATTGATCACCTCGCGTTAATGGAGCTCTTCATGTCTGAGGCGGAATTGGAGGCTACGCAATCACCCAATGGCATTATTCTCGGGGCCTTTAATTGCCCCATTAATGTTCCGTATCCGCCCTTACCTCGTTGTTTTTTGAAATCTGCTCTCAGCTATGCACCGGATCATACTACGTGGCCGCCCTCACTCAGTGCCAAGCACAAAGCAGATTTGGCCCAAGCCCATTATACGTTACATGATATTATCAACTTATAGGCTAATTGGGCCTCTCTGTGCTCTCGTTGCCTGCAATGGGGCCACTGCAAGATAGCATGCCAGGCCAGATTGATTTGCATACAATGCTCCTTTTTGACCACAAGGCAAGCCACTGCCCCAGCATTGGTAAGTCTCCTCTAATTGATGAGCTAAATTTGGTGACTAAAAATCTGGACACCGGGAATGGATCTTCTGCTCCAAACAACCCCCTAGTCGGCCCTCTCCGAGACAGCAGTCGCACCGTCCGATGCACTGCTTGTGGGTTTTATGGACACGTGGCTCGACCCTGTTACAAACGCATCCGCGCCCAAAGATGGAAATGGATTCCCAAATCTGCGCTGCTTTCCCCTCCTACCCCTCACGCTCCGTCTCCCTCCTCGAGTTCTCAACCGACGCGCCACTGCCCAGTCCCATCACCTGTCTCGCCCACTGGCCAAACCCTGCCGCCCCCGCAGACCTTGGGAATGGCAAACTACCCTCTGAATCCAGTTCCGTTTCTTCCTCCGGGGTTCGCCGTCGAGCCTGGACCGGCGGATCGTGTGGTGCGCAGCGGGATGGTAGTCAGGCCAGTTCCACCGCTCAGCCATGAGTTCTTGGCCATTGCGGAGGCCAGTGAGTATGTTCCTCTACATCGTCGTGCTTCTGTTCGCAATGCAATCATAGGTCAGCTCCATGCCTCTCAGCTTTATCCTACTGAAGTTAGTGATCATCCGCTTGGCATTGGGATTTTTGGTTTTGCGGATTCTTTCTTGCGTGACACTGCTGTCAACATGCCCATTGAGCTTGAAGATGAGGATCTTCTTATCAACTTTGTACCGCGCGATGAAGCTCTGAATCGCCGCATCACTAGTCTTAGCCCAGCGGTTTGGTTGATGTTCTTTGGATTCCCATATGACTATCAGACCGACTATTACATCACCAAGGCTCTCAGCGGATTTGGATCTCTGGTGACTTGGTACAATCCTAGGCAGGACCGCCGATTCATGCTGATCAAAGGCCGTGTTCTTCGCTTGCGCTTGATTCCGAAGAGTTTCGTCGTCTGGCAGCTTGGGGGAGCCAGAAATTGTTGGTCTGTGCAAGTTACCATCCTTCGCAGCAATGACTGGAATGGTTTGCTCCCTGAAGTTTAGCCTGCTGGTGAAGAACCTCCGCCGCCCGATGGCAATCCTCACCCTCAGTTTGGCCCCGAACTCACTGCGGAGCAATTGTATCAACAGCAGGTTCATAATTGGCTTGTGCAGAATGCTGCTCTTGCTGATCCTGAAGAGGCTGTCAACAACGGCAACAATGAAGGTGCCAATGCTGCCTGGGGTGCGTGGCCGCAGCCGCCTGCACCTCCCCTTCCACCGCTCCCACCTCATCTGGTCAACTACCAGGCATGGCTGGCTGCTCAAGGCCTTACCTTTCAAGATGACATTCTCCCTGAAAATAACCTTACTGACAGCCCAACAGAAGCTTGGAATGACTCCTTTTCCACCTCGGATGAGGACAGCAGCTCTGCTTCCACTGATTTGATCATTCTTCCTCAGCAATCTCTGCAGCCTATGGACCCTCCACTGCCAATGATTCCTTTCTTTGTCTCAGAGTCCTGCATGATCATGGAATTAAGTTTGGTCTTTCGACCCAAGGCTCTGCTCTCCTATCTCTGCTGATTGAAGACCCAATTCCCAGACAGCAGCTCAACACATTTATCTTTGATGCACTCCGTCCAATGATTGCGTCCATGGGGCCCTGACGCAATGCTTATGGCATGAGAAATGCGAATGCTGAAGTTTCTGTTTTGGTCTCTTTTGATCACACTGGAGTTAACTTCGAACAACTGCCTCCATCATCTGTGGTCATTCAGGAACTCCAACCTGCAGATTCTGGATCACCTGCTACGCTGTCTGCTCTGACATCTACCCACCTTCAGTTGACTGCTTCTGAAGAGGAGACAAGGCCAACTGCAGACCATCACTCTGATGCTTTTGAATTTCTGCCTGGCACTGCCGCTGACACATGCCCTCTGGTCCCTGACTCCTCCTCTTCACAAATGACTGAATTACCGCAGGGTGGGCTTGGCCTAGCAGCTGTCAACATTGAGATGCCTTCTGGACATTTGGTGACCCGTGGTCGTCGCTCCAAAACTGTTGTGCCACCAATTTCAACTGTTGAAGTTCGTCGCAGCACTAGGACCAACAAATACAATGGTTTCAAGGTCAACATGCCCACTGATACCCGCACTGTCACTTCCAAGGTTAAGCCAAGAATCATACCTCAGGTGGACTCCTCCTCCTCCACCACAACTATGTAGGCTTCTGATGATATCCCACCCCCAACTCCCATTGCTACACTGCAAGATGTTGGCGTTAACAGGTGTGTTATCCCTGCTGCTGAATTAATTGAAGAAGCCCTCTTGTCAGCACCTCCCACTGTGTCGCCTGTTGAAGTTGCTGAAGCTGACCCTGATGATGTCGCTGCTGGAAGCAGTGGTAATCCAACCTCTGCTTAATCTACCTGCATTTATATGTCTCTTTTGCGCTCTTGGAATGTTCTTTCTTGGAATATTCGTGGTCTGAACTCTGAACCTAAGCAACTAGCGCTTAAAATGCTATTATGCATGAAGTGGTTGTGCGATCGTTTGTTTGCAAGAAACCAAAAAGACCTCGTTTGATCTTGCTTTTATTAAAACATGTTGTCCCAGACAATTTGATCGATTTACATTTGTGCCGTCTCGTGGCGCCTCGGGGGGTATTATTACGATCTGGAAGAGCTCAATGTTTACGGGCGCAGTTTTATTTTCCGATCATTTTGCGCTTGTTACCCAGTTCATCAGTACGCAGTCTCAGCAAACTTGGACGCTAGCTAATATTTATGGGCCCTGTTCTGGGGACGACCGGGTGACTTACACGAATTGGCTATATGAGTTAGACATTCCTGCCCCACAGGACTGGCTGTTACTGGGTGATTTCAACAATATTCGTGCGCCTGATAATCGCAATAAACCTGGCGGTAGTACTTCTGACATGTTCACTTTCAATGATATTATACGTGCACAAAACCTTATTGAGCTTCCTGTTAAAGGCCGAGCCTGTACATGGAGTAATATGCAACTTGATCCTCTTCTTGAGCAGTTAGATTGGTTTTTTACATCACTTCATTGGACAACCTTATACCCCAAAACATTGGTCAAGCCGCTGGGTAAGCCTGTCTCGGACCACATACCCTGTGTTGTCTCAATTGAAATGTGCATCCCACGCAGTAAGGTTTTCAGGTTCGAATCTTTTTGGCTTCTACACCCTGGTTTCATGGATGTTGTGCGTGCCTCTTGGAACAAGCCAGTGAACTCGTCTAATGCTGCCACGGTCCTTTGTGCTAAATTCAAAAGGCTCAGACATGCTCTCAAGATTTGGAGCAAAACCATCTCTCGTTTGACGATCGCCATTGATAACTGTAACCAAACCCTGGCCCATCTTGACGAGCTGGAAAACAAAAGACCTCTTACCATCCCTGAAAGCAATTTTCGTAACATCCTCAAAAAGCATATACTGAGACTCTTACAGTATCAAAAGCTCTACTGGAAGAAAAGATGTACTATCCGTTGGATTAAGTTCGGTGATGAGAACACGAAGTTTTTTTGTTTGTGGCCACGTAACGCTATCGTAATAATAATATTGCTAGCTTCTTGGATAATGAGGGCAATCAAGTGGAGGATCACACTAGTAAAGAAGCTCTCCTCTTTCAGACTTACAAAAATCGCCTGGGCTCCTCATCACCTGCTGAGATGAAATTTGACTTACCTTCGTTACTACGGCGCTCCAATGATCTTGAACACTTAACAGATCCATTCACACATGAAGAGATAGATGCAATTGTAAAAGAGATGCCTCCTGACCGAGCGCCTGGCCCGGATGGATTTAGTGGAGCATTTCTCAAGGCTTGCTGGCCTCTGATCAAAAATGATTTTTATAACCTATGCTCCCAACTCCACACAGGTGACCTTGATCTAACTAGCATCAATGATGGTCTTATTACTCTGATCCCAAAGATTCACTCGCCTTTGTCAGTCAATGACTACAGACCGATTACACTGCTAAACTGTTGCCTCAAATTGATCACCAAACTCTTGGCTAATCGGGTGCAAAAGATCATCCTGAGTCTAGTCCACCGCAACCAATATGGTTTTCTAAAGGGCCGGACCATCCAAGATTGCCTGGCTTGGGCCTTCCAATATATCCACCAATGTCATGCATCAAAACGAAAAATCATTCTGCTCAAGCTAGACTTCGTGAAAGCCTTTGACACTATTGATCATGATCCTATGATCAACATCATGAGGCATATGGGTTTCCCTGACAAATGGCTTAACTGGATTCGCTGTATCTTTTCTTCCGGGAGATCATCTGTTCTGCTAAATGGCGTGCCGGGCCGCCAATTTCATTGTAAGAGTAGAATGCGCCAAGGTGATCCCCTTTCCCCTTGCTCTTTGTCATTGCGGCTGATATACTTCAGGCGGCCATCAACGATGCGTTTAGGCAGGGGAGGATCGAGCTACCTTTCCCTTGCCCTGGTCAATCTGAATATCCTATCATCCAGTATGCTGACGATACCATCCTGGCCCTCCCCGCATGCCCATGTCAAGCTGGAATTGTCAAGCAAATTTTCTCAGACTATGCAATGTCCATTGGTCTCAAGATCAACTTCAACAAGTCCACTCTTATCCCTATAAACCTTGATGATACCTCAACTGCTGAGCTCGCTGCAATCTTTGGCTGTTCGGTTGGTGCCATGCCTTTTACATACCTTGGTCTTCCCATGGGTACCTCCAAACCTACAGTGCAGGACCTCATGCCTCTCGTTTGCAGTGCTGAACGACGCCCTACCGCCACGATTTCCATGATGTCATACGGGGGAAAGCTTTCATGGCTTAATGCAACAGTCACGTCCCTTCTTATTTATGCCATGTGCACACTAAAGTTACACCCACAAATAGTTGATATGCTGGACAAGATCCGTCGCCGCTGCCTTTGGAATAAGAAGACAGAACATGGAGATAAATGCAACTCTCTTGCCGCTTGGAATTTGGTCTGCAAGCCCAAGAAATATGGAGGCCTCGGAGTGATCAACCTGAAACTTCAAAATGAAGCTTTACTCATGAAATTCCTTCACAAGTTCTATAACAAGAAGGATGTCCCGTGGGTGCACCTACTCTGGGACTCTTACTACGCAGGTAAAATTCCGCATGCGTTGGACGCGGTGGGCTCGTTCTGGTGGCGTGACGTGCTTAAACTTACACCTAAATACCGCGGCGTTTCGACTGTCCAAGTGGTTGATGGGACAACTGCTCTCATATGGAAAGATCTATGGCTTGACGAAACCCTTGAGACATCGCACCCTCGGGCCTTTTCCTTTGCCGTGCATGAAGATGCGTCCGTTAAGGACTTCTTGGAGAGCACGTCGCTGCATGACCTCTTTCACCTGCCGCTCTCTCCTGAAGCTCTTTCAGAAGTCCGTGATCTGCAAACCCTAACTACCCACATGCGCCCTTCCACGTCTACCACGGACATACCGCACTATACCGGGGCAAACCGACTTTAAGTCTGCTGATTACTATAAATTCTGCTTTAGGCTGGCCCCGAGACATCCAACTTTCAGACTACTGTGGAAATCTAAAAGTACCATGAAAATTAAAGTCTTTGGTTGGCTGCTGCTTCTTGACCGCCTGAATACAAGGAACATGCTCAAGCGTCGCCACTACAACATTGGTGAGGTCTTTGATTGCCTTCTCTGTTGGCAACATATTGAAGAAACAGTGGACCACATGATCTTCACCTGCCCGTTCAGTAAGGCTTGCTGGGAGAAGATTGGCGTTGCATGGCCGGGGTTTGATTCCGGGCTTGATCTGATCGCACAAACTAATGAGTCTGATCGAAGACATTTCTTCATGGAAATTTTCCTCACAGCAGCTTGGAGTTTGTGGAAAGAACACAACAATAAACACTTCAGAGGGGTCAGCCCCAGCATTGGCTCCTGGTTGACACGATTCAAGGGCGATTTCGACCTCCTCCAATACAGAGTGAAGGAGGCGCAAAGATCATTTGTAAATACTTTTTGTAACTCCCTAGCCTAAAACTCCCTCCCTGACCTTTGTGTAGTGAACCCTTGTTTTGGTATCCATCTTAATCCACCCCAACAGGGGTGGAGGGATGGCAGGCCACTGCTCTATACTTTACCTTGTAACACACATGTAACTAACCAGAAAGGAAGGAATATATACAACCAGTAGGAGCCTCTCCTACTATCTTTTTCAAAAAAAATAGCGAGTCTGTTTGTGAAGCCTGTCAATGTGGCAAGAGCCATCAGCTTCCTTATCCTAAGTCAACTAGTGTGTCTTATGCTCCCTTAGAACTTATTTTCAGTGATGTAAGGGGTCATGCCAGATATTCTTTTGGCGGAAAAAAAATACTATGTTAGTTTCCTTGATGATTACAACAAGTTTACATGGATTTATTTGCTTAAGTATAAATCTGAAGTCTTCTCCATCTTCCCAGAATTTCAGAAACTTGTGGAGAGACACTTTGATAGAAAATTTTTATCAGTCCAAAGTGACTGGTGAGGGGAGTATGAGAAACTTAACTCCTTTTTCTGTAGCATTGGGATTACCCACTATGTGTCTTGCCCTCATGCTCATCAGCAGAATGGCTCTGCTGAGCGCAAACACCGTCATATCGTTGAAGTTGGTCTCTCTCTTTTAGCTCATGCGTCCACGCCCCTCAAGTATTGGGACGAGGCCTTTATCACAGCTACATATCTCATCAATCGCCTTCCCAGTAAGGTTATTGGCAACTTCACTCCGTTAGAACGCTTGTATCATCAAAAGCCAGATTACAATTACCTCAAAAAATTTGGATGTGCCTGTTATCCCAATTTACGTCCACACAATCGTCACAAGCTTGAGTTTTGCTCCACACAATGTGTCTTTATTGGGTACAGTAATCTTCATAAAGGATACAAGTGTCTTGACATATCTACTGGACGCATCTATATCTCTCGTGATGTTATCTTTGATGAGACACTCTTTCCTTTTTCCAAACTTCATCCCAATGCGGGAGCCTTGCTTCGTGCAGAAATAGCACTTCTACCAGACTATGCTACACTTCCTGATCATGGGGGTGAATTAAGTTACCATGATCATGTGCAAAAATTCGAAGAAAATTTTGTTTCTAATGCCCTTTGTGCAGATTCCAATCGTCATTTTATGTGCATAACATACAAAACATGCACGGCCTCCGGTGCTGATTCGGCTGACAGCGCGCCATCCCAGACGGATCCGCGGCAGACTGCAGCGCTGGGTGGCACGCGATCCCGCGCTGATTCACCACTGCCGCGCACCCCGGTGGCCGACAGCCCCGCAGACCAAGCGTACCCCACCAGTCCAGGCGCGTTGCGCCAACCGGCACGCGCACGCCCCGAGACACCCATCGGGCGAGGCGCGCGGAGGGGGGGAGGGGGGAGTGAGTTCACGGCTGCCACGTCGCCAGGGGGCCTAGCAGCCGACCGTGTCGCGACAATGCGGGACCTGCCGACTGGTTCCGACTCGCTAGTCGATCGTGGCTGCGCGTCGGATGTGGAGCAGCCCCAACCTTCCTCGGATCAGGAGCCTCATCAGCCTGGATCTTCTGTGGGCAACGTTGCAATGGCGGGATCTTCTGCGCCACAGTCAACTGCACTTGTTCCTATGGCTTCTTCACCTCTTCGTCGACACACAAGGTCTCGTTCAGGTATTGTCAAGGAAAAACAATACAGTGATGGTACAATAAAGTATAATCCAACGAAGCGTACTTTTCTTGCCACTACTGGTGAACCTATTAATCTGCATGATGCTCTCGCCAACAAGGATTGGAAGGAAGCCATGGATAATGAATATAATGCACTTATAAAAAATCAGACTTGGCATCTAGTACCACCGCAACATGGTGCTAACGTGATTGATTGTAAGTGGGTATACAAGATTAAAAGAAAATCTGATGGAAGTATAGACAGGTACAAGGCAAATCTGATGGAATACCTTTAGCCCTTTTGTTAAAGCAACTACTATTCATCTTGTTTTGTCCATTGCTATTTCCAGAGGTTGGAGCTTAAGACGGCTAGATGTTCAGAACTCGTTTCTTCATGGTGTTCTTGAGGAAGAAGTGTTCATGCGGCAACCACCAGGTTATGAAAATCACAACACACCACATTATGTGTGTAAGTTGGATAAAGCCTTATATGGTCTAAAGCAGGCTCCAAGAGCATGGTATTCTAGGTTGAGCATGCAACTACAACATCTTCTGTTTACATCATCCAAGGCAGATACATCCTTGTTCTTTATTAGCAAAGGCAATATCACTATTTTTGTGCTTGTTTATGTTGATGATATAATTGTTGCTAGTTCAAGTCAAGAGGCCACTGCTTGTTTGCTTAAGGATTTAAAACTTGAATTTGCTCTCAAGGATCTAGGTGATCTTCACTATTTTCCTGGCATAGAGGTAAAGCAAATCAAAGATGGCATACTTCTTTCACAAGAGAAATATACAGATGATGTTCTAAAGAGAGTGGGATTGGAGAATTGCAAACCAGTAAGCACACCAATCTCCACCTCAGAAAAACTTACAGTTGACAGTGGAGAATTTCTTGGCCCAGAGGATGCAACAAATTATAGGAGCACTGTAGGTGCTTTACAGTATCTGACACTTACACGTCCTGATATCTCTTATTCAGTGAACAAGGTATGTCAATATTTGCATGCTCCTAGAACTACTCATTGGACAATAGTTAAAAGAATTCTAAGGTATCTCCAGTATTCTCAAGGGCTTGGACTTCAGATTGTCAAGTCTTCTTCCTTGCTTGTTACTGCATATTCTGATGCAGACTAGGCAGGGTGTGCTGATGATAGGAGGTCTACTGGTGGTTTATCTGTGTTTCTGGGATCAAATCTTGTGTCATGGAGCGCAAGAAAGCAAGCTACTGTCTCAAGGTCAAGTACAGAGGCTGAATATAAATCTTTGGCAAAATGCTACAGCTGAAGTGATGTGGATACAAACATTACTTTATGAGCTCGGAATTATAGCTCCACAGACTGCAAGATTATGGTGTGAAAATATTGGTGCAACTTATCTTTCAGCAAATCCTGTTTTTCATGCACAGACGAAACATATTGAAGTTGATTTTCATTTTGCCAGAGAGAGAGAGAGAGAGAGAGAGAGAGAGAGAGAGAGAGTAACTCGAAAGCTGCTTGAAATTCGGTTTATCCCCACAGGGGATCAACTTGTGGATGGGTTTACTAAACCTCTTACTGAGAGAAGATTAGACGAGTTCAAGTACAATCTCAACCTTGGCAAAGCTTCTTGAGGTTTAGATTGAGGGGGAGTGTTAGAATAACTGTATAGGAGATGTATAAGGTTAGGAGAGGCTGTTTAACTTGTACCTAAATTCTATCTCCTCTTCTCTCGTATCTCTCTGTAACTCCCGTATCTCTCTGTAACGACCCCTTTGGTCGATCTCTCTCTGTAACTTGTGTACCAAGGCTTTTGCCCAATATATACAATGCGGCCCCAAATAAAGGGTTCTACGCTTCCCAAATACTTTCACAGTTGTGTTAGCCCAGCGGGTCGAAGCCCAGTTAATAATTGCATGACTACTACAATTGTATTCCTGTTGAACATGATCTACTCTAGTGGATGTAACTAATCCTTTGTATTGCTAAAAAACTAATCCTTTGTGCATCCACTCCATAACCATTACTGTGTATATATATCCTTTTCTTTGATATGTATATTCGTTTTCACATACATACACGGTAATTAAAAAGATTAATAGAGGGAGAAAAGAGGGATTTAAAACCTGTATTCTAGTCTATTATACTTTATGCTGTTTTTTATTAGAATCACACAATAAATCACATTGCTCGTATAAAATAGTACCATAAACATTTCAACAGTGAACAAAAGAATGTCGATTCAACTTAGTGAACAGGAAAAATCTAGGAACAACAACAAATAAGGAAAAAAATAAAAATATAAATTTCAACCCATAAGTGAATAGAACTTAAAAGATGATAAAATTTACATCTATTGAAAAGGAATCATGGGAGTGGTGTTACCCTATAGAAGAAATAAGAAAACATAAAAGAAGAACAAAATTAAATCTATGGAAGAATGAATTTCAGAAATGTTACCTCAAAAAATAAATGAACAAAAGAATAAAGAGGGAAGAATAAGTTTATTTCTAAGAAAGACAGAAGAATAGTATTGCTCGAGAAAAGAAATGGACAAATAGAAAAATAAAGAAGGACACATTTCTTTCCATGGAAAAAATGATTTAAACCTAATAAATTTTTATCATGTGATTATGCCTGGCATTACTAATCATAAACACTAGTTTTCAAACTCTTTTTTCATATGTAGGAATTAGGCTATATTGAAAGCTTGCACATAGAATATGGAAAACCTGCATTGTTCAATATTGTGCAACTGCAAGTGTGAACTAGTGCAAGTTTGATAATAATTATGTTTTAAGTAGATCAATTACAAAATAGGTTATATTTAAGTTCCCGGCTACCAACTAAGTCGTGTCACACGATTCTAGCATCGAATATGTTGTTGTAAGCACAAATATAGGAGAAAATCCAACTAAGCATCAATAAACAAAGACATAATGAAACAAATAAAACTCTTAACAAAAAAAATAAGTAGTATCACACGGTTGCAACATCAAATACGTTGTCGCATGTACAAATATAGTAGAAAATCCAATAGGAAAATTTTGATTAAGCATCAATAAACAAAGCAATAATACAAACAAAAACAAAAACATGTATTGATTCAAATTTATAAATTACAAAGGCAAAATTTATGTAAATTTCTAACACAAAACTAACCAGGTTTACATGATCGCAAAATGAAATACATCGTCGCATGTGTAAACGTAGGTGAAAATCTAATGGGAAAAAATCTCTTCAAAAAACAATACATATTAAAAACTAATTTAAAAAAATATATATTCTAAGGTAGAAATGATTAAGGGCATTGGTATTACCTAAAAAAAGAAATAAAACTAAAATAAAAAAAATAGAAAATGCATAAATATAGGTGAAAATCTGATTGCCAAAATCTCCTAAGAACAAGACATAACAAAATGCAGATTGGTATTACCTAAAAAAAGAAAGAATTGTCAATAGTTAGCCCAAAATCTTAATAGTTAGCTCTAGGTCTTCCGGTCAAAAAACAACGCCGAGGAAGGCGTGTAGGCGTACTATTACGCGATAGGGATTGCCTTTTTTCTGTCATTTTTTGTTTTTTCTCTCAAAATAAAGGGAGAAACTTTGCTTCTTATATATTTTTTAGAGATTGACGAATCAAATGATATTATTGTTCTGATTTATGCCGCATCTTCACCCTTCGAATCAAACTTTTTTTCGATAATTTGTTGTTTCTATTATTACTAAGTGTGTGGTTCTAATCCAAGATGGAAAATTAAATAGAAAAAGAATTATAAGAAGGCAAATCCTCCCTCTTTATCAAGAGTAATGAACTAGGTGTTGATACAATAAAAAAGCTAAATTAACCAAACTTGCCGGAGAAAATCCAACTATACATCAATAAACAAAGACATAGTAAAACAAACAAAAATAATTATCAGTTACCAAGTGAATTCTTTAACAAACAAATTAAGTAGTTTCACAAGGTTGCAACATCAAATACGTTGTCGCATGCACAAATATAGTAGAAATCCAATGGGAAATTTTTTTAAGCATCAATGAATAAAGAGATAGTAAAACAAAAACAAAATAGATTTTATTACCAGAGAGGCCACCATCATACTAGAAGCGGTGGCATCACATGACTTATGGATTTGACATGCTTTCTTTGAATGCCCGGTTCTCACAACGACATCAACGTGCTTCAATGATCTCCGGTGTTCAAGAGGCTTTGCAATGGGGAACCACCGCCGTGCAACTATACCGTCAAAGGCCCGAACTACAACATGGGGTACTATCTTGCCGATGGTATCTATCCTCAGTGGGCGGCGTTTGTAAAGACCATATCCGAGCTGCGTGGCAATAAACAGAGCCACTTTGCAACAATGCAGGAAGCGGCTTGGAAGGATGTGGAGAGGGCATTCGGTGTGCTTCAAGCTCGTTGGGGAATTGTGCGAAGCGCTGCAATGATGTGAGAATCGGAAAGTTTGTGGCAGCTGGTGACATATTGTGTTATTCTGCACATGATTGTCGAGGACGAGGATGATGATGTGCCCAAACCATGATTTTGAAGCACCCAGAGAACAAGTTGAAATCCCTGAAGATCAAGATGCGGCTCAGCTTATGAACTTTCTACAGATGCATCAAAATCTTCAAGATCAGCAGGTGCACACGCAGCTACTCAATAATCTTGTGGAGCACATGTGGATCCATGATGGCAACCAAGGAGGCAATGCTTGAGTTTGGCAGTTCAAATATATTTTATGTAAACGCTATGTATGCTTGATACCAACAAGTGCTATTTACGTGCGACATTGTGTTGCATGATCGACGTGCATGTATTCGCATGAATTTAAGAGTCCGGATTTGAGACATGTGGATGCATGAATGAAAATATGAGAGCATGTCCGGATGTGCCCGTGAGCGTTTGAGAGGCCGAATTTGTTAAGTCCGGCTGTAAATGCTCTTAAAAAGAAACAGAGAAACATTAAACAACCACAGTCCAGATTAAGCCTAATTTAGGCCCCGTTTGGAATCTCTCCACTCCTCCACTCCACGGAGTTGGTGAAGCTCGGTTTTGGCAACTCCGTTAAAATGGGTTGAAGTCTAGTCCACTCCAAAAGCGGAGTTAAGAGGAGCGGAGAGAAACCGAACGCTCCCTTAATAACACTTTGCAGTACACTATGCGTGTACAGGCATTTGCTGAAACCTGTGATTAAACTATGGGCACTGCGACTTGATCCCAGCGACAAAATTGATCACTGTTTGTTTTCAGCGGCAGCTCGCTCGTGTGCTTTGCTCCGCGCGCACGCCAAACATGTCACGTCACAGCTGTATTCGTTTCGGGCCCATGCATTTCGGCGCCAAGGATATACTTTGGACCACCATAACGGGAGGAGTCTCGCGCGAGAAGGTTACAGGTCCGAAAAAAGCTCACGGGCTCGGCCACGACGCCGGTACTCGCGGCGCCCGCCCGGAAACGGAGGAGACGGTGGAGAAGCGTGTACGTATACGTGCTCACTGGTCCGGCCATGTGCCGGGCTCGAAGTACTGTACAATCAGTTAGCTGTATCGTGTCAAGAAGACAGGGAAATTCCACAGCAAAAACAAACCGAGAGCTGTGCAAAAAGATGTTTGCCTCTAGAACTCTAGATACGCCGCCGCCTCGAGTCCGGGCCCACACGTAGGTACGCCACGGGTGCCGCGGGAAGAAGAGGGAGAGAAAAGCGAATGCATCGGCGAGGGGGGAAGAGAAGACGAGAAAGGGAGGGGAGCAGAGTCAAAAAGGCCGGCCGGCCGGCGTTCTTCCTTTGTTGCCTGCGCATATATTCTCTGCGATCTTTTACGGGCATAGCAGTTAGTTAATGCTAAAAATCCACTACGGGAGTGGTAGCGTGGCACTGCCCGTTATAGCGCACGAGACATCCTTGGCTTGTTTCTGTGTGTTCAGTGAAAGGATTGGTATAAAAATGGGGTAGCACGGTGCTAGCCAAGGGTTGGTACGAGTGATGCGTTGGTAGCTTTTCTTTTAGAGTAAAAACTGCCTTGAGCGAGCAGTTCCTGCTGGGGCTCCAACGCCGTGGTATACGACAAGATGTAGTACATTTTCTTAGGGCAGTCAGGTGCAGAGATGTCTCAAGTTTTTCTTTAGATTAGTAGCAACTGCATATATCAGAGCCGTTATTGCGGATGCGTTGGTGCCACACCAAATTGGTACTGTTTTGCCGTTGCGGATGTGGCGTGTTCTTTCCCTTTTTGACACGAACAAATGAGTAGTTTGTACATGTGTCGACTCCTAATTTTCTCTAGCCGCTGCCGCATGTTTTTATATACATGTATTTTAGTTGTTGATCAATGATACATGTGGTTTACTGACAAAACTATAGATTTCTTTTTTAAGAAAGAGGCTGAAACCCAGACATCTGCATCGTTGTCATGCATACATCTATTTTTATTTATTATTACAGCAAAGTGAAGAGTAAAGGCGCACCCACAACGTTTCTATGGCTGGCAGAAGAGATTGTTGAAGGAAATATAAGGATCTACTAGAACCACTACATTGGCAAAGCACCCATGGCACCTGACAGAGCACACACACTTATGGCTGGCAGAAGACACACAATCTAGAACATACTCACGCCTTCTCATGAATAAATTCGAGCAAAATGTAGTACCCGGCAGAAAGCGCCGCAGTGCCGCATACAACGAGACGGATTGCTTCCGCCATGCCAAGCCTGATCCTATGATCCTAAAACTTGGCCTTGCATCCATCTTCGACGAACACCTTAGTGGCAACGGCGAATAGATCGTGGTCATTGTCATTGCAAGCAATGGCAGATCTAGGGGTGGGGCCATGGGGGCCATGGCCCCATGGCCCCCCTCAAACAATTTACAAATTCTTTTTTACTATTTCAATATGTGTTCATCATACTAACTTCTATGCATTGTGGTGTATATTTTTTCTAGCCATTGGAATGTCATTCATGATTGACCCCCCACTATCAAATCCTAGATCCGCCGCTGGTTGCAAGGAGTACTAAACCAATCCAAGGCTTGCCAGAGACCGACCACTCTCTGAGTAACCAAAGAAACGAAGGGCGACTGCGTCGTCCTTTCGTTGCTCCTTCACGTATTGGCTCATCGACTAACTTGCATCTGAATTTTCAAAACTAACAATCAAACTTATCGGTGGCCCTCTCTTCTCTGACAGGTGGCTCCGCTTATGACCATTTTGGTTTAGGAAGTGAAGAAACTTAAGGATGATCGGATATTTGTTTTGAAAATTATAATGCTCGCTCATAAAAAGGGTGCTCATAGCCTAGTGTGTTACAACCGCCCTGAGGTAGTCACTAAATGTTGCCTGCATCAACGTCCTAATTATATGTACATAAGAAGTTGATCCCCACTATCCTATTTACCTTAACATGCACATATGCCACCTCACCACATATGCCATCTTATAAATTTTGTTTCCTCTTTCTTAATTGCATGCTCCACCCAGCTAGCATACTTTAATGCACATGCAACCATGCATGCATGGGAAAATGTCAACCTCAATACACAACAACGCATGGGAAAATATTTTACACTGTACAATAATTTTTTGACGGACAATGGTAGGTGCTCTGCCTTTTCATTTAGTAGAGGGAAAAGTTGTACATAATGGTATGGTAAGCAGTCAGTGCAATAGGAAAAAGGAAGCCTAGGTCACCGAGCAGCAACCTGTCCCAGAAAGAAAACATCTAAAACTCCCATGCCCCAACAAAGAGGTCTATATCATCTCTAATCATCGCATGAACCCCAGGCGCAGTTGCCGTCTTCTGTTGGAAAACCCTCCTATTTCACTCGTTCCAAATATTCCAAGCAATGTATGCCGCCACAGTAGGTGCATGGAGATTTTCATGTAAGATCTTGCATCTGGTTGAAGTAGTCCACCAGGATTGAATAGAGGTGGCAGAGAGGGCAGCAGCAGTGACCTCAAGATGCCAAGACTGAAAGGAATGACAAATCTCCTTGGCAAAAGGGTAGTCTAGCAAGAGGTGTTGCACAGACTCCAGAAGTTGATCACAGGTGCTGCAGCGATCATTGTGAGGCCATCCTCGAATCGCAAGACGATCGAAAGTCCACATCCTGTTCTGAAGAAAGGTCCAAATGAAAAATATGATCTTAGGCTCAACCTTGATTTTCCATACCTGTTCAAGTTGCGGCATTGCAATTCGAGTGATGAACTGGATGTTGTATGCCAACTTAGTGCTGTAGCATCCATTCGGGGAGTGGATCCAAGTGATTTCATCCTCCCAATCAGTGAGTAGGACCTGCTGCAGGGCTGTCCAAAGATTCAGTAGGGAGTCGAGGGTCAGAGCGTTGTTGATCTTGTTCGGACCAACCATCCAGTGGTTATCATGAAGGCCGGCACGGACATACAATTGTTTCCTTCGGGACAACTTGTACAGTGCAGCTGCAAGGTCCATGGGCGCCATCCCATGCAGCCATCTATCAGTCCAGAAACGCGCTTTCCTTCCGCCTCCTAGCTGAATGCTACTGTAGGCAGCAAACAACTTACGATCGGTATGATCACACGGGGTTGAAGTTCCCTTCCAAGGCCTATCAACACTGTCCCACTCATACCAAGGCCAACACAGCAGAAGGGCTCTGCTGTAGGCGGCAAGCTCCTTGATGCCGAGTCCCCCAACCGATTTTAGAGCACAAATACGCTTCCAGTTAACCAAGCATTTTCCACCATAGGCCTCGTCCTCAACATTCCAGAGGAATTTTCTTCGCAGCTTATCAATTTGTTTCTCATCCCTTTTATCCAGTGCAAATGCGGTGAGAAAGAATGTAAGTGTTCAGGTGAGGACCGAATTGACAAGTAGCAGCCGGCCAGGTCTGGTAAAGAATTTTCCTTTCCAAGGTCTTAGGAATCCAACGATCATATCCAAAAGAGGCTGTATTTCAACTCTTCTCTGTTTCCTCTGTGAGAGCGGCAACCCCAGGTATCGACAAGGCAGGGCCCCAAGGGTTCCCCCAAAACCCTCCAGGAGAGAAGCTATGGCAATCCCTTCACACCAGACAGGGTAAGTGATACGTCTCCAACGTATCTATAATTTTTTATTGTTCCATGCTATTATATTATCTGTTTTGGATGTTTTATATGCATTAATATGCTATTTTATAAGATTTTTGGGACTAACCTATCAACCTAGAGCCCAGTGCCAGTTTCTGTTTTTTCCTTGTTTTAGAGTTTCGCAGAAAAGGAATACCAAACGGAGTCCAAACGAAATAAAACTTTTGTGATGATTTTTCTTGAACCAGAAGACATCCAGAGGACTTGGAGTGCAAGTCAGAGAAGCCACGAGGCGGCCACAAGGACGGTGGGCACACCCAGGGGGTAGGCCGTGCCCCCACCCTTGTGGGCCCCTCGTGACTCCACCGACCTATTTCTTCCACCTATATATATTCTCATATACCCCAAAAACATCAGGGGAGTCCACAAAAACACTTTTCCACCGTCGAAACCTTCTGTACCCGTGAGATCCCATCTAGGGGCCTTTTCCGGCGTCCTGCCGGAGGGGGATTCGATCACGAAGGGCTTCTACATCAACACCATTGCCCTTCTGATGAAGCGTGAGTAGTTTACCTCAGACCTATGGGTCCATAGCTAGTAGCTATATGGCTTCTTCTCTCTCTTTGATTCTCAATACCATGTTCTCCTCGATGTTCTTGGAGATCTATTCGATATATGCCTATTTTGCGGTGTGTTTGCCGAGATCCGATGAATTGTGGATTTACGATGAGCTTATCTATGAATATTATTTGACTCTCCTCTGAATTCTTATATGCATGATTTGATATCTTTGCAAGTCTCTTCAAACTATCGATTTGGTTTGGCCAACTAGATTGGTTTTTCTTGCAATGGGAGAAGTGCTTAGCTTTGTGTTCAATCTTGCGGTGTCCTTTCCCAAAGGATGAGGGGCAGCAAGGCACGTATTGTATTGTTGTCATCGAGGATAAAAAGATGGAGTTTTCATCATATTGCTTGAGTTAATTCCTCTACATCATGTCATCTTGCTTAATGCGTTACTCCGTTCTTTACGAACTTAATACTCTAGATGCATGCTGGATAGCAGTCGATGTGTGGAGTAATAGTAGTAGATGTAGAATTGTTCGGTCTATTTGACACGGATGTGATGCCTATGTTCATGATCATTGCCTTAGATATCGTCATAACTTTGCGCTTTTCTATCAATTGCTCGGCAGTAATTTGTTCACCCACCATAATATTTTCTATCTTGAGAGAAGCCTCTAGTGAAACCTATGGCCCCCGGGTCTATTTTCCATCATATAATCTTCTATTTTCCATCATATAAGTTTTCGATCTACAATTTTAGTTTTTGGTTTACTTCCTTTGCAATCTTTTACTTTTCGATCTATAAACCAAAAATACCAAAAAACTTACCTTACCGTTTATTTATCTCTATCAGATCTCACTTTTGCAAGTAACTGTGAAGGGATTGACAACCCCTTTATTGCGTTGGGTGCAAGTTGTTTGATTATTTGTGTAGGTATTCAGTGACTTGTTCGTTGTCTCCTACTGGATTGATACCTTGGTTCTCAAGAGGGAAATACTTACTCTACTTTGCTGCATCAACCTTTCCTCTTCAAGGGAAAAACCAATGCAAGCTCAAGAAGTAGCAGTAAGCTAGACACTTTCCATCGGATAGGGTAAGCCACACACTGTACAATAATCACATTTTTTTAGATAAAAGGCATATGCCCGACTTTATAAATAAAGCCACCAGGCAGAGTAGCACAACCAACACCCAAGCACCACAGTAACAGGACAGTCAGATAAAAGGAGCTCGAGTACATGGCTAACCAGCCAAACATGGCACGCAGGCTAGATCTAAGATAAGAAAAAGAAGACGCCAGGGTTTAAGAAGTTTCGCGTTGACTGTGCGCCAAGGAGGAAGCCGTAGCACGAATCTTGGACACCATAGCATCGAAGGCCGCGTGATGAGCATCCCTAGTTAATGATCTCCACTGCTATGGAAATATACCAGTTCTAAATAAGCAATTGACAGGATTACCCGGGAAGATATGTTCAATGGTAAACTTGTTTCTAGTGGTTCACAACGACCAACAAATCGCTGCAAACCCAATCCAGAAGACCCTTTTAGGATTCCCAAATAAACCGTTGACCAATCCCCTAAGTTTCACGAAAGAAGAGGGATTCCACGCCACCTGGAGCCAAGAACGAATACAGCACCACACAAATTTGGCCAAGGAGCACCGGAAGAAAACGTGTTCTGTGTTTTCAAGGTCCCCACACAAGGCGCATCTGTCCGAGCCCGGGCCGTTCCTTTTCCGGATTTGGTCCGCCACGGGAAGCTTCCCACGAAAAGCTTGCCACAGAAAAAAAATCTTAGGAGGGACGCGGGCACTCCAAATGCTCTTGAACTTGGAAGTAGGAGAGCCCGAAATAATTTTAGCATACAAAGATTTAATCAGAAAGTGACCAGAGGCAGAATGGGACTAGACTACCGAGTCCTCTTCCTCCGAGAGCAAAGGGAAGAAAGCAGTAAGACGATGCCAGTCTTCCAACTCTTCAGGAGAGAGCGTTCTACGAAGGTCTAGATCCCAATTATTCACCGAGAGCTCAAAGATAGAGATCTCCGGGTTAGAGCAATAAGAAAACAAGACCGGGAATGTCACCGCAAGGGTGGCTTCCCCGCACCACCAGTCTAACCAAAAGCGAGTAGATTTGCCATTCCTGACTGTAAACTTGACCAAAGATTGGAAAGACGGACGAACTTTAACGAGTTGTTGCCAAAATTGGGACCCGCCAGTAGACGGCGTGAACATGGGGCTCGACGTAGGGAAGTGTTTAGCTTTGAGAATGTTAAGCCACAACGGGTTCTCCACAGAAGACATGATTTTCCACCACCACTTTATGACGAGGCATTTGTTCATGACAGCAGTGTCAATAATACCCAACCCACCAAGGTTTTTAGGTCTGCAAATAAGCTTCCATTTTACCATCCTATATTTACGCTTGTTGTCCGCCGAATTCCAATAGAAGGCGCCCCTGTGTTTGTCAAACCCAGTGTGTGTCCCTCCCGAAAGGAGGTAAAAACCCATCAGGAACATGGGGAGGGAAGAAAGGCAGGTGTTGATTAAGGCGACCTTGCCAGCTTGAGTGTTGTAGCGGCCTCTCCACGAGAGCACCCGGTTGCCCACCTTTGAGACGACCGGGGCGAAATCTTTAGCCAACAGTTTGTGGGGGGAGATCGGGAGGCCAAGGTACTTGAAAGGGAAAGAGCCTAGGGAGCAATTTAATAGATGAGCAACTCTTTGGGCCTCAACGTCCGAGACCCAGTAACAATAACTTCACTCTTGGCAAAGTTAATCCTGAGACCAGATAGAGCTTCAAAGCAGAGGAGAAGGAACTTCAAGTGAGCTATACTTTCATCGTTAAGTTCAACCATAATGATGGTATCGTCCGCATATTGGAGGTGGGAGATGCCATTAGGGACAAGATGGGAACCGACCGGGTGATATGACCAGCATCCGCGGCCCGAGTCAGGATATGAGAGATGGAGTCAGCCACAAAGTTAAAGAGAAGGGGGGAAGACGGGTCACCCTGCCTTTGGCCCCTGCTGTTGTCGAAATAGTTACTGATATTCCCATTTACCAAGACCGCAGTGTGGCCACCCGTGACCAACTGCATTAGTCTGTGAACCACTGCCCCATCAAAGCCATTGGCCAGTAACACCTGACGAAGAAAATTCCAACTGACCGAATCGTAATCTTTCTCGAAGTCAAACTTTAGAATCACCGCTTTGGAGCAATGAACACGCAGGTCATGGACAATCTCATGAAGACAAAGGATGCCATCCAGGATGAACCTTCCTTTGACAAAGGCCGACTGGAAAGCGCTAAGAGTGCGGTGAGCAATGGGGGATAACCTAGTGATAACCCACAAGTATAGGGGATCAATTGTAGCCTCTTTCGGTAAGTAAGAGTGTCGAATCCAACGAGGATCTAAAGGTAGAACAAATATTCCCTCAAGTTCTATCGACCACCGATACAACTCTACGCACGCTTAACGTTCGGTTTACCTAGAACAAGTATGAAACTAGAAGTACATTGTAGGTGTTTTTTGATAGGTTTGCAAGATAATAAAGAGCGCATAAATAAAAAGTAGGGGATGTTTAGATAAATACACAACTAAATTATTTTTAGTAGAGAGCTTGTTGTCACGATAAAGTTATTTGTCCCTAGGCAATCGATAACTAGACAGGTAAACATTATTGCAATTTTATTTGAGGGAGAGGCATAAGCTAACATACTTTCTCTACTTGGATCATATGCACTTATGATTGGAACTCTAGCAAGCATCCGCAACTACTAAAGATCATTAAGGTAAAACCCAACTATAGCATTAAAGCATCAAGTCCTCTTTATCCCATACGCAAACAACCTACTTACTCGATGCAGCTTACATCACTCATGCCACCCACCATAAGCAAATCATGAACATATTGCAAACCCTACAACGGGAATCCCTCACGCTTGCGCAACACGGAGAGCACCATAGGACAACACCAATAATAAAACATGCAACTCAAACCAATCACGATCATCAATTAACCCATAGGACAAAACGGATCCACTCAAACATCATAGGATAGCCATACATCATTGGGAAATAATATATAGCGTTGAGCACCATGCTTAAGTAGAGATTACAACGGGTAAGAGAGAGGTTACACCGCTGCATAGAGAGGTGGAAGATTTGGTGATGATGGTGGTGAAGTTGTTGGTGAAGATTGCGGTGATGATGATGGCCACGACAGCGTTCTGGCGCCACCGGAGGAGAAGGGGAGAGGGGGCCCCTTCGTCTTCTTCTTCCTTGACCTCCTCCCTAGATGGGAGAAGGGTTTCCCCTATGGTCCTTGGCCTCCATGGCGTGGGAGGGGCAAGAGCCCCTCCGAGATTGGATCTGTCTCTCTGTCTCTCTATGTTTCTGCGTTCTGTATGCTGCCCTTTCACCGTTTCGTATATATATGGAGATCCGTAACTCCGATTGGACTGAAATCTTCGCCGTGATTTTTCCCTAAAAATTAGCTTTGTTGCGGCCGAAGAAGGGCATCAACCGCCTTACAGGGGCCCCACAAGGGTCAGGGGCACCCCCCTGCCTCGTGCCTCCCTCGGGCACCGTCTCGCGTGGATTTTCCTTCCCATATTCTTCGAATATTCCAAAAATAATCTCTGTCCGTTTTATACCGTTTGGACTCTGTTTGATATGGATATTCTGCGAAACAAAACATGCAACAAACAGGAACTGGCACTGGGCACTGGATCAATATGTTAGTCCCCAAAAATAGTATAAAAAGTTGCCAAAAATATATGAAAGTTGTAGAATATTGGCATGGAACAATCAAAAATTATAGATACGACGGAGACGTATCAGCATCCCCAAGCTTAATTCCTGCTCGTCCTCGAGTAGGTAAATGATAAAAAAATAATTTTTGATGTGGAATGCTACCTAGCATAATCTTGATCATGTATCTAATCATGGCATGAATATTAAGACACGAGTGATTCAAAGCAATAGTCTATCATTTGACATAAAAACAATAATACTTCAAGCCTACTAATAAAGCAATCATGTCTTTTCAAAATAACATGGCCAAAGAAAGTTATCCCTACAAAATCATATAGTCTGGCTATGCTCCATATTCACCACACAAAATATTCAAATCATGCACAACCCCGATGACAAGCCATGCAATTGTTTCATACTTTTGATGTTCTCAAACCTTTTCAACTTTCACGCAATACATGAGCGTGAGCCATGGACATAACACTATAGGTGGAATAGAATATGATGGTGGAGGTTGTGTGGAGAAGACAAAAAGGAGAAAGTCTCACATCAACGCTGCTAATTAATGGGCTATGGAGATGCCCATCAATTGATGTCAATGCGAGGAGTAGGGATTGCCATGCAACGCATGCACTAAGAGCTATAAGTGTATGAAAGCTCAAACTGGAAAGTAAGTGGGTGTGCATCCAACTTGCTTGCTCATGAAGACCTCGGGCATTTGAGGAAGCCCATCATTGGAATATACAAGCCAAGTTCTATAATGAAAATTCCCACTAGTATATGAATGTGACAACTCAAGAGACTCTCTATATGAAGAACATGGTGCTACTCTGAAGCACAAGTGTGGTAAAAGGATAGTAACATTGCCCCTTTTCTCTTTTTCTCTCATTTTTTATTTTCTCATTTATTTATTTATTTTTGGTGGGCTTCTTTGGCCTCTTTTTTTTATTTGGGCTTCTTTGGCCTCTTTTATTTTTTGTAAAGTCCGGAGTCTCATCCCGACTTGTGGGGGAATCATAGTCTCCATCATCCTTTCCTCACTGGGGCAATGCTTTAATAATGATGATCATCACACATTTATTTGCTTACAACTCAATATTACAACTCGGTATCTGGAACAAAGATATGACTCTATATGAATGCCTCCGGCGGTGTACCGGGATGAGCAATGATCTAGCATAGCAATGACATCCAAAAACGGACAATCCATGAAAACATCATGCTAGCTATCTTACGATCATGCAAAGCAATATGACAATAAATGCTCAAGTCATGTATATGATGATGATGGAAGTTGCATGGCAATATATCTCGGAATGGCTATGGAAATGCCATGATAGGTAGGTATGGTGGCTGTTTTGAGGAAGATATAAGGAGGCTTATGTGTGATAGAGCGTATCGTATCACGGGGTTTGGATGCACCGGCGAAGTTTGCACCAACTCTTGAGGTGAGAAAGGGCAATGCACGATACCGAAGAGGCTAGCAATAATGGAAGGGTGAGAGTGTGTATAATCCATGGACTCACATTAGTCATAAAGAACTCATATACTTATTGCAAAAGCTTATTAGCCCTCGAAGCGAAGTACTACTACGCATGCCCCTAGGGGGATAGATTGGTAGGAAAAGACCATCGCCGTCCCGACCGCCACTCATAAGGAAGACAATCAATAAATAAATCATGCTCCGACTTTGTTACATAACGGTTCACCATAATGCATGCTACGGGAATCACAAAATTCAACACAAGTATTTCTACAATCCACAACTACCCACTAGCATGACTCTAATATCACCATCTTTATATCACAAAACTATTGCAAGGAATCAAACATATCATATTCAGTGATCTACAAGTTTTATGTAGGATTTTATGACTAACCATGTGAATGACCAGTTCCTGTCATCTCCCTAAATAGATATAAGTGAAGCAAGATAGTTTAATTCTTTCTACAAAAGATATGCCCACGCTCTAAAAAATATAAGTGAAGCAAAAGAGCATTCTACAAATGGAGGTTTTCTATGTGAAGAGAAACAGGCAATCCAAACTTCAAATGATATAAGTGAAGCACATAAAGCATTCTATAAAGCCATACTCAAAAGATATAAGCGAAGTGCAAAGATCATTCTATAAATTAACCAAGGACTATCTCATACCAGCATGGTGCATAAAATAAAGATGAAAACTAAATGCAAAAGACGCTCCAAGATTTGCCCATATTGCATGAACAAAACGAATCCGGAAACATACCGATACTTGTTGAAGAAAGAGGGGATGCCTTCCGGGGCATCCCCAAGCTTAGACGCTTGAGTCTCCTTGAATATTTACTTGGGGAGCCTTGGGCATCCCCAATATTGAGCTCTTGCCTCTCTTCCTTCTTCTCACATCGAGACCTCCTCGATCATCGAACACTTCATCCACACAAAACTTCAACAGAAAACTCGGTCAGATCCGTTAGTATAATAAAGCAAATCACTACTCTAAGTACTGTTGCAAACCAATTCATATTTTGTTTTGGCATTTTGTCTACTATAGTATAACTTTCCCATGGCTTAATCCACTGATATAAATCGATAGTTTCATCAAAACATGCAAACTATGCATCAAAAACAGAATATGTCTAAAACAGAATAGTCTGTAATAATATGAACATTAACCATACTTTTGATACTTGAACATTTCTGCCAAATTTAGGAAAAATAAAAAAAATTGTATGGAAAGAAAGTTCAAAAATAATCAGAACCATTTGACTTTCCAGTAAAACATTAAAAATCGCACACTACAGCCGAAGTTTCTGTCCTGCACCGCACAAACCAACAAGCATTGTAAACATCCTAAAGGCAAAACTTGGCACATTATTTTTATAATACAATGGAATTGTAAAAGGGTATAATTATTTTTATTGAAAAGTTTCTGTAATCAAGATTCACAAAGTTTCTGTGAGCATGAACAAAGTTCAAGGCTAGCTCCCACTTTAACAATGCTCGTCTTTCTCACTTTCGCTTTTCTTTTTGAAAAAGTTTTTAGGTTCCCCTCTTTATTTTTTTGTTTTTTAAACTATATGAAAGCACTCAACAGAAATAAATGACTCTCTAAAACTTCTGGGTAGTCTCCCTGGCAACGCTTTCTTTAAAGCCATTAAGCTAGGCATATAGTGCTCAAGTAATGAATCCACCCGGATCCCAAGGTATATCAAAGCCAATTTTAATTAGCAGTGATTTGGCATTTAGTAGTTAGCACAAAACAACATATATCAAGCAATGGCGAAGTCTAACTCTTTTCCTGTGCATCGACATGTCATAAAAGAACAATTCATGCACACATAGTAAAGGCCAATGCATAGTATAAGCAGTTTCTTGCAATTTTATTGTGTTGGAAACATAGAGAGGTGGAGATATAGTTCCTCTCTCATAATAATTGCAAGTAGGAGCAGCAAGCACATGCGTATTATATTCATCAAAATCATCATGTGTAATAGTAAAAGGCAACCCATCAATATAATTCTTAATAAGGGCAAACTTCTCCGATATAGTATAATCGGGAGAATTCAAAAAGACAATAGGACTATCATGTGTGGGTGCAATAGCAACAATTTCATGTTTAACATAAGGAACTATAGCAAGTTCATCTCCATAAGCATAATTCATATTGGCATCTTGGCCACAAGCATAGCAAGCATCATCAAAATGGATATTTCAAAAGAATCAACGGGATCATAATACCATCATAGCAATCATCCTTCGATAAGCATGAAGGGAAATTAAACAATGTATGAGTTGAAGAGTTACTCTCATTAGAAGGTGGGCATGGGTAGCTAATCCGCTCTTCCTCCTTTTGTTCTTCGCTCTCCTCCTCATCTTTTTCATCCAATGAGCTCGCAGTTTTATCAATTTCTTCTTCCATAGACTCCTGCAAAATATTAGTCTCTTCTTGGACAGTGGAGTAGTCCTCAATATATGGTTCAACATAGGCATTAGAAGCATAATTATCATAGCAATATTTAAGTATAGCAAAATTTTAAGATTTGTAAAGAGTAGCATCATACTTTTCAATCAAAGAAGCAATTTCGTAAGCACCCTTAAAAGCAACAAATTCTTCAATTTGTTGCACATCATAGTAATTATAAACACCCTTAGCATACGAAGATACGATTCCCACCACAAAAAAATACACTTCCGTGATGATACGTGTTTGTCACAGTAGGTTGCGTTTTTTGTCATGCATGTACATCCATGACAAATTTATGACAGAATCAAGATAGTCATACCTGTTCTGTCGTAGAAGTGTTCCATGACATTAACAAAAGTATCATCACGGAAGTGTCAACGTCCATGACGAAAAATTGCGCGTCCTGAAGTGCTTTTCGTCAAGGGTGACCGACACGCGTGGCATCCACCGTAGCGAACGCCGTTAAGCTATCGGGTCGGATTTTGATCCGATAGCGGTCAGCCACGACCAATGCTGATTTTCCACGTGTAAAATTCTCATTGGTCGACGGATCCACGCCGTCGACTCGCGTTAAGCAGTGTCACTCATCCAACGGTCGAGATGGGCCTATGATATGTTGACACGTGGACCGACCCAACAGTGGCCCACAAAGTTTAAATGGGCCAGCCCAACCGAAGGCCCATAAGATTTAGCGGACCATAATGGGTCGTACTGCTAAAGGCCCACAAAATTTAGCGGACCATAATGGGCGGCCCAAAAAAGGCCCACAAGATTTTTTGCACTGAATGGCCGGCCCAGCTAAAGGCCCACAAGATTTTGTGGACCACAATGGGCCGGCGCAGCTAAAGGCCCACAAGATTCTGCAGACCATAATGGGCCGGCCCAGCTAAAGGCCCAACATTCTTTGTCAAATCGGCATGTCAACGGCCTGTCCTAAACTTGTCATCAACGTGGCCCATGGTCACTTCTGGCCCGTTAACAGTCCACTAAGTAATTGGGCCGAATCACGACCCGGTGTATTTCCGGCCTGTTAAAGGTCCGGCTTCATTTGGGCCCATTTACAGGCCATCAAAACTTTCAGCCCATAAACAACCGTGAAGGATTTGGGTCATATTTGGCCATGTCTGACATTCGGCCTGTTAGAGGCCCACTATAGATTTGGGCCACTTTCGGCCTGTTGTCATTTTCGGCCTGTTAACGCCGGACGTAAACCATGGGCCATATGTGGCCCATCGTCATATCGAGCCCGTTAACAGCCCATATAAAAATGACGATAATCTAGCCCGTCCAAAGTTCCGGCCTGTTAAAGGCCCGTGTATTAGGTCGGCGCATTTATGGCCCGTCCGAATTTTGGCCTGTCAAAGATCCGCGTCATAAATGGGCCACCATTTCGGCCTGCTAAGTCCAGTGGGTTATTTGGCACAATCAGGGCCCAATCTCACATTCGGTCTATTAAAGGCCCATGTTTTTTATGGGCTCGAGATATTTACACCTGTAAACGGCCTATTTTTACTGAGGGCCCAAATTATGTTTAGGCCTGTTAAAGGCCCACTATGGGCACAGGCCTACCAGAAAAATATGAAAGCTTATGCTGATTTAGGCCCAGATATTTTAGTGGGCTACATGCCAATTTCGACCATAATCATTTTTAGCCCAATTGGAATGGGCCCGACGAATGTTGGCATGTTGGGCTCCTACGAAGCTTTCGGCCGAATACATTACTAAGATAAACCTACACTATACAAAAATAGCGTTGTAATTACTGCAGCCTGGGGCAGCATCATAAATGTTGTATCACAAGAAAATAAATTCCAACCATACAATAAAAGGCCTGTTGGCATAAAGTATACAGTCCTTCCAGATAAAAGCACCATCAGATGTATAGAAGGACACATCATTTGACCTGAGTGCTAATGTTTCAGGCTGTAGAATCTGATGGAGCAGCACGATCTCCACCTTTTTTCCGCCATTGCTCTTGAACAACGAAGCGAATGTCTGATAGTCTGGTTTCAAAACCATTCATATCTTGACGACATTTCTCAACCACTATTCTTGTTTCCGAAACAACGCCCATTAGGGATTGGACCTTGTGTTTGGAGCACAGATATATCACTCTGTCTAGCAGGAAGATTTTGTTCAGTAGGCGATTTGGACGAGGTTACCTTGACAACCAACCCAAAATTACGCAGGAAGGTTCTTTTTGCACTGTTAGTGGAGAGATACTGACGGACTACAGCAAGAGGTGACATTATGGCTGTAGTAGCCTCGTCACCTTCAGGTGGTTGTGGCTGTTCAATCATTTGTTCCATAGCTTCCTGAAAGTTTGAACTTGTAGATTAGTGTACCAGATAAGTTACTAATGACACAAAAACAAACAAAGTAGGTTAAACGCGTTTATACATAACTTATTTTGGTGAACTACTGCAATACATTAGCATGTATTGTAGTGCCAACTACATAATAAAATCACTTCCTAACATATGTCCATGTAGCATGCCTACTGTATTGTCTATTTCCTCACATTCGTTGACATCTAAGGATAAAGAGACATGGTTTAAAGTAGGATGAACATAGTATGGCATCATTCATATCATGGGCAAACAGATATAAAACAAACAACCTATTTTATCATTGTGTGTGCACGTGAACATAACAACTAGATTACAGATCAAGACCAAAAGAATTTCCTTCATCTCTTTTAAACCATGTAAGGTGAAATGATACGTTAAGACAACTGTGTATAAAAGTGAACAGAGTAACTGACATTGGCTGCAAACCAAGTAGTTAAATGAACACATCACAGTACCAGTCAGTTCAAAGGCGGGAGGAGTAAGGACCTACAACAGCGGCTTGAACTGGTGTGCTCATGCACTTCATCTTGCTGGTGTGGCAATACTTGAAGATTTGCACTGCATTCGGTTCAGGTTCTTTTTGGTCCGCATGGGCTTTCCTCTGTATTTGAACAAGTCAATATAGATATGATAATATGGCACGAAAAAAAAGAAGGAAGTAGCACCTATTTACAAGAGCCTTGCAGTGTGCAATATAGCTACGAGATCCCGTTGTCTGTTGGAATTTCACTTTAGAACGGTTGGTTTTGTTCTTCAAACAGTTAGCCTAGAAGAAGATACACTTGTAAGGCACATATATAAATACAAGTTCAATATGTGGTCTGATCAAATACATATAGCCTACCTGATACTTTGGATCAGACCAGTGTTTAACTAGGTCTGTCCAGTCTTCATCTGGAATATATTCCACTTTGGAGATGTTTGGGCGATTTCATTGTTAGCCTTGCCTTCAAAGTGAGATTTTCTAAGGTGGTACCGATCTTTGTCATGAGCAGGTGAAAAACATGAGTGCATGCTTGTTTAGTTGCATCATCTTTCGGATCCAACTTGAACCTCATCTGTTGAAAAAAGAATGTGAGTCTTATTAGGAGGAAGCTAGAAAGTATGGGCCAGAGCAAGACACTATTACTAATTGCGATGAATAACATTACTTACGGATAAATGGTCAAGGAAGGTGTTAAACTGGGTATTGTCTTTCTCATTCCTGTCTTTGGATCCACGTTGGGAGGATACGTGCATGACACCTAACGACAACGGCTGCCTCGATACTAACTTGGCTGACTCAGCAGCATCACGTGGCCTTTTTAAACCTGCCTCAAAATGGATCTCCATTCTTCCTCCTTTAGATTTTGTTAATCATCAAGCATTATCCTCGATGTCTCGTGTCCGCTTGCGGCGTGGTGCTAGTTCAACAATGAATATGGAAAGTGTTAGTGTACATCAAACCGTGAGAGTACATATAAAGGAGCATGCAACCGCAACTTGACTCGTTCAGTACCGTCTTGGTGTTGATGCTCATGAGGTTCATCTGATCTTGCCAAGTCCTGTTGTGTCGGTGATTCGGAAGTAGTGTTAGGTGTGAAGGCAGCTTGGGAACCGGCGATTCGGAGCAAAGCGAACGAGTAACTGGTTGAGATCTTTGATGCAGTTGAAGCGGATGCTGCAACTGGTGGAGCATGTGATACTGTGTTTGTAGATTTAGCCGGTGGACTTGGACCTTCTACTGCACTATAAGTACCAGCCGAATCTCGACGGCAGAACCTTTTTCGTTTCACCCGACGAGTAACAACACTCCCTACTATATTATTTTCCTTGCTCTTTTTTGACTTTGCCATGTCAAGCTGTACCCAAAACACAAAAGAATAAAATAACTCTTCAGAACTCATTGATGCATGATACAGACAAGCAATACTTTGTTGTAAGACAAGCGCATGAGGATGGAATATGTAAGAAAAACAGGACGGCATGACATATTCACAGCTACGATGTGCAAACTAAGCAGAAGGATTTTCAAGAAAATAGAAGTAATGCAAGCTAGACACCATATGAAAGATGCAACTAATATTACTCTGCCAAGTTAAAAGTGTCTTGTCATAAGTGGCAATTCGAAAAATTAGAAGCAGTACAACGTAGAAATCAATGCAAGATGCAACCATTATCAAACTGCCATGTTAAAAGCGTCCAATCATAAGTGATCGATGCGGGATACACAACAAAGAGTACTTTGATGTAAGAACATGGTATGATAGATAGATGAAGTGTATTCTAGACACAAAAAGCCATGTCATATGCACATGTATAACGTGTAAACTCAGCAGGTGCAATTTAATCAAAATAGAAGAAATATAGGCTAGACAACATATGCAACATGAAACCAATTATCACATTGTCAACTTAGAGCAAGCACCTGCGATGGTGGAGTACGGAGATGAACTCATCATGTAGACTTGGGACTTCAACTTCATTAGTAGTAGCGAGGGCAAATCTAGAGAGTCTCTGTTTGCGTCGGTGCGGGAGGACCACCAACATCCCCTAACTTACTCTTTTCCTTCCTATTTTCTGATATTGCCTTATGAAGTCAAAACCACAAGAAGATGAATAAAATTAGCTCTGCATAACTGGTTGATGCATGATATAGACGAACACTACTTTGATGTAATGCAAGCGCATGATAGGAGGATGGAATATATACAAAAAAAGACAGCGTCTCATATTCACACGTACGATAGGAGGATGGAATATGTATCAAAAAACAGTAAGCGGAAGGCATTTCCACAAAATTAGAAGAAATGAAAGCTAGCCACCATATGAAAATGTAACCAATATCACTCTTTCAGATAAAAAGTGTCTCGTCGTAAGTGCCATTTCAAGAAATTAGAACTAGTACAAGCTAGAAGACAATGCAAGATGCAACCTACATCATAGTCCCAAGTTAAATGTGTCTTATGGGTAAGTGATCGTTGCAGGTATAAGTTGTAAGCTACCCGGATGCAATTCAACATAATCGAAGCAATACAAACTAGACATCATATGGAAAACACAACCACGTATAACAGTTCCAAGTAAGAGCAAGCACCTGTGATGGTGGAGTAGGGGAGATGTGCTCATCATGTACACGTATGTTCTAGAAACAGGAACACGTGTCATATTCACAGGCATTATGTGTAAAGTAAGCAGATACAATTCATGTTAGAAGAAATACAAGCTAGACAACATACGCAACATGCAACCACATGTAATACTGTCAAGTTAGAGCAAGCACCTGTGACGGTGGAGTAGGGGAGATGTGCTCATCATCTACACAACTACGTTGGTATCGACCTTGTGTTGTCTTGCGAATCTTGTTGGGAGGATGGCGGAGTAGAATCTATAGAGACCCCTGTTTGAGTTGCTCAGAAGGACCACCATCATCCTTCTTGGGACTAATTTCCTTCAGCTGTAATGATTTTGCATTGTGAAGTCAAACCAATAAGAAAAAGGAATAAAATTTGCTCTTCAGAACTCATTCATGCATGATACTGACGAACACTACTAGGATGAAAGGCAAACACATGATCTAGGATGGAATATGTATGAAAAACAGGATTGTGTGACATATTCACACCTATGATGTGGTAACTAAGCAGAAGGCATTTCAACAAATTAGAAGCACTGCAAGCTAGACACCATATGAAAGATGCAACCAATATCACTCTGCCAAGTTCAAACTGTATGGCGTTTAAACAAATTAGGAGCAGTACATGCTAGAAATCATATGCAAGACACAACCAATATCACAGTGGCGACTTAAAGGTGCCTTATCATTAGTGACTGATGCGGGATATGCAAGAATAGTAGTCTGATGTAGAAACATGAACACATGTAATATTCTCAGGCATTATGTGTAAAGTAAGCAGATGCAATTCAAAAAAGTTAGAAGCAATACAAGCTTGACATCATACGCAACATGCAACCACATATAATAGTGCCAAGTTAAAGCAAGCACCTGTTATGGTGGAGTAGGGGAGATGTGCTCATCATCTACACAGCTACGTTGGTATCTAGCCTTGCGTTATCTTCTTGAAACTTGTTGGGAGGATGGCGGAGTAGAATCTGTAGAGAACCTCCGTTTGATTGCTCGGAAGGACCACCATCATCCAATGCCTTGCCAATTTCCTTTAGCTTTATTGATTTTGCATTGTGAGGTCATACCGACAAGAAAAGCGGAATATCATTCGCTCTTGAGAACTCATTCATGCATGATCTTGTGAACACTACTCGATGAAAGGCAAAGTCATGATACGAGGATGGAATATATGCGAAAAAATGGACGGCTTGACATATTCACACCTATGATGTGGTAACTAAGCGAAGGCACTTCAACAAATTAGAAACACCGCAAGACACCATATGGAAGGTGCAATCAATATCACTCTGCCAAGTTAAAACTGTCTCGTCATAGGTGGCGTTCATCAAACTAGAAGCAATACATGCTAGAAATCATATTCAACACGCAAACCAATATCACACTACCAACTTAAAGGTGTCCCATCATAAGTGACTGATGCAGGATATACAAGAAGAGTAGTTTCATGTAAGAACATGGTGTGATAGACAGATATAGTATGTACCAAAAACAGGAAAGCGTGTCATATTCACATGTATCATGTGTAAGCTAAGCAGATGCAGTTTACACTAATTAGGAGCAATACGAGCTAGACACCATATGCAACATGCAACCAGATATCACACTGTCAAGTTAGAGCAAGCACCTTGGATGGTGGAGTAGAGGAGCGGAGACTTGGACCTTGTAATGCACTATCAGTACAAGGAGAATCGTTACAGATGCTCCGTTTACGTTGCTGCAAAGGACCACCATCATCGCCTTCCTTACTCTTTTCCTTCCTCTTTCTTGATTTTTCCTTGTCAAGTCAAACCCACAAGAAAAAGGAATAAAATTTACTCTTCAGAACTCATTGATGCATGATACTGCCGAACACTACTTTCATGTAAGGCAGCCGCATGATAGGAGGATGGAATATGTATAAAAACAGGACGGCATGACATATTGACATGTATGATGTATAAAGTGTAAACTAAGCACAAGGTGCTTGAACTTGTTAGAATCGACGCAAGCCAGAAACCATATGAAAGATGAAACCAATATCACTTTGCCAAATTAAAAGGGTGCCCTAACAAATGTATTTGACCAAATTAGAAGAAATACATGGCAACAGGCTAGAAATAGTATGCAATATGCAACGAATAAAGGTGACTCATCGTAAGTGATTGATGCAGGATACATAAGAGAGGTAGTTTCATGTAAGAACAAGGTTAACACATAGATGTAGTGTGTACCAAAAATAGGAAGGCATGTCATATTCACAAGCATAGTGTGTAAACTAGGCAGATGCAATTTACCCTAATTAGAAGCATTACAACCTAGACACCGTATGCAACATGCAACCACATATCACATTGCGAAGTTAGAGCAAGCACCTGTGATGGTGGTGTAGGGGAAGTGCGGTCTTCAGGTACAGAGCTACATTCAATATCTTCATTTAGGCTTGCTGTTTCTTGAGAATCATGTGGAGAGGATGAAATTGCATTCTTACTAAGAGTATTAATGCCTCATATTAACCCATGCGCATGACTGTCTCATCATAAGCGATAGACGCAGGATACACAAGAACGAGAGTTTGATGTAAGAACATGGTGTGATAGGCGGATGTAGTATGTACCAAAACAGGAAGGCGTGTCATATTCACATGTATAATGTGTAAGCTAAGGAGATGCAATTTAACAAATTAGGAGCATTGATGAGGGATACACAATAAAAGTAGTTTGATGTAAGATCATGGTAAATACAAAGTCGTAGTATGTACCAAAATCAGGAAGGCATGTCATATTCACAGGTATAATGTGTTAACTAAGCAGATGCAATTTACCCTAATTAGAAGCATTACAAGGTAGACACCATACGCAACATGCAACCACATATCACACTGCCAAGTAAGAGCAAGCACCTGCGATGGTGGTGTGGGGGAATTGCGGTGATCAACTAGAGAGCAATGTTGACTATCTTAATTTAGCCTTGTTGTTTCTTGAGAATCATGTGGGGAGGATGACACTGCACTTTTTAAACGAGTAGGGAATCTCATAGTAACCCACTCGGGTGACTGTCTCATCATAAGTGATTGACGAGGGATACAAAAGAGCATTAGTTTGATGTACGAACATGGTTAATAGACATATGTAGTATGTATCAAAAACAGGAAGGCATGTCATTATCAAAGGTATAATGTGTAAAGTAAGCAGATGCAGTTTAACCAAATTGGAAGCAATACAAGCTAGACACCATATGCAACATGCAACCACATTTGACTGGGCGAATTTAAAGCAAGCACACAGGATGGTTGTGTGTGGCAATTGAGATCATCAAGCTATGAGCTACGCCATCGTCTCCAATCACGACATCGCACCCATTAGAGCGCTGAAACGCTTAGTGCTTATCTTCAAATTACACCGAGCGACTTCATCTTTTCTTTTCTGCATTCATCAACACTGCATCGGAGTCTGAAATACCCATGCATAAAAAAACAATAGTGTGAGTATGGGTGAAGTGTGTGCACAATTAGTACAGTGTAAAGGTAGCTGTCGGTGTCAAAACCGGCGGATCTCGGGTAGGGGGTCCCGAACTATTCGTCTAGGTGGATGGTAACAGGAGACAAGGGACACGATGTTTGTACCCAGGTTCGGGCCCTCTCGATGGAGGTAAAACCCTACTCCTGCTTGATTAATATTGATGATATGGGTAGTAAAAGAGTAGATCTACCACGAGACCAGAGAGGCTAAACCCTAGAAGCTAGCCTATGGTATGATTGTTCTTCGTCCTACGGACTAAAACCCTCCGGTTTATATAGACACCGGAGAGGGCTAGGGTTACACAGAGTCGGTTACAACGGGAGGAGATCTACATATCCGTATCGCCAAGCTTGCTTTCCACGCCAAGGAAAGTCCCATCCGTACACGGGACGAAGTCTTCAATCTTGTATCTTCATAGTCCAGGAGTCCGGCCGAAGGTTATAGTCCGGCCATCCGGACACCCCCTAATCCAGGACTTCCTCAGTAGCCCCTGAACCAGGCTTCAATGACGAGTCCGGTAGCGCAGATTGTCTTCGGCATTGCAAGGCGGGTTCCTCCTCCGAATACATCATAGAAGATTTTGAACACAAGGATAGTGTCCGCTCTGCAAAATAAGTTCCACATACTACCGTAGAGAATAATATTTACACAAATCCAATCTGTGGCGTATTCCGCAGCATGACATCACAAAGACGGCCAAGCCTTTATTCGAATCGTTTCTTGTCCCACCTCAACGCGTTTAGCGAGGCGCTTTCCTTGGCACGTCTTGTCAAGCGGAGATCGTGTCCCCTTATTCCGGGATTCTCATCAATACGGGCGTGGGTAACCCAATCGTGCCGTTGGTATGTCTCCTCGCCGGCGAGCCCCAGACGGTCACGGGGAGGGCTCTTGGTATTCAACCTTTTTATAAAGAGACCAAGGCTCTACTCCTTTCTTTCAATCTCAATCGAATCCGCCTCTCACCTTGAGTTCCAACACCCAAAAGCTCCAGATTCAAGTGCTTCGGACCTTCGACGATGTCCGGCTCCAACCCTCAAGGCCGGTGGATGCCTTCCTCCGTTATGGAAGAAGACATGCTAAAGCTAAGAGATGCCAGGTATCTAACCCGCGAAATCTCGCATAGGCTGCCTTCTCAAGGGCAGGTTATTCCCACTCCCAAGCCTGGTGAGAGCATGGTGTTCGCGTCTCACTTCCTTCGGGGGCTAGGCTTCCCGACGGACCCCTTCGTGAGGGTCTCATGTTTTATTATGGGTTGGAATTTCATGACTTGGCTCCGGAGTCCATCCTCCACATCTCATCGTTCATTGTCGTGTGCGAAGCCTTCCGCCGTATTACTCCTCACTTCGGATTGTGGCTTAAGACCTTCAAAGTAGAGCCGAAGATGATTGAGGGGCAGCACGCAGAGTGCGGAGGTGCTGTCATAAGCAAGAATGCTGACGCTCCATGGCCCGAGGGCTCTTTTCAAGAGGAGTTCAGCTTATGGCAACGCGAGTGGTTTTATATCACAGCTCCCAGGGGCACCAAGTGGGTGGCGCCACCTGCCTTTCGCTTGGGTCCCCCACCACAGCTAGCGTCATGGGTCAATAGAGGGTTTAAGTGGGGGCCGTCCAAGGACGTGCCCTTGTTGCAGGGCCGCATTCGAGATCTCCTAGAAAGAGACATCAATCTGGTCGTAGTGATGCAGGTCACGTTGATTCGCCGCACCCTGCCCTGCAAACGTCGCCCCCTTCGCCCGTGGGAGTTTAATCCGGAGGGACCACGAGCCCTCCAACATTTTATGGGCGTGACGCCCATGGAGATGTACAAATTGTTCTTCGGATCACAAGCAATGTGTCCGGACTCGGCCGAGGACGCAGGTCTGAGCTGCAATCGCCCGGATACTCAAGTAAGTAGCCCTGTACCCGGACACGCTATCCGTATATTTATCATAAAATTGCCCTTGAAAGACATGTCCCTTAAACAGGAGTGGATAGCGAAAGCAAAGCTAATCAGGTGTCCGGCCCCCTCCCTGAGACCACGCCGGATCCCGTGTTAACCAGGATGATGGAGGTTGCGCCTTTGGAAGAAGGCGAAGGGGGGAACAAGGAAGCTACCGCCTCCCCTATGGAGGCTGTCAGGAAAGGAGGAATCGAGAAATCCTCTATCCAGGGGAAGAAGAGGACCGCCTCTGAAGACCCGGCGACCATGGTCTCAAAGCGGGGGAAGAAATCTTCGTCAGAGGGTCCTGCGCCGGGGGATGCCTCGGCCGCACTGTGCCCCCAAGGGGATCAGCCCTCCACCGAGCCGTAAGTAGAGAGGGGAGTTTTAAAATAAGAGACATCCCTGTTCTATTTCTGAGGAAGATAACCGAAATTTTACCTTGTAGTTCGGATCTCAAACTTCTCGTGAGCTCATCTTCATGTGATCTTCGTCCGGAGATGATGGAGAGCGGAACGCCTCCCCCTGCCGTACCGCCTTGCGAGGCGGGCGACCCTGAGGTGTCGTCACGGAGGGTTTCTCCGAATCCGGCAGGGCCGGAAGGCAATCGTATGGCCCCCCAAGGTCCTCCGTGTCCGGCCTTCGAAAAAGGCCATCGGACGAGTCCGGCACCGTCCGGTGCACGGTCGGAGGAGCTGAAGGATCTGCTCGGGCGAGCGTCTATCTCAGAAGAACACCGTGCGTTGATGGGTACGGTGATTGAAAGGATTTCATCCACGGAGAGCGGGTTGTACGAGGCCGTCGAGTTCTACCGAGTTTTGAGGTATGCGAAATGATGTACCTTTTGACAGTTCCGCTTATATGAGATGCGCCCTGTGTAGATAGTAGCCCCTGAGACTCGGTGCGTTGTCAAAAATAACGGCGCCGAGGATCATAATCCCAGGTATAATATGTCGCCCTTCGTATGTAGGTGGCGAAGTGTTCGGTGGCTAGCCGGACTGATGAATTTGCCGAGCTAAAGCGGCAACTTGATGTGGCAGATGCCGACATCGCGCTTGTCAACAAGCGGCTTGACGAGGCACAAGGTATGTAATTTCTCCGAAGATACCTGGTAAGAGGAGCTTGATGCCCGTATCTTACAACATGTGTGCTTGATGCAGATGGTGCCGCTGCCATGGAGAACCTTCGGGCAGAACTTGCCCGAGCCAAGGAGCAGGCCAGGAAAAGCGATGCGGCTGCCTTAAAGGCGGCTGAAGAGCTGAAAGCCGAACAGGCTGCTCACTGCCGAAGCAAGAAGGAAATGGCCGAGATGGCTGTGAAGTTGAAGAATGCTGCCGACCGCTGCAAGCTTCTTGAAAAAGAAGATTGGGCGGAACAGAAGGACCTGAAGAAGGCCACTACCGAGGCCAAGGATGCTCGCTCTGCGATGAGAGCTATGAAGGAGGAGCTACGTCGGGCGGAGATATCGCGGCCGGAAAGCCCTTTATGCTGCGGATGAAGTTCGGGATCCTAAATATGCTCCGCTGGACCGGCTATGGAGTGCGGCGGACACTTATCTGGACTTGGCGGCGAGTGCAGCGGACGCGCCAAACACTTCGAGATCAAAAGGATCACGAAGTGGAAAAGCTTTTTTGGTCGCAGCTTCCACAATCCGTAGCGCCCACTTCCATTAACCGATCGTTTGGCCGCATGGGCGGAGCTGAATAGGTTATCCGGACTCGCCATGAAGTATGTCGTGAGTCATCTGTGGCCGGAAAGGCCCAAGCTGAAGAGTTATTTTAACTTGGTGCAGCAGTTCCTTGGTGCAGTGCCGCATATCAATGCAATTAAAAGGTCAGCGTGCATAGAGGGTGCGCGGATGGCTCTTGCCCGTGTCAAGACATACTGGGCGGAGATGAAGGCCGTCGCTGTTGCATCCCAAGATTCGGACGGGAGCCGAGTACCGCCGAGCACTATTTTCGTGAAGTTCTGCAGGCGCTCGTTTAATAGAGACGCAGTGCTCGAAGGATATTATGTTCGAATAACATGTATTATTGTAAACCAATGTTTCAGGGGAATATAAAAGCTTTTTATACTTGTGCCTTCAAGAATTAAAATACCTCATGTGCGGCTGTTAATGTATATGTATATATAACCTGAAAGATGGCACTCTTCGGCTTCAGCCCCCACGCATATAATGCGGGGGTGTTCGCAAAAGGCACATTTTCACTCTTGATCCAACGTCTTGGTCCTATTAAGGAGGTGATAGCGCAGCGAACTAGGCAACCGGACTATAATGCTTTATCACTTTCACTTAGCCATAGGAGTTTGACAGTGGGGCTACTATATAGCCCCTAGGGGCACCGCGCTCACCCGAATTCGGGGCACGTGTGTGCCTAGCCAGGAAACGGCCCTTCGTTAATGCGGAGGAATCCTAAAGATTCCGGCGGGTCATCGAGTGGTTGACCAGTCTCACGCTATGTCATGACAGTCAGTTTTCGGCTTTCTCTACTGAGGTGCTCGCTTAGCCGAACCGGGGCTGTCGCAGTAGTTCTCCTGGTGCCGCCTTAGCCGATAGAGCGGAACGTAAGGCAGCAAAACACAGGAGCCGGGCAAACCCAACATTTGAGCAAAGACATGATTTGGAGCTGATGCATATAAGGCCAAACTCGCGATGCCGAACACTCCCTAAGGTATTCGGTCTTTATGAAAACGGGCTGAACAACACCCTTGGTAATAAGCCCCTGGTGTCCAGGTACGCACAAAATTCTGACGTGGCCACATGCCAAGACGCCAGCCTCCTCCTCGGTTATATCACAAAACCGGGGGATGTGTATCAACAAGAGACAGTAAAAAAGGTTTACGCAGGGTCTTAATCTAAAAAGAATCCTTGGAATGGGTCCCTACTGCACGTCTGCGCCTGTGTCTCCGTTGTGCCGTATCCTGGACGGGTGTAGCACGGTGTTCATCTGTAAAAGAGAGGAACTTAGTTGAAAAGATCATGCGAAAATGTACGTTATATTAAATAAACAAATTATAATTCAAAAAATGAATAAAATTGAGCTTTATTGTCTCTTGTTGTACATGCGCGGAGCCCCTTGTACGGGGCTATGCGGCTAGTAAGCCCTTGTATGTTTACGCCGGACTCGTCTAGCCATGTTCGGGGTCTGAACGACCTGTTTAGGTGCTTTGATTAGTGAAGCCAGTTTAGTGTGTGGCTGTCAAGGCAGCTGCACAATCTTCCGCGCTCGAGGAACACTCGATATTTCCCTTTAATGAGATGATGCCTCATGGACCGGGCATTTTAAGTATAAGGGATGCATAATGCGGTATTGCGTTAAAGCGGGCGAAAGCTTCGCGTCCCAGTAGTGCTTGATAGCTACTTGTAAATGGGGCGATGTGGAAGGTTAGCTTTTCACGGCGGAAGTTGTCAGGGGAGCCGAACATAACTTCTAGCAGGAGAGAGCCCGTACAATGGGCATCTGGGCCTGGCGTTACCCCTTGAAAGGAAGTGTTGCTATGGAGAATTTTTGTTGGGTCTATCCCCATTTTGCGGATTGTGTCCTCATATAGCAGGTTTAGATCACTGCCGCTGTCCATTAGGACTTGTGTAAAGTGGAGTCCGTCAATTATCGGATCTAATATCAAGGCAGTCCAGCCTGCATTCCGGATACTTCTAGAGTAATCCTGATGGTCGAAGGTGATTGGTTTTAACAACCAGTGGCGGGACTCCTCTGGGATAGGCTGTATGGTGCGTATCTCTATAGGCGCCACTCTGTTTTTCCCTTTTGTCACGTGAAGTGAGTTTACTGTTTTGACTTCTTGTGGGAAATTCTTTTGTTTTCCGGTGCTCTGCTTGTGGGGTTCGTCATCATCCTCGCTTGGTGTGTCGAGCCCCTTGTGTTCGGTGTTGAGTTTGCCAGATTGCTTGAAGACCCAACAATCTCTGTGGGTATGGTTTGCAGGCTTCCCGGGAGTACTGTGGATTTGGCATATCTTGTCCAAGATTTTGTTTAGGTTAGATAGCTCGTCCTTGTTATCCTTGAGGGGCAGCTTTTTCTGATTCTGCCGAGAGCTTTTGAATCCGGCGTTGACTGCCGTGCTCTTCGGGCTGTTTCCCTTGGTCCGGCGCTGGTCCTTGCTGCGTCGCGGTTTCCCGGCTCCATCCCTAACTTCGGATGTACTTGGGTTGCTAGTACTGCATCTTGCCAACCAGCTATCCTCTCCTGCGCAAAAGCGGGTCATGAGGCTTGTTAATGTGGCCATTGTTCTTGGCTTTTCTTGGCCGAGGTGTATGGCGAGCCATTCGTCTCGGACGCTGTGTTTGAAAGCTGCTAAGGCTTCGGCGTCCGGACAGTCGACTATCTGGTTCTTTTTAGTAAGGAATCTGTTCCAGAATTTCCGGGCTGACTCTCCGGGTTGTTGAGTTATGTGACTTAAATCGTCTGCATCCGGAGGTCGGACATAGGTCCCTTGAAAATTTGCCCGAAAAGCATCCTCGAGCTCTTCCCAACTTCCAATGGTGTTTTCGGGAAGGCTTTTAAGTCAATGCCGGGCTGGCCCTTTGAGCTTGAGGGGTAAGTATTTTATGGCGTGGAGGTCATCTCCTTTAGCCATGTGTATGTGGAGGATGTAATCCTCAATCCAGACTCCAGGGTCTGTTGTTCCGTCGTATGCCTCTATGTTTACGGGCTTGAATCCCGTTGGAAATTCATGATCCAGCACCTCATCGGTGAAACATAGGGGGTGTGCGGCACCCCTATATTTGGGTGTACCGTGATGTTCGGATACTTGATGCGTTGCATTGCCTACTAGAGCTTGCTTTCTTGGCCCGTAGATAGATCTGGCTGGGCCATCTTTTTGATGCAAATCCTTGTGCGGATCGCGTGCCGGCTTGTGTGCGGCGCCCTTTGCCGCTCTATGTTGGCCATGGGGTTGTTCACCCGACCGGGTGGCTTCCTTATTTTTTTGATTGTGGGGGCTCTAAGGCCTCCTCATCAAATTCCGGCAGTAATTTTCGCTTCGGATAGCTCTTTGTGTGGCGACTATTGCCGTATTTGTCTGCGGTGTTGAGTACTTTGCTCCATCTAATTCTGAGTGCATCTTCCGCTGTTTTGAGCTTCCGTTTCTGCTTTTTCAGGGCTACTGGCGATGGCAGCGAGCCTTTTGTGGAGGTTCTTCTGCTCCAGTAACTTGTCCGGCGTGAGGTCGTCCGGACTGTTATTTTCGGCGGGGACGGGTTGTTCGGTTTGTTCATCCAAGTTGCCCTGTTCGGACGGTTGCTCGATAGCATGTTCTTCGTCCGCCGGTTCGCCCTGCTCTGTGGCTGGGTCTGTATGGCTGTTGTCTCTGTCGAGGTGGGGTTTGGAGCGGCGCTTACGCCGCCGCTTTGGCTTTTAGAGAACGATCCCTCGTTCGTCCCTTTGTTCCTCGTCGTCGTTTCTTTTAGGTGTGTCCACCATGTATACATCGTGAGATGAGGTGGTTGTCCAGTGCCCTATAGGCGCTGGTTCCTGTTCGTCTCCTACATCGTCGTCCATACCGTCGATGTCTTCGGAGTCGAAGTCGAGCATGTCGGTTAAATCATCAACGGTGGCTACGAAGTGGGTGGTGGGTGGGCTCTGAATTTCTTCATCATCCGTATCCCAACCTTGCGACCATAGTCCGCCGGGGCTCTCGATAAAGAGAGAGACTTTAGTGAATTCAGAATGTCGCCAAGGGCGAAGTGTCGAAAGATGTTCGCCGGGCCGAACTCAATGATTGGCGCCCAATCGGATTCGATCGGCGGGGCGCGGAAGGTTGAGTCCGGAGAGGAGTCCGGCACCTTGAGTCACGAAGCCATTGAGGACAAAGCTGGTGTTCGGCTCGATCGCCGTAGATTGCAGCCCCCGAGGCGGTGTCCAGCCACCCGTCCTCGATTGGCGCAGTCGGCTCCGAGCTAAGGGTCGGAGCGGACACGGGTGCGGCCTCCAGGGCACTGTTCGGTTGGAGAGCTAAATCTTGCCCATCGAGACAGTGCGGCTCGCTCGGCTGTGGCTCGGATCCGTCGAAGATCAAGTCTCTACGGACGTCAGCCGTGCAGTTTAAACTTCTAAATCTGACCGGATGGCCACGGGCGTAGCTTTCGATCTGCTCCGGATGGCTGCTTAATTGGCCCGCAAGGTAAAGCCGCCGAGACGAATATCTGTCCGGGATAAAAGTCTCACCCTGGACCGCATCGTTGTTGATGATTGGAGGAGCCATCAGGCCTAAAGATGACGACACAGAGGAACTCTCAATGAAAGCACCAATGTCGGTGTCAAAACCGGCGGATCTCGGGTAGGGGGTCCCGAACTGTGCATCTAGGCGGATGCTAACAGGAGACAAGGGACACGATGTTTTTACCTAGGTTCGGGCCCTCTCGATGCAGGTAAAACCCTACTCCTGCTTGATTAATATTGATGATATGGGTAGTACAAGAGTAGATCTACCATGAGATCAGAGAGGCTAAACCCTAGAAGCTAGCCTACGGTATGATTGTCCTTCGTCCTACGGACTAAAACCCTCCAGTTTATATAGACACCGGAGAGGGCTAGGATTACACAGAGTCGGTTACAATGGGAGGAGATCTACATATCCGTATCGCCAAGCTTGCCTTCCACGCCAAGGAAAGTCCCATCCGGACACGGGACGAAGTCTTCAATCTTGTATCTTCATAGTCCAGGAGTCCGGCCGAAGGTTATAGTCCCACTATCCGGACACCCCCTAATCCAGACTCCTCAAGAGCGTATAGCGGTGTCGGTGAGAAATAAATGACGGGAGACATATGATAGCTCTACAACATGCATGGCACACTAAATTACTACAAGATTCTATCAAAATAACAGTCGACTGAAAGCAAATATGCCACTCAATTTTTTCTGCACCATCCGATGTACAAAGAACGGGCAGATCGCCTTCATCTACCTCCAGCCAGTCAGTGTTGACGATCTTCCTCGAAACGCCAGCGACAACAGGCCCAGTATTCCTCCCCTGCCTGCGCCCTCCCCTCGACCTCACCGCACCGCCGTGCTTGGCACCGCCCCCCGGCCATCCATTCAAGCCCCGCCGACCTCCAGATCGGGCGCAAGCAGCTCTTGCGCCCCACACCCCTATGATAGACACCGATGCGCCGCTTCCCCGGGGAACATGCGGACTAGGTGCTCACCCTAAGCGGGTCTTGCTTCTTTTAATTGCGGTTCGATGACCGACTGAATTTAAATCCAAAGGCTAGACTCTTGACCTCTAGCAAAGGTGAAATAGTAAAAGGAGGAAACCTTGTGCATTTAGTATCACGAAGAAGATGCGATGAAGCGCTCAACTAGTTTCTTTCATGGGATGAATACGGTGTGAGCAGAGACGTAAGATTTGCACGAATAAGGGAAGAGGAGTACCTCTTTCTTTGGCGATCTTGTGTCCTCCTTCTGTTTTCCAACGATCTTCTTGTTGTTCGCCGGAAACCGAAGTTGTGGAGGACGGCGCAGCCTTGGACGAACCCATGGCCAAGTTGTTGAGTGTGGTGCGGTGGCCGTCTGTCGGCGGCGGGGAAGCAGATCCGAGGCGGCGAACGACGGCGTAGCGGGAACAGCTCCGGTGCGGTGGACGGTTGCGACAGTGGAGCCACAGCAGTGAGGCGCAGGACGGCATGGTCGGAGTGGTTCTGGTTTCGTGCAAGTCGGCGTCGGTGTCGTGGAGGAAGCTCTGCCTCGGCTTCAGCTGCTAAGTCCTTGAGGGCGTTATGTTGCGGTTATGCTGGACGACGGCGTCGGGTACCGCCCGGCGTGATGGAGGAGGGCGGCGGTGGATTGGCCGCTATGGGGTGGAGGACAGACCGACGGAGGAGGCTGGGGTTTCACGGCTGGTGGAGAGGGCGTTTTCGCGCCCACGGAGTATGAATGGGGAAACGGAGGGAGGCGGGGAACTAAGGGGGAACAATGTTTCGGTTTGAGACGCGCTTGTTTGAAATTTGGGGAAAGTTACAAATTTTGCCCCCATCTAAAATTTCGGACATATTGCGGGTTGGGGGTAGGACAGTCATGTCAGGTGTCCCAAATGTGGGAGGAATAGATTTCAGCCGAGCGCATGGGTGTTTACGCGCCCATGGTGTATGAATGCTTCTCGGAGGCGGTTGAGACTGGCGTCTTGGTGAAGTTAGAACCTACCCCGGTTTAGACCTTTGGACATCGGGCCGATAGGTTACACGGGCCAGAGTCAGGACAGTAATTTCCTACCACCAAAACATTAGTCTCGTGCGGTTTCGGGTGACCAGAGGCCTATTTGGCGCTTCGTTCAATATTTGGGAGCAGAAGCATTAACGTTTTCGGTTCTCTTGAATTGAACTTTCAGGATTTGTCAAACTTCACAAATCTTTACTCTTGAAAATCCTAAAGCTACGATTATTTTGGAATGGAGGGGGTACATTTGAATATACATTGTAACGAGTATATATTAAAAAATATGCAACTTAGCTCAGTTCATGCATGGTTCCAGATATAATCTCCTTGGTTGCAAAAAAAAGTTAGATATGCGTATAAATATATATAGCATGTTCAAACTCACAACAAAGATTGATGCCCCTTTTACATCTGATTTACAAATGCCATTATCTCGGGTTCAAATAGATGAATGCACTTCCTATGAATTCGAATCTTCGAAACCTCCTTTATGTTGAATTCGACATGCATTCTATTTTGTAGCTAGCAATTTGGAATGTATCCATGCATGTGACAAATGTATAAAGTGCTTCACACTAACAACATGGAGTGCACTAATTAATGTTTATATATGAATTGCAAAAGCATCCATTGAATGTATTTCAAACCGCTCTCACGCTATGGATCGATAATATGAAATAAACACATGCACATGCTATAATTCAATAGAGTATGGGTGTCTGATAGACCGATTTTCGTCCATACGCAATTTGCAAAATTCATGATCTCATCCAAAAATAATAATGCCATTTATATTTTAATTTAATGCATAGAACCACCTTTTACACGTAGATGCACTATGCCTCGCCCGTTCTCACAGACATCGTTATATATCTCTCTATCTAACGCAAAAGTGCACACACTTTATATGCATCGGCATTTCTCTTTCACACATTCTCACAATCTCTCTCAGGGTGTCGGGGTGTCTCACTCACATTCTCTCTCTATCTCTCTCTCTCTCTCTCTCTCTCTCTCTCTCTCTCTTTCTGACTACTATGTACCACTCTTTTCACTAATCTCAGTTGGAAAACACTATTTCTCTCACATGCATATATACACATGCACGGTCTCTACTAGCCCTCTATACACACATATATGTGCCCTACGTGTCTCCCTTGACGCACATTATCTTTAGGCCTCTCTCGCACACATTGCCCCCCCGACACACCTCTCTCTTAGTAGTTGGCCGATATGATTTCATCATATCATTCGGTAGGATATCCCTGGTTGTTAGGCTGGATGGTAATACGAGGCAAAGTTTTACCCTAGTTCGGGTTGGACCCTTGCAGTTGAAGAAAGAGCCTACTCCTGGTACTGTATATTAGTGATAGGGGTGTGTACAAAGTACACGTGAATACCAGGCATTGTGTGTGTGTGTATACTGTCGACGAACTAGCCCCCAAGCTTGTATAACATACTAAGGGCCTAGGGTTACAAATCATATATAGTTGGCTTATCACCAGTGGGGATAGAGTCCTCCGCGACTCTGGTAGCTTCGTGTTGTACACCGAGTCCTCCGCATGGGTTTTCGTATAACACGTCTCGGTCCAACCTATATGTGGCGCAGGATGGAACCGACCCATGAGTCTTCATGTTGACCCACCACAACTAGAAATGATGTGCCCACCACACCACACACGCAATCGGCCACTAAGAAAATAAGCATACACAATAGTACAACGGTATCTAGCTCATGATACGTGTCCATATTTTGTTGATGACACTGACGGACTTTGCATTTGATGTGTGCTCCGTATTTTGTTGACGACACTTACGGTCATTGTATTTGAGGCGAAAGCACGATATGGTCACTGGACTTCAGAATAAGCTCATCACGGTCACCACATACATTTTGTCGTGCTAACCAACATGTGGTTGGATGGTTAGAGGACAGTGGTTTCTCGAGCCCACCAAGGTTAAAGTCTCGGTGCTCGCATTTATCTTGTGTTAATTTCAGTATTTTCCGGCGATGTACGTTCAGCGGGAGGAGACGTTCCACTCGACTATGAGGCACCTATGGTGACTTCGTAAAATCTCAAGATCATATATGCTGGCCCACTCTCTCGAAGGTGCTCATAGGGGTAGGGTTCACGTGTGTGCGCTTATAGCGGTGAGTGCTTGCGCGTATATATGAGCCCTTGCGTCTGTACCGTGTTAAAAAAATACATGTCATGATTATACGGTCACTGGCTCACCCGTACAACTCCGTATTTTGTTGATGACACAATCAATTGACCAGTCAAACGTTCCATGCGGCGCAACTAGTGTTGCACCATCGGAGCGCATAACCGTGGGGCCCACCGTTCAGCCCATATATGAAAGAAAGAAATGGTAGTTTGAGTCTGTACTGTGTTAATAAAATATGAGTACATTTTAGGGTGATCATACGGTCACTGGCTCACCATACAGCTCCGTAATTTGTTGATAACACGATCAATTGACCAGTCAAACGGTCCACATTCAGCAGCGCACATTACCATAGGGCCCACCCGTTAGCGCGTATATGAAGGACAAAAATGGTAAAAAATTAGTGGTTGGTGGATATTCGAAGTCGTGAGACCTCTGGGCAGTGGGGAAGCGAGCCGTCCTTTGCGCTGAAGCATATACCTCCTGGGCTCCCGGCAGTCCGGTGGTCGTGCTGCCGGACATGAGGAACACAAATCGATCGGCGGGCGACCATTTAGGCCAGGTATTATATACTGTCTGTCCAGAACTAGCACCACGTAGTTCATTTGAATGTAATGAAATCCGTCATGTTTGTATGAAAATCCGGTATTTTATATGATTTCCATCGTTGTTTATATGAAATATCAGTTTGTCTACGTGTTTGCGTGAATTTCGTCCGGTTGGTTGAGTTGCTGTCATAATGTGTGCGGCTACGGCTGGATGGCGTAATTTGCGGGTCGCCGGTCGGTCTGCGGGCGGCTCGGGCGGTGTAGTGGGACAAAAAAAACACAGCTCGTGCGAGCTCGTCTCCAACGTGCGCGCTGGAGGATGCATGACACCATGAGCACCCAAGCCATTCCTCGTTCATCGGTGGCAAAGGCACCGGTGGACAAAAGGGTCGCCAATATTTTGGCTACCCTGGGCAACATCCAAATAGCCCCTCCCAAAAGATTCAAATCCCCCGTTCACCGTGGAATTTTGCCATGTGTTGTTTTCATGGACTAGCAAGATGCCCGTGCATTGCACGGAACATCAAGATGCATTTTTTTACAAACTCCCGCATGCATGCAAGGGATAATTAATGTCCTCCTTTGCTAGTACCACGAGGCAAACACCATTAATATTGCATCGATTAGTGTTAGTGGCCTTGTATATCTGCAAATTGTAATTTTTATAATGGCCCCTTGTATATAAAAATGGAGGGAGAAAGATGAGAGATAAGGAAAGGAGGAGTGGGGCGTGGTGGTGACTGGTGGTCTGATACGTCTCCAACGTATCTATAATTTTTGATTCCTCCATGCTATATTATCTACTGTTTTGGGAAATACAGGGCTTTATTTTCCACTTTTATATTACTTTTGGGACTAACCTATTAACCAGTGGCCCAGCCCAGTTCTTTGTTTTTGCCTATTTCGGATTTTCAAGAAAAGGAATATCAAACGGAGTCAAAACGGAACGAAATCAACTGGAGAAGTTATTTATGGAACGAAAACTACCCGATGGACTTGAACGCCACGTCAAGGAAGGAACGAGGAAGCCACGAGGGTGGGGGCGCGCCCACCCCCCTAGGGCGCGTCCCCTGCCTCGTGGGGCCCTCGTGGCTCCCCTAACGTGCTTCTTCCGCCTATATAACTCCACGTACCCTAAAACTTCCAGAGGAGAGAATAGATCGGGAGTTCCGCCGCCGCAAAACCTACAGAGCCACCAAAAACCAATCGGGGCCCTGTTCTGGCACCCTGCCGGAGGGGGGAACCCTCACCGGTTGCCATCTTCATCATCCCGACGCTCTGCATGACGAGGAGGGAGTAGTTCACCCTCGGGGCTGAGGTTTTGTACATGTAGCTATGTGTTTGATCTCTCTCTCTCTCTCGTGTTCTTGATTTGGCACGATCTTGATGTATCGCGAGCTTTGCTATTATAGTTGGATCTTATGTTGCTTCTCCCTCTCTACTCTCTTGTAATGGATTGAGTTTTCCCTTTGAAGTTATCTTATCGGATTGAGTCTTTAAAGATTTGAGAACACTTGATGTATGTCTTGCCGTGCATATCTGTGGTGACAATGGGATATCACGTGATTCACTTGATGTACGTTTTGGTGATCAACTTGCGGGTTCTGCCCATGAACCTATACATAGGGGTTGGCACACGTTTTCGTCGTGATTCTCCGGTAGAAACTTTGGGGCACTCTTTGAGGTTCTATGTGTTGGTTTGAATAGATGAATTGAGATTGTGTGATGCATATCGTATAATCATGCCCACAAGATACTTGAGGTGACATTGGAGTATCTAGGTGACATTAGGGTTTTGGTTGATTTGTATCTTAAGGTGTTATTCTAGTACGAACTCTAGGGCTGTTTGTGACACTTATAGGAATATTCCAACGGATTGATTGGAAAGAATAACTTTGAGGTGGTTTCATACCCTACCATAATCTCTTCGTTTGTTCTCCGCTATTAGTGACTTTGGAGTGACTCTTTGTTGCATGTTGAGGGATAGTTATATGATCCAATTATGTTATTATTGTTGAGAGAACTTGCACTAGTGAAAGTATGAACCCTAGGCCTTGTTTCCTATCATTGCAATACCGTTTACGCTCACTTTTACCACTTTTTACCTTGCTGTTTTTATATTTTCAGATTCGAAAAACCTATATCTACCATCTATTTTGCACTTGTATCACCATCTCTTCACCGAACTAGTGCACCTATACAATTTACCATTGTATTGGGTGTGTTGGGGACACAAGAGACTCTTTGTTATTTGGTTGCAGGGTTGCTTGAGAGAGACCATCTTCATCCTACGCCTCCCACGGATTGATAAACCTTAGGTCATCCACTTGAGGGAAATTTTCTACTGTCCTACAAACCTCTGCATTTGGAGGCCCAACAACGTCTACAAGAAGAAGGTTGCGTAGTAGACATCAAGATCTTTTCTGGCGTCGTTGCCGGGGAGGCTAGGTAAGCGTCACTCACACCCCGTCAACTAAGCTCTTTTCTGGCGCCGTTGCCGAGGAGGAGAGTGCTTGAAGGTATATCTTTAGATCTTGCAATCGAATCTTTTTGTTTCTTGTTTTGGCACTAGTTTAGTTTATAAAACAAAACTACCAAAAAATGGAATTGAGTTTGTCTCATACGCTTCATCTTTTTAATATCTTTCGTGAGTATGATGGAAAAGAAAATTGTGCCAAAGTGTTAGAAGAAGAATGCATTAAATTGTTTGGCACTAAATCTTTGAATGATGAGAAAGATTGCAATGTTGTTAGTATGAACTCCTTGAATATCCATAGTACTAATGACGATTGCTCTAGTTATGATGAAAATGTCTCTTGTAAACATGTCAATTTTTGTGGAGTACATTGGGTTTGTAAGTACACACCAAATAGGGAAGATGGATACTGCAAGAGGCATAAGTACTTAGAAACCAAATTGTTGCAAGAATAGCTAGATGAATGTGCTGAAAATTTATCTTTTCTTAGCCCTACTTGTGAACTTTGCAATGAACGTGATCATTTTAGTACCCAATGCAAATTGTTTCATGATCGTATCGTGTCCAAAATTGTGATGACTTGATTTCCCTTGCACATCATAATGAACTTAGTTTGCTCTTGGGTTATGAAGAAATTAAATGTATAACTAAGGATATTCCAAAATTTGTCCTTGATAAAGTTCTTCATTTTGATCTAGAGAAAAATTATATGTATTGTGCGGTGAATTGTATTGAAAATCCTTATATTGCCATTTACATAAAGAAAATAAAACAAATAGAAGATGAAGAGAATACTAAGGAAAGGGAAGAGGCTTCCCAATATCCTCCTATTATTTCTTATGATGAATCAGGTAACGAGGAGGAGCCTTCTATCCAACCAATCTCATTAATAAGGAGCTCCAAAAAGAGGATTGAACTCACACATGAGGTGAAGAAGAAGAAAAGAAAAAGGAAGAGAGGTAAAAAGATATCTCTTCCAAATAAAGTTGCTCCAATTATTGTTGTGCCTCATGAAAATGAAGATGATACACTTGATGATGATCTCGTTATGCCTATTGCTTGTTGCGATGATTATGATTGGGAAGATAATGATACTCCTTATGATCTTGAAAATCTTTTTGGCACTTGCTTGGAAGAATATGATAATAATGTTTGATATACTATTGGTGCTATCTATACTATTAATGATGAGAGTGATTATGCTTATGATATGAAAAGGCCCAAGCTTGGGGAAGCTATGTTTAATAAAGATGACATATTTGAGAATATATTTGCTGAAATTAATGTTTGTCCCAAGCTTGGGGATGCTATGTGAGGGAGTCCTGGACTAGGGGGTGTCCGGAGAGCCGAACTATCATCGTGGCCGGACTCCAAGACTATGAAGATACAAGATTGAAGACTTCGTCCCGTGTCCGGATGGGACTTTGCTTGGCGTGGAAGGCAAGCTTGGCGATACGGATATGTAGATCTCCTACCATTGTAACCGGCTCTGTGTAACCCTAACCCTATCGGTGTCTATATAAACTGAAGGGATTTAGTCCGTAGGACGAACAACAATCATACCATAGGCTAGCTTCTAGGGTTTAGCCTCCTTGATCTCGTGGTAGATCTACTCTTGTACTACCCATATCATCAATATTAATCAAGAAGGAGTAGGGTATTACCTCCATCGAGAGGGCCCGAACCTGGGTAAAAACATCGTGTCCCTTGTCTCCTGTTACCATCCGCCTAGACGCACAGTTCGGGACCCCCTACCCGAGATCCGCCGGTTTTGACACCGACATTGGTGCTTTCAATGACAGTTCCTCTGTGTCGTCACCTATAGGCCCGATGGCTCCTTCGATCATCAACAACAATGCGGTCCAGGGTGAGACTTTTCTCCTCGGACAGATCTTCGTATTCGGCAGCTTTGCACTGCGGGCCAATTCACTTGGCCATCTGGAGCAGATTGAAAGCTACGCCCCTGGCCATCAGGTCAGATTTGGAAGCTTGAATTATACGGCCGACATCCGCGGAGACTTGATCTTCGACGGATTCGAGCCACAGCCAAGCGCGCCGCACTGTCTCGATGGGCATGATCTAACTCTGCCGCCGAACAGTGTCCTGGAGGCCGCACTAGTGTCCGCTCCGAACATTGATTCGGAGCCGATGTCGCCGATCGAGGACAATTGGTTGGACACCACCTCGGGGGCTGAATCTCTACGGCGATTGAGCCGAACACAATCCCTATCTTTTGCGAAGACCATGACTCCAAGGTGTCGGACTCCTCTCCGGACTCCGAACCCTCCGCGCCCCTGCTAATCGAACCCGATTGGGCGCCGGTCATGGAGTGCACTGCCGCGGACATCTTTCCACACTCGCCCTTTGGCGACATCCTGAATTCACTAAAGTCTCTCTCTTTATCCGGAGAGCCCTGGCCGAACTACGGTGACGAAGGTTGGGATGCGGACGACGAAGAAATTCAACACCCACCCACCACCCACTTTCAGAGCCACCGCCGAAAGCTTACACGGCGTGCTCGATTTCGACTCAAGACATCGACGGTATGGACGACGATGAAGGAGACAACCATGAACCAGCGCCTACAGGACGCTGGACAACCACCTCATCCCATGATGTATACATGGTGGATACACCTAAAGGATGTGACGACGAGGAACAACGGGATGCTGCGAAGGATAAATCCCTCGAAAAGCAGTCAAAACGGCAACGTAAACGACGCACCAAGTCCCGCCTCAACAAAGACCCAGCCATAGAGCAGGGCGAACCGGTGGACGACGAACATGCTATCGAGCAACCGTCCGAATAGGACAACTTGGATAAACAACCCGTCCCCGGCGAAGATAACAGTCCGGACGATCTCACGCCGGACAAATTGTTGGAACAGAATAACCTCCACAAAAGGCTCGTCGCAACTGCGCGTGGCCTGAAAAAGCAGAAGCGGAAGCTCAAAACAGCGGAAGATGCACTCAGAATCAGATGGAACAAAGTATTCAACACCGCAGACAAATACGGCGACAGTCGCCGAACAAAGAGCTACCCGAAGAGAAAGCTACTGCCCGAATTTGATGAGGAGGCCGTAGAGCCCCCACAATCAAAAAGTAAGAAGGCCACCCGGTCGGATGGACGACCCCACGGCAAAAAGAGAGTGGCAAATGGCGCCAAGACACAAGCCGACGCGATCCGCATAAGGATTCACATCAAAAGGATGGCCCATTTAGGTCCATCTATGGGCCGAGAAAGCAAGCTCTTCAAAGCAATGCAACACGCCAAATATCCGAACATCACGGCACACCCAAATATAGGGGCACCGCACACCCCCTGTGTTTCACCGATGAGGTGCTGGATCACGAATTCCCAGCGGGATTCAAACCCGTAAACATAGAGGCATACGACGGAACAACAGACCCTGGAGTCTGGATTGAGGACTATATCCTCCACATACACATGGCTAGAGGAGATGATCTCCACTCCATAAAATACTTACCTCTCAAGCTCAAAGGGCCAGCCCGGCATTGGCTCAAAGGCCTCCCCGAAAATACCATTGGAAGTTGGGAAGAGCTCGAGGATGCTTTTCGGGAAAATTTTCAAGGGACTTATGTCCGTCCTCCGGATGCAGACGATGTAAGTCGTATAACTCAACAACCGGGAGAGTCAGCCCGCAAATTCTGGAACAGGTTCCTCACCAAAAAGAACCAAATAGTCAACTGTCCGGACGCCGAAGCCTTAGCAGCTTTCAAACACAACGTCCGAGATTTAATGGCTCGCTGAACACCTCGGCCAAGAGAAGCCGAGAACCATGGCCGCATTAACAAGCCTCATGACCCGCTTTTGCGCGGGAGATGATAGCTGGCTAGCAAGATGCAGCACCAGCGACCCAAGTACATCTGAAGTCAGGGATGGAAACGGGAAACCACGGCGCAACAAGGACCAGCGCAATATTAAGGGGAACGGTCCAAAGAGCGCGGCAGTCAACGCCGGATTCAAAAGCTCACGGCAGAACAATAAAAAACTGCCCCTTAAGGACAATAGCGATGAGCTATCCAACTTAAACAAAATCTTGGACAAGATATGTCAAATCCACAGTACTCCCGGGAGGCCTGCAAACCATACCCACAGAGATTGTTGGGTCTTCAAACAGTCCGGCAGACTCAACGCCGAACACAAGGGGCTCGACACACCAAGTGAAGATGATGACGAGCACCACAAGCAGAGCCCCGGAAAACAAAAGAATCTCCCACAAGAGGTTAAAACAGTAAACTCGCTTCACGTGATCAAAGGGAAAAATAGAGCGGCGCCCACTAAAATGCGCGCCGCACAAACTACCCTAGCGGAGTACCAACACTGGTTGTCAAAACCAATCACCTTCAACCATCAGGACTATTCCGAAAGTATCTGGAACGCAGGATGGACTGTCTTGATATTGGATCCTATAATTGACGGATTCCAATTTACACAAGTCCTCATGGTTGGCGGCAGTGACATAAACCTGATATATCAGGACACAATCCGCAGCATGGGGATAGACCCAACCAAAATTCGCCATAGCAACACCTCCTTCAAAGGGGTGATGCCAGGCCCATATGCCCGTTGTACGGGCTCCCTACTGCTAGAAGTTGTGTTCGGTTCATCCGACAACTCCCGGCGCGAAAAGTTAGTCTTCCATGCCGCCCCATTTAAAAGTAGCTATCAAGCACTATTGGGACGCGAAGGTTTCGCCCGCTTTAACGCAATACCGCATTATGCATCTCTTACACTTAAAATGCCCGGTCCACGCGGCATCATCTCATTAAAAGGGAGTATTAAGTGTTACTCGAGCACGGAAGAATGCAAGGCTGCCTTGACAGCCCCTCACCAATCTGGCCGCTAACCAAAGCACCTGAATAGGTCATTCAAACCCCGGACACAGCTAGACGGGTCCGGCGCCTACTAGCGGCATACCCCCATACAAGGGGCTGCATGCATGTACAACAAGAGACAATAAAGCTCAATTTTATTCACTTCTTCGAATCGTACTCTGTTTACTTAATATAAAGTACATCTTTCGCACGATCTTTTTTCTTTTAAACTAAGTTCCTCTCTTTTCTGAGATGAACAACGTGCTACACCCGTCGAGGATACGGCTGCGGAGACACAAGCGCAGACGTGCAGTAGGGACCCGTTGCAAGGATTCTTTTCAGATTAAGACCCTGCGTAAACCTTTTTTACTGTCTCTTGTTATACATCCCCCGTTTCTTACTATAACCGAGGAGGAGGCTGGCGTTTTGGCATTGGCCGCACCAGAATTTTTGCGCGAACCTGGACACCAGGGGCTTAGGGCATTATTCTGCCCGTTTTTATAAAGACCGAATACCTTAGGGAGTATTCGGCGTCTCGAGTTAGGCCTTATATGCACCAGCTCCGAATCATGTGTTTGGTCAAATGTTGGGTTTGCCCGGCTCCTGTGTTTTTCTGCCTAACGTTCCGTTCTATCGGCTAACGCGGCACCAGGAGAACTACTGCGATTGTGCCCGGTTCGGCCGGGCGAGCACCTCAGTAGAGAAAGCCGAAAACTGAGTGTCATGATATAGCGAGAGACTGGTCAACCACTCGATGACTCACCGGAATGTTTAGAATTCCTCCGCATTAACGAAGGACCGTTTTGGTCAGGCACATACGCACTCGAATTCGGAGAGTGCGGTGCCCCGAGGGCTATATAGTAGCCCCACCTCGAACTCCTATGGCTAAGTGAAAGTGATAAAGCACTATAGTCCGTTGCCTAGTTTGCTATGCTACCACCTCCTTAATAGGACCAAGACGTTGGATTAAGTGTGAAAAAGTGCCTTCTTTGCAAACACCCCGCACTATGTGCGTAAAGGTAAGCCAAGGACTGCCATCTTTCGTGTTATATATACATATACATCAACGGCCGCCAGGAGCAGTTTACTACTTGAACGCACAAGTATAAAAAGCTCTTATATTATATTGAAACATTGTTTTCACAAATCATAGATGTCATTTAAACATAATATCCTTCGAGCATCGCTGCGTCTCTATTAAACGAGCGCCTGCAGGACTTCCTCAAAATAGTGCTCGGCGGTACTCGGCTTCGTCTCAATCTTGGGATGCAACGTCGGTGGCCTTCATCTCCGCCCAAGATGTCTTGACACGGGCCAGAGCCATCCGCACTCCCTCAATGCTCGCCGACCGCTTCATTGCGTCGATACGAGGTACCGCACCAAGGAACTGCTGCACTAAACCAAAATAACTCTTCGGCTGGGTTCGCCTGGCCACAGATGAGTCATGACATGCTTCATGGCAAGTCCGGATAATTGATTCAGCTCGGCCCATTCGGCCAACCGATCGGTCAACAGAAGAGGACGCTCCGGACTATGGAATTGCGACCAATATAGCTCTTCCTTCGTGCCCTTCCGCCTCGGAAGTGCTCAATCGTGTCCATGGCGCTTCGCCGCTAAGTCCAGATAAGCATCCTCCGAACTCCACAACTTGTCCAACTGAGCATACTTCGGATCCGTATATTTCCTCCATGGCGAAAGCGGTTTTCCAGCCGCAATAGCCCCGGCCTGACTCATCTCCTCCTTGGTAGCTCTCAAAGCGGAACAGGCATCCTTGGATTCGGCGGTGGCCTTTTTCAGGCCCTCTTGCTCCGCTCGACGTTCTTTTTCAAGAACCTCGCAGCGGTTGGTAGTATTCTTCAACTTTATGGCCATATCGGCCATTTCCTCTTTGCTTCGGCAGTGAGCAGCCCGTTCGGCTTTTAGCTCTTCGGCCGCCCTTAAAGCGGCCGCATTATTATTTCTGGCTTGCTCTTTCGCTCGGGCAAGTTCCGCCCGCAGCTCCTCCACAGCAGCGGCACCACCTGCATTAAGCATACAAGTAGTAAGGCATGGGCGTCAAGCTCCCTTACCAGGTGTCCGCATAGAAGTCACATACCTTGTGACTCGTCAAACCGTTTATTGACCAGCGCGATGTCCGCATCCGCCTCGTCAAGTTGCCGCTTTAGTTCGGCATATTCATCAGTCCGGCTGGCCTTCGGACGCCCCGCCACCTATTTAGGAGCGGCGATATGTTATAACTGAGATTACGATCCTCGGCACGCTGTCAATTTTGACAACATACCGAGTCTCAGGGCCTACTATCTATATAGGGCGCATTCTATATGCATAACTGTCAGAAGGTACATCATTTTTGCGTACCTTGAACCCCGTCAGCAAGTTTCTGGCGGCTTCATGCAATCCGCTCTCAGCGGATGCAATTCTTTCAATCACTGTACCCATTAGAGCACGGTGATCTTCTAAGATAGTCGCTCGCCCGAGCAGATCCTTCAGCTCCTCCGACTGCACGCCAGCTGGCGCCGGACCTTCCGGTCCCGCTGGACTCGGGGAAACCCTCCGCGACGACACCTCAGGGGCGTCCGCCTCACATGAAGGTGCGACAGGTGGAGGCATTTCGCTCTCCATCATCTCCGGAAGAAGATCCCCCGAAGACGAGCTCTGCTGAGAAGGGCTGAGATCCGAACTACAAGGTACAATTTCAGTTATCTTCAGAAATAAATGCAGGGATGTTCCTTATTTACAAGACCCCTTATTTTTTACTTACGGCTCATGTGAGGTCCGATCCCCTTGGGGAAACAAAGCGGGCTGGGTTACTTCCCAACGCCGGACTCTCTGACGAAGATTTCTTTCCCCTCTTTGAGGCCTTGACCTCCGGAGCTTCCGGAGCGGTCCTCTTCTCTCCTTGGAGGGTGGGACCTTTGATCCCTCCTTCCTCAAAAGTCTCCTTCGTGGAGGCAGTTGCTTCCCAGCTCCCCCCTTCGCTTTCTTTAAAAGGCGCGGCCTTCAACATCTTGGTCAGCATGGGATCCGGCGTGGTCTCCGGAGGGAGCGGACACCTTATTAATTTTGCCTTGGCTATCCACTCATGTTCAAAAAATGACTCCTTTAAAGGGCATGTATATGATAAATGAATGAACAGCATGTCCGGTTACAGGACTACTTACTTGAGTATCTGGGCGATTGCAGCTTAGTCCTGCGTCCTCAGTCAGGTCCGGACACTTCTCTTGTGATCCGAAGAACAATTTATACATCTCCACGGGTGTCGTACCCATAAAATGCTGGAGAGCTCGTGGTCCCTCCGAATTGAATTCCCACAGACGGAGGGGGCGTTCTTTGGGCGTATAGGCGCCGAATCAACATAACCTACGCCATCGCTGCGACCAGGTTGATCTCTCTTTCTTGGAGGTCTCGAATACGGCCCTGCAATAGAGGAACGTCCTTGGACGGCCCCCAGTCGAGCCCCTTGTTGACCCATGACGCCAGCCGCTGTGGTGGACCTGAGCGAAAGGCGGGTGGCGCCACCCATTTGGTGCCCCTGGGAGCGGTGATATAAAACCACTCCCGTTGCCACAAACCAAGCTCCTCTTGAAAAGAGCCCTCGGGCCACGGAGCATCAACACACTTGCTTATGACCGCCCCTCCGCACTCTGCTTGTTGCCCCTCGATCATCATTGGCTCCACCTTGAAGGTCTTGAGCCACAATCCAAAGTGAGGGGTAATATGGAGGAAGGCCTCACATATGACGAGATATGGAGGATGGACTCCGGATTCAAGTCATGGAAATCCAGCCCATAATAAAACATGAGCTCCCGCACAAAGGGATCCGTCGGGAAGCCTAAACCCCGAAGGAAGTGTGACACGAACACCACGCTCTCGACGGGCTCGGGAGTGGGAATGACCTGCCCTGAAGGAAATAAACATCTTCTTCTGTGACGGAAGAAGCCATCCATCGGCCAAGCTGGTCGGAGCCGGACATCGTCAAAGGTCCGAAGCGCCTAAATCTGAAGCTTTGGGTGTTAGAACTCGAAGCGCGAGGCGAACTCGATGGAGGGTGTAAAAAAGAAGAGGGCCTTGGTCTCATTATAAAGAGGTTGAATACCAAGAGCCCTCCCCGTGGTCGATTAGGACTCGCCTTTGATAGAGGAGGAATGCCAACGGGCACGGTTGGGTTACCCACGTCCGTATTAATGGGAATCCCGGAATAAGGGGGCGCGATCTACGCTTTGATAAAGACGTGCCAAGGAAACCGCCTCGCTAAACACGCTAAGGTGGAACAGTAAAAAACGATTCATATAAAGCCCTGGCCGTGGTGTGATGTCACGCCGCGGAATACGTCAGCAGATCTGTGCAAAAAGTTATTCTCTACAAAGGGTATGTGGAACTTGTTTTGCGTAACCGGACACTATCCTTGTGTTCAAAACCTTCTATGAAGTATTCAAGGAAGAACCCGCATTGCAATGCCGAAGACAATATCTTGCGCGCGGACTCGTCGTCATTGAAGCCTGGTTCGAGACTCTTGAGGAGTCCTGGACTAGGGGGTGTCCGGAGAGCCGAACTATCATCGTGGCCGGACTCCAAGACTATGAAGATACAAGATTGAAGACTTTGTCCCGTGTACGGATGGGACTTTCCTTGGCGTGGAAGGCAGGCTTGGCGATACGGATATGTAGATCTTCTACCATTGTAACCGGCTCTGTGTAACCCTAACCCTATCCGGTGTCTATATAAACCGAAGGGTTTTAGTCCGTAGGACGAACAATAATCATACCATAGGCTAGCTTCTAGGGTTTAGCCTCCTTGATCTCGTGGTAGATCTACTCTTGTACTACCCATATCATCAATATTAATCAAGCAGGAGTAGGGTAGTACCTCCATCGAGAGGGCCCGAACCTGGGTAAAAACATCGTGTCCCTTGTCTCCTGTTACCATCCGCCTAGACGCACAGTTCGGGACCCCCTACCCGAGATCCGCCGGTTTTGACACCGACACTATGCTTAATAATGAAGATGATATTTTTAGCCTCTCAAGCTTTGATATGCAAAGTTGTTATGATGATAGCATGCCTTCCACCTATGATGATTGTATTGATGAAAGTGGGTTTGGAAGAGTGCCAACTTTAGGAAGTAGTGATCCCACTATTTTGGAGGATGTTGAATCTTATAATATTTATGAAAGTGGATTTGGAGAGGTCATGACTTTATTTAGTAATGATTCCACTATCTTGGAAGAGGTTTCAATTGATTATGATGAGAACAAAGTTGCTACTTATGATGATTATTGTGATGAAACTTATGCTATAAAAAGTAGTGATGATTATATTTATAAAACTTGTCATGATTATGACTAATCTTTTTCTGAACATTACTCTTTTAATATGGAAATAACTTGTAGTATTCAAGTCTCTTATGATACTCCCACTATTCCGAATAAGAAGAATTTTGGTTATGTGGAGAGTAGTAAATTATATATGCTTGTAGATCATGAAAAGAATGCTTTAGGTGCTGGTTATATTGTTGAATTCATTCATGATGCTACTGAAAATTATTATTAGGGAGGAATATATGCTTGTAGGAATGGCAATAATATCAAGTTTCCTCTCTATGTGCTTAAAGTTTTGAAGTTATGCTTGTTTGGCCTTCCTATGCTAGTCGATTATTGTTCCCATAAGTTGTATGCTCACAAAATCCCTATGCATAGGAAGTGGGTTATACTTAAATGTGCTAGTCATATTTCTTCATGATGCTCTCTTTATGTTTCAATTCCTATCTTTTATGTGAGCATCATTGAAATCATCATGCCTAGCTAGGGGCGTTAAGCGATAGCGCTTGTTGGGAGGGAACCCAATTTTATTTTAGTTTCTTGCTTTTTGGTTCTGTTTAGTAATAAATAATTCATATAGCTTATGTTTAGATGTGTTTTTATGTTTTATTTCGTGTTTGTGCCAAGTAGAACCTTTGGGAAGACTTGGGTGAAGTCTTTATGATCATGCTGTAAAAAACAGAAACTTTAGCGCTCACGAGATTAGCTAGAACTTTTTACTGGAAAGTTCTATTTAGTTGATTATTTTTGAAGATGATTACTAGACAAATTCCTCAGGTCCACTAATTTGTTTTAGAATTTTTGTAGTTCGAGAAGTATGCGTTTGATACAGATTACTACAGACTGTTCTGTTTTTGACAGATTCTGTTTTTCGTGTGTTGTTTGCTTATTTTGATGAATCTATGGCTTTTAAAATAGTTTATAAACCATAGAGAAGTTTGAATACAGTAGGTTTAACACCAATATAAATAAAGAATGAGTTCATTACAGTACCTTGAAGTGGTGTTTTGTTTTCTTTCGCTAACGGAGCTCACGAGTTTTCTGTTAAGTTTTGTGTTGTGAAGTTTTCATGTTTTGGGCAAAGATTCGATGGACTATGGAATAAGGAGGGGCAAGAGCATAAGCTTGGGGATGCCCAAGGCACCCCAAGGTAATATTCAAGGATAACCAAGAGCCTAAGCTTGGTGATGCCCCGGAAGGCATCTCCTCTTTCGTCTACTTCCATCGGTAACTTTACTTGGAGCTATATTTTTATTCACCACATGATATGTGTTTTGCTTGGAGCGTCATTTTATTTTCTTTAGCTTTGCTTGCTGTTTGAATAAAGTAACAAGATCTGAAATTCTTAAATGTTAGAGAGTCTTCACATAGTTGCATAATTATTCAGCTACTCATTGATCTTCACTTATATCTTTCGGAGTAGTTTGTCTTGCCGTGCGTATCTGTGGTGACAATGGGATATCACGTGATTCACTTGATGTATGTTTTGGTGATCAACTTGCGGGCTCCGCCCATCAACCTATGCATAGGGGTTGGCACACGTTTTGGTCGTGATTCTTCGGTAGAAACTTTGGGGCACTCTTTGAGGTTCTATGTGTTGGTTTGAATAGATGAATTGAGATTGTGTGATGCATATCGTATAATCATGCCCACGGAGTATACTTGAGGTGACATTGGAGTATCTAGGTGACATTAGGGTTTTGGTTGATTTGTATCTTAAGGTGTTATTCTAGTACGAACTCTAGGGCTGTTTGTGACACTTATAGTAATAGCCCAACGGATTGATTGGAAAGAATAACTTTGAGGTGGTTTCGTACCCTACCATAATCTCTTCGTTTGTTCTTCGCTATTAGTGACTTTGGAGTGACTCTTTGTTGCATGTTGAGGGATAGTTATATGATCCAATTATGTTATTACTGTTGAGAGAACTTGCACTAGTGAAAGTATGAACCCTAGGCCTTGTTTCCTATCATTGCAATACCGTTTACGCTCACTTTTACCACTTGTTACCTTGCTGGTTTTATATTTTCATATTACAAAAACCTATATCTACCATCTATTTTGCACTTGTATCACCATCTCTTACATGAACTAGTGCACCTATACAATTTACCATTGTATTGGGTGTGTTGGGGACACAAGAGACTCTTTGTTATTTGGTTGCAGGGTTGCTTGAGAGAGATCATCTTCATCCTACGCCTCCCACGGATTGATAAACCTTAGGTCATCCACTTGAGAGAAATTTGCTACTGTCCTACAAACCTCTGCACTTGGAGGCCCAACAACGTCTACAAGAAGAAGATTGCGTAGTAGACATCATGGTCGGACAGGGAGGAGGCATGGGGATGGACGGCGCATTATGTCTAGGTTTGTATCTCTCTCACACACACACGTAGGTGGGGGACGTGCACGAAGAGAAGAGGTGCACGCACGGCGCACGTACTCCCGTCTCTTTCCCAACCACACCTGCCATGAGTACACGGTGGAGCTCATTTCTGTACGAAAAAGGCAGCCCATGTGGTAATTTGGCACGTGTACTGGTTGTCCACTTGGTGGAGGGAGGATCGTCTACCACGGGTGAACAAACAAATTGCGACTTTGGCGCATTATGTTAAATTAAAAAAAGAGGCAAACCATGTGGGGCCTACCTTAGAGGAAAGGCTCTATACACTGGAGTACTTTTGATGTGTCCCGTCAACTCGCAGAACGAGGAGAAGCTTGCTTAGTACGTCGTCTCCCACGCCCACGGGCTCGGTGGCTCGCAGGATGAGGTGAAGCTTTCTTACGAGTAGTAGTAGTAGTTGTTGTACTACTACTATACGCCTTTACGCCCGCTCCCTCGACCACGCGCGGTGTGGCTCGCAGCACGAGGATAAAATTTTACTACTCCCTCCTTTTACTCCTCGTCCCTACTACGTACTACTTTGGTTAGTAATCCCTCCATTTACTTATACAAGGCCACTATAAAAAAATACATTTTGCGTCTATACAAGGCCACAAATAGTAATCGAGACAAAAGTTACTACTCCCTCCTTTCCAGTTTATGGCTCAATTTCAAAATCTCTCCAACCAAGGTAGACGGTGAGTGGTCGAATTAATTTCGTAGTTTGCACAAGTAATTAGTACGCCTGCTTTTCTCAAGAAGTTATGTTTACCGAGGCATTAATTAGAACGAATGCATGAATGACCACTAAATTTCCATGAACTTGTACATGCATTGGTTAGTTTCCTCTTGACATCGCTATGCCGGGTGATCTAACACACCTTGAAATCCAACATGCAATGGTACTACTACTAGTATAGTAGAATTGAGACTTATCAAACGGAAAAAGGAATGTTTTTTAGATGAGCCCTATGAACCCTAGTGGGTACGTACTCCGTGAAAACAGATTTTTCCAAAACTAAGTCGCTCCCTTTCATGAATTCTGTAGTATACTCCTCCGTCGACGCTCCCTTTCATGAATTATGTACTTCCTGTCGCCAACATGTGGGACATATAGCAACCGGGTCGACGTGTCAAGCACCAAATAACAGTGCAGAACAGCAGGGGGGACGCACCCCACTCGTACCGGCCCAGTAGTAGTAATGAGCAATGAGACGTCAAATCACAATGTCGCACCTTCCCAGACGGACGAAGCAACCATTATTTCACACTTCGGTTCGCCATCATCTCAAACCACGTAGTATTGCTTCTGCCTCAAGAGGGACACGCGCATCGCCTTGGTACATCATGACACGTGGGACCGCATGACAGGCCATGCTCCCCCGCCGATCGCTCGGTAAAATATCCTCATTTTTACTATACTTCCTCCGTATCGGTTACTACATGGCATGCACGTCGTTCTGGGTTGAGAATTTAACTAGCTATATATGTGATGAACAGTACTCTAGCCTTTTAAAAAATGTATACTTTTGTACAGTAGTACTATCGATGGATTGCGCCATGGAGCAAAAATTGAAATTAAAAAAAGGTGGTACATATAGAGAGCGCTGGCCGGATTATGCATATAGTACTATTAAAAGCTAGTACGTGCTTAATTGGGGTGCTAAATTCTATTAAAGAAATACTAGTAGTATGTACATCTTTGAAGAGTTAAAATGTAACGAGAAGAAACATAACATAGTTATGTCAGGGGCTCGACACAACACACCCCTCAAATTAAACTAAGCACACCTGAAATTAAACTATGCAACTAATCCGGTAGACACTGCATTAGAAGTTTAGAACGACCATGAGCAACGACACTGCCACCTTACTCGGAGTCCTCGTCCACGTCCTCGACTACGTCCTTGTCCCTCTTCCTCTTGGCCGATACTTCTTTACTTGAACCGCACACTTGGCTGTTGCTCTACATCCAACCCTTGTAGATATTGAAACAAAGGTAGCCATCCATTGCAGCGTAGTGGATGTGGTCTATATCTAGTACATTCCGCTACCATGCATGACGATGAAACGTGTAATGAGGTTTCTCCAGTTTGCAGTATGAAGGATGAACCATGGCTCCTGCCAGGTCGGCGTGAAGGCTGACGAGAGGGCACCAGCCGATTCTTCTGGAGGTCGAAGAGGTTGCCTACAACGAGGCCTATCCGACCCAGGACTTCTTTGTCATTCTTAAAGTCTACAGTAATGAATTTTACTGTTTTGTCCTTGAGGAAGTTCTTAAAATCCTGGCACTCAACGTCGGCATGGCATATGTGGTAGACCAAGCAAACGTTATGTACGCAAACCTGGATCACGACGGGCTTCTTCCACTCTTCGTCCTTTAGATCTCTCGTCCCAGGACTATGGTGTACTCAACATCTAGCCCAGCGACCCACTCATCATCTGAAGTTTTGAACATGCGTGCAAGCGAGAAAGGCATCCTTTCATCGTCGCGGAAGAACGGGTGTGGATGACGTCGAACTCATCGCCGGTGATGGTTCTAACCTTGTACTCACCGCCGATCGTGGAGATTTGGGACGCCATGGATTTGGGAGGAGGGTTAGGACGAGTGGAACTGCCGTAATGTGAATGGACGGGACGACTAGGAGCGAACCGCCCGTAATCTTGAAGGACGTGCGGGGGCGAGTAGGAAGCGAACTGCCCGCGTCTGAACGGCAGGAGTAGTGGCTTTCCATTCTCCCATGATACGGGCTTCGAGAGCCCTTGGATCTGAGATCGAGCAGTTGCATGGCGTGATTCTAGACCTATGGGTGAATATCCTATCCGGAGGGTTATTCGCAAATTTTCAGCAACTTAGCATGCACCGCTTGATCTCGAGATCCAAGGGCTGCCAAGAGCCCGTATCATGGTCGCGCCTACCACGACCGCCGCTTTCGGCGGTCGCTTCTTTGGAGATTTAACACGGTGCATTAGGCTATCTGATGTTGGCATGTCATACATAGTCATCACTTAGTCACTCATAGTACAACAAGGTTGGCTATAAGTGTATTTTTTTTACTTCTCTCTATCTCTTTCTTCAGATTTCCCTCCTTCCCATAATATAAGAACGTTTTGACACTAGTGTAGTGCCAAAACGTTCTTATATTATGGGACATGGAGTACTAGTATTTATTGCATTTGCCAAGGAGTGACCTCTTCCAATGAAATGGTGTTGCTAAGTTTGCTTCATTTAATTAGCTATAGACTCAAAATTGTCTTTTCACCTAGGTACACGTGCTTAGCACCGTTTTCTTCCTTGGGTCACCAAACTAGTCTCTCTCTTCTTGATTAACTTGCCATATCATACTTTATGCCTATGTGGCAAGCTAAAGCACCTGTAGGAGCAAGTAAAAGTAAGTACAATAGTGCGCTTTACATGGCATTTTTGCATATGTGGATGAAAGAGAGGCAAGGAAAAAGTGGAGAAGTGGGCTCTCATGCAAGAGCCAGCCTCTACTACATGGTGGAGCATCGGGAGAGGCACTGTATGGAGGTGGTCAGAATGGGGAGACTCGCACGGTCGAAGCGCCTGCAGCTTAAAATGATAATGGCAAGTCAAATCACAGGGCCTCACTTGTCCAAGAAGAACTTCATTGTCAAATCACACAACCCTACGTTTGCAGCAGCCTACTCCCTCGTCTTCTCGCGTCTCTGTCGAACCGACTAGGCGGAACTACCCTGCCGCCTACCGCGCAGGAAAAGCCCCGCCCTCGACTTTTAAATACAACTACATCCGCTTAATAATGCAATTATATACTTTTTGTGACATAGTAACTCATATTTAGTTAGTCAAATGGATGACCTAGAACTACGTGCAGGCCCTATAAACCGAGATGCCTAAAAATAAAAAACCGAGACGGAGAGGGTAGTTCGGCACGTATCTTTTTAGATCAATATAGCCGGGATTCACCAAGGAGCAAAACCAAGTGGTAGGCTGCTCCTGTCGTGTTGGCGAAAGCAACTCAAGCGAGGTCGATCCGCTGCGAAATGGCAACACACTTAATAGGACCCCTTTGGCCGACATGTGGCTCATCCACCGTCTTGTTCCACATGCGATGCACCAAATTACAAGCGGAGCCGCGGTTGGAATTGGAGGCACCCCGGTCGTAGCCAAGATAGTAGAAAATGAGCGATGAGGGTCAAATCACAAAGCCTCACCTTTCTGCATTAAGCTGGAGTCTTTGGCAGACGAAGCAACCATCATTTCACTCTAGGGCGCAAGAGCATAAAGAAAAGAGAAAACAATGATGCGTGCGGCAGCTACCTAGGGCACCCTAGGGTAGGGGTCTCCACTACAAATCGGCTTCTCCCTCGTCCTCTTGAAGAAAACCAATGATGACTGCGGTGGTAGGGTTTGTAGGAGTACTATGGTGTGCAGGGCCACGTCGTAGTAAACGGGTTCGAGTCGACGCCTTAAATATGTGTGGGCTGCTTGGTTTTACGGGAACGAGGCAGCATTTTGGGTTCGCGGACCAGTTGAGATATAGTACGTACAAAAAATTGTGGACGTAGGTTCGACCGAAAGGCAATGATGCATGGGCCCTGCATTTTGATATTTCCCGGGGCCGCGTGAAATTTGCTACTCTACTCAAAACTAGTAAGGTACACATGTATTGAACGCGTGAGATTTTGAAACCAAATTATGAATAAATACACACTATAGCATGTAAAGCTTTGAGTCATATATGCATGATGTAGATGTTCGTTTAGTTCTTATAGTTCATCTCATTCAAAATCAATTAGTTTTATAAAAATGTTAAGATTCATGGGGTTGTGCATTGTATCATAAAGTACAAAACAAATAATGGCAATTCATTTAGACAAAAATAATCAATTATGATACAGAAGATTCTAAAACAAAGGAGAAGTGCTTGTGTTTTGAGGTTTGTGCATTATGCTTAAGTTCAACCATGAGTCTTCTAAATTGTACATGTGGCAGATCTGGTGGAATATTGATGATATCCAATGGCCAGTAGTGCTCGGATTTGCCTATCTCTGCCTTTGTCGGGTTAGCTTCATCCAGCGACCATCTTTCAAAGTTATTGGCACACTATATAGTTCTTGTGCCATAGTTTCATGTTTTGGAAAAAACTACTAGTGGGTTGTACTATCTATTTAGGAATAGAAGATGTATACATGGAAGTTGTAGGGAAAGAGATGACATGGAGCATCTCAATTCCTATGAGTAGGAATTGGAAAAGAGATGTCATTTGGTTCACATCATGGGAACTTTTCTATTGAATCTAGAGATGACATCTATCTCAATTCCTATGAGGAGGGATTTGAAAATAAGGGAGTATAGGAATCCATTCATATGAACCAAGTGCTCTAAAGCTATAAAAATGATAGCATGTTTATTTCCTTTGAAATGTGGAGTATATGAATCTATTCCTATGAACCAATTGGCTCTAAAGGAAAAATCCTATTAAAATCATATCATAAGAGTTCCTATGATATTCCTCGACACTAAAGGATGCTTGAAATTGCTGCGGGTGATACGATGGTCTTTCTTTGTAGACTCCTCACCCATCTTTATAGTTACCTCTCGAAGATGAATGAAATGATATATACAGGGTATTCTACATGTGCAATTTGGTACACGAAAACTTCGGTAAAAGTTTGTGAGGTTCGAATTTTGAATAAAGCTATATGCACCGCATTTCGTAGCGTAGAGGAGCATATGGCAGTTGCTAACACTCACGTGGAAGATTTGTGTGTAGGAGGAGTGGTTGTTCTGTTAAATGACATGGCAAAACTGACACTGCCGGATGCCGATCTAACGGTTCTTACGGCGTTCGTCAGGAAAAGGCTTGTGGCAAACGTTTATTGGATAATGATTTACGAACACATGCATTGCATTGATACGTGCCCCCTCTCTCTCACGCACACACACCCTCACGAGTCACGACTCTCCCGAGTCCTCTGCAGACTCGCACGTCTCACCCACCGTCTATCTGTAGGTAGACGTCACGCACATATGTGCTCTTCACACCCTACCCTCAGAACTTCTAAAAAACAAAAGACGGCGCGCACATTTTATTTTAGCTCACACGTCACACACTTATACTATTACTCTTATGCGAACGCTCTTTGGGCATAGTATAGTGCACTCTCACGAAGAGAAGCGGTGCACGCACGCACTAGTTCTCTCACACCCACTCGCGGGTACACATAGGAGCGCATTTTTTTGAAGCTGGTACAACAAAATCACTCCACTATATATAAAAGCAGGAGCCTTAGCGCTTGCTTTACTAGGGTTCCTCTCGTTCACTCTCTCATGCTCTCCAGATCTAAGCAAGACATAGGTGGCCACACTCTCTCTCTCAGCTCACGGCTGGTCACAAATCCGGCCGGACAACCTCGACCGGGGCAGGGGTGTAGGTGCATCGTCCACGCTGTCGTCGGAGGCGAGCGAGGAGACCAACGGCTGCCCTCGCGTCCCGATCAGCGGCCGTGCCGTTCTCCCTGAGAGAGCGCCGGCTCGGGAGGGCCTCCGGCCCCTTCTTCCTCCCTGCGGTATTGTTTCCAAGATGCGGCCTCCCGACGCTGTCTTTGCCACATGCCGACGACCCTCAGGTATATATTCCTTCGAAACCTGCCTTGCTCTACTGCCCCAGCTCCCTTCGTGTGGATCCTTTTCTACTTCTCTCTGCTGTTCCAAAGCCACATAGACTTCTACTATTATTAGAAGTAAAGCTAGTTCATACAATCGACTCAAAGCGTTGGTTCAAACAGGGAAGAAAGTGGGAAAGTTGTAGCATGAATCTAGGACTTGGTTCTTAGAGGAAACGGGGGAAAGTAGTTGAGGGAGTCCCGGATTAGGGGGTGTCCGGATAGCCGAACTATCACCATTGGCCGGACTCCTGGACTATGAAGATACAAGATTGAAGACTTCGTCCCGTGTCCGGATGGACTTTCCTTGGCGTGGAAGGCAAGCTTGGCGATACGGATATGTTGATCTCCTACCATTGTAACCGACTCTGTAACCCTAACCCTATCCGGTGTCTATATAAACCGGAGGGTTTTAGTCCGCATAACGAACAACAATCATACCATAGGCTAGCTTCTAGGGTTTAGCCTCTCGATCTAAATGGTAGATCTACTCTTGTACTACCCATATCATCAATATTAATCAAGCAGAGTAGGGTATTACCTCCATCGAGAGGGCCCGAACCTGGGTAAAACATCGTGTCCCTTGTCTCCTGTTACCATCCGCCTAGACGCACAGTTCGGGACCCCCTACCCGAGATCCGCCGGTTTTGACACCGACATTGGTGCTTTCATTGAGAGTTCCTCTGTGCCGTCGCCGTCAGAAAGGATGCCTCATCCCGTCTTTAAAGACGATACTATCGCCAAAGGAGCCTTGGCCACTAGCCAGACTCTCCGGCTAGGTGGTTTTCTTATGACCGCTAGCTCGGCCACCGTGCCGACGATGACTTCTCGGGTCATCGAAACCAATCTTCACGTTAACTCGGAACTTTCCGAGCAGTTAGATCCGATCGAGCTCTCCTCCGTAAACGAGCTCTTGGATCACATCACCGCCCTGGGAGTCGCCACAGACTACGACCGGATCGGGCCTGAAACCAATCTGAGAGAGATCAACTCTCCCCAGGCTACCCATCATGTTGCTGTGATAGAGGAGCAATGTGGTGATTCTTCTTCTATCTTAAGGACTAGCTACGTCCGGGTCCCCGATCCCTCCATGCCGGATTCCCGCAGAGGGACGGATGTCGATCAAGCCCTGAACTTAAAGTCAGGCGGCGGGTTGGATTCATAGGATAGCATTCAAAAATCCAAACTTCCGAGTTCGGAAACTTCTCAACCCCTGAGTGTTAAATTGGACGGGGTTCCGGATCTAGTTCCACCCGCCCACCCAAACATTAGCGATCTATCCCGAATTCGGCAAGAGCCCGCTGAAACAATACATCATTACTGGGCCAGATTCCTCCTGGTTATGGACAGGATAAAGGACTGCCGAGAGGAGGACGCAATCCCACTTTTCTGCAATAATTGCACGGACAAAGGAATCCTAAACGCCATAAGTCGTCATAAATTACACGCTTTGTCGACTTGGCGACCATAGTACAAAAGTACTGTGCGATGGAGAGCGCTTGGAAAACCGAAAGTAAATTTTGGGATAATCCGCCCCGAATACATCCCTAGTCCGAAATAAAAGGGTGCATCATCACCAAGCACCTGGGTTAAACACCAAAAAACCAAAACCCTAAAGGGTACGGAACCGTCTTTGGAGGGTTGGCTAAAGGGACCCTGCAAAATTCATAGCATGTAGGGCGCCACTCCAACTCATAGCCTTCGAGCATGTTGGATACTACGGCAGGTGGCCAAAAGTGGCGAAGAGCTTCTAGCTTCGTAATCCCAGCCCAGCAACACCAAGACAAGATTAGTCTTGAGACTTTCGCATCAAATACCATGCGGAAACGAACACTCCGCAACCTTGCGAAGTCTACCAAGTAGCAACAATAAATCCATGGAGTGACACAGCTATTACCTTTAATGCCGTGATTTAACCCAAATTCGAACAGCCCGAGCACCAGCCGCATTGGTCCTCGGTCCAATAGTGGACGACTTTCGCCTTACTAAGGTACTCATGGATGGCGGCAGCGGACTAAACCTCATCTATGAGGAAACCCTCCAAAATGGAAATAGATCGAACCGCATTGAGCAAAGCAGCACAACCTTTAGAGGAATAATCCCTAGCCGGGAAGCATGCTGCACAGGAAAAATCACACCGGACGTAGTGTTATTCGCTCACGGACAATACAGTCCGAGGAGGTCACATTTCAAGTGGCCCTGCTCAGCAGCGGATATCACGCTTTATTAGGGCGAGAGGCATTCACAATTTTTCAAGCTATACCCCATTATGGGTACATGAAGCTTAAAATGCCCGGACCTAACGGAATCATCACTCTCGCTAGTGATCCGAACATAGAACTCCGGGCCGAAAACAAGACAGCCACACTAGCCCTCGAGGCACTATCCGAAGCCTTAGCGGCTGAGGAACTCACTGCGATGCGCTCCACGGTGAACAGGGACGATGTGATACTTGATAAAAGATCCAAGTCCACCTCTTTTAAACCAGCGGATGAAATAGTCAAATTCCAAGTCCACCCACCGGACCCTGCAAAGACGGCCTCCATTGGGGCACAATTAAACCACGATGTAGACGCCAGCACTACGAGAATTTCGACGAAAACTAGGACATTTTTGCTCGGCACCCTTCAGACATGCCAGAATCCCACGTCGGCTGGCCGAGCACAGCCTAAATATCCTAAAAGGATTCAAGCCACCAAACAGCTCTTCGGGCGCTTTTCCGAACCCAAGAGACAAAGGCCATGGGAGAAGAGCTAGCCAAACTTCGAAGCCGGATTCATCGGAGATATAAAACATCCGGACTGGCTAGCAAACCTGGTGATGGTACCAAAGAAGGATAAATCTGGCGCCTATGTGTTGATTTCAAAGACCTTAATAAGGCTTGCCCAAAGGATCCCTTCCCTCCCTCGCATTGATCAAATTATCGACGCCACAGCAGGACACGACTCATTATGCTTCCTCGACGCTGCATCTGCTACCACCAAATCAAGATGGCGGAGCTGCACCAAGCTGCAACAGCATTCATCACTCCATACGGCCCATTCTCGCTTCAACACAATGCCCTTCGGCTCAAAACGCCGCGCAACATATCAGTGCATGATTTAGACATGTCTGGCAAACCAGATCGGCAAAACAGTGGAAGCATATGTAGATGACGTGGTCGTCAAATCCAAGCATGTCGAAACTCTAGTAGACGACTTGAGGCTCACATTCGACAATATCCAAAAATATGACATTAAGCTCAATCCGGAAAAATGCGTCTTCGGCGTTCCAGCCGGAAAGCTCCTGGGCTTCATTTTGTCCGGTAGAGGAATTGAAGCAAACCTAGCCAAGATCCGAGCTCTGTCACAATTGGATATTCCAAAAGACCTAAAACAAATACAAAAATTTACTGGATGCGTAGCGGCTCTAAGCCGCTTTATTTCCCGTTTGGGAGAAAAGGTGTTACCCCTTTACTGCCTCCTCCAGCGCACCGAACACTTCGAGTGGACGGATGCCGCCACGGCCGGACTCGAAGAAATAAAAGCCATATTGGCAACAAATCCGGTCCTGGCCGCGCCCAACGTGGGCGAACCAATGCTATTATATATCGCTGCAACACATCAAGTTGTCAGCGTGGTGCTCGTCATCGAACGAGAAACGGACGGACACCGGTTCCCCCTTCAAAAACCGGTTTACTATGTGTCCACTGTCCTAACTCCATGCAAGTCCCGGTACCCACATTATCAAAAGATAGCATACGCGGTGTTCATGGCATCCCGGAAGCTGCGACACTACTTTAAAGATTGTTCGATAACGGTAGCCTCCGAAGTACCTCTTAACGACATTATAAACAACCGCGACGCGACGGGCCAGATTGCCAAATGGGCCATAGAGCTCCTTCCATTCGACATAACCTATAAGCCACGATGAGCTATTAAGTCGCAGGTTTTGGCCGACTTCGTGGCCGAATGGACCGAACTCCCTAAAGAGTACGACGCATACTCAATTGGATCATGCACTTTGACGGCTCCAAAATGTTGGCGGCACAGGGTCAAGCGTCGTCTGGCGTCCCCAACCGGGACACAGTCCAATACGCCCTTCGGGATAATGTATACGTACTCCAACAACGCAGCCGAATACGAGGCCCTTCGCACGCCTCCGGATGGCGTCTCCATGGGCATTAAACGCCTAGAGGTGCGCGAGATTCAACCTCACGATATCTCAAATAAACGGAGACTTTGATGCCAACGATCCGAAAATGGCAGCATACCGCAATGCGGTCCTAAAAATGTCAGCACGGTTCGAAGGGCTCGAATTTCATCATATAGCCCGGGATAACAACCAGGCGGCGGACATATTGGCACGCATCGGTGCAAAACGTGATGCCGTCCCGCCCAACATCTTCCTGGAACGGCTGTTCAAGCCATCCGTACTATGGGAAGGGGAGTCCGGAAATAACAATGCGGACCCAACCACACTGCCTGACACCGAACACTCTGACACAATCGGAGGCTCTGCCACCAAGATAACACCCTCCGCTCACGAAATAATGGCGGTTATCGCCCCGTGGACGGAACCATTCCTAGCCTACCTAACTAGGCAGGAACTCCCCGAAGACCAAAATGAGGCTCGCTGCATAGTACGGCTATCCAAAGCCTATAAAGTCCATGAGGGAGAGCTCTATAAGAAAAGCACAACACGAGTCCTTCGAAGGTGTATCTCAAGAGGAAGGGCGAAACCTCCGGCTGAAATTCATGCCGGACAGGTGGGCACCACGCCGCAGCCCGGGCCCTTGTAGGCAAGGCCTTCCGTACAGGATTTTATTGGCCGACGGCCCGAGCAGATGCGCAGGATTTAGTCCAACGATGCGTCGGTTGCCAGCTTTTTGCTAACCAAAGCCACATGCCACCCACCACCCTCAAAACTATACCCATCACCTGGCTGTTCATGTCCGGGGCTTGACATGGTTGGACCCCTTAAGGGAGGAACCCACAAGCAAAAATACCTATTGGTCATGGTGGATAAATTCACCAAATGGATAGAGGCCAAGCACGTTAAAACGGCCGAATCCGGACCGGTGATAGACTTCATATCGTGGGTAGTGCACCGTTACGGTGTCCCCCACAGTATCATCACTGATAACGTCACCAACTTCACGGCCGATGAGGTCAAATTATGGTGCAAAAACATGGGCATCAAGCTTGATTACGCCTCAGTCTATCACCCTCAAACCAACGGCCAAGTCGAGCAAGCAAACGGTCTAATCATAAGCGGCATTAAACCCAGACTAGTGCAGTCCCTCAAGGAATCTAACACGCACTGGGTTGAGGAGCTCGACTCCGTACTCTGGGGGCTGCGGACCACGCCGAATCGTACTACCGGATTCACACCATTTTTTATGGTGTACGGTGCAGAGGCAGTCTTGCCCTGCGACATAATTCATGACTCACCTCGCATGCGCATGTATGAAGAAAGAGAAGCCGAGCTTGATCGGCAGGACAATTTGGAAGCATTGGAGGAGGAGCGCGACGTGGCAAAAGCTCGTTCCGCGTTTTATCAACAGCAGGCTCGAGGATATCAAAGCAGGGAAGTACGGGCCAAAGCTTACAACGTTGGCGAACTAGTTCTACGCCTGTCGGACAAGAAAAAGGACAAACTCAAGCCCAAATGGGAAGGTCCCTTCATCATCGACCAGGTCCCGACCGGGCGGAGCATACCGCCTTCAAACGCATCGGATAACCGACTCGAGCCGAACCCATGGAACGCAGTCTGCCCACGAAAATTCTCGCTTAAGCGCCGGACTCCAAGTTCGTCTCCTTCCTCCGTCCACATTTTCTATTTTTGCTATCTTTTATTTCTCTCCTTCCTCCTCCTTCTTCTTGAAGCCTTTAGAGGCTCGTTTGCGCTTTGTTCGCACATACTTGACGCGTTGTCCGCGCTCATTATACCCGGGGGATTCTTTAGCAGAAGCTTATTTATACGGGCTTCATGCCCAACACATGTGTCAAACTTCCGCATGTACCTTTTACTCACCATTATATGCATCGATATGACTTAAGTTTTGGCCAAGCTGGGTTGCTGGCTCTGTGCTTACCCCTACGTTCCCGATTGTTCGGCTAGGTGGTAAAGGAGCACCTCACGATTGTTACTGCCGGGTCACCGGATGTGTACCTCAGACCGGGTGAACCCGAAGCTAAGCGTTCTTAAGGGAATATTGGGTCGGTGAACTGAAAGATGATTTTTAACTATTTATCCATCTGCCCCAGATGATTTTCTGCTTTCTTAGCAGTTTGGACATGCACTTTAGGGCATGCCTCCCAGCGAAAGGAACCCTTAACGGAACTATTCTCCCTGGAAGATGTTTCTTACTATCCATGTAATATTACATAACTAGTTGGGCACTTGTCTGATACAGCAATAATGACCCCTACGCCTTGTATCCACGCATGCCCCGGTTCTTATATAACCGTGAGGGTATTCGGACACACTCCGGACTATTGGGTCCCGAGGTCGAAGCGAAAAGGTCCGCTATGACAAACGATCTACAATCCGGCTAGAAGACATTTTTCATGTCATATTCAATTACATAGTCAACTCGAATCATTGTATTCCTCCTCAATGCCATCTAATAGGCTATCTAATTTACAATCTTGCTTTGGGAATACTTATGCCAATTCTACTTGGCCGTACACTAAGCTTACAGGATCTCCTTCCCATCAGCCCCCTGTGTCCGAACTTCGGCCATGTGGTTTGGGTCACCTTCGTGTACCGCGTCTTCACCATGGCCCAGCCTCCCTAAGCGCCTTTGACGGCAGCAGATATCTTCAATAGTCGGAAGCGCCGCCGTGCTCCTTGAAGCCGCCCGCCAGCTCCCCAATGCCTTCGGCAGGGAGATAGATGGCCACAAGGCCTGGCCGACGCCTTTCATCACCTGCCGAACTTCGTTCGTGCAGGTAGCCGCAGTTCGGGAAGAAGATCACCAAGAACTGGGCATCTCCTCCTCGGGGCGACCTATGAGCAAACCTACATACATGTTTATGTTAGTCGCCTTCCTCGCCGAACTCTTTCAAAGTTCGTTCCAAAGACTTATCAAAATGCCGCGACGAAGCCGTCGATTCTCCTTTACGGAGTCAGACAACTGGGCACGAACATCCTTTAGTTCCTCACCCAGTTGGGTGTTGGCATCTTGGAGGTTATTTTTCTCCTGCCGCACCCTCGTAAGCACGCTCTCGCCAGCCTTTAGCTGGCGAAGGAGCTGTTGCTTGTCCGGATCTAGTCTGACGCCATCTGCAATATTATTGTCAGATTAACACACCCGCCGCACTTCATAAACTATTTATCTTTTGAAGCGTATATTACCAGAGGGGGTCTCTGTGGCTCCCCCTGTAGCGGCTAGTGCAGCCTCAAGTTGGGCCTTGCATTCTTCAAGCTCCTAGGACAATCGGGTATTCTTTTTTGTAAGATCCTGCATAACAAATGATCCTTAAATCAGTTATTCTAACTATTTTAAGTCTCGGGGCTACTTGGCATATATAACTATCAAATTTCCTCACCCGTATGTCCTTTACATACTGCTCCGTGGCTCTGGCTAGACCATCTTGAGCGGCACGGAGGTGCGCATCTCCCGAATTGAAGGCATTCAAGGCCTCTTGGGAGAAACATGCATCACGAAGAACTGTCCGACGGCGCCTGTGATTCATGGTGCTCTCCACCTCAGAGTTGGTGGCGGACAATCTGTGAGCATCCTCTGTTGGAGGACCATCCGACTCACGCCTCGTGCTCGTCTCCACTTCCGGACCCGGCTTTGGAGCCTGGCCGGCAGAGGCTCGATTGGCAACCTCTCCGTACTCAGTTCGGCGAGCGCTCTTTTTCCTGAAAAAAGCACCAGCGTTAGTACACCTTCCAGGAATCAATCCTGGGAATATGGTGATGCGCCATACCATTGCGGCGGAGTTTCGATCCGGAACGCACTTCTTTTTAGCTCATGAGGCCGATCGCCCTTGTTGGCGATCGCCATGGCTCGGCCTCCTGCCTCGAAGGCACCCCCTGCAAAACACAATCAAATATGTGGTGATCAGAAGTAAAGCGCGGGTGGGTCATGGTATCCGGACTTCGGTCATGGTTACCTGGGAGGCCGGAAATAATCCGGGGTAGTCGGCCGTAATGGCAACCAGAGCATTGTCGATGCTAAGTTGGCGGAACACCCCGTCGATCAGCTCCACCTTTATGTCCGGGTCCTCTTCGGAGGCCGGATCGAGGGACCGTTCTGGATCCTCGGGTTGTGGGGGCGGGCTGTGTATCTTCTCCATGGCCCGGCGCAGTTCCTGCGTAGAAACCATGAAATGAGATATTTAACCACGGGAACATGGATCGAACAGGCCACTAAGGTATTTGCTTACCCAACTTCGAGGATTATTCGAAGAAAAGCCGTTCAGTGGATTGACATGGAGAAAATCCTCCTCTTCCCCTTTGTACATGGCGGACAAGGTCTTCACCAGTTCGGTGACCGATCCCGGCCCTTTGCGGCCATGGCGGGTGGCATCGTCCTCCCCGTTGAAATCCCACATGGGTGGCCCCTATATTGAGCGGTTGCACTCCCCTCATATCGCAGATTGCCATGACTCCAGTCATGGTCAATCCGGCATGAGCCAGTAATCTTATTCGGCTCATCAAATAAAGGACGTCCCGGTCATTTTCCCTCTGGGGGCTCCACGGGCGCCAGCTTAGGCGCTTCTTCAGAGGAGCGTTGCTAAACTCCGGAAGGCCGATCCGAACAGGATCCGGCAGCGGGACGTCCTCCATGTAAAACCATTCCGAAGGCCAGTCTTCGGACGCCTTCTTCGGGGTTCCGGATAGATATCCGTCCCGCGATGCTCCATAGTTCGGCTCCGCCCACTTGATATATTGACCCCTCATGAGAACGGGGTATAAGGCAGAATAATCTCTTCCACAAATAAAATGAGCCTCAACGCCCAAGAACAGTTCGCAAAAGGGCCACGAAGCCCGTGATGTGCAAAATGGAGGCAAGCGTAGGTGGTGCAACTGGAGGCCGTAGAACTCCAAGAGCCCCGGAGAAAGCAGATGGATTGGAAATCCGAGTCCTCTTACTAGATAAGAGATAAAGCATACCCGCTCTCCTTTAGAGGGATCGGGACGCTCCGCTTGCTTTCCGCCTTGTAGGTGGCAAGTCCGCTCGAACCGGAACCATGAAGGTCGGGGGAAGAAATCCCTTGGTTTGGAGTATAACTAGCTCGCTATGCGGGACTGAGCATCTCTCCCAATTTCCAGGCTGAGGGCTGGGAGCGCGAGAGGAGGAGCCGCATCGACTGTCCACGATGGAATGGGTTTTTATCAGAGGCGCTCCGATGAAAGCTCGCAGAGGGGGGATGGTGTGACTCAGATTTAGATCCTCGTCCCTTTTATAGGCGGCTCATTTGCGCAGCTAGGGGGGTAAGTGTAAAAATACCCTGGCTTTTCGCATTCATTCAAACACGTGGAAGATGGACATTATTGGGCGTAGAAGCCAAGGAGCGCAGCATTTATCAGAAGCCGGACACTATTCGACAAGTATATGGAATTTGGAGAAGAACCCGCCTCGCAATGCCGAAGACAATCAACGTGTCGGACTCATCATCATTGAAGCCTGGTTCGGGGGCTACTAAGGGAGTCCCGGATTAGGGGGTGTCCGGATAGCCGAACTATCACCGTTGGCCGGACTCCTGGACTAAGAAGATACAAGATTGAAGACTTCGTCCCGTGTCCGGATGGACATTCCTTGGCATGGAAGGCAAGCTTGGCGATACGGATATGTAGATCTCCTACAATTGTAACCGACTGTGTGTAATCCTAACCCTATCCGGTGTCTATATAAACCGGAGGGTTTTAGTCCGTAGGACGAACAACAATCATACCGTAGGCTAGCTTCTAGGGTTTAGCATCTCTGATCTCGTGGTAGATCTACTCTTGTACTACCCATATCATCAATATTAATCAAGCGTGAGTAGGGTATTACCTCCATCGAGAGGGCCCGAACCTGGGTAAAAACATCGTGTCCCTTGTCTCCTGTTACCATCCGCCTAGACGCACAGTTCGGCACCCCCTACCCGAGATCCGCCGGTTTTGACACTGACAGTAGTAATATCTGTCACTGTTTAAATAACCGTATTTCGTATTTGCGCAAACATGGATGTCTGTCTCCATATCGTTCCTGGATGTCTGTCTCCGTACCGTTTCTATCCGCGCAATCAAAAGCACACAACTCAGTTTTAGTACAACTGTGCAAAATGAGATGGCTATCCCTCGTTGCCGTCGTCTAACCTCCCGTCTTCAAGGTATCCCTACATTGGTAGTAACTAAGGTAGAATGAATAACGCAATCTAAAAGAAGCTGATTCGTACGTTTTACTTCCTGATAGTGCAGGGACGAGCGAAAACAACTGCATCCTAGTCCCGAATGCACTTTCTACCAGTTCATCCATTGACCAAGGACTAGCTGGCACGGCTGCACGGCGGTTTTTTGACAGGTCTTGGCGGACAAGAGGCATTGTGGTCTGCTTATTTCTGCAAATAGCGGTGCTTAAATTTAGTGGAATGCACAAGAATTTCACCTGGTCAGTACACTCCATGGTTCAGTTCAGCATTCCAGCTGAGACCACAATTATACGTGGTTATTCTGGAATGAGAGAACCTAACCCTGAATGGTGGCAACAAGAAAAATCCAGAGTGAACTCCATGAAATTTAAGCCTACCGGGAGGCCCTTTGCTCAGAGAAGCCTTTTGCTTTATTTTTCCTGATTTGTAAACCTTCTCACAACTTTGTCTTTTGCTGTGAACTAGTATATGTTTGTGATGTTCTATGAATCATTGAGATGTATAAAATTGCTTAACTTAAGCTTTTCAAGTTTTTTATGAAGACGAGTTTAATGTGAGTGTTCAACATGAGCGCTGGACTAGCGTGTGAACGTTTGGAATTTATTACATTGTGGCCTCAATTAACTGCATGAACCACTATAACAAGATACATAGTTGCTTATATGTCAAACAGCAAATTGTTGATTGTTAGCTGGTCGATAGCCTAGTGTTGAAGCGAGCTGAGCCAATGTGCCGCGTTTTGCGCAACTGCTTACAAGTGGGGTAGCACCAACAGTGTTTACAAGTACTTATGTATACGTCGGTATGAAGGTTCTCGAGCAGGTGCTCTATTTCATCAAAACACACACCGCTTCAGATGATAAACCGTGACAACTTATATCTTACCATGTCATATTCATGAAAAACTAGTGAGGACGCATCTGCTTTTGGCAACAATTACGATGGTTCTCACATGATTCACGGAACACAAAAGTAGCGATAGTTCCCATAGATGGATTCAAACAGAGTACTAGCCCCGGAGGGGTCGACAATGTGCAAGGTTCGGATAATTAGACACAATCCAAACTACTATTAAACACTAGCCGGGCAACTATTTCATGCCTCGATCTAATTTGGGCTGGACACAAGACGGACCTTGCCATGAACATCATCGAGGATGTCCCGCAGCAGCTCAATCCCGTGAACCTTCATGAAGACAACCTTGTGGCCTTGCCACTGATAAACTTGTTTGTGGAGGCATGCCACGTCATCTTCCTGCATAAGCTTGACAAGAACAAGATGCCTCACAAACGAAGGAGTAGCTTTGAACATCTTGTGCTTCAAGACACCCTGGACAACACGGTACGACAACGGTGAGGCTGGAATACAACTCTTCATTGGTATAACCGCAAATGGCTTCCGTGATCCAACAGCCTAAGAACTCTGTTTTCCCGGTCGTATGTTCGTGTCGTCCGCCTCATAGCGAGTGACATGTACAACCACACAATCCTTATGTCTCCGCATCGGGGCTCTAATTGAAACAGTAAACAAATTCTGAATTACTTTTCAAAGATAAGAAACACAAGTTATTTAAACCACTATGTATAGCATGGCATCGAAGCTAATAAAATTTTGCACTATTAATCACCACATACTTCCTTTTCTAAAAAAATCACCACATACTTAGATGAAAAACCACAATCGAGATCGGCAAAGAAGGAAATCACCTTGGGCAGCTCAGCGGGGGGGGGGGGGGACCCATCCTCGAAGGAGTAAAACTGCTCCTGCAGTGCCACAGGGGCTGTAACCTCAAACGGGGCGTTGACCATCTCTCAAGAGTGGCCGTGGCGTATCTAGGGTCGGCTCGGTGGTTGCCTCCATCTTCTTGGAGCTCTCTGTCTCGTGGGGATCAGCCTCCCGCGTCTGCTCCAATATCGGAAGATCTTTGCCTGGTTTTCATTGGTCCATCATGAAACTGATGAATACTAGGAGACCACTGAAAGGAAAACACAATCGCAATGACAATGAATCAAAAAAGAGAGTGAGGGTGATTCTTTGCTTTGCAAAAGTTCTTTTTTTCTAAACGAAAATATACCAACATCACGGATCCTCTTACCTTCCCTTCGCTCGGAGAGAAGAACAAAGGGCAGATGCGAAAAGTGTTGCCTTTCTTGAAGACGGTGAGGGAGAAGGGATTCAGCAAAGAGTGAAATGATGGTTGCTTCATCCACAAACTTGGACTGCGAGGAGGTGGGGTTTTTGTGATACGACGGCTCGTTCTTTGCCAAGGCCACGACTGGGTGACACTCCGCCTGACATCTTGCCTTCTAATTTGGTGGATGGAATTTGGGCCCTTGCCACTGCATGGCCCGTATGTCGGTGAACAAAAGTATAACGGCATTCAAGAGAGGGAGACGTTTCAATGACCTAGGAGGATCCGTAGCGGTAGAGTGTCTCCAATGCATTAGTAGTAATTGTTTTTCTAGGTAGTCAGTAGAGTGTCTCCACTGTACTAGTAGTAATTGTTTCTCTGGGCCCAAGACAAAACAGTCCACACTAGTAAATAGTAAAATCAATTCAAAAGCCCATATATTTACTGAATGAGAGGCGCTACCCACACCAAGCACACCGCCCCCCCCCCCCACAAAAAAACCTGGGTGCTCTTCTTCCTCCTCGCTCCCACCCACCTCACGTCATTTCGCTCCTCGTACCCCCAAATTCCTCACCTCACTCCTATAGAAAATCCCAGCTCCCTTCTTCCTCACTCCTACAGAAAACCCCCAGCTCCCCTTCTTCTTCTTCGTCAGACTACAACTAGGCTCGTCATTCGTTACTCTGCTCAAATCTGTGGCGCGACGTGACGCCTCGAGGAAAATGGAGTCGGTGACCCCTTAAGAAGATGAGGTTTCGCCAACGGCCGACGTCACAGATCCTGCACCGGCAAGCTGGAAGAAGCGGCGACCGCCCCACCAGATCCCAGAACTCAGAGAATCTCGGGTGGACCGCATCAGCGATCTCCGGACGCCGCCCTTGGGGAGATCATCTCGCTTCTCCCACCAAGGATTGCTGCCGCACCCAAGTCCTCTCAATTCGGTGGCGCCCTCTATGGCGCCGTGCTCCTTTAATCTCGATCGTCGTCAGCCATCTCTCTTCAATGATTTTGAAATCCCCAGAGCCATCATCTCCTCCCACCACGGCTCCGTTCAAAGCCTCTGCATCCCGTCATGCTACCTGAGCAAGCATACCATGCCCTACACGGTGGACGCCTGGCTGAAATCCCCTGGATTCACAGAACTACAGTTGCTTGAATTCTACTATTCCCCTGGAAATCACATACCACATACCGAACGCCATGAACTTGTGCCTCAGCACCGATGTTCTTCTCGCAGTTTTCGTCCTCTCTCCACATCGCCACCTTTGCTTGTTTGTGCTACCTACTGCATAATCTGGTACTAAACCTTCGACTCCCATTTCTCAAGAAATTTTCACTTGTGCTGGGTTCAGAGTATCGGAGGCCTCATTGCACAACATCATCCACTCCAGCTTGCCCTGCTACTGAGTGCTTGGTGCTTGTTTTCACAGTTAGAATCGGTTATCTCCAAATAAAGTCGCCTAACCTTGTAAGAATTAGAATTTATTTTGACGGAAGGCAGCTCATCATCCAAGATGCCCCTTCACTTCAAAGGTTGATCCTTGATTCTAGTTATTCACCGTTGCAAATAACCATCCTCTCTGCGCCTAAACTGGAGACCTTGGGTGTAATACATGATCTCTGTGCTCATTTCAATATGTTGTTTGGCTCCACAGTTCTTCAGGTACTTTATATTATCATCTACACTTGTAACCATAAGCTGCATTTTAAATTTCTGTGCATAATTTATATATCATCTTAGAGTACACATTTTGTACTAATATTATGTTCTATGCTCAATGAAGAGTTTCTCCATGGATGGCCTATCAATGGTGTTGGATTCTGTCAAGATCTTGTATATCCAAATGAATAGTTTTGATTTGAACAAGATTATTGGCTTGCTGCAATGCTTTCCATGTCTGGAGAAGTTGTATATAAAGGTGATAATTTCACGCACATTGGAAGCCCGCATATAGTGTACTAGAATTAACCGTTCAGCTTGTTGCTCTTTCGACACTCTTTTTTAGACCTTAAATGTTTTCAATCTTCATGTCTATTTAGGCAACAGGACGGGGTAAGAAAGTTATAACCAGTCGGTGGATTCGTAAGCATCTGGATTTTCTCACTTCTCATGAGATTCGATTGAAGACAATAACGCTAGAACGATATGTAGTCAACCGTGCAAACACAAGATTTGTCACATTCTTCCTACTGAATGCGAGGTTATTATTGTCCATCAGGCTTAAGTTTATTAGCAGCATGGTTTTGACGGATGGGTATGTCAAAGACCAAAAAAAGGAGTTTCAGGTGGGCAAAAGAGCTTCTGAACGTGCCGGGCTTCTATTTACAACATATTGTGGTCATAATCCAGTAAATTTTACGACCCAGGATGTTCATTCTATGGACCTGACCGATCCATTTGACCGTGATCGCCAAAACAGTCAGTAGTTAGATGTTGTTGCCCTTTTCAATCTGGGTTTTTTTGTAAACCTGATGAACAATTAACCCTCGTGCTTTTGTACAGTTTGTAAGCTGTAGTTAGATGTTCCTGCCCTTTTCAACTCGGCTGTGACTGTCATATTTTCTTTGAAACAAGGCAAATGGCTTGCCATTCGTTTAATTTAGAGTGAAATATTGTAACAAATCCCAACCAAGGGAAATAACATCACTCTCGCCGGCTGCTTGAGCTCACTGTGCATTACAGAAGCCAAGTGATTAGCCCCCACCAGCACCCACAAACTTATTTCAAACTAGCACATCAAATGGGTTGTAAAATTTTCATAGGAAAGGTTGCATGACCGTGATAGATTTGGATTCTGACATTTGGGACCCGCGAGGAAATAGCCTATCCAAGGTGGTGTCGACTTACTAGCCAGTCAACAAACTATTCTGCCTACCAGCCGTTGGATTGACATCCAACATCTGTCGTGTATCTTCTATCTCTTGTCTTCTTCTTTCTCCAAATTACCAAACCAAACCACCTGCCGGCTCACTTTGCTCCCGCCTCCCATGGCTGGCTGCGCCTCACGCCGCCCGTCGCACGTACCCTCCAATGTTGGCCAGTCCCTCCCTCTATTCCCCCACACGTCCTGTTATTCTCTGGCGACGTCAGCCCCAACACGCACCCGCGCCCGAACCAGTCAACCCTCGTACTCCCCTCCGCCTGCGACTGGACCGGCGCATGTTCAACGGCTCTTGTTCGTTCCATCCGAGGCCTCGCCGTTGTCCTCCGCCTTGCGGCCTTGGTTCACTCGCCGTGCGCGGTGCGCCACCCTCTTGCGTTGTCAACGTCGTCAACAACCGAGAGGAACAAGGAGATGAATGTACGTGGAGAGGATGACAGTAGGGACCCACCAGCGTCATGGCGATGCGCAAGCAAGTGCCTCTATAGTACAAGCCCAAAATTATGGTTCCTCCTAATGGTTGGACATCTGGGGCTCACGCCATTATCAACGTAGTCAATAAATGAGAGAATTACACTACGAGCGGCTGACACCAGGGACCCAGCAAGTCGCATAGTTTTTTTTAGGAACAAGTGGTTGTTATTTATACTAGTTTTAGTGATGGATCAGGGTAACAACGGGGCTGTGCGGGGGCTGTGGCCCGTCTAGCCAGGGTTTTATTTATGTTTACCACATCATGAGCCCAGTTGTGTTTTTTTCTTGCTGAAAATGGCTAGCCCAGTTCTAGTTTTTTAAAGAAATACCAAAACGAGGCCTACTTGCTTTTATCGGCCTCTTTGCTGCAAATCTTTCAAGACGAGGAGAGTTTCATTCGGTTTGCCCAGAAATGGGTTGTACATTTTTAAAACACATCAAACAGGAATTAGTTCAATTTTTTTTCATTACAAGATCTTAAATTCCATTGATTTTATGCATGGACAATTATTTGGATTTTATATTTATATAAATTATTTTTCAAAATAGTTTGAATGTGAATCGATATTTCTGGATTAAAAATAGTTGACCGCTTTTGAAATATGCAAAATTTCGTATACTTTTTAACCGTGGCCACAATATGGGGTGTAATGCTAACAAAAAGAAGATGGGCTCCAACAAAAATCTTAAGAATTAGCAAATGGGTTGTACATTATTATAAATAATGGCAGATGGGCTGTATGTTGTTTTCCACAGATTTGAGGCTAACTTGTGCGCCTACTACATGTTGACGCGTATGCTTTCATAAAAAAAAGGTTGACGCCTTTGCATAGCATACTGTCAACTTAGTGAACACACGAGGAGTGACTGTTGGATGTCCATCCAACGGCTGTCGTGCTTCTTCAATCTCTGCTCTTCATGCTCCAGCCGCTCAAACAAGCGTCGGCGGGACTGCCTGCTCCCTCCTCCCGCGGCCGGCTATGCTGCCGCGAAGGCCTCACGGCCCCACCATACTCCCATCGCTGGCCTAGCCATCCCTCTACTCACCCACGCATGCTATTATTCTTCGGCGACGGCGGGCAGACGGTAAACCTCGTACTCCTCCGGCGTGGGAAACAACTGCCGAGTATTCCACGGCTCCGTGTCGTTCCTTCCTAGGCCTCGCCGTCGTCCACCGCCTGGTGCTCTCGGCGCCGCCTGGTCAATATGGTCAATGAACGACATCCATCGGAAGTGGATCAGACGCGTGGAGAGGTGACGGATACCGGGTCCACGCATCGCAAGGAAATGCCTCCTTATTAGGCGCAAAATAATGATTCCTCCACCTGATAGCTAGGACCCATAGGAAGGGCCTCTGTATTTCACGAAAAAAACGTTCCCCCCACTGACAGGTCGGACCCACCAGCTATATCTTCGCACACAAGGAAGTGCCTCCTTATTACGCCCAAAAAATGAATACCCCCTGCTAGCTGGGACCCACCATATTGTTGGGCTGACTTGTGGGCCTACTAAGTTGACGGGGATGGAGGGCTTTGTCAACTTAGTCAACACTCCAGTGACCGTATGATGTCCATCCAACGGCCATAGTGCTTCTTCAACCTCTGGTCTTCTTGCTCCAGCCACCCAAAGCAGCGCCGGTCGTGCCGCCTGCTCCTTCCTCCTGTGGCCGGCTGTGCTACCGCGGAGGCCTCACCGCCCCATACTACTCCCACCACTGGGCAGGCCATCCCTCCACTCACCCACACCCCCTAGTATTCTGCGGCTCGGCAGCCTCACACATGACCGAACCGGTGAACGCTCGTACTCCTCTCCAGTGGGCTTCCACTGCAGCGTCTTGCCCGACCTTTGCGTCGTCCCCTTCCTAGGCCTCGCCGTCGTCAACCGCCATGGTGCTCTCGGCGCTGGCGTGGTCAATGTGGTCAACGACCGACTTCCATCGGAAGAAATCTTGACGTGGAGAGGCGGCATTTGGGTCCACGGCAGCGGCAAGGAAGTGCCTCCTTATTACGCGGAAAATCATTATTCCTCCACTGACAGCGAGGACCCACCGGACGGGCCACCAGTATTTTTGCGAAAAATCATTTCCCACGACTCTTTGGGACCCACCGGACGGGCCACCGTATTTCGAGAAAAAACGTTCCCGCCGCTGTCAGCTCGGACCCATCGGAAGTGCCTCCTTATTACGCACAAAAAAATGAATACTCCCCCGGCTAGCTGGGACCCACCTTGGTGGGAGGCTGACTTGTGGGCCTACTAAGTTGACAGGGACGAAGGACTTTGTCAACTTAGTCAATATGAACGATTCTAGCTCCAGTGACCGTACGATGTCCATCAAATTGGCCGTAGTGCTTCTTCAACCTCTGGTCTTCTTGCTCCAGCCGCCCAAAGCAGCGCTGGTCGTGTCGCATGCTCCTGCCTCCCGTGGCCGGTTGTGCTGCCGCAGAGGCTCACCGCCCCCTACTATTCCCATCGCTGGCCAGACCCTGCGACGACGGCAGCCTCACACCGCAGCCGAACCTTTGAACCCTCGTACTCCTCTTCACGCGTGCTTCCACTGTCGCGTCTTCCCCGGCTCCACGTTGTCCCCTTCCTAGGCCTCGCCGTCGTCCACCGCCGTGGTGCTCTCCGCGCGGCGTGGTCAACGTGGTCAAGGAACGACTTCCATCGGAAGAGTCGGTCACGATGGAGAGGCGACAAGCGGGTCCACGGCCACGGGCCAGTTTTTGTGATTTGCCAAGTAAGTCGCTTTATCGGGCTGTTGGGCTGTAAATCTTTCAAGGCGAGGAGAGCTTTCATTAATTTGGCCGAGAAAATGGCCCATCAGTAATGAGAAATGGGTTGTACATTTTTAAAACACATCAAACCGGCAATTAGTTTCAAATATCTTTTATTTTATTTCAAGATTTTAAATTACATTAATTTTTATGCATGGAGAATTTGTTGGATTTTATATTGATATACATTTATTTTTAAAATCAGTTTGAATGTGAGTCGGAATTTCGGGATTAAAAACAGTTCGGACCGCTTTTGAAATATGCAAAATTTCGTATAATTTTTTAACCGTGGCCACAATATGGGCTGTAATGCTAACAAAAAGAATATTGGCTCAAAAAAACCTTAAGAATTAGCAAATGGGCTGTAAATTATTAGAAATAATGGCAGATGGGTTGTATGTTGTTTTCCACAGATTTGAGGCTTTCCTAAAAAAAAGGTTGACACACAAGCAGCGACTGTTGGATGTCCATCCAACGGCCGTCATGCTTCTTCAATCTCTGTTCTTCCTGCTCCAGCCGCTCAAACAAGCGCCGACGGGACTGCCTGCTCCCTCCTCCCTTGGCCGTCAGTTCTGCCGTCTGCAGCCTCACCGCCCACCGTACTACGATCATGGCCTAGCCATCCCTCTACTCACCCACACCTCTTTGTTATTCTCCGTGCGGCAGCGGCAGACGAACCAAGAAACCCTCGTCAGATCATACTCCTCCGCGTGGGAAACAACTGCCGAGTCTTCCCTGCCTCCGTGTGATCCCCTTCCTAGGCCTCGCCGTCGTCCAACGCCATGGTGCTCTCGGCGCGGCGTGGTCAATGTGGTCAACGACCGACTTCCATCGGAAGAGTACTGCGCGTGGAGACGCTGACAGCTGGGTCCACAGCCGCAGCAAGGAAGTGCCTCCACCTGACAGCGGGGACCCACCGGACGGGCCACCATATTTAGCGAAAAAGACGTTTCCCCCTGACTGCTGGGACCCACCAGCTACACCTTCGCACGCAAGGAAGTGCGTCCGGGCAAAAAAAAAACAAAACGATTCGCCCCCCTGACTGCTGGGACCCACCAGCTACATCTTCACACGCAAGGAAGTGCGTCCGGGCAAAAAAAAACGATTCGCCCCCCCTTACTGCTGGGACCCACCAGCTACATCTTCGCACGCAAGGAAGTGCATGACAGTCGGGACCCACCTAGTCGAAGCGTATGTAGCGTTGTCATTCTCGTCATGACGTATGCGTACATATATCTTGGTCGATGTAGAGAGCGGCGCGTCGTAGTAGAGGCGCGTCGTGTCGTAGTAGAGGCGCCGTACATAGCATGTACACGCACGTCTGCGCCGTGGTGCAAGAAAGAAAATCTGACCCGCGTCATTACATACGGACAGGGTCTCGAACGCCTACTCGCGCATACGTACAGCCAGGGCTCGTGTACATGGCTGGGTCGGAACGGAGAAATAGCATCGTCGTCGTGTTCATGGGGAGGCAACGGAATGCGTCGTGTTCATCGGGAGGCAACGGAACGCGTGGGAGCCATCCGGCTGGGTCGGAACGGAATGCGTGGTCGTGTTCATCGGGAGGGCTTGGGCCGGAACAGGCGATGGAAAGCGAGACTGGCGTCTTGCTGGCGGAGGAAACAGACCTCCTACGTTGAACGGGTCCTGTTGATCGGGAGGGTGTGTCGTCTGCAAAAGCGGAGAAGCGGACCTCCCTACGGTCGAAGCAGGGTCCTGTTGATCGGGAAGGGTGTGGCGTCTGGCAAAAGCGGAGGAAAGCGGACCTCCTACGATCGAAGCAGGGGGTCCTGTTGATCGGGAGGGTGTGACGTATCAAAAAGCAGACGAAACGGACCTCCCTACGGTCGAAACGGGGTCCTGTTCATCGCGAGGGTGTGGCGTACGCCAGCAGGACTCCACGGGATACTGTTCATCTCCACCGTCAACCTCCTCCAGCCTCCACGGGCTACCGTCGACCTCCTCCAGCCTCCACGGGCTCCTGTCATCCAGCCTCCACCGCGCTACTCCACCGGCTACTGTTCAACCACCCCTCCACCGTCACCTGTTCATCCAGCCCTCCACACGACGGGGTCCTGTTCAACCACCCCTCCACGGGCACCCCTCCACCGTCTACTGTTCATCCAGCCCTCCACCACACCACGGGTCATGTTCATCCAGAGGCAACGCCACCGCTCCTTGCTCATCCACCCCCCGCAACGCTCCTGTTCATCCCAGGCAGCATCGATTGGCTTGATTAGTAGCAGCAGCGAAGAATCGCTTCGATCGGGTTCGATTAACAGCCATCGATCGATCGCTCGGGTTCGATAACGCGTAACTGCGGTAACCGCTCGGGTTGATTAGAGCCCAATGCCTCGCTCGGGTTCGATTAGAGCCAACGCCTCACACACACGCAGCAGCGTACGTGTACGAGAGAAACGCGCATCGCTCGGCCCCCGACCTCCCACCGTAACCGGGAACTCCCCAAAATTTTCCTCCCCCTCGCTTCTACCATGGTTTTTTCCGTCATGGACGGCCCAAAGAATGTCATGCAGTTGCGTCTCCGGCCCGCCCAGGACGAAAAGCCCATTTTCTGTCATGATTTTTTTGTCATAGAAGTAGGAGCCCACCACATCTATGATGATACCGGGTTTTGTCACAATTATCGTCATAGAAGTGTCATATGTATGACAGAAAAAATTTCGTTCGGCCCAAAATGTCACGGATGTGTCTTTTTTTTGTAGTGTCCATTATCACTAAACTCACATTGATAGGGAAGGTGTTTCTTAGGGTTTTTAGAACAACAAGTAAAATCATATATTTCACATAAATTCCAAGCATAGCATTGCAAACGATGAATTTGACCCAATAAAAGTTTCCTTTTTCAGATATACGATTATCGCATATAACAAGCATGCTCATCTAAAGATTTGCCCTCAACTAAGCTAGTTGGGGTTTCAAAGACCTGACACATAGGGATCGAAGATGATCCAAGTAATAAGCTTCAGGAGTGTGATAGATTTTGAGTGGTTCTTCAACCACTGGTTTAGTAGGTACAACTATTTTTTTTGGTATTTTGCGTTTCCTACCCATAACAAAACATAGAAAACAACTAAGAACAGCAAATAAAAATTACTTAGCGATAAAGCAAACACGCACACACAAGAATATTCACCCCACGCTATTGCTCCCCGGCAACGGCGCCAGAAAAAGGTCTTGATAACCCACAAATAAAGGCGATCAATTGTAGCCTCTTTCGATAAGTAAGAGTGTCGAACCCAACGAGGAGCTAAAGGTAGAACAAATATTCCCTCAAGTTCTATCGACCACCGATACAACTCTACGCATGCTTAACGTTCGCTTTACCTAGAACAAGTATGAAACTAGAAGTACTTTGTAGGTGTTTTGGATAGGTTTGCAAGATAATAAAGAGCGCGTAAATAAAAATTAGGGGTTGTTTAGATAAAGACACAACTAAATTAGTTTTAGTAGAGAGCTTGTTGTCACGAGAAAGTTATTTGTCCCTAGGCAATCGATAACTAGACTGGTAATCATTATTGCAATTTTATTTGAGGGATGTGCATAAGCTAACAAACTTTCTCTACTTGGATCATATGCACTTATGATTGGAACTCTAGCAAGCATCCGCAACTACTAAAGATCATTAAGGTAAAACCCAACCATAGCATTAAAGCATCAAGTCCTCTTTATCCCATACGCAAACAACCTACTTACTCGGTGCAGGCTTACATCCGACGCCACCCACCATAAGCAAATCATGAACATATTGCAAACCCTACAACGGGAATCCCTCACGCTTGCGCGACACGGAGAGCACCATAGGACAGCACCAATAATAAAACATGCAACTCAAACCAATCTTGATCATCAATTAACCCATAGGACAAAACGGATCTACTCAAACCAATCTTGATCATCAATTAACCCATAGGACAAAACGGATCTACTCAAACATCATAGGATAGCCATACATCATTGGGAAATAATATATAGCGTTGAGCACCATGTTTAAGCAGATATTGAGATTACAGCGGGTAAGAGAGAGGTTACACCGCTGCATAGAGAGAGGGAAGAGTTGGTGATGATGGTGGTGAAGTTGTTGGTGAAGATTGCGGTGATGATGATGGCCACGGCAGCATTCCGGCGCCACCGGAAGAGAAGGGGAGAGGGGGCCCCTTCGTCTTCTTCTTTCTTGACCTCCTCCCTAGATGGGAGAAGGGTTTCCCCTCTGGTCCTTGGCCTCCATGGCGTGGGAGGGGCGAGAGCCCCTCCGAGATTGGATCGGTCTCTCTGTCTCTCTATGTTTATGCGTTCTATATGCTGCCCTTTCACCATTTTGTATATATATGGAGATCCGTAACTTCGGTTGGAATGAAATCTTCGCCGTGATTTTTTCCTAAAAATTAGCTTTCTTGCGGCCGAAGAAGGGCATCAACCGCCTTACAGGGGGGCCACGAGGGCCAAGGGCGCGCCCAGGTGGTGGGGCGCGCCCCCTGCCTCGTGCCTCCCTCGGGCATCGTCTCACGTGGATTTTCCTTCCCATATTCTCCGAATATTCCAAAAATAATCTCCATCTGCTTTTATCCTGTTTGGACTCCGTTTGATATGGATATTCTGCAAAACAAAAACATGCAACAAACAGGAACTGGCACTGGGCACTGGATCAATATGTTAGTCCCCAAAAATAGTATAAAACGTAGCCAAAAATATATGAAAGTTGTAGAATATTGGCATGGAACAATCAAAAATTATAGATACGACGGAGATGTATCACCTAGTAGCAAATCCTTTTGATGAGGGCTATAGGTGTTGGGGAACGCAGTATTTCAAAAAAAATCCTACGATCACGCAAGATCTATCTAGGAGATGCATAGCAACGAGAGTGGAGAGTGTGTCTACGTACCCTCGTAGACCGAAAGCGGAAGCGTTAAGTAACACGGTTGATGTAGTCGAACGTCTTCGCGATCCAACCGATCAAGTACCGAACGCACGGCACCTCCGCGATCTGCACATGTTCAGCTCGATGACGTCCCTCGAACTCTAAATCCAGCTAAGGCCGAGGGAGAGTTCCGTCAGCACGACGGCATGGTGACGGTGATGATGAAGTTACCGGCGCAGGGCTTCGCCTAAGCACTACGACGATATGACCGAGGTGTAAAATTGTGGAGGGGGCACTGCACACGGCTAAGAGATTGTCTATTGTGCTATTGGGGTGCCCCCTGGCCACGTATATAAAGGAGGGAGGGAGAGAGGAGGCCGGCCAGGTTTGGGTGCGCCAGGGAGGGAGTCCTACTTGGACTCCTAGTCCAATTAGGATTCGGCCCCTTCCTTTTCCTTTCTTCCACCGGAGGGAAAGGTAAGGGAGAGAGAGGGGAAGGAAAGAGGGGGGCCGGCCCCTCCCCTAGTCCAATTCAGTTTGGGCAAGGGGAGGGGTGCCCCTCTCACGTGGCCCTTTCTCCTCTCCTCCAATAAGGCCCACTAGGCCCAATACTTCTCCCGGGGGGTTCTGGTAACCTCCCGGTACTCCGGAAAAATGCTCGAACCACTCGGAACCATTCTGATGTCCAAATGCAACCTTCCAATATATGAATCTTTATCTATCGACCATTTCGAGACTCCTCGTCATGTCCGTGTTCTCATCCGGGACTCCGAACAAACTTCGGTACATCAAATCACATAACTCATAATACAAATCGTCATCGAACGTTAAGCATGCGGACCCTGCGGGTTCGAGAACTATGTAGACATGACCAAGACACATCTCCAGTCAATAACCAATAGCATAACCTGGATGCTCATATTGGCTCCTACATATTCTACGAATATCTTTATCGGTCAAACCGCATAACAATATATGTTGTTCTCTTTGTCATCGGTATGTTACTTGCCCGAGATTCGATCGTCGGTATCATCATACCTAGTTCAATCTCGTTACCGGCAAGTCTCTTTACTCGTTCCGTAATGCATCATCCCATGACTAACTCATTAGTCACATTGCTTGCAAGGCTTGTAGTGATGTGCATTACCGAGAGGGCCCAGAGATACCTCTTCGATACACGGAGTGACAAATCCTAATCTCGATCTATGCCAACCCAACAAACACCTTCGGAGACACCTGTAGAGCATCTTTATAATCACGCAGTTACGTTGTGACGTTTGATAGCACATAAGGTGTTCCTCCGGTATTCGGGAGTTGCATAATCTCATAGTCTGAGGAACATGTATAAGTCATGAAGAAAGCAGTAGCAATGAAACTGTAACGATCATAATGCTAAGCTAACAAATGGGTCTTGACCATCGCATCCTTCTCTAATGATGTGATCCCATTCATCAAATGACAACACATGTCTATGGTCAGTAAACATAACCATCTTTGATTAACAAGCTAGTCAACTACAGGCATACTAGGGACACTCTGTTTTGTCTATGTATTCACACATGTACTAAGTTTCCGGTTAATACAATTCTAGCATGAATAATAAACATTTATCATGATATAAGGAAATATAAATAACAACTTTATTATTGCCTCTAGGGCATATTACCTTCAGTCTCCCACTTGCACTAGAGTCAATAATCTAGTTCACATCGCCATGTGATTTAACACCAATAGTTCACATTACCATGTGATTAGTTCACATCGCCATGTGAATAATACCCAAAGGGTTTTTACTAGAGTCAATAATCTAGTTCACATCGCTATGTGATTAACACCCAAAGAGTACTAAGGTGTGATCATGTTTTGCTTGTGAGAGAAGCTTAGTCAATGGGTCTGTCACATTCACAACCGTATGTTGATGTCTACTACGCAACCTTCTCCTTGTAGACGTTGTTGGGCCTCCAAGTGCAGAGGTTTATAGGATAGTAGCAAATTTCCCTCAAGTGGATGACCTAAGGTTTATCAATTCGTGGGAGGCGTAGGATGCAGATGGTCTCTCTCAGGCAACCCTGCAACCAAATAACAACGAGTCCCTTGTGTCCCCAACACACCCAATACAATGGTAAATTGTATAGGTGCACTAGTTCAGCGAAGAGATGGTGATACAAGTGCAATATGGATGGTAGATATAGGTTTTTGTAATCTGAAAATATAAAAACAGCAAGGTAACTAATGATAAAAGTGAGCACAAATGGTATTGCAATGCGTTGAAACAAGGCCTAGGGTTCATACTTTCACTAGTGCAAGTTACATCAACAATAATAACATAATTGGATCATATAACTATCCTCAATATGCAACAAAGAGTCACTCCAAAGTCACTAATAGCGGAGAACAAACGAAGAGATTATGGTAGGGTACGAAACCACCTCAAAGTTATCCTTTCTGATCGATCTATTCAAGAGTCCGTAGTAAAATAACATGAAGCTATTCTTTCCGTTCGATCTATCATAGAGTTCGTACTAGAATAACACCTTAAGACACAAATCAACCAAAACTCTAATGTCACCTAGATATTCCAATGTCACCTCAAGTATCCGTGGGTATGATTATACGATATGCATCACACAATCTCAGATTCATCTATTCAAACCAACACAAAGTACTTCAAAGAGTGCCCCAAAGTTTCTACCGGAGAGTCAAGATGAAAACGTGTGCCAACCCCTATGCATAGGTTCATGGGCGGAACCCGCAAGTTGATCACCAAAACATACATCAAGTGGATCACGTGAATATCCCATTCTCACCACAGATAAGCACATGCAAGACATACATCAAGTGTTCTCAAATCCTTAATGCTCAATCCGATAAGATAACTTCAAAGGGAAAACTCAATCCATTACAAGAGAGTAGAGGGGGAGAAACATCATAAGATCCAACTATAATAGCAAAGCTCGTGATACATCAAGATCGTGTCGAATCAAGAACACGAGAGAGAGAGAGAGAGATCAAACACATAGGGTGAACTACTCCCTCAGCCCCGAGGGTGAACTACTCCCTTCCCGTCATGGAGAGCGCCGGGATGATGAAGATGGCCATCGGTGAGGGATCGCCCCTCCGATAGGGTGCCGAAACATGGTCCCGATTGGTTTTTGGTGGCTGCAGAGGCTTGCGACGGCGGAACTGCCGATCTATTTTGTTCCTCGATGTTTTTAGGGTATATGGGTATATACAGGCGAAAGAAGTCGGTAAGGGGGGCCATGAGGGGCCCAGGAGGGTGGGGGCGCGCCCAGGGGGGCAAGCGCGCCTCCCTGCCTCGTGGCCACCTCGAAGCTTCCCTGACTTCAACTCCAAGTCTCCTGGATTACGTTCGTTCCAAAAATCACACTCCCGAAGGTTTCACTCCGTTTGGACTCTATTTGTATTCCTTTTCTACAAAACACTGAAACAAGAGAAAAAACAGAAACTGGCACTGGGCTCTGGGTTAATAGGTTAGTCCCAAAAATAATATGAAAGTGTTTAGTAAAGCCCATAAACATTCAAAACAGATAATATAATAGCATGAATACTTCATAAATTATAAATACGTTGGAGACGTATCAGCATCCACAAGCTTAATTCCTGCTCGTCCTCGAGTAGGTAAATGATAGAAGAAAGAGTTTATGAAGTGCGAATGCTAGCAAGTGCATAAGTTCGATCAATGATAGTTCCAATCACTTTTTATAGCATCATTATATATCATAAAAGTAGCTCATATCATAAAGCTTCTCATGATCAAGTAACAAACTATTCACATGTTAAAGTATAGATCATAAACTTTCTTGAAAACTAACAAACCGTGTTATTAGTCATCAAACAATTACAATTCATCTTATTTTCAGGAAGAGTCTATGTCGGAGCTTTGATTCAGCAAACTTCACATACTCAACTATCATGTAGTCTTCCATGATTTCTACCACTCAAAGCATATTTTTAGAACAAATAGTATTCATCGAACACAGAGAAAGATAGGGGCTTAATGTTTCGCCTCCCAACCTTTTACCTCAAGGGTGATGTCAACAATAATAATTCATGCTCAAATATATTTGAATGGTCATATATGCTTAGATCTTTCCATCACATGATGCTTGCCAACTAAAGAGTGGGTTGGAATGAGAAGGAATACTACTGACTCTTGCATAAAAGTAAAAGATAGGCCCTTCGCAGAGGGAAGCAGGGATTTGCAGAGATGCCAGAGCTCGAAGCTAAAACAGAGCTGAAAATAATTTTGAGAGGTATGCTTTCATTGTCGACATAAAGACCAAGAGTTCCCAATATCTTCCATACTAGATACATTATAGACGGTTCCCACGCAGAAAGGTAAAGTTTTTACTCCCCCTCCACCAACATTCACACTACACGGCTTGTCCGAAACAACAGGTGCCGTCCAACTATCAACATTACTGGGGGAGTTTTGTTTAAATTATTTGTGATTTTGTTTTTGATCCTGTGATCATAGTACTGGGCATCCCAGTTACCAGTCATTTTCTCGTGAATGATGAGCGGAGTCCACTCATCATGAGAATAATCCACCTAGCATGGAAGATACTGACAGCCCCTAGTCGCTACATGAGCGATTCGGGCATACAAAACAGATTATTATTTGAAGGTTTATAGTTTGGCGCATGCAAATTTACTTGGAACGGCAGGTCAATACCGCATATATGTAGATATGGTGGACACTCATGGAACAAACTTGGTTCAAGGAATTTGGATGCACAAGCAGTATTCCCGCTTAGTACAGATATTTTGGCTAGCAAAGGATTCTAAATAGCAAGCACCACATGTTAGAGGATCCATAACAATATAACTTCTATACAAATATACCGAAGCATAACTCATTATGTTGTATTCCTTGTGAAACTTCAACTAATTTGCTTAGGTTTGAAAATAATTAATGGGGCTCACAATCATATAATATGTCCAAGATGGTATATTTATATGTGAAATCTCTCTTCCTTCAATATTCTACCATGAATTGTTCAAGCGACCAATACAATGTTTGCTAACCTTCAATAAATTTACCACATCTACTTCTTATATGTGAAGGCATTACTCCCCATGGGAAAGGCATATGAAACATATATAATTTCAGATTTATGATATTCAAATCATTCAACCATTTACTCATAGGATATAAGTGAAGCACACGAGTAAATGACAAACTACTCCAAAAAGATATAAATGAAGATCAATGAGTAGTTAAATAATTATGTAGCTATGTGAAGACTCTCTCTCATTTAAGAATTTCAGATCTTGGGATATTATTCAAACAACAAGAAAAACTAAAGAAAATAAAATGACGCTCCAAGCAAAACACATATCATGTGGTGAATAAAAATATAGCTCCAAGTAAAGTTACCGATGAACGAAGACGAAAGAGGGGATGCCATCCGGGGCATCCCCAAGCTTATACGCTTGGTTATCCTTGAATATTACCTTGGGGTGCCTTGGGCATCCCCAAGCTTAGGCCCTTGCCACTCCTTATTCCATAGTCCATCGAATCTTTACCCTAAACTTGAAAACTTCACAACACAAAACTTAACAGAAGATCTCGTGAGCTCCGTTAGCGAAAGAAAACAAAACACCACTTCAAGGTACTGTAATGAACTCATTCTTTATTTGTATTGGCACTAAATCTACTGTATTCCAACTTCTCTATGGTTTATAAACTATTTTACTAGCCATAGATTCATCAAAATAAGCAAACAACACAAGAAAAATAGAATCTGTCAAAAACAGAACAGTCTGTAGTAATCTGTAAATAACGCAAACTTCTGGATATAAAAAAATTCTACCAAAATAGGACGACCTAGATAATTTGATTATTGATCTGCTGCAATTGGAATCAGTATTTTATCATGTTCTGGTGATTTTAAACAATTATTTTCGTGAACAGAAAGTTTCTGGAATTTTCAGCAAGATCAAATAACTATCATCCAAGAAGATCCTATAGGTCTTACTTGGCACAAACATTAATTAAAACATAAAACCACATCTAACCAGAGGCTAGATCAAAAATTAATTACTAAACAGAACCAAAAAGAAAGAAAAAAAATTGGGTTGCCTTCCAACAAGCGCTTAAGTTTAACGCTCCTAGCTAGGCATGATGATTTCAACGATGCTCACAGAAAAGATAAGAATTAAAACATAAAGAGAGCATCATGAAGAATATGACTAGCACATTTAAGTCTAACCAAATTCCTATGCATAGGGATTTTGTGAGCAAACAACTTGTGGAAACAATAATCAACTAGCATAGAAAGGCAAAACAAGCATAACTTTAAAACTTTAAGCACAAAGAGAGGAAACTTGATATTATTGCAATTCTTACGAGCATATGTTCCTCCCTCATAATAATTTTCAGTAGCATCATGAATGAATTCAACAATATAACCAGCACCTAAAGCATTCTTTTCATGGCCAAAATCACTATTCTGACCTTGTTTGGAAACTATGACACAAAATGAACTCTGAACGAAATTATTTCACAATCTGACCATTTTCGCAACGCCACAGACCGTGGCGTTTCTCCTACACATAGAAACGTCGAGCTAGTCAGCATTTCTGCTTCACATGAAAACGCCGAGCTAGCTCACGTTGCTGCCCAGGCCGAACTAGCATCGATAGCTAACGTGGTATGTTGGAAACGCCAAGGCCGCTGGCGTTTCCAGCTTGTCTACAAACGCCAGGGGGCATGGCGTTTCTGGCCTTGATACAGTGGCCGCATGCAGCGGCGGCAGAGGCCTATGCCGGGCTGTAGAAAACAGTCTCATGCTGCACATGCATGCTTGCCGCCAGGAATCATTGGATCATGTTGTGAATAATGGTTACCTATTTTTACTTTACCACTACGTGCCATTGCATGCTCCTATTTTTTTCACCAATACGTGCCATTGCATGCTTTTTTTTTCACCAATACGTGCCATTGCATGCTCCTTTTTCTTTGCTTTGCATGTAAGAAGTAGACCGTGGCGATTCTGCCAGTCCAGTAGCAACCCGTGAAAGCATGCATGTCTACCAACCTATAGCCTAGCCTGCAAGAAGTAGACTGTGGTGCAGCGCATTGTTAGCAGCCGTGCAAGCATGCATGTCCACCAGCCTACAGCCTAGCCTACAAGGCGCATTATTTGCAGCATGAGCGTCGGACTGTTTTCCATCGACCGACATAGGCCCCGCTGTATCAAGGCCAGAAATGCCATGCCCTCTGGCATTTGTAGACAAGTTAGAAACGCCAACGGTCCTGGCGTTTCCAGCATGCCACGTCAGCGAGCGACGCCAGCTCGGCCTGGGCAGCAACGCGAGCTAGTTCGGCATTTCTATGTGGAGCAGAAACGCGACCTTGCTCGGCGTTTTTATGTTGAGCGGTAACGCCGCGGGCTGTGGCGTTGCTAAAAGGGTTAGATCGTGAAATACTTTCATATTGAGTTCAGTTTGCGACAAAGATTGCTCATAAGGTCATAACAGTGATTTTGTCCTCTTTTCATGATCTACTTGCATAGAAATTTTATTACTTTTCACATAAGCAAATTTCTTCTCATGAATAATAGTGGGAGCAAACTCAACAAAATAACTATCATGTGAAGCATAATCCAATTGAAAATTAAAATCATGATGACAAGTTTCATGGTTATCTTTATTCTTTATAGCATACGTGTCATCACAATAATCATCATAAATAGGAGGCATGCTTTCATCATAATAAATTTGCTCATCAAAACTTGGGGGACAAAACATATCATCTTCATCAAACATAGCATCCCCAAGCTTGTGGCTTTGCATATCATTAGTATCATGGATATTCATAGAATTCATACTAACAACATTGCAATCATGCTCATCATTCAAATATTTAGTGCCAAACATTCTAATGCATTCTTCCTCTAGCAATTGAGCACAATTATCGGAATCCTTATTTTCACGGAAGGCATTAAAAAGATGAAGCATATGAGGCACCCTCAATTCCATTTTTTGTAATTTTCTTTTATAAACTAAACTAGTGATAAAATAAGAAGCTAAAAGATTCGAATGTAAGATCTAAAGATATACCTTAAAGCACTCACCTCCCGACAGCAGTATAAAAGAGCTTGATGTCTACTACGCAACCTTCTCCTTGTAGACGTTGTTGGGCCTCCAAGTGCGGAGGTTTGTAGGACAGTAGCAAATTTCCCTCAAGTGGATGACCTAAGGTTTATCAATCCGTAGGAGGCGTAGGATGAAGATGGTCTATCTCAAGCAACCCCGCAACCAAATAACAAAGAGTCTCTTGTGTCCCCAACACACCCAATACAATGGTAAATTGTATAGGTGCACTAGTTCAGCGAAGAGATGGTGATACAAGTGCAATATGGATGGTAGATATAGGTTTTTGTAATCTGAAAATATAAAAACAGCAAGGTAAATAATGAAAAAGTGAGCATAAACGCTATTGCAATGCGTTGAAACAAGGCCTAGGGTTCATACTTTCACTAGTGCAAGTTCTATCAACAACAATAACATAATTGGATCATATAACTATCCCTCAACATGCAACAAAGACTTGAAGGAAATATGCCCTAGAGGCAATAATAAAGTTATTATTTATTTCCTTATTTCATGATAAATGTTTATTATTCATGCTAGAATTGTATTAACCGAAAACATGATACATGTGTGAATACATAGACAAACATATAGTCACTAGTATGCCTCTACTTGACTAGCTCATTAATCAAAGATGGTTATGTTTCCTAACCATAGACATGTGTTGTTATTTGATTAACGGGATCACATCATTAGGAGAATAATGTGATTGACATGACCCATTCCGTTAGCCTAGCACTTGATCGTTTAGTATATTGCTATTGCTTTCTTCATGACCTATACATGTTCCTGTAACTATGAGATTATGCAACTCCGTTTACGGAGGAACACTTTGGTGCTACCAAACGTCACAACGTAATCGGGTGATTATAAAGGAGTACTACAGGTGTCTCCAAAGGTACATGTTGGGTTGGCGTATTTCGAGATTAGGTTTTGTCACTCCGATTGTCGGAGAGGTATCTCTGGGCCCTCTCGGTAATACACATCACATAAGCCTTGCAAGCATTGCAACTAATAAGTTAGTTGCGAGATGATGTATTACGGAACGAGTAAAAAGAGACTTGCCAGTAACGAGATTGAACTAGGTATTGGATACCGACGATCGAATCTCGGGCAAGTAACATACCGATGACCGGGGAACAACGATGTCGTTATGCGGTTTGGTGATAAAGATCTTCAGAGAATATGTAGGAACCAATATGGGCATCCAGGTTCCGCTATTGGTTATTGACCGAGAATAGTTCTAGGTCATGTCTACATAGTTCTCGAACCCGTAGGGTCCGCACGCTAACGTTACGATGATGCTTTATTATGAGTTTATAAGTTTTGATGTACCGAAGATTGTTGAGTCCGGATGTGATCACGGACATGACGAGGAGTCTCGAAATGGTTGAGACATAAAGATTGATATATTGGAAGCCTACATTTGGATATCGGAATGGTTCCGGTGAAATCGGGATTTTACCGAACACCGGGGTTACGGAACCCTCCGGGGATAATGGGCCTTAGTGGGCCATGAGGGAGAAGAGGAGAGCTGCCGGCAGGGGCAGGCCGCGCCCTCCTCCCCTAGTCCGAATAGGACAAGGAGAGGCGGCGCCCCCCTTCCTCTTTCCCCTCCCCCCTTTCCTTCTCCAACAAGGCAAGAGGAGCGAGTCCTACTCCCGGTGGGAGTAGGAGTCCTCCAGGCGCACCCCTTGGGGGCCGGCCGCACCTCCCCTCCCTCCTTTATATACGGGGGCAAGGGGGCACCCCATAACACACAAGTTTATCTTCGTGATCGTTCCTTAGCCGTGTGCGGTGCCCCCCTCCGCCATATTCCACCTAGGTCATATCGTCGCGGAGTTTAGGCGAAGCCCTACGCCGGTAGAGCATCATCATCGTCACCACGCCGTCGTCTTGACGGAACACATCCCGACACTTTATTGGATCGGAGTCCGGGATCGTCATCAAGCTGAACGTGTGCTTTGAACTCGGAGGTGCCATACGTTCGGTACTTGGATTGGTCGGATCGTGAAGACGTACGACTACATCAACCGCGTTGTCATAACGCTTCCGCTTACGGTCTACGAGGGTACGTGGACAATACTCTCTCCTCTCGTTGCTATGCCATCACCATGATCTTGCGTGTGCGTAGGAAATTTTTTGAAATTACTATGCTCCCCAACAGTGGCATCCGAGCCTGGTTTTATGCGTAGATGTCATATGCACGAGTAGAACACAAGTAAGTTGTGGGCGATACAAGTCATACTGCTTACCAGCATGTCATACTTTGGTTCGGCGGTATTGTGAGATGAAGCGGGCCGGACCGACATTACGCCAGACGCTTACGCTGAGACTGGTTTCACCGCTGCGAGCACTCGTTGCTTAAAGGTGACCGGGCGGGTGTCTCTCTCTCACTTTAGTTGAACCGAGTGTGGCTACGCCCGGTCCTTGCGAAGGTTAAAACAGCACTAACTTGACGAACTATCGTTGTGGTTTTAATGCGTAGGTAAGAACGGTTCTTGCTCAGCCCGTAGCAGCCACGTAAAATTTGCAACAACAAAGTAGAGGACGTCTAACTTGTTTTTGCAGGGCATGTTGTGATGTGATATGGTCAAGACGTGATGCTATATTTTATTGTATGAGATGATCATGTTTTGTAACCGAAATTATCGGCAATGGCGAGAGCCATATGGTTGTCGCTTTATTGTATGAAATGCAAACGCCCTGTAATTGCTTTACTTTATCACTAAGCGGTAGCGATAGTCGTAGAAGCAATAGATGGCGTAACGACAACGATGCTACGATGGAGATCAAGGTGTCGCGCCGGTGACGATGGTGATCACGACGGTGCTTCGGAGATGGAGATCACAAGCACAAGATGATGATGGGCATATCATATCACTTATATTGATTGCATGTGATGTTTATCCTTTATGCATCTTATCTTGCTTTGATTGATGGTAGCATTATAAGATGATCTCTCACTAAATATCAAGAAGTGTTCTCCCTGAGTATGCACCGTTGCGAAAGTTAAATGCGTCTTTGAGACACCACGTGATGATCGGGTGTGATAGGCTCTACGTTCAACTTCTAGCGGGTGCAAAACAGGTTGCACGCGGAATACTCAGGTCAAACTTGACGAGCCTAGCATATACAGATATGGCCTCGGAACACGGAGACCGAAGGTCGAACGTGAATCATATAGTAGATATGATCAACATAGTGATGTTCACCATTGAAACTACTCCATCTCACGTGATGATCGGACATGGTTTAGTTGATTTGGATCACGTAATCACTTAGATGACTAGAGAGATGTCTATCTAAGTGGGAGTTCTTAAGTAATATGATTAATTGAACTTTAATTTATCATGAACTTAGTCCTGGTAGTATTTTGCAAATTATGTTGTAGATCAATAGCTCGAGTTGTTGCTTCCCTATGTTTGTTGCTTTCATATGTTTATTTTAATATGTTCCTAGAGAAAACTGTGTTGAAAGATGTTAGTAGCAATGATGCGGATTGGATCCGTGATCTGAGGTTTATCCTCATTGCTACGTAAGAATTATGTCCTTGATGCACCGCTAGGTAGCGGACCTATTGCGAGGAGCAGATGCGGACATTATGAGCGTTTGGCTAGCTCAATATGATGACTACTTGATAGTTTAGTGCACCATGCTTAACGGCTTAGAATCGGGACTTCAAAGACGTTTTGAGCGTCATGGACCATATGAGATGTTCCAGGAGTTGAAGTTAATATTTCAAGCAAATACCCGAGTTGAGAGATATGAAGTCTCCAACAAGTTCTATAGCTAAAAGATGGAGGAGAATCGCTCAACTAGTGAGCATGTGCTCAGATTGTCTGGGTACTTCAATCGCTTGAATCGAGTGGGAGTTAATCTTCCAGATAAGATAGTGATTGACAGAATTCTCTAGTCACCATCACTAAGTTACTAGAACTTCGTGATGAACTATAGTATGCAATGGATGATGAAAACGATCCCCGAGCTCTTCGTAATGTTGAAATCGACGAATGTAGAAATCAAGAAAGAGCATCAAGTGTTGATGATTGACAAGACCACTAGTTTCAAGAAAAGGGCAAAGGGAAAGAAAGGGAAACTTCAAGTAGAATGGCAAACAAGTTGTCACTCCCATGAAGAAGACCAAATCTGAACCTAAGCCTGAAACCGAAAAGTGCTTCTACCGCAAAGGAAATGGTCCTTTGGAAGTGGAACTACTCCAAATATTTGGTGGATAAGAAGGATGGCAAAGTGAACAAGGGTATATTTGATATATAGGTTATTGATGTGTGCCTTACTAGTGTTTATAGTAGCCCCGAGTATTTGATGCTTGTTCGTTGCTAAGATTAGTAACTCAAACAGGAGTTACAGAATAAACAGAGACTAGTTGAAGGGGAAGTGACGATGAGTGTTGGAAGTAGTTCCAAGATTGATATGATCATCATCGGACACTCCCTATACTTTCGGGATTAGTGTTGAACCTAAATAAATGTTATTTGGCGTTTGCGTTGAGCATGAATATGATTTGATCATGTTTATTGCAATACGGGTATTCATGTAAGTTAGAGAATTGTTCTGTTTACATGAATAAAACCTTCTATGGTCATACACCCAATGAAAATGGTTTGTTGGATCTCGATCGTGTGATACACATATTCATAATATTGAAACAAAAAGATGTAAAGTTAATAATGATAGTGCAACTTATTTGTGGCACTGCCGTTTAGGTCATATTGGGGTAAAGCGCATGAAGAAACTCCATACTGATGGGCTTTTGGAATCACTTGATTATGAATCATTTGATGCTTGCGAACCGTGCCCTTTGGGCAAGATGACTAAAACTCCGTTCTCCGGAACAATGGAACGAGCTACTGACTTGTTGGAAATAATACATACCGATGTATGCGATCCAATGAGTGTTGATGCTCGTGGCAAGTATCATTATTTTCTGACCTTCACAGATGATTTGAGCAGATATGCGTATATCTACCATATGAAACATAAGTCTGAAATAGTTGAAAGGTTCAAAGAATTTTAGAGTGAAGTGGAAAATCATCGTAACAAGAAAATAAAGTTTCTGCGATCTGATCATGGAGATGAATATTTGAGTTACGAGTTTTGTCTTCAATTAAAACAATGTGGAATAGTTTCACAGCTCACGCCACAGAACACCACAACGTTATGGTGTGTCCAAACATCGTAACCGTACTTTATTTTGATATGGTGCGATCAATGATGTCTCTTACCGATTTACCAATATCGTTTTGGGGTTATGCATTAGAGACAGTTGCATTCACGTTTAATAGGGCACCATCTAAATCCGTTGAGACGACACCGTATGAACTATGGTTTAGCAGTAAACCTAAGCTGTCGTTTCTTAAAGTTTGGAGTTGCGATGCTTATATGAAAAAAGTTTTCACCTGATAAGCTCGAACCCAAATCGGAGAAGTGCGTCTTCATAGAATACCCAAAGGTAACTATTGGGTACACCTTCTATCACAGATCCGAAGGCAAGTTATTCGTTGCTAAGATGGATCCTTCCTAGAGAAGAAGTTTCTCTCGAAAGAAGTGAGTGGGAGGAAAGTAGAACTTGATAAGGTAATTGTACCTTCTCCCTTATTGGAAAGTAGTTCATCACAGAAATCAGTTCCAGTGATTCCTACACCAATTAGTGAGGAAGTTAATGATGATCATGAAACTTCATATCAAGTTGCTACCAAACCTCGTAGGTCTTCCAGAGTAAGATCCGCACCAGAATGGTACGGTAATCATGTTCTGGAAATCATGTTACTAGACCATGATGAACCTACGAACTATGAGGAAGCGACGATGAGCCCAGATTCCGAAATGGCTTGAGGCCATGAAATCTGAGATAGGATCCATGTATGAGAACAAAGTATGGACTTTGATTGACTTGCTCGATGATCAGCAAGCCATGTTAAATAAATGGATCTTCAAGAGGAAGACGGACACTGATAGTAGTGTTACTATCTACAAAGCTCGACTTGTCACAAAAAGGTTTTCGACAAGTTCAAGGTGTTGAATACGATGAGATTTTCTCACTCGTAACGATGCTTAAGTCTGTCCGAATCATGTAAGCAATTGCCGCATTTTATGAAATCTGGCAAATGGATGTAAAAACTACATTCTTTAATGGATTTATTAAAGAAGAGTTGTATATGATGCAACCAGAAGGTTTTGTCAATCCTAAAGGAGCTAACAAAATGTGCAAGCTTCAGCGATCCATCTATGGGTGGTGCAAGCATCTCGGAGTTGGAATAAACGCTTTGATAGTGTGATCAAAGCATATGGTTTTATACAGACTTTTGGAGAAGCCTGTATTTACAAGAAAGTGAGTGGGAGCACTACAACATTTCTGATAAGTATATGTGAATGACATATTGTTGATCGGAAATAATGTAGAATTATTCTGCAAAGCATAAAGGAGTTTTTCAAAGAAGGACCTCGGTGAAGCTGCTTACATATTGAGCATCAAGATCTATTGAGATAGATCAAGACGCTTGATAATTTTTTCTATAAGTACATACCTTGTCATGATTTTGAAATAGTTCAAAATGGAACAGTCAAAGAAAGAGTTCTTGCCTGTGTTGCAAAGGTGTGAAATTGAGTAAAGACTCAAATCCCGACCATGGCAGAAAATAGAAAATAGAATGAAAGTCATTCCCTATGCATCAGTCATAGGTTCTATAAAGTATGCTATGCTATGTACCAGACCTATTGTATACCTTGCTCTGAATTTGGCAAGGGAGTACAATAGTGATCTAGGAGTAGATCACTGGACATTGGTCAAGAACATCCTTAGTGAGGACTAAGGAAATATTTCTCGATTATGGAGGTGATAAAAGAGCCCGTCATAAAGGGTTACATCGATGCAAGCTTTTTACACCGATCCAGATGACTCTAAGTCTCAATCTGGATACATATTGAAAGTGGGAGCAATTAGCTAGAGTAGCTCCGTGCAGAGCATTGTAGACATAGAATATTTGCAAAATACATACGGCTCTGAATGTGACAGACCTGTTGACTAAGCTTCTCTCACGAGGAAAACATGATCATACCTTAGTACTCTTTGGGTGTTAATCACATAGCGATGTGAACTGGATTATTGACTCTAGTAAACCCTTTGGGTGTTGGTCACATGACGATGTGAAATATGGGTGTTAATCACATACAGATGTGAATATTAGTGTTGAATCACATGATGATGTGAACTAGATTATTGACTCTAGTGCAAGTGGGATACTGAAGGAAATATGCCCTAGAGGCAATAATAAAGTTATTATTTATTTCCTTATTTCATGATAAATGTTTATTATTCATGCTAGAATTGTATAAACCGGAAACATGATACATGTGTGAATACATAGACAAACATATAGTCACTAGTATGCCTCTACTTGACTAGCTCATTAATCAAAGATGGTTATGTTTCCTAACCATAAACATGTGTTGTTATTTGATTAACGGGATCACATCATTAGGAGAATAATGTGATTGACATGACCCATTCCGTTAGCCTAGCACTTGATCATTTAGTATATTGCTATTGCTTTCTTCATGACCTATACATGTTCCTCGTAACTATGAGATTATGCAACTCCGTTTACGGAGGAACACTTTGGTGCTACCAAAGCGTCACAACGTAATCGGGTGATTATAAAGGAGTACTACAGGTGTCTCCAAAGGTACATGTTGGGTTGGCGTATTTCGAGATTAGGTTTTGTCACTCCGATTGTCGGAGAGGTATCTCTGGGCCCTCTCGGTATTACACATCACATAAGCCTTGCAAGCATTGCAATTAATAAGTTAGTTGCGAGATGATGTATTACAGAACGAGTAAAGAGACTTGCCGGTAACGAGATTGAACTAGGTATTGGATACCGACGATCGAACCTCGGGCAAGTAACATACCGATGACAAGGGGAACAACGTATGTCGTTATGAGGTTTGACCGATAAAGATCTTCGTAGAATATGTAGGAACCAATATGGGCATCCAGGTTCCGCTATTGGTTATTGACCAATAATAGTTCTAGGTCATGTCTACATAGTTCTCGAACCCGTAGGGTCCGCACGCTTAACGTTACGATGACAGTTTTATTATGAGTTTATAAGTTTTGATGTACGAAGATTGTTCGAGTCCCGGATGTGATCCACGGACATGACGAGGAGTCTCGAAATGGTCGAGACATAAAGATTGATATATTGGAAGCCTACATTTGGATATCGGAATGGTTTCGTGAAATCGATTTTACTGAACACCGGGGTTACCGGAACCCTCCGGGGATAATGGGCCTTAGTGGGCCATGATGGAGAAGATGAGGGCGGCCAGGGCAGGCGCGCGCCTCCCCCTAGTCCGAATAGGACAGGAGAGGGGCGGCGCCTTTCCTCTTTCCCTCCTTTCCTTCTCCAACAAGGCAGAGGGGAGTCCTACTCCGGTGGGAGTAGGACTCCTCCAGCGCACCCTTGGGGGCCGGCCGCACCTCCCCCTCCCTCCTTTATATACGGGGGCAAGGGGGCACCCCATAACACACAAGTTGATCTTCGTGATCGTTCCTTAGCCGTGTGTGGTGCCCCCTCCACCATATTCCACCTCGGTCATATCGTCGCGGGGTTTAGGCGAAGCCTGCGCCGTAGAAACATCATCATCGCCACCACGCCTCGTCTTGACGGAAATCATCCCCGACACTTTGCTTTGGATCGGAGTCCGGGATTGTCATCGAGCGAGCGTGTGCTGAACTCGGAGGTGCCGTGCGTTCGGTACTTGGATCGGTCGGATCGTGAAGACGACGACTACATCAACAGCGTTGTCATAACGCTTCGCCACGGTCTCACGAGGGTACGTGGACAATACTCTCTCCTCTCGTTGCTATGCCATCACCATGATCTTGCGTGTGCGTAGGAAATTTTTTGAAATTACTACGTTCCCCAACAAGAGTCACTCCAAAGTCATTAGTAGCGGAGAACAAACGAAGAGATTATGGTAGGGTACGAAACCACCTCAAAGTTATCCTTTCTGATCGATCTATTCAAGAGTCCGTAGTAAAATAACATGAAGCTATTCTTTTCGTTCGATCTATCATAGAGTCCGTACTAGAATAAGACCTTAAGACACAAATCAACCAAAACCCTAATGTCACCTAGATACTCCAATGTCACATCAAGTATCCGTGGGTATGATTATACGATATGCATCACACAATCTCAGATTCATCTATTCAAACCAACACAAAGTACTTCAAAGAGTGCCCCAAAGTTTCTACCGGAGAGTCAAGACGAAAACGTGTGCCAACCCCTATGCATAGGTTAGGTAGGCGGAACCCGCAAGTTGATCACCAAAACATACATCAAGTGGATCACGTGAATATCCCATTGTCATCACAGATAAGCACATGCAAGACATACATCAAGTGTTCTCAAATCCTTAAAGACTAATCCGATAAGATAACTTCAAAGGGAAAACTCAATCCATTACAAGAGAATAGACGGGGAGAAACATCATAAGATCCAACTATAATAACAAAGCTCGCGATACATCAAGATCGTGCCGAATCAAGAACGCGCGCGAGAGAGAGAGATCAAACACATAGCTACTGGTACATACCCTCAGCCCCGAGAGTGAACTACTCCCTCATCGTCATGGAGAGCGCCGGGATGATGAAGATGGCCATCGGTGAGGGATCCCCTCCCGTGAAGTCTTGAACAGGTCCCGATTGGTTTTGGTGGCTCTGAGAGGCTTGCGGCGGCGGAACTCCCGATCTATTCTATTCCTCGATGTTTTTAGGGTATATTGATATATATATATGCGAAAGAAGTCGGTAAGGGGGGCCACGAGGGGCCCATCAGGGTGGGGGGGCACGCCTCCCTGCCTCGTGGCCACCTCGAAGCTTCCCTGACTTCAACTCCAAGTCTCGTGGATCACGTTCGTTCCAAAAATCACGCTCCCGAAGGTTTCATTCCGTTTGGCCTCCGTTTGCTATTCCTTTTCTGCGAAACACTGAAACAAGGGAAAAACCAGAAACTGGCACTGGGCTCTGGGTTAATAAGTTAGTCCTAAAAATAATATAAAAGTGTTTAGTAAAGCCCATAAACATCCAAAACAGATAGTATAATAGCATGAATACTTCATAAATTATAAATACGTTGGAGACGTATCATATGTATTTTGTAAATTTTCTATGTCTACAATGCTCTGCATGGAGCTACTCTAGCTAATTGCTCCCACTTTCAGTATGTATTCAGATTGAGACTCAGAGTCATCGGGATCGGTGTAAAAGCTTGCACCGGCGTAACTCTTTACGACGAACCCTTTACACTACAGGAATCAGGAACTTTGCCATCTGCCATGGCGGACGGCAAAGGCATGCCTTGTGGACGGCAAAGGCCTTTGCCGTCAGCCAGCAGACGACAAAACGTCCGGCTGAACGAGCTACGACAAATGGCACTGTACCTTCTGCTGGCAAAGGCCTTTGCCGTCAGCCAGCGAATGGCAAAGGGCATGCAGCCTTTGTCGTCTGCCAGCAGATGGCAAAGAGCCTATATTGCCCCATTTAATTCTGTTTTTTCTTATATCAATTCATTTTCACAGAAAATCAAACATAGACACAGACACACACACAAGACATAGACACACACACCTGTGTGTGTGTGTGTGACCAATATAGCATATCCAACACAAATTACCAATAGTCATGAACACATATATATCCAACACATATCCAACACATGTTACCAATAGTAGCAAGTTTCGTCCATACATATACATAGTTTCATCAATATTACACAGTTTCATCAATATTACACAGTTTCACCCATAGGTAGCAAGTTTCACAAAGTCAAAACTATTTTATTACTAAGATCTTCTCTGGATCTTCTTCTTTTCTTCCAACCTGCATAACAAAAACACTAAGGAAGAGAGAATGGGTTAGGAGTAGAAATGTAGCATTTCACTTGGTGAAATGCAATGTTGTAGGATGTATTAGTGAGTAAAATATACTTTTTAGTTTTTTCAAGATGTATTAGTGAGTAAAATATACTGCATTTAAATTGCGAGCACAGAGGCAGGAAGCAGTGCATGCACCCACAGATTTAAGATTGTGCCTTCATTTCATATAAAAATATATGTTCATTTGATGGTATAAATCATGCTCTTCATATCCGGCCAGTCCAATGATTTAATTATTTATTTTTGGATTATTTGGCATACTGCTGTAACTAAACGAAACCAATTGAGAAGAAAATACAAAACTCTCAAGGCATACGCAAAAGTCGCAACTAAATTAATACCGAGATGACACATATAATCAGTACTATTATATGGTAGAAGGGGGAACTGAAGGCAATGCTCCAAGAGGAACTTTTTATTGCGTGTAATAACCTCCTTGTGAAAATATGTGGAGTCACCATTTAAGTTGATTTTTCCAAACTACTCCAATCCTTTCAGGTCAGTTACATCAGTATAAATGAACAGGCTTATATAAACTAATAATACTTGCCAGCCAACGCCACTGGGTATTACAGACCTGAACACCAATAAAATAGTAGAGGGTGTTAAAATTACCTACTCATTAGAAGAATTGTGATGTCAACCATAGCAGAACCATTTGTAGAACCACTAAATACATAAAACCAAGTCCCGCTGTCCAAATTAAAATATGAGGCGTCAGGTCGATCTTACTGAACAAAAATCCACATGAGTCACCTGCAAGTCACTCCACTGTTGTTATCCTGTACAGTTCAACAAACACAATGACATAAGCACATCTTTTTCAAACAGGAAAATAGAGGGCTGAATTGTTGAGAGCAAAAGGGCAGCCTTGAAACTGATTGAACTAAAGGGTAGACTTAGTATTATCAAGGCCAAAACCAAAAACAATCCCAGTTCTAACACATGACATACATAACGTACAGACAAAAAAGGGCCATCTAAAATGTCTACTTGTTCTAGTGGCCAACACGTGGTAACAGGCAAAAACATCAACAAAAAATCTCTCCTAAACCTCATAGCATTTATTGACAGCTGTCTTGTCAGGTGTGTTCTACTTGTTCATAAAGCATCCATGTCAAGAGCAACATGGATAATGCTGGATACATGGAGAATAGAGTCATATAACATTTCCAGAGTCATATAACGTTTTGTAGGAACAAAAAATAAAAGAAAACAGCTGAGTCTGAATCTGACCATGCTACAAGACTATACCGACCACACACATTTCGAGTCAGCATTTTAAATCGGAATGTGCTGGTGACTACTGCTGATATGGTCAGTTTGAGTTTCATAACTCTAATTATGAAAAAGAAAGTGCATTGAAATCAACTTGATCTGGCGTTGCCGATTTTTACATGTATACACCCATTTGGAGGCAAATCAAACAAATTAAGCATGGCGGATTGCTCCAACTACGAGCAGGACCAACCCCAAAATAGCAAATTGCAGCCAAGAGACAAGAGGAGGGCTAAGCTAAGTAGCTAATCATTCACCTCTCCCGGAGCAAACGACGAGCAAGCATGCCAGTAGAGCCGCCTTGAGCAACCCGCGACGCTCCAATCCCTGAAACTTAAGAGAGAAAATCAGAGTAGACTCCAGCGAAAATCCCGCCAATCTTAGCGCACAGGAGCCGCGGAATCGCCTTACTGGAGCCGGGGAATCTGCCGACGATCCAGCATTGTCCAGCATTATCCATTACCTCATAGCATCGGCCACGAACCTGGTGGCCGATGGGCTTGGCCGGCGCTGCTCCGACGAGGGGCGTCACTCCGGCGAGGAGGAGGCCCGTGCGGCGAGGAGGCCGGAACCAGAGTGGCCGGACGTCCCGCGGCCGGATCCGGGCGCGAGGTTCTTGACCCAGGTGTATATGGATGCGAGATTGGCCTTTTGGACGAGGTTGCGGAGCTCGGCCCGGAGCTGGTCGGGGTCGGGAGCGGGCAGCCTGAGCGAGTGGGGCTCCGGGTCGGAGGGATCATCGATCCTGAGCCCGCGCTCGCACTCGGCGAGGACCTCCTCGTAGGCGCAGTTGTCGCTGCCGGCCTCGTAGAGGAGGAGGGCGCGGAAGTGGGCGAGCTCGAGCAGTCGGGCGCGAGGTCGACGGCGCGGCGCGCGGCGGGGTCGGTGAGGACGGCGACGGCGCGGGAGTGGACGGTGCCGTGGGCGCGGAGGAGGAGCGGCGACCCCTCACCGTGGCGGGCGAGGGCCTCCTTCATGAGGCCAGCGCCTTGGGCTGGTTGCCCCGCTGGAGGCAGGCGAGGGCCTGGTCGCACTCGGCCCGCACGGCGGCGGGGTCCGGGCCCGCCACCGTCGGTGCATCGGCGAGGCGGAGGAGGGCGCCAGCGGGCGGATGCGGGGGAGGAGTAGGGTTTGGTGGGGAGCTTCGCTTCTTTCAGCCCATCGGGGGGATGCGATCCCGCGGCCGGATCCGCTCGCTGACGGCAGAGAGGTGGACCGTTGCAGTGTACTGGCATTCGTTGGCACCTCTTTACCGTCCGCTGACAGATGGCAAAGATTATTTGTCATCCGCCAGCACACAGTAAAGAAATGACAGATGACAAAGACTTTTTTTGCCTTCTGCCAGTTCTTTACCGTCTGTTGTCTGGTAGCTGATGGCAAAGACCTTCTTTGTCGTCCGCAAGCAGACGGCAAAACCCCTGATTCTGGTAGTGTTATCACCTTCATAACTGAGAAATATCTCCTTAGTCATCTAAGGATAATTTTGACCGCTTTCAAGAGATCTCCGCCTGGATCAATATCGTACCCCCTTGTCAAACTCATGGCAAGGTACACAATAGGTTTTGGTACACAACATAGCATACTTTATATAACCTATGGTTGAGGCACAGGGAATGACTTTCATTCTCTTTCTATTTTTTAATATGGTGCGTGTTTTGAGTCTTACTCAACTTTACACCTTGCAATACAGGCAAGAACTCCTTCTTTGACTGTTCCATTTTGAATTACTTTAAAAATCTTGTCAAGGTATGTAATTATTAAAAAATCTTATCAAGTGTCTTGATCTATCTCTATAGATCTTGATGCCCAATATGTAAGCAGCTTCACCGAGGTCTTTCTTTGAAAAACTCTTTTCAAACACTACTTTATGCTTTCCAGAAAATTCTACATCATTTCCGATCAACAATATGTCATTCACATATACTTATCAGAAAGGTTGTAGTGCTCTCACTCACTTTCTTGTAAATACAGGCTTCACCGCAAGTCTGTATAAAACCATATGCTTTGATTGTTGGGGAACGTTGCAGAAAATTAAATTTTTTCCTACGGTTTCACCAAGATCCATCTATGAGTTCATCTAAGCAACGAGTCAAGGGAGTGAGTTTGCATCTACATACCACTTGTAGATCGAGTCGGAAGGCGTTCAAGGGATGGTGATGATGGAGTCGTACTCGCCGTGATTCGGATCACCGATGACCAAGTCTTTGAGCAGACTGACACATCCGTGTTCAACACACGTGCAGTGCAGACGGCGTCTCCTCCTTCTTGATCCAGCAAGGGGAAGGAGAGGTTGAGGAAGACAGCTCCAACGGCAGCGACGGCGTGGTGTTGTTGGTGCAAAGAAGATTCGGCGAGGGCTTCGCCACGCACGTACGGAGGAGGAGAGGTGTTGGGGAGGGGTGGGGCTGCGCCTTGGCTTGTGTAGGCAGCCCTCCCCTCACCCCTCTATTTATAGGTGGAGAGGGCACGGGGGCCGGCCCCTCTAGATGGGAATCTAGAGGGGGCGGCTGTGAGGGGTGGCTTGCCCCCAAGCAGGGGGCACCCCTTCTAGGGTTCCCCAAACCCTAGGCGCAAGGGCCCAAGGGGTGCGCCCAGCCCATCGGGGCTGGCTCCTTCCCCACGCAGCCCAAGTGGCCCCGGGAGGGTGGCCCCTCCGGTGGACCTCCGGAACCCTTCCGGTGGCCCCATTACAATACCCGTATGCCCGAAACTTTCCGGTGTCTGCTGACAACTTCCCATATATAAATCTTTACCTCCGGACCCTTCGGAACTCCTCGTGACGTCCGGGATCTCATCCGGGACTCGAACAACATTCGGTAATCACATACAAGTCTTCCTAATAACCCTAGCGTCCAAGAACCTTAAGTGTGTAGACCCTACGGGTTCGGGAGACACGCAGACATGACCGAGACGGCTCTCAGGTCAATAACCAACAGCGGGATCTGGATACCCATGTTGGCTCCCACATGTTCCTCGATGTTGTCATCGGATGAACCACGATGTCGAGGATTCAAGCAACCCCGTACACTATTCCCTTTGTCAATCGGTACGTTACTTGCGAGACTTCGATCGTCGGTATCCCAATACCTTGTTCGGTCTCGTTATCGGCAAGTCACTTTACTCGCATCAGAATGCATGATCCCGTGACCAAACACTTGGTCACTTTGAGCTCATTATGATGATGCATTACCGAGTGGGCCCGGAGATACCTCTCTCATCATACGGAGTGACAAATCCAGTCTCGATCCGTGTCAACCCAACAGACACTTTTGGAGATACCGTAGTGCACCTTTATAGTCACCCGATTACGTTGTGACGTTTGGTACACCCAAAGCACTCCTACGGTATCCGGGAGTTACACGATCTCATGGTCTAAGGAAGAGATACTTGACATTTGGAAAGCTCTAGCAAAACGAACTACACGATCTTGTGCTATGCTCAAGATTGGGTCTTGTCCATCACGTCATTCTCCTAATGACGTGATCCCGTTGTCAATGACATCTGATGTCCATAGTCAGGAAACCATGACTATCTGTTGACCAACGAGCTAGTCAACTAGAGGCTCACTAGGGACGTAATGTGGTCTATGTATTCACACATGTATTACGATTTCCGGATAATACAATTATAGCATGAATAAAAGACAATTATCATAAACAAGGAAATATAATAATAATGCTTTTATTATTGCCTCTAGGGCATATTTCCAACAGTCTCCCACTTGCACTAGAGTCAATAATCTAGTTACATTGTGATGAATCGAACACCCATAGAGTTACGGTGTTGATCATGTTTTGCTCATGAGAGAGGTTTAGTCGATGGATCTGCGACATTCAGATCCGTATGCACTTTACAAATTTCTATGTCTCCATCTTGAACATTTTCACGGATGGAGTTGAAGCGACACTTGATGTGCCTGGTCTTCTTGTGAAACCTGGGCTCCTTTGCAAGTGCAATAGCTCCAGTGTTGTCACAGAAGAGTTTGATCGGCCCCGACGCATTGGGTATGACTCCTACGTCGGTGATGAACTCCTTCACCCAAATTGCGTCATGCGCTGCCTCCCAGGCTGCCATGTACTCCGCTTCACATGTAGATCCCGCACGCAGCTCTGCTTGTAGCTGCACCAGCTTACTGCTCCACCATTCAACATATACACGTATCCGGTTTGTGACTTAGAGTCATCCAGATATGTGTCGAAGCTAGCATCGACGTAACCCTTTACGACGAGCTCTTCGTCACCTCCATAAACGAGAAACATGTCCTTTGTCCTTTTCGGTACTTTAGGATATTCTTGACCATTGTCAAGTGTTCCTTGCCGGGATTACTTTGGTACCTTCCTACCAAACTTACGGCAAGGTTTACATCAGTCCGGTACACGACATGGCATACATAATAGATCCTATGGTCGAGGCATAGGGATGACGCTCATCTCTTCTTTATCTTTTTGCCGTGGTGGGGCATTGAGCTGAGCTCAATCTCACACCTTGCATCACAGGCAAGAACCCTTTCTTGGGTGATCCATTTTGAACTTCTTCAAAATCTTATCAAGGTATGTGCTTTGTGAAAGACCTATGAGGCATCTCGATCTATCTCTATAGATCTTGATGCCTAATATATAAGCAGCTTCTCCAAGGTCCTTCATTGAAAAACACTTATTCAAGTAGGCCTTAATGCTGTCCAAGAATTCTATATCATTTCCCATCAAAAGTATGTCATCTACATATAATATGAGAAATGCTACTGAGCTCCCACTCACTTTCTTGTAAACGCAGGCTTCTCCATAAGTCTCATAAACCCAAACGCTTTGATCATCTCATCAAAGCGAATGTTCTAACTTCGAGATGCTTGCACCAGCCCATAAATGTATCATTTGGAGCTTGCATACTTTGTTAGCATTCTTAGGATCGACAAAACCTTCCTGACATCATATACACTCTTCCTTAAGATAACCGTTAAGGAACGCTGTTTTGACGTCCATCTGCCATATCTCATAATCATAGTATGCGGCAATTGCTAACATGATTCAGACGGACTTAAGCTTCGCCACGGAGAGAAAGTCTCATCGTAGTCAATCCCTTGAACTTGCCGATAACCCTTAGCGACAAGTCGAGCTTTATAGATGGTGACATTACCATCCGCGTTCGTCTTCTTCTTAAAGATCCATTTGTTTTCTATTGCTCGTCGATCATCGGGCAAGTCAGTCAAAGTCCATACTTTGTTTTCATACATGGATTCTATCTCGGATTTCATGGCTTCTAGCCATTTGTTGGAATCTGGGCCGCCATCGCTTCTTCATAGTTCGAAGGTTCACCGTTGTCTAACAACATGATTTCCGGACAGAGGGTTGCCGCATTCATTCTGGTGCGGAACGCGTGTCCTTGTGGACCTACTGAAGTTCGGTAGCTACTTGATCCAAGTACCTTGATCATCATCATTATTTTCCTCTTGATTGGTGTAGGCATCACAGGAACATTTTCCTGAGCTGCACTACTTTCCCGTTCAAGAGGTAGTACTTCATCGATTTCTACTTTCCTCCCACTTACTTCTTTCAAGAGAAACTCTTTTTCCAGAAAGGATCCGTTCTTGGCAACAAAGATCTTGCCCTCGGATCTTAAGTAGAAGGTATACCCAATGGTTTCTTTAGGGTATCCTATGAAGATGCATTTTTCGACTTGGGTTCGAGCTTTTTAGGTTGAAGTTTCTTGACATAAGCATCGCATCCCCAAACTTTTAGAAAGCGACAGCTTAGGTTTCTTCCCAAACCATAATTCATACGGTGTCGTCTCAACGGATTTAGACGGTGCCCTATTTAAAGTGAATGTAGTCGCCTCTAGAGCGTATCCCCAAAATGATAGCGGTAAATCGGTAAGAGACATCATGGATCGCACCATATCCAATAGAGTGCGATTCTGACGTTCGGACACACCGTTCTGTTGAGGTGTTCGGTAGCGTGAGTTGTGAAACGATTCCACATTTTCTTAAGTGTGTACCAAATTCGTGACTTAAATATTCTCCTCCACGATCCGATCGTAGGAATTTTATCTTTCGGTCACGTTGATTCTCTACCTCATTCTGAAATTCCTTGAACTTTTCAAAGATCTCAGACTTGTGTTTCATTAAGTAGACATACCCATATCTACTCAAGTCATCTGTGAGAGTGAGAACATAACGATATCCTCCATGAGACTCAACGCTCATTGGACCGCACTTTACATCGGTATGTATGATTTCCAATAAGTTGGTTGCTCGCTCCATTGTTCCGGAGAACGGAGTCTTGGTCATCTTGCCCATAAGGCATGGTTCGCATGTGTCAAATGATTCATAATCGAGAGACTCCAAAAGTCCATCAGCATGGAGCTTCTTCATGCGCTTGACACCAATGTGACCATAGGCGGCGATTACCACAAGTATGTGGGACTATCGTTATCAACTTTACATCTTTTGGTATTCACGCTATGAATATGTGTAACACTACGCCGAGATTCATTAAGAATAAACCATTGACCATCGGAGCATGACCATAAAACATATCTCTCATATAAATAGAACAACCATTATTCTCGGATTTGAATGAGTAGCCATCTCGCATTAAACGAGATCCAGATACAATGTTCATGCTCAAACTTGGCACTAAATAACAATTATTGAGGTTCATAACTAATCCCGTGGGTAAATGTAGAGGTAGCGTGCCGACGGCGATCTCATCGACTCTGGAACCATTCCCGACACGCATCGTCACCTTGTCCTTCGCCAGTCTCCGCTTATTTCGCAGCTCCTGCTGTGAGTTACAAATATGAGCAACGGCACCGGTATCAAATACCCAGGAGTTACTACGAGTACTGGCAAGGTACACATCAATTACATGTATATTAAATATACCTTTGGTGTTGCCGGCCTTCTTATCCGCTAAGTATTTGGGGGCAGTTCCGCTTCGATGACCCTTCCCTTGCAATAAAAGCACTCAGTCTCGTGCTTGGGTCCATTCTTTGACTTCTTCCCGGCAACTTGCTTGCAGGCGGCAACCTCCTTGCCATCCTTCTTGAAGTTCTTCTTTCCCTTGCCCTTCTTGAACTTAGTGGTTTTGTTGACCATCAACACTTGATGTTCTTTCTTGATTTCAACCTCTGCTGACTTGACATTGAGAATACTTCGGAATGGTCTTCACCATCCCCGCATATTGTAGTTCATCACAAAGCTCTTGTAGCTTGGTAGGAGCGATCAAGGATTCTGTCGATGACCGCCTCATCCGGGAGGTTAATGTCCAAATTTGGACAGGCGATTGTGTAACCCGGACATTTTGAGTATGTGCTCACCGATGTAACTATTTTCCTCCATCTTACAACTATAGAACTTGTCGGAGACATCATATCTCTCGACCGGGCATGAGCTTGGAAAACTAGTTTCAGCTCTTGAACATCTCATATGCTCCGTGTTGCTCAAAACGCTTTTGGAGCCCCGGTTCTAAGTCAGAAAGCATGCCACACTGAACGAGGGAGTAATCATCAACACGAGTTTGCCAAGCATTCATAATGTCTTGGTTCTCTGGGACGGGAGCGTCACCTAGCGGTCCTTCTAGGACATATTGTTTCCTGGCAGCTATGAGGATGATCCTCAGGTTCCGGACCCAGTCCGTATAGTTGCTGCCATCATCTTTCAGCTCGGTTTTCTCTAGGAATGTGTTGAAGTTCAGGTTGACATGAGCGTTGGCCATTTGATCTACAAGACATATTTGCAAAGGTTTTAGACTACTGTTCATGATAATAAAGTTCATCTAATCAAATTATTTAATGAACTCCCACTCAGATTAGACATCCCTCTAGTCATCTAAGTGTTACACGATCCGAGTCGACTAGGCCGTGTCCGATCATCACGTGAGACGGACTAGTCATCGTCGGTGAACATTCTCATGTTGATCGTATCTTCCATACGACTCGTGCTCGACCTTTCGGTCTCCGTGTTCCGAGGCCATGTCTGTACATGCTAGGCTCGTCAAGTTAACCCTAAGTGTTTTGCATGTGTAAAACTGTCTTACACCCGTTGTATGTGAACTTTACAACGGTGCACAGTTAGGGGAGAACACTTCTTGAAATTGTTGTAAGGGATCATCTTATTTACTACCGTCGTTCTAAGTAAACAAGATGCATAAACATAATAAACATCACATGCAATTATATAGTAGTGACATGATATGGCCAATATCATATAGCTCCACTGATCTCCATCTTCGGGGCTCCATGATCATCTTGTCACCGGCATGACACCATGATCCCCATCATCATGATCTCCATCATCGTGTCTTCATGAAGTTGTCACGCCAATGACTACTTCTACTTCTATGGCTAACGCGTTTAGCAATAAAGTAAAGTAATTTACATGGCGTTCTTCAATGACACGCAGTCATACAAAATAAAGACAACTCCTATGGCTCCTGCCGGTTGTCATACTCATCGACATGCAAGTCGTGATTCCTATTACAAGAACATGATCTCATACATCACAATATGTCATTCATCATTCATCACAACTTGGCCATATCACATCACATGACAATTGCTGCAAAAACAAGTTAGACGTCCTCTAATTGTTGTTGCATCTTTTACGTGGCTGCAATTGGGTTCTAGCAAGAACGTTTTCTTACCTACGAATAACCACAACGTGATTTTGTCAACTTCTATTTACCCTTCATAAGGACCCTTTTCATCGAATCCGCTCCAACTAAAGTGGGAGAGACGGACACCCGCCAGCCACCTTATGCAACTAGTGCATGTCGATCGGTGGAACCGGTCTCACGTCGCGTCACGTGTAAGGTTGGTCGGGCCGCTTCATCCCACAATACCGCTGAAGCAAGATAAGACTAGTAGCGGCAAGCAAGTTGACAAGATCTACGCCCACAACAAAATTGTGTTCTACTCGTGCAATAGAGAACTACGCATAGACCTAGCTCATGATGCCACTGTTGGGGAACGTTGCAGAAAATTAAAATTTTTTCCTACGGTTTCACCAAGATCCATCTATGAGTTCATCTAAGCAACGAGTCAAGGGAGTGAGTTTGCATCTACATACCACTTGTAGATCGAGTGCGGAAGCGTTCAAGGGGATGGTGATGATGGAGTCGTGCTACTGCGTGATTCGGATCACCGATGACCAAGTGCTGAACGGACAGCACCTCCGCATTCAACACACGTACGGTACGGACGACGTCTCCTCCTTGTTGATCCAGCAAGGGGGAACGAGAGGTTGAGGAAGACAGCTCCAACGGCAGCACGACGGTGTGGTGTTGTTGGTGCAGCAGTACTCCGACAGGGCTTCGCCAAGCACGTACGGAGGAGGAGAGGTGTTGGGGAGGGGAGGGGCTGCGCCTTGGCTTGTGTATGCAGCCCTCCCCTCACCCCTCTATTTATAGGGGGAGAGGGCAAGGGGGCCGGCCCCTCTAGATGGGAATCTAGAGGCGGCGGCCGAAGGGGTGGCTTGCCCCCCAAGCAGGCGCCCCTTCTAGGGTTCCCCCAAACCCTAGGCGCAAGGGCCCAAGAAGTGCGCCCAGCCCATCGAGGCTGGCTCCTTCCCCACGCAGCTGGTGGCCCCCGGGAGGGTGGCCCCTCCCGGTGGACCTCCGGAACCCTTCCGGTGGCCTCGGTACAATACCGGTATGCCCCCAAAACTTTCCGGTGTCTGTTTGACAACTTCCCATATATAAATCTTTACCTCCGGACCCTTCCGGAACTCCTCGTGACGTCCGGGATCTCATCCGGGACTCCGAACAACATTCGGTAATCACATACAAGTCTTCCTAATAACCCTGGCGTCACCGAACCTTAAGTGTGTAGACCCTACGGGTTCGGGAGACATGCAGACATGACCGAGGCGGCTCTCGGTCAATAACCAACAACGGATCTGGATACCCATGTTGGCTCCCACATGCTCCTCGATGTTGTCATCGGATGAACCACGATGTCGAGGATTCAAGCAACCCGTATACTATTCCCTTTGTCAATCGGTACGTTACTTGCCCGAGACTCGATCGTCGGTATCCCAATACCTTGTTCAGTCTCGTTACCGGCAAGTCACTTTACTCGTACTGTAATGCATGATCCCGTGACCAAACACTTGGTCACTTTGAGCTCATTATGATGATGCATTACCGAGTGGGCCCAGAGATACCTCTCCGTCATACGGAGTGACAAATCCAGTCTCGATCCGTGTCAACCCAACAGACACTTCGGAGATACCGTAGTGCACCTTTATAGTCACCCGATTCGTTGTGACGTTTGGTACACCCAAAGCACTCCTACAGATCCGGGAGTTACACGATCTCATGGTCTAAGGAAGAGATACTTGACATTGAAAAAGCTCTAGCAAAACGAACTACACGATCTTGTGCTATGCGATCACGTCATTCTCCTAATGACGTGATCCCGTTGTCAATGACATCTGATGTCCATAGTCGAGGAAACCATGACTATCTGTTGACCAACGAGCTAGTCAACTAGAGGCTCACTAGGGACGTAATGTGGTCTATGTATTCACACATGTATTACGATTTCCGGATAATACAATTATAGCATGAATAAAAGACAATTATCATAAACAAGGAAATATAATAATAATGCTTTTATTATTGCCTCTAGGGCATATTTCCAACATTAATCACCTTATCAAAGCGTATATTCCAATTCCGAGATGCTTGCACCAGTCCATAGATGCATCGCTGGAGCTTGCACACTTTGTTAGCACCTTTAGGATTGACAAAACCTTCTTGTTGCATCATATACAATTCTTCTTTAAGAAATCCATTAAGGAATGTAGTTTTGACATCCATTTGCCAGATTTCATAAAACGTGGCAATTGCTAACATGATTCGGACATACTTAAGCATCGCTATGAGTGAGAAAATCTTATCGTAGTAAACACCTTAAACTTGTCGAAAACCTTTTGCGGCAATTCGAGCTTTGTAGATAGTAACACTAGTATCAGTGTCCGTCTTCCTTTTGAAGATCCATTTATTCTCAATGGCTCGCCAATCATCGGGCAAGTCAATCAAAGTCCATATTTGTTCTCATACATGGATCATATCTCAGATTTCATAGCCTCAAGCCATTTTGCGGAATCTGGGCTCATCATCGCTTCCTCATAGTTTGTGGGTTCGTCATGGTCAAGTAACATGACCTCCAGAACAGGATTGTCGTACCACTCTGGTGCGGACCTTACTCTGGTAGACCTACGAGGTTCGGTAGTAACTTGATCTGAAGTTTCATGATCATCATCATTAGCTTCCTCACTAATTGGTGTAGGCATCACCGGAACTGATTTCTGTGATGAACTACTTTCCAACTCGAGAGAGGTACAATTACCTCATCAAGTTCTACTTTCCTCCCGCTCACTTCTTTCGAGAGAAACTCCTTCTCTAGAAAGGATCCATTCTAAGCAACGAAGATCTTGCCTTCGGATCTGTGATAGAAGGTGTACCCAACAGTTTCTTTTGGGTATCCTATGAAGACACATTTCTCCGACTTGGGTTCGAGCTTATGAGGTTGAAGCTTTTTCACATAAGCATCTCAGCCCCAAACTTTAAGAAACGACAACTTGGGTTCCTTGCCAAACCACAGTTCATATGGTGTCATCTCAACGGATTTAGATGGTGCCCTATTTAATGTGAATGCAGCTGTCTCTAATGCATAACCCCAAAACGGCAGTGATAAATCGGTAAGAGACATCATAGATCGCATCATATCTAATAAAGTGCGGTTATGACATTCGGACACACCATTACGCTGTGGTGTTCCAGGTGGCATGAGTTGCGAAACTATTCCACATTGTTTCAAATGAAGACCAAACTCGTAACTCAAATATTCGTCTCCGCGATCAGATCGTAGAAACTTTATTTTCTTGTTACGATGATTTTCCACTTCACTCTGAAATTCTTTGAACTTTTCAAATGTTTCAGGCTTATGTTTCATCAAGTAGATATACCCATATCTGCTCAAATCGTCTGTGATGGTCAGAAAATAACGATACCTTCCGCGAGCCTCAACACTTATCGGATCGCATACATCAGTATGTATTATTTCCAATAAGTCAGTTGCTCGCTCCATTGTTCCGAAGAACAGAGTCCTTAGTCATCTTGCTCATGAGGCATGGTTCGCAAGCATTAAGTGATTCCAAAAGTCCATCAGCATGGAGTTTCTTCATGCGCTTTACACTAATATGACCTAAACGGCAGTGCCACAAATATGTTGCACTATCATTATCAACTTTGCATCTTTTGGCATCAATATTATGAATATGTGTTTCACTACGATCGAGATTCAATAAACCATTCACCTTGGGTGTATGACCACAGAAGGTTTTATTCATGTAAACA